>CAWUFW010004324.1:0-1200000 GCA_963921515.1 Calotriton arnoldi | reverse complement strand
AGGTGAGTGGAGCCTCGTTGGTGCGCTGGGGCAGGCATGATGGGTTCGGGGACCAGCGGCCCGGGGTGCAGCAGGCGCACAGAGACGCAGGCCCCGCCGCGCTCGGCACCAGACTCGTGGCGGGCTGAGAGGCGCTGCCCTGGCAGACGCGTTGTCCATTCCGAATGAGAACCACGCCCAGTGCGACGGGCTTTTTGTTCACACCCCTACGCAGGCCTGGCGTACGCAGGTCCAACCCACTCCGCCAACGCATTCAGGGGGGGACGTAACGTGTGACATTTCCACATTCTGCCCCACAGCCTGTGGGGACATGGTAGCGTCCACTGGCCACTACACTCCATGCACCAGCAGTTGGTCTCCACATGGCCATTTCCGTGGTTTGCACACTGTGGTGTGTCCGGCACCTCCACACCACACCTGGCATTGGGTAGGTTCACATTCCTTAGTCACTTGCCACTCTCGCACATGCCTGCTCCATGCCTCTCCTCACATCCTGCTATTGTGTGTCTGTGGTGCCATGCCGTGGCTGGGTTGTGGGCATGGCAAGGCCAAGTTCCCAATGGAGTCGTGTTGTTGTGTCTGGTAGGTTGGCATGTTGTGTGGCATGTTCAATGTAGTTGTGCTGCGTGCCAATTGCCAGTGTCGTGAGTTGCATGACTGTGGGCTGGAGGTGTGTGGTGTGTTCATTTTGGACTTACCAACGAGCACTGCATTTCCATGGGTGCCATCCTGGGAGCGCTGGGTGATGATGGACTGTCGGGAGATGTGAGAATTATGCACTCTGCCTGGGGAGTTGGCCACGACATTGTTGATGAGTCCCGGGCGGTCCACTATTGCCTGCACATTCATGGGATGCGTGTGCTTTCTGTTGTGGTAGTTGTGTGCAGTGTCGGCAGGGGGCACGAGGGGTACATGTGTGCAGTTGATTGGCCCCGACACGTGAGGGAATCCAGCTATGGCGTAGGGGCCTTGCTTGGTCTCCAGCTGCTCCTGCGCAGTGTGGGTAAAGTGGAGGTGCTGGGGTACCAGGCTGATGTTGGCATCCAGGACAGGTGTGATGACCTTGGATCGGGCTGGCTGTGTGACTCCTCCGACTCTGGCAGTTGTGGGTTGGATGGTACCAGAGGCCGACATGTGCAGCGCAGCCGGCAGCTTTGTCTGCGGAGGGATGTTGGTTGTCCGCTGGGTTGGTACCGTCAGCAGGTGGGGGATGTGGGTCAGGATGCGGGGGATGGTTGTCCTTTTGGGCCTGTAGTGGGCAATGTCCTCCTCTGGCATTGGGTCTGGGCGGCAGGTGCGTTTCAGGTGGGTCCGCTGTCTTTGTGTACGCTGCCTCTGTGGTGTTCCCGGTGGGGGGGGGCGGGACAGGTCCTGGGGGTGGTGGCGGGCCTGGGGTGGGTGGCTGTGGGAGTTGGAGCCCTCATGGGTCTCGGAGCTGCATGATCATTGTCTCTATGGCATCTGTGGGTCTTCAGATGTGGCTCTTGGCTGGGCTCCCTTTCATGCAGCAGGTAGTCGTCCTGCTTAACACCAGCAAAAGGCAGGTGTTAAATCCCTGCTGCTACCGCGGCTTATCGCGTGGTTTTGACTCGCATTGCAGATTTGGCAGTTCGTTGTGAAAGTGGTGTTGTGGTTTTTCGTGTGTTTTTGCACGGGAACGCCTACTCTGCATCTCATTAGGGTTAGTTGGTGGTGTCCACCGTGGAGATAAATTTTGGGGCAGTTATCGCGGGAATACTGGCGATGTCTGCAGTTTGCACCCGCTTGTGAATGGGGTGTTAAATCGATCTCCACTTTTGATGGGTTAAGGTGGAGATAAATCGGCGGTAGGTCCTTAGTTTGGTAAATATTCTCCCAACTTGCCCCGGATTTGTTACTTTAAAAGGATAAAGGTGTACAACAAATAGTCCTCAGAGTAGAGTGGTGACCTACTAGGGATCCAAACTTGGAACCTTGAAAAACACTACTTTTAGCAGCGAGTGTTCATCTCACTGAGCCATCTGCCAGCATCTATTCAATGGGCAGATTCTGAATCATTACAGTGCGCTGAGCTCAGGTAGGGTTTCCTTGCAGGGCAAGTCCTTAAAGGCAGCTCGGGGACTCAGTCATGCCTAAGTGCCATGTGAGACGGCATCCAGGTCTGTGAATTATTGAAGCGATGTTAGGCCTCAGTCCAGAACTGAGAATAAAAATCACAGAAGACAAAAGCATTATCATGGCGTGCTTTCTCATCTCCTTCACAAAAACGGCATCGCAAAAACAAAGACATTTAGGGGTTTATTTACAAGCCTCTTGCGCCGCCGGTATGTCACTTTTTCCCATATTAAAAGTAACGCACCGGCGGCGCACGGAGCTTGTTAATATAACGTGTCATTGAAAGAGCTCTGACATGAAAAGGCCCCCTGCAATCAAAAGTCAACCATTCTTTGAACTTCCTTAATTTAACCACTGAATAAAACCTTGATATATTTACCACACACAGTTAGATACTTCAAAGTACTGGAATACTTAAAGTATTAGGAAGTGATAAATCCAGTTTCACACAATAACGGCGGTTATTTAAAGAGTAAGGAATGCAGAAGTATTTAATGTTCAAAAAGAAATATGACCGCATTTGTTTTTTTTTTCACAAATATGGAAACTTTCATATTGGTCAGTTTTCTGCTAATAGCAACAATGGGCCTCATTTTGCGCCGCTGGAACGTCACTATTTTGACGTTCCGTTGGCGCAAAGTGCCCTGGCATATTTACAAGGCCACGTAAAGCCACTTTACGTGACTTTTTATGGCCTTGTAAATATGTGCCCCTTTCACGCAGAACACTGGGTCAAAGGGGCATTCCATGGGTGTTGCTGTGGGTGTTCCCGTGCAACACCCATGGAATCTGAAGCATTCACAGATTTACGAGAAATCGTATTCCTGGGAATGTGTCAGAATCTAACGCCACCCCAGGGGTGGCGTTAGGGAGGCGCAACGAGGAGAAATGTTTTCATTTCTCCTAGTTTTTTCCTTTTTCTATATGTACTGCACTCTGCATCACACAGAGAAAGAGGAAATCGCATTAATTGATTGATTTTGAGCAGGAAGGTGTCCTTTCCTGCACAAATTCAATCAGCCCCACAACGCAGGCACCCTTGCGCCATTGTGCAAGGATGCCTGCGTTGGCGCATGGCAGCCCATTGTGCGGCAGCGCAGGGGAAAAAGACAGGAATGCACCATATCTCATAGATACGGCGCATTCCTGCCCTTTTGTTTTGACATAGGGCAGCACAGCAAGGTTCCTTGCAGCTCTGCCCTATGTCAAAACCTCATCAATGAGGCCCAATGTATTCAAAAGTTGGGGCATATTTACAAGGGCTTAATGCCACAGGAACATTACTTTTTGTGACGTTGCTGTGGCGTTAAGTCCTTCGCCTTATTTACAAGGTGGCGTTAAGCCACTTAAAGGGGCTTAACGCCGCCTTGTAAATAAGGCCCCCTTTCACGCTACACTTAGTATGAAAGGGGCGGGAAATGGGTGTTGTCGTGGGCGATCCGCTGCAACACCCATTGCTTTTTGACGCTGCCCCCTATTTACAAGGGTGGCGTGAATAGGAGTCAGCGCCAAAAATAAGACAAGGGAAATCCTGGTCTTAACATGGCAAAGCGAGGAAAATGATTAATTTGTCCTCGTTTTTACTGTTTCTATGTGTGCTGCATTTTGCAGCATCCATAGAAACAGCAAATCGCCACTAGTGATTATTCATGTGCAGGAAGGTGTCCCTTCCTGCACATCAACAATCATTGAAAAATAACGAGCTGCAACTTCTATGTGTGCATGTAGAAGTTACAAATCGCCATTACTGATTGTTTATGTGCAGGAAGGGACACCTTCCTGCACATAATCATTCCCTGCAACGCAGGCACTCTTGCACTGTGGTTCAAGGGTGCCTGCGTTGGCGCTAGGTAGCTAAATTTAGCGCCAGCGCTAGGGGAAACGCAGGGGTGCGCCGCATTCTTGTAAATACGGCGCATCATTGCGTTTGGAAACTGTTGGAGCACAGTGTTAACCATCTTGGCTTAACTCCACGCTCTCACAGTTTCCTTGTGCATATGTCCCAGTGCTTGTCCACTCTAACGGCCTGATTATAACTGGAGTGGATAATTGCAATGCCAGCACACAACTTCTGTTTGTGTTGTGGTCTGAATTGTGCGGTGCAGACTGAAAGCCACAGATTTTGGTGCATTAAGCATCAAAATATGCATTTTAGTCTCCAATACTGGGGGATAAATCAGAATAGGTGCTATTTATCACACCTGATAAATTCTGAACCCCATGGTATCGAATTCTGTTGCGAGTGATAAATACTGAATACCCCTACACTCGTAGTCAGACCTTTACTATGGTGGATGGGTCAGCCGTCATTTTTGGTAGATGTTCCTCATCTGCCAATCTCTAAATAATTTTAAATTCTGTGTTTTTGGAATTATAACTCAAAATGTGTTTTCACATAAGTATGTGCAAGGCTATCGTGTTTGGTCGATAGATTGGAATGCATATGAAGAAAACCAAGGCAAGGGAAAGTAAAGCTTTACCCTTGTATTTTACTCTGACCCACATGGTCAGACTCATGCCTGAGCTTTATCAATACTTTACAGCCTGTATCTCGCTCCATTTTTATGGAACCTAAAAAGAGGTCATTAAAAACAAGGACAGAACCTGAAGTCAGGCAGTGCCTCGTTATGAGTGTCTCTTCGATTCTGATGGGGCTGGTAATTCCTGTCACAAAACAATGTGTCCAGACACTTTCCCACAGCCTGCATCCTGGTGCTCAGTGCCTCAACTGATTGATGCTACACCCTTACATGATTGTGTCCTGGACTTTCAGCAAGCCCATGAGCGCATCTTCCCCTTTAATCCATCCAGCCATCACTGGAGACTCAGACTCCTTCTTCTCTCCTTCGGCCCATGGTCTTTCAAAGAAGGGTTTTAGGAAATCAGATGGATTTTACTTCGGATTTCATTGCATCAGGTGGCATTCTTCCTGTGGTGATCATATAACTCAGAGATTCCTCTCTGCATACGATGGGAAAATTAGATAAGTTGGTAGCATCCACCTTAAGAGTTGGGGTATACCCTCAACAAATGTGTATGTCATAGCCGATGACTGCCCACATGGCATGTGATTGTTATTTTGACCAGTGAGCTCTCCCGGAAGGAGCGAGCCTAAGGAATCTGCCTGAATCCCAGTGACTTTCTCAGTTCTTCACCCATGCCACAGTGCCCCCATCTTCTTCTGTCCCTGACCCCGTCCGCCTAGGAAGCCAACTGAAACCACTTCAGCAGCTCTGTTATACGCAGCAGATGTTTCTCCTTTTCTGTTCATTCCAGCTCCGTAGCTGGTAGTTGTGTTGCTGCAAGAATAAGAAATACAAAGGATAGCGCCTAGAGCTTTGGCAGAAGAGAGTTTAATGCTAACGTTCAATATGGTGGCTTAAAGTGCAGGCTGAAGTTATCACCCAGAGTCTCAAACAAATGTTTCAGGTCTTAGGGGGATCCCTCTCTTGGCCCTCATCAGCACCAAATTATATTTCAAATATTTACTGTGCAACTTAGGCAAAGGATGCACCTCTGCAGCCAAATAAACTTCATCTTCCATAGCAACAACATTTCCTTTCAGACACTGATTCATCAGGCAGGAATCAGAGGAACTAGTAGATGCTGGGTCTAAGCTGCACAGTCTTGACACCATAGCAACCGACTGGAAGAAAATGGGGTACCAAACGTTATCTGTTGCTAGAGTTCTAAAGCTGAGTCTCTGATGATTTGCGGAGCAATGTGGGGGCTATTTAGAGTTTGGTGGAGTGGAAAATACGCCCTATTTAGAGTGGCACTGACATCAATGCATTTGTAATAGGGCATTTATTAATGGATATCCTGTTTCCTTCAAGCTGTAAATATCCCTCGTTAACGCGCCAGGTGTCCCCTATATGAAGTGTCTCGAAGTAAGTGGCGTCATTAGGAGTGGTGTTGACAATTATAGTTATTTATGAGCTTGTCCTGTCTGAAGCACTGCAGACAAGAGCTCTTAAAAAATCAAAAGTAAAGAAAAACGATAAGAGAGATCAGGGGTTAACAACAGCAAACGAACTATGAGAAAAAGGGAGGGAGAAAGGGGTGGAAGGAAGAGCGAAAGGAAGGACATATGGAAATAAGGAAGAAACTGTGGCTTAAAGGATGAATGCAAAGGTAGAAGGACTGATGGATGGAGGGGTAACACAAGATTTGCGTTGGTGGCTGGAATGGTGACAGGCTGGACGAATCGGTGGATGGATAGATTAGTGGATTGATAAAAGATCAGTGAATTGATGGATGGATGGGAAAAGTATGGATGAATAATTGGACGTGGGAGGTTGGAAGGATGGATGCAAGACTGTATTGCTGAAAGGGAGGATGGATGGAATGCAGGAAGGATGGGTGGAAACATGAAAAGATGGAAGGAGAGATAGATGGACAGAAGGCAGGATGAAGGGACCTCATCTAAAGTGGGTAGAGTCTCGCTTCACTCACTTGATGGCTTCAGAGGAATGGATCAAAGTGGGGTGTATTTTAATTTTCTGGCTACTCCCTTGCTCGCAGTTTCCATCATAGTGCCTCTAACTTGCAGTGAAATGATGGTTTCCATTTGTGAGGATAATTAAAAAGTCCACTGGGCATTCAGATTTTAAATTTGAAATCTGGTTCTTTCTGCAACACGCATTTTAGTTGACAACTCCCTCAGGAGTGCCTTCTAAAAACCAGGGGGCATATTATCAAGGAAGTGCGATATTTATCGCTAACCGCGCTTAGCGCGTTTTTTATTAACGCCGCCTATCGCTGGAAATTATCGCTGAGATAACACCCTATTAGTAAGGTTTATCTCCATAGCGATAAAATTTCCAGCGATAGTGACTAAAATGCGAGAATATCGCTGGGAAACCAGCGATATTCTCGCATGATACTGCTAAGGTGGATTCAGCATTAGAATCCACCTCCTATACTTTAAACAGGTAAGTCATCCTCACTAGCAGGTGTTAAAATCTAGCGATAACCGCGCTTAGCGCAAATTATTTTATCGCTTCGCCTGCCTTGCTAATAGGGGGTAGTGGTGTTAGCGACTGTTTTCAGTCGCTTTTAGTAGGGAACGCCTTCCTTGCATGTCATTAGCGATAATTATCGCTGACATGCAAGGCGATGTAAATCCCGGCCGCTAACGCCTGAAAGCTGTCGCTAACGCCTGTTAGCGACAGCTTGCTGATAGGGCGATAAAATTATCGCCGCTTTAGCGGCAAAAAGTGCCGCTAAAGCGGCGATAAAGCCCTTGATAATATGCCCCCAGATTCTGTTTACCCCAATATGTGGCATGCAGACCATCTGGCTATTATCATAGACACCACAGAGTGTGCACAAGCGCACACAAACACCTACACATATATAAAATCACTTATAGTTATAACATTAAAGTCTCACTCACATACGCATACATATGTAAAATCACTTATATCACCAAAGTCTGCCTCTGTGTATCCCCATACAACAATCACAAACTATATCTCATTATTTATGAAATAATCAATAGATGGCTATTCTCTCCTTTACAAACTAACAAATGCAAGATGTCATGCAGCTATTTCACTCAGATGTCTTCGGGGTATGGCTTTGGTGCATTTTCTGCACCAGTGAGCACAAGTCACGCATTGGTGCCTGTGTATTTCAGAGCACTGCTTCAAGAGACAGTGGTGGTCCCTAAGTGATGACTGTGTGCATGCTCCAGAACCTTCATGCATCATCAGCCAATCGGCGAGAGAGGCTACATAGAAATCAAGCATCCTTAGTATATAAGGCTCTATATCATCAACTAAATGGCAGTGACCACTCTAAACCGAGGAAACACTAGAGAACTGCGCCTCATGCTATGTCTGCCAGAACCTTATTGTATTGTATTGTATTGTAATTGCAATTATATAGCGCTTACTACCCCTGATGAGGCGTCAAAGTACTTTTTCGGTGAGTAGCACGGTACTCCGGAACCCATAAAGGATTAGTGTTGAATTAGTATAGTGAAAAATTAAAGTAATTTGAGTGGTGGATAGGTTAGTCAGTTATTTTAATTGAGAAGGATAGCAGAGGGATAGAAGAGGGAAAAAGGTTTGCATTTATATAGCGCTTGTTACCCCTGATGGGGTGTTGAAGCGCTTTTTTGGCGAGTGGCACGCTACTCCGGAACCCATAAAGGATTAATGTTGAATTAGTATAGTGAAATATGAAAGTAATTTGAGTGGTGGCCGTTGATTCCTGGCCCGCATGCTGCACGCCGCATTTTTAATATCGAGACTGGGGAGACCGTGTTTTTAGGTGTACCTGCCCCTGTATCCCGCACTACTGCACTTTACTATTCCCCGTAGGGAAACAACGGGACTACAGCGCCCACAGCGCCTTGCTGCAGGAGCCGCCCACGCCTGAGAACTCGCGCCAGGTGGCGCATATAGCGGGGCTGAACTCCGGAGGAGCGGGGGCCGTTGATTCCTGGCCCACATGCTGCACGCCGCATTTTTAATATCGAGACTGGGGAGACCGTGTTTTTAGGTGTACCTGCCCCTGTATCCCGCACTACTGCACTTTACTATTCCCCGTAGGGAAACAACGGGACTACAGCGCCCACAGCGCCTTGCTGCAGGAGCCGCCCACGCCTGAGAACTCGCGCCAGGTGGCGCATATAGCAGGGCTGAACTCCCGCATCGCAGGACGCGTGCGGGATGTGCCGGGCGAAGCCCGGGCCAAGGGCGGACCCGTCTGAGCCCATCAGAGACTGTAAGAGGCTGGGCCATATCTCTTAGTTACGCTGTATGGGGTATGTTGAAGAACTGAAACGCCTTCGTAGCAATTGTACTGGATACTTGATTTACACTTCTGAAATTTATGATAGAGGGCTTATACGCGGTATTTAATTGATTTTTGCCGTAGTATGGATGTGTGGAAGTAGAGGGGAGCGATTATAGTAGATAGTGACACATTCTATTTACTGTGTTATTAGGGCTTGTGTATTCCGCAGATTTTATTTCCTGAGATATACTGGATATGGGTAAGAGGAAACTACGTAGTACGAATTCAGGGCAAACAGGTAGTAAACGAAAAGATGCTAATATGACTCTGTTGAAATATCTTACGGGGGCGGTTGGAGCTAATGGACATCTAAGCCCGCACCTTCGCACACAGTCCACCAACCACTCTACTTACAATTTAGAGGTGTCAAATAGATTTGGGCCCCTTCAATTTCTAGATGAGTATGATTGACTCCTTGATATTAATGATCAATGTACCGGCGAAGAAAGATTGATACATCAAATTACCCGGGAGAGAACTCTAACATTTTATGCAAGGGAACTCAATATCGATCAGAGAGAGATAATGAGTAGCAGAGGAGTGGATGGATCACTATCTAGTGAAACTACCGATGAAAGTATGACCAGTGATCCAAGGAGGGTGGAGGTTATGGGTCAGGTTTCGAAACATCTGGTCAACACAATTCCTAATGTATGTGCATTTGTGGGTATTAATGTGCTCTTTTGGAATATTGCTGGCTTGCAAACCAAGGTGAATAACTCCATCTGGATAGACTTTATCCGTAGTTTTGATATCCTATGTTTTCAGGAGAGCTGGTTGCTGGATGAAGTAAATATTGATGGGTATAAGACCTATCATACGCCAGCAATACGGTTAACCCATGGGAGACACAAAGGAGGGATAAGTGTCTATATCTCAAATCTGCTGGTGGTTTTAAGAATTGAAATGATTAAATCAACTATATTTTATGAAATTGTTACTATTTATCTGAACTGTTATATAGCTGTGTCTGTAGTCAATTTTTATAATAACACGGAGAAGGGACAATTGGGTGATATTTTAAAGTCACTCAGTGAGGAATTGGACAAAATAGGAGCTCCAAAAGGTTTTGATATGATCACGATTTGGGGAGGTGATTTTAATGTAAACATTTGTTCTCAGGCTAGATCGGGGCAGTGTGGTGTAGTAAATGAAGAGAACGAACCCATGACTCATTTTGTTCATACCGACAGGAGGGAGAAGCTTAATGATCTAATGGCCTCACATGATCTGGGTTTTGCGAATTTGTTGTGCTCTCCGCCGGTGGATTTTGATTATACATTCATTGGCAGAGGTTGTGAATCTATAATCGATTTCATAATTGTTCCAAATCGCTATGCTACTTGGTTTGATGAATTTAAAACCCATCCCAATGTTTTGAGCGACCACTTGCCCATAAGCATCAATATAATCCTCCCGAAGCGGGGTGTTTATTCTAATAATAATAGTTTGGCATGGACCCAAAATATTGCTTTAGCCCACTAAAGCGGTTTACTCCCTGCGATGGGGTAGGAAAGACCCAGAGGTGCTCAATAAACAGATTATTACTAAAGCATACGATTATATAGTAATGTGTTTACAAGAAAATACTGCTTTTGATGACACTCTGAGGGCATTTGCACAAATCACTACAGTGGTCCAAAATTCGTTAACAGCTCAGATAAAGGGAGCTCCTATTAAGGAAAAAGGTTGGTTTGATTCTAATTGTACCAAGACTTATACTAGTTTGAAAAATGCACTCCATAGAACTGTGAGAGATCAGGGGAAATTAGAGAAAGTAGGAGGGCATATAATCTTGCCAGAAAAGTACGAAAGAAAGAACTAAAAGATCAAGCTTGGGATGCTCTTTATGAAGCATCCCTATGTAAGGACTGCACCTCTTTCTGGCAGGCAGTAAATGCCCCGTTTTTTTCTAATAATGATGGAGCAAAGATTGAGGTCGCAATAGACGAAAAATCATGGATTGACTTCTTTTCAAATGTATATAGTAGTAGGGGGAAGGAAGAAAATTACTTAGATCCTGAACTTCACCATTGGGAAGGTTCGGTTGGTTTCTTGCCTATTGAGTTGCATAAAACACATGAGGAGGTGATAGCGGCTATTAATGCTAGTAAAGGAGGTAAGGCACCGGGACCCGACGGTGTGCCGATGGATTTATTTAAATCCATCCCATCATTATGGTCCCCTTTGTTAACAAGGGTTTTAGAAGCTTGCTGTGCAAGGGGATTTATTAGGTCTTGGTCAGAATCTGTGATTATACCGATTTTTAAAAAAGGGGATCGGAACAATCCAGCCTGCTATCGACCAATATCTCTTTTAGATGCTTTGGTGAAGGTAGCGGGCAGGATTGTTTTGAACAGACTACAAATATGGGCTGAGGATAATAATATTCTAAGTGCGGTCCAATATGGTTTTAGACAGGGGCTGGGGACAAACGAGCAGGTTTTAAATCTTAGTATTTTAATGGGGAAGTATATACAAGCTAAGGCTGGCAAGCTTTATGTAGCCTTTGTAGACCTCACGGACGCATTCGACTGTGTTATTCACAATAGTCTGTGGAAAATCTTGATGGATCTAAAGGTCGATCCAGCTCTGGTGCAATTTTAAGACAATTATATTCGGGGGCCAGTGCAAAGGTGAGGTATGGGCTAAAGGGAGAATGTACAGCGTCATTCAGCGTGGAGAGGGGGGTGAGACAAGGCTGCGTCCTGGCCCCGTTCCTCTTCTCTCTATACACGAATGCTTTAGAGGAGGAACTGGTGGCCGGGGCGAGAGATCCACCACGGATCAACAATAAGCCGATAGTATCTCTTCTCTACGCGGATGACGCTGTGCTTATGGCCAGAACTCAGTTGGGTCTACAGAGAGCCCTTGCCACGTACATTAGCTTTATGGATAGCCGAGGTTTAAAACTTAATGTCAAAAAAACATTCGTAATGTCATGTGGGAAGGGGAGAAGCAAATGTAGAAGTTTGTCAGTCGGGAAAGACAGGTTAGACTCAACTAGTACGTTTTCTTACTTGGGTGTTTTATTTGAGCATACCGGTTCTTGGGGAGCGGCGATCAAGAGCAGGAGTCTCCTTTTTAGGAGGTCAATAGCGGCAGTGATTAATTTTGCAAATAAGATGGGCAAAAGGCCCCCAGAGATTCTCCTCAAAATCTATCAAGCTAAGTGCATGAGTATTGCAATGTTTGGGGCAGGAATTTGGGGTTTCCATGATGTCTCCCCAATTCAATTAGTTGAAAATACATTTTTAAGATTCATTTTAGCGGTCCCACAGAGTTCCCCAGTTTTTAATTGTCATAGTGAATTGGGGATTCCCTATATTTCGGATATGATTAGAATGCAACCTCTATTATTATGGCATCGAGTTTGGACATCCACTAGTACAGGATTGAATAGAGATATTATTAAGGATACAATGAAATTGGATCATGCATCTAGGATTAACTGGTTGAATTATATTAGACATTTTTTATTGGATATTGATCGCTATGATTTTTATATTTCTGCAGAAACCATGAGTTCTATTTCAAGGAAAGATTTTAAACTACTTTGCATGACACATTTTGAGTCTCTAAGAGCTGCACAGGAGATGAATAAACGCACGGTGATTCAGCATCAATTGACATTGGTAACCTATCGTATACAACCCTATTTGGTTTGGTGCATAGGAGGGTACGACAGATATGTCCTTACAAGGTTTTGGTTTGATTGTTTTCATCGTTTGGTCAGTTTTCCATCCGCCAATGATTGGTCCAGAAATTTATGTCACTGCCCTTGTGATAATATCTCAACTCAATCAACTATTCACGTGATTCTCTTCTGTAAAATATATTCAAATGAAAGAGCTAGATGGATTTTGCCATTTTTAAAACAAGGGGTTGGAGGCAATGTCGTCCTGCTTTCTTATATCTGCAATTATTGGAAAATGTTTATTGTGTGACAATTATGATTGGCTTCTTGAAAAGTATAATGAGTAAAAGAAAGAGTATCACTATGTAATGGTTTTTTCTTTATAAATGTATAAAGTGAATTAATTCTACTAAAAATGCTTAGGTTGACTGATATAATTGATGGAAATTTTCTTAAGGAGAAGCTGTTTAGACAATTTTGTATAATGTATCCCCAATTTTTATGAACGTTTTAATTGTGGCTTTTATGATTTTAATATGTCTTGAAATCGAATAAAGTATATTCTGATTCTGATTCTGAGTGGTGGATAGGTTAGTCAGTTATTTGGATTCAGAGGATAGCGGAGGGGTAGAAGAGGTAAAAAGGTTTGCATTTATATAGCGCTTGTTACCCCTGATGGGGTGTTGAAGTGCTTTTTTGGTGAGTAGCACACTACTCCGGAACCCATAAAGGATTAGTGGTGAATTAGTATAGTGAAATATGAAAGTAATTTGAGTGGTGGATGTTAGTCAGTTATTTGGATTGAGAAGGATAGCGGACGGATAAAAGAGGGAAAAAAGGTTTGCATTTATATAGCGCTTGTTGCCCCTGATGGGGTGTTGAAGCGCTTTTTTGGCGAGTTGCACGCTACTCCGGAACCCATAGAGGATTAATGGTGAATTAGTATAGTGAAATATGCGATTTGAGAAGTGGACAAGTTAGTCTGTTATTTTGATTGAAAGGATAGTGGAGGGATAGGAGAGTGAAGGATTTTTTTTGTTTTGGAGGTCATAGCAGTAGGAGGAGGCTTGGGATGAGTAAAAAGGGATGTGGATGGGAAGAGTCAGAGGGAAGAGTTTAGAAAGGCTTGTTTTGGGGGATCGGTATAGTAAAGAGATGTCAGATGATGCAAGGAGGGGTAGAGTAGGGGAGAATCTAGAAAGGGTTATTTTGGGGACCATAGTAGCGGTGTGGGGTTTGGGATGAATGAGAGAGTGGATGTAGAGGATATATTAATAGAGATAAAGGGTGATAAATAGGGTAGTGCATTGGAAGGAGTAGTAGAAAGGGGTTTGATATGAGTCAGAGAGTTGAGGTAGAAGATATATTGAGAGGGGTATAGGGTGAGAATAGGGTAGTGCATAGGATATGCTGAATTAGAAGAAAGTAATAAATATATAGATCCATAAGTACATGGAAAGTATATAGATGCATAAAGGAAGTAAGTATATGTAGATTAAAGATATTGATAGAGGTATAGGGTGAGAAATGTGGGTAGTGCATTGAAAAGAGTAGTAGATAGAGGTTTTAGATGAGTCAGAGAGTTGAGGTAGAGGATATATTGAGAGAGGTACAGGGTGAGGAATAGGGTATTGCATTGTATGCTTTTTAGGAGAAAAGTAACAAATATATAGATCCAAGTGGATGGAAGGTATATAGATGCATAAAGTAGGTAAGTATGTGTAGATTAAAGATCCATTAGATAAACTCTGGTTTTCAAGTGTTGTACTTAAAAATGTATATATTGGAGGCGTGGCCTGGTCGGCAACCAAGATGGTCGCCTGACTGTGAAGCTCCCGAGCCGCCGCACCATCGAAGCTGCCCAGAGACGTATCACCGCGGCGAGCTATGATCCTGTGAGCGGCGTTGGCGAGGCTAAGAGCACCGGTATGTGTGGAGAACAGGGGCGTTGAAAGTGCCCCGTAACGCTTTCAGTGGCTGCCTCGCGACGGCGGCCTGACGCGGTCCTCGGAGGCCCCGTGACGTATGGGGTCGCGGGCGAGCCTGAGGGCGGGGCCGCTGTCGTCGAGAGCGGCTGCTGGCAACAACTGAGCCCGGGGATCTGCGGCCTTCTGCATCGCAGCCACGAGGTGCTGACGCTCCCTGGACTCTGCATCGGGAGGTGGTGGTGAGTGCGGCATGCGTATGCGGTGCCCCTCCCTCCCTCCTATCCTTGCTCACCACAGTCCTGCTCGGCACTGGAGGGGCGCGGCCCTGGTGTTGCGGCCAGGATCGGCTATCTTTGCGCTTCTGATGTGGTGTGGGGGGATGCAGGGGCCCCCTGGTGAGATGAGACCCCCTCGTCACGCACATGGACATGGAGCGAGGTCCCGGGAGGCAGCGCAATGAGCTAATGGAGGGGCCCTGCTTCTGATCGGAAGGGCTGGGGTGGCGCAGCAGCAAAACATATATCCAGAGCAACTACAGCCCATACCCGGAGTATTGATCGGTGGGGCAGTGGAATTTGAGGTGGCCCCCAGGTGTATTTGATAGAGCACCACTGTCCGGCTGGGGAACCTGGTGCATCGCGCCACGCTGGTGCTTGATTATTCAACATGGGTCGGAGTGACCCTAAGCAGCGACAACTCACATTTGAAGCCTCCAAGACCCCAAGAAAGGAGGGCGGAGAGGAAGCGACACGTGAAGATCCCCCCGCAAGCGCTGACCCCCCGGGAGCTGGCGGTGCGGCATTGGAGGGCGTCGCCGCCATCATGGCCGAACTGCGTGCCTGTTTTAAGGCTTTAGATGCCCGATTCAATGAACTGGGTGTGCAGATGGATGGCATGCATAATCGACTGGAGCAACACGAGGTCTGCATAGAGGCTGCGGAGAAATGCATTTCTGATACCGAGGACCTGCAGGCCTCAATGATTAAGCTCCTAGACCGCGCAGAGTGGATACTGAAGATGACAGCGGCAAAGGCGGAGGACCTTGAAGCGTGATCGCGCCGTAACAACTTATGAATAGCGGGAATCGCCGAGACCACCAACACCGGCCCGATGGAGGCATATGAAGAACGGCTGCTGTCAGACCTTTTCGGGAGAGACTGCTTCTCTACTACATTTGCGGTGGAGCGGGCCCATCGGTGGCTCGCCCCAAGATCTGCACCTGGCGCGCCTCCTTGTCTTGTTATTGCGCGATTGCTGAACTACCATGACAGAGATGTCGCGTTACGAAAGGCTCGGGAGGCGGAAAATCTGCAGTATCAGGTAATGGCCCTCTCGCTACACCCCGATTTTACGCCGATGGTGCAGGAGGCCCGGTGTAAGTACCAAGACATCAAAAAGACCTTACGGAATGAGCACTTTCGCTATGCCATGCTGTACCCGGTGCGCCTCCGGGTTCAGCTCAATGGCAAAACTATGATTTTTGATACACCCGCGGAGGCACATGACTATTGGAAGCGCCACAAACTGGGAAGAGCGGCGTCCCCTGGAGAGTAGGGCTTATGTGAGCAGAGGGCACAGCTTTGGGGCATGGTGTGTATTGCGCCCTTGGAGGAACATTAACTTCGACGTGAGCTCAGGAACATTCACGTAGTTTTATGCTGGGGCGCTATCCCTTTCCTCTAGGCCTGGGCATTGAACTCCGCTCCGTTCGCGGAGTTTGCGGAGTTTTCTGCACTCAGCACTCCGCAGAGCTCGCGGAGTGCAAGAAAACCCCGCTTCGCGTAGTGCAGCGGAGTTTTTTCCCTGCTTACCATTCGCGAGCCCGAGCTGCTGCTCGGGTAGAATTTCTACCCGAGCTGCAGAAAGACCAGTGCGAACAGCAGTTCGCACTACACTCCGCCACTTGCGGAACTTCGCGGAGTCTTTTTGTAACTTCGCGAAGTTCAGCGTAGCAAAACTCCGCAAACTACGCCCAGGCTTACTTTCTTCACTTGGTTATACTCAGGGACATGCTCAAAGCATTACTCTTTTGTGATTGCAGCTGCATGCAAATAATGTTATATTGTTACTATAATTGTGGTACGCTCGGGGTGTTGCTGCCCCCCTTGGAGTTCTCCTCTTACTTTAGTTGGGTTTGGGATTGTCCTTTTTCTTTTTCTCCTTTACCAAGTTAAACATGTGTTGGGATTCACCAGATATAGGTTGGGTGGATATCAGGTGTGGGTGGGGGTATGGGGGGTGGGAGTGCTGGATGAAACTGTTTGTTTTATTTTCTTATGTATAGGCCTTGAAAAATTACGATGGTTGGCTGGCCAAACCTATCTACCATATCATACCTAGTTACGTAGAATCGCACCCACAGTAGCGGAAGCGGGAAGGCGACCCGGGGGACTTGAATTGCGCTGTATAAAATGGAATGTTAGGGGGTTGTCAAATCCACGTAAGGGATGGCAGGTGCTGGCCTACTTGGTCAGACACAAGATACAAGTGGCATTATTACAGGAGACCCACTACGCCTCGAAAGCAGATAATGGGTGTGCAGCCACCTGGGGAAGTAATAGATTTTTTGCTGGATATAGTACCTACTCCAGGGGAGTCTGCATTTTGATTAGTAAATCAATTCCATTCACGACACAGACCGTGGTTAGGGACCCGGAGGGCCGATACTTACTGGTGGCGGGATCCATAGAAACGCAGCCCTTACTGTTCATGAATGTCTACGCTCCTAATGTGGATGCTCGTGGCTTTTTCGCTAATATCTCTGCTCACATTGACGGCATGCCCCTGGCATCTATCATCTTTGGGGGAGACTAAAACCTCACACTGCAGCCTGAGTCAGACACCACGGGTAAGGGGCTCAACACTAAACCCTGCTCCACAAGGGAACTACAGGCCTTGCTGCATGCACATCTTCTGGCGGATGCCTGGCAGCACCGGCATCCCTCCGGTCGAGGGTAGTCGTTCTACTCGGCGCCGCACGGCAGCTGGTCCTGCATAGACCGATGGTATGTTACCCCTGACTTACTCCTCAACATACAAGAGGTGGATCATCTGCCGCGTACCATATCGTATCACTCGCCGGTACTACTGACGCTTATGCTACCCACTGTCGTACGCCATTCCGCATCCTGGTGCTTCCCAACCGAAGCGTTCTTAGATACTGTTTTCCGGAGTGAGGTGCAGGAAGCAATTGTAGAATACTTTCAAACAAACACGGGTTCTGTAACACGCTACGCCACCTTGTGAGAGGCTTTCAAGGTCTATATTAGGGGCATTTGCATTTCTAAGCAGGCTGGGGTTCTCCGTACAATACGCCGAGAACTCGATACTCCTGAGCGGGAATTACGTGATCTAGATGCCCGGATGTTGACGGGTGCGGGGCCCTCTCCGCTGCATCAGCGTGCTAAATTACTGGGAGACTTCCAGGAGCTGGCACAGCGAGAAACTGCATACCTGGGGAAGTACGCTAGCGCTCGTATATATGGGGAGGGAGAGAGACCGGGACGCACTTTGGCACGTCTGCTTGCTCCCAGGAGTCAAGCTACCTATATTACGCAGCTTCAGGCTGTGGATGGCACCCACGTCATGGATGGTGCCGCTATCCAAACGAGCTTCCTGTCCTACTACACTAATCTTTATACAACATGTTCACCACCGACGGGCGAAGTATTGACTAACTATTTGAATGAAATAGCAATGGTGTGGGTGGAGGGGGGGCAGCGAAGTTCCTCGCTTCGCCTATTGGTGCAGATGAGATTACCGAGGCCATAGATGGGTTAGATGGTTCACGGGCCCCTGGCACAGATGGTCTCACAGGCGCATTTTATAAGGCATACAAGACTCAACTTGTCCCGCACCTACTGGAAGTTTATGCAGAGGCGTTAGAATCTGGCGAACTACCCTCCACTATGCGTGAGGCAATAGTAACCTTACTCCTGAAGCCGGGGAAACCGGCCGACAATTGCGCCTCTTACAGGCCACTGTCCCTTTTAAATCAGGATTATAAAATACTGGCGAAGGTACTGGCCACGCGTATCTCGCTCATAATTGGGCAGATCATATCCCCTCTCCAATTGGGATTCATGCCGAATCGGTCGACCTCGGTAAATTTGCGTACATTGTTCGCAGTTATTAACCAGATTAACCCCACACTCCCTGCTGTGACGCTATTATTAGATGCGGAAAAAGCATTTGATTCGCTTGAGTGGGAGTTTTTACATGCAGCATTAAGCAAGCTCGGTTTTCCCCAAAATTTCCGGTCCTTGGTCCGCCTACTATATGCCAACCCGGTCGCGCAGCTACGCATAAATGGGTATTATCTAGAAAATTTGCGTTGTCAAGGGGCACTCGACAGGGATGCCCCCTTTCAACCCTGCTTTTTATCATCGCGATGGATCTGCTGGTGTGGCATCTGCAGGAGCGGCACCTTCAACGGGGAATAGGATTTCACCAGGGTCCCCTGCTCGCATCATTATATGTGGACGACATCCTGTTGTTCGTCCAGGAGCCCCCCTAAATCTTCCGCCCATCATGAGAGAAGTGGTGCGGTTTGGAGTCTTATCTGGATTGGTCAGCAACTGGAAAAAATCCGAAATATTTCCACTAACGGACGCTACCACTGCCTTTACATTGGAGTTCCCGCTGCGTTGGTGCGATGACCCACCCCGATACCTTGGGGTAACCATCCACCGTACGGCCTCGGAGGTTGTGAGGCTTAACTATGGCCCAGCGATAGATCGTCTCTCCAGGCAGATAGAATGTTGGATTGCATTGCCGCTATCTATATCGGGTCGCATTGCAATCATCAAGATGGTCGTATTGCCCAGGTTTTTATATTTGTTTTTAAACATTCCCATCCCACTCATGGTGTCCTTTTTCAAAACACTCAGGGGATTGTTGACACGGCTCATCTGGGCGGGAGAGCAGGCACGGGTGGGCTGGAAAACACTCATTCAACCCTTCGAAAGAGGAGGGTTTGGAGTGCCCGATTTCTACTTGTATTATCTAGTGGCGCAGGTGCATTATGTATACTTCTGGTACCATCCGGATGCGCGGCTGGAGTTCCTTAAGCCTGAGCACACGCAGGCCCGACCATACCCCCTCTCCACTATCCTTCCGCGCGGGCTTGGGAGAACACCGGCCGAGATTCATACCCTGCAAACTACGGGCTGGGCCTGGGAGCGACTGCGTAGGTATCTAGGGGCCGAACAACTGTACAATCCGCATTTCCCTGTGTTAGTCAAACCCTGGTTAGCGCCCACGACAGAAACGCTGATGCAACGGGCGCTCAGCCGCAGTCAAATACAGACCATAGGAGACATGTTTAGGGATGGGCAATTACGTACAGTTGCTGATTTGATGGGGGATCGAGACGTAAACATGCTAGATCGTTTTTTAATGCACAGAACACGAGTAGCACTGGTCACTGCACTATGCCCTGAGACAGGGGAGCCTGTAGAATTCACCCCATTAACCACAGTCATTACTGCACCAGACGGAGCACATCTAGTGTCCAAGTTATATCGGCAAGCACAGGCACTCCGACCAATTATGGGCGGTGGAGCCCGCGCAGCCTGGGAGAGGGACATAACTCAGCCTATGACGGAAAAGATGTGGTCCTACTGCTACGAACAGACACGGCTAGTGTCAAATAATTATAAGCATAAGCTCCTGCATTTCAAGTACCTACATAGGATTTATGTCACCCCGGTGCTGCTTGAAAGGATGGACAGTACGAAATCAGATTGCTGTCAGAGATGTGGGAGGGCATCGGCTGATTTTATACATTTAGCATGGAATTGCCCTGCTGTACTGGCATATTGGGAGGCGGTGTTGGGCATCTTGAGCAGATGGTGGAGGTTGAGCTCCTGCATGCACCCTTGCTGGCCCTATTGGGGTATGTGCGCCCATTAAGCCCGGGGATACGATGTTTCACTGCAATTGCACTACTGCTGGCTAAAAGGCAGGTCTCCCTGAACTGGGGTGGAACCCGGCACCTCTAGTGGGGGCTTGGCTCCGAGATATGATGTATTGCGACACGACTAGCGACGTTTATGCATCCCTGTTACCGCTATCCTCACGCCCGAAAAACATTTGGCAACCACTCCGATCCTATTTGCTGTTGCACCCGGAACTAACTGATTAAACTGTATCGAATGGTGATGTAATTGTAGGATTAGCCAAACGGTTCTGTGAATCGGGATCAGAAAAAAAAAATGTAAGTCCGTTTTTATATAGCGCAGCTACTCACCCTTACGGGTCTCAAGGCGCTGGGGGCCATCGTGGAAATTAAGTGAGCTATTGCCCAGAGTCACATGGTGCTGAGCTGAGCTGCCGCCGGAGCCGGGGATCGAACCGTGAACCCTGTGCTCCGAAGTCAGCTGCCCTGGCCGCTGCACCACACCTCTCAGCAGACTGTCTTTTGTTACAAGAGCCTGTATAGTTGTTTTATAGTTAATTGAAATGGAATTACTGCTGATATATGTGGCTATTTGTTGTTCTGACTTATCAGTGATCAGTTCATGTGATCCACCTTGCGTGTACAGTATAATTCTTGTACGACTTTTTGAAAAATGCAATAAAAACAAGTTTTAATTTTTTTTTTTAAATGAATTTATTTATTTTAAAAAACATAATTATTCTACATGTTTATACAAAGCAATACACATATATAGGTACATATCTATAATACAAATAAATGCTTATACACAGAGTGATATGCTGTATATTTCTGTTTGCGTATGGTGCTTATGTGGGGAAGAGACAATTCTTGAGTAGTTTTCTGAAGATAAGGCGGTTGTCCATGGACCTTATGTTGGGGGTTAAGAGTTCCATAGTTTGGCTGCTTGAACAGAGAAGGATGTGCCACCCATGTTTTTTTTCTTGTATCCTGGGATTTTGAGGTGAGGTGCCACTCTAGAGCGGAGGTTCCTTTGTTGAATGTGTTTGGTGATTTTATTCCTGATGAAGAGCGGTCCCATTCCATGTATTGCTTTGTGGGTGATACAAAGCAGCTTGAACGTGGATCTTCTGGCAACCGGTAACCAATGCAGGGCTTTCAAGGCAGGGGAGATGTGGTCTCGCAGTTTGATATGCAGGAGTATTCTGGCAGCCAAGTTCTGAATCCGTTGTAGTCTTTTCATGGTCGTTAATGGTGATCCATGGTAGAGGCTATTGGCGTAATCAAGTTTGGACAGAACAAGGGAGATGGTAGGTTGGACCTTGTGAGGAAATCCCAAATGGGGAAAGACTCGTTGCAGAGTTTTTATAGTAACAAAGCTTGATCTTGCAAGTTTGTCCACTTGGGCATTCATCGATAGCTTGGAGTCCATGGTTATTCTGAGGCTTCTTACTTCCTTTAATACTTTAGGCGGTGATCCCAGTTCATCAGGGCAAGCGGCAAGCGGGTCATAATGTTTTCAAATGCCACACGTGAGTATTTCCATTTTGGAAGTATTCAATTTGAGATGGCTCCAAGTCATCCATTGATCCACGGCTCTGAGACAACTGAAAATTGGTGAGTTTCCAATTTCTTTGGGGCATTCTAGTTGAAGGAGTATTTGTGTGTCATCTGCATAGTTATAGCACGTGAGGTGAAATTGATTAATCAGTACCGGTAATGACTTCATGTAGATGTTGAAAAGCATGGGCGAGATGATAGTACCTTGAGGGACCCCTGCTTTTGTGGAGTACGGTTTGGACGAGAAAGGTGGGGTATGGATGACATTAGTTCTGTTTTGAAGGTAGGACGTGAACTAGTCTAGAGCAGTCCCCTCTATGCCGGCTTAGTAGAGTCTTTGTATCAGAGTGTCATGGTAAACTGTGTCAAAGGCAGCCGAGAGGTCTAAAAGGAGTAATGCAGCAACCCCGTTGCGGTCAACTGTTTTCTTCAGGTCATCCCAGATGGCAAGGAGGGCAGATTCTGTGCCTCTTCCTGGACGGAATCCTGTTTGGAAGTCTGAAAGTATGGCTTTCTCTTCTATGAACTGTGACATCTGGGCGAATGCTGCTCTTTCTATCAGCTTACCCAGGAAAGGTCCATTTGTAATGGGTCTGTAGTTGTCAGGGTTCAGCGGGTCCAAGTTTGTTTTCTTCAGTAAAGGGCATATGTATGACTTTTTGAGTTCTTCTGGAAATATTCCGGTAGTTAAGGAATTGTTGATGATTCTTCTTACTGGAGTGGCAGCAGAGGTTGTTAGAAGAATTGTCTTGAAAGTTTGAGGTAGACACGGGTCAGAAGGGCTGCCGGAAGGCCTGCTTGCTGTGACCAGGTCCGTAAATTCATCGTGTGAAATGTGTTGGAAGGGACGGAGAGGCTGGGTTAGAGTATTCTTAGATTGTTGTTTTGTAAAAGGGTTAGTGCTGGTGCTTTGTCTCTGTTTTAAGTTTAA
The DNA here is from genome assembly GCA_963921515.1 of Calotriton arnoldi. NCBI lineage: Eukaryota > Metazoa > Chordata > Amphibia > Caudata > Salamandridae > Calotriton > Calotriton arnoldi. Next base: position 1,177,144 of record CAWUFW010004324.1, on the reverse strand, counting down.
GTCCAATGTGTCTGCATTGTACGTGTAATGATTTGCCAGTTTGTCTGTGAAATCTTGAGTAACGGGATGAGTTCCTTCTAGGCAATTTGGTTTACGAAATTCATTGAGTATTTTATAGAATTCTTTATTTGCACATTTAGCATTTTGAATTCTGTCTGAATAGTACCTTTTCTTTGCTTTTTTGATAGCTGACTTGTATAATCTGTTAAATTTCTGTAGGCGAAGTTTGTCTTGTTTGGAATTTGTTTTGAGCCAGGCACGTTGCAGTTTTCTAATTTGTTGTCTTATGTCTTTTATCTCTGTATTTCTGCAAGGTGCTTGTTTTCTTTTGTTCTGTTGCTGTCTGTCCTGTGGTATCAGGATATCAAAAGCTTCCTCTAGCCACTCATATAGTTTTTGAACATAATTTATTGTTTCCTGATCTGTACTGGATGTTAGTTGTGTTTCTAAGTGTTCCAAATTGAGTTTGTTCCAGAGTCGATAGCTGGATGCATGTAACGTGGTTTTAGGTGAGTCGCTTAGTGTTGTTTTATGTTGGAAAGCAAGCAAGTGGTGGTCTGACCATGTGACTGGAGTTATAGTTTGAAAGGTAACTAGTTCGCTATTAGCAAAAATGACATCTAGGATGTGTCCAGCAATGTGTGTGGGTTTGTGGACGATCTGATGCAGGTTCAGTGCATCTAGGCCAGTGATTATTGTTTTTGGATGGGGCATATTGGGTTTTCAAACCAAATGTTGAGGTCACCCAGAATGCATAGGCTGGAGTGTATTATTATCAGGTTTGAAACTGTGTCTAGAAGTGAGTCTGGGAATGTCGCCTTGCTAGGTGGAGGTCTGTAAAGGAGCAGGAAGTTATAGGAGGGAATCACTGACAAAATATCGACCTCAAAAATATCGAGGTACAAAAATATTGTGACAAAAATATCGAAGTCAAGAATATCGACATCCTATCTACATCATGGTAAGTACAAAAATATCGAAAATTAAATATCGATGTCAAAAGTATCGTTGTAAAAAATATCGTTTTTTAAATGTTAAAAAAATAATCTAAAATAAAGTAAATAATACATATAATTAAAAGAAGCACAGTTAAAATTATTTAAAAATGTTTAAAAATAAAAACTGATACATATAATGTTAAAATAATTTAAACATATACATATAAAATATAATATATATATACTTACTTAATAATATTCATAAATAATTATTTTAATAACTTATAAATTGTTAAAAATATTTTATAAATTATAAATACAGACATACACATACAAAAAATGTAATAAATATATTTAACAAATTAAAAAAATTACAATATTTTTAATTTTTGTAAAATAAATTATACACAACATAAAGTAAAACAATACAGAAAAATATTGGATAGCGGAGGGAAAAAAATTACTATTCCCACTCCAAAGAGTGCAACAGTAGGGAAAGTATTGGATAGCGTAGGGGTAAAAATTACTATTCCAACTCCAGAGAGTGCAACAGTAGGGAAAGTGTTGGATAGCGTAGGGGTAAAAATTACTATTCCAACTCCAGAGAGTGCAACAGTAGGGAAAGTGTTGGATAGTGTAGGGGTAAAAATTGCTATTCCCACTCCAGAGAGTGCAACAGTAGGGAAACTGTTGGATAGCGTAGAGCTAAAAATTACTATTCCCACTCCAGAAAGTGCAACAGTAGGGAAAGTGTTGGATAGCGTAAGGGTAAAAATTACTATTCCCACTCCAGTGAGTGAAAACAGTAGGGAAAGTGTTGGATAGCGAAAGGGTTAAAATTACTATTCCCACTCCAGAGAGTGCAACAGTAGGGAAAGTGTTGGATAGCGAAAGGGTTAAAAATACTATTCCCACTCCAGTAATTGCAACAGTAGGGAAAGTGTTGGATAGCGTAGGGGTAAAAATTACTATTCCCACTCCAGTGAGTGCAACAATAGGGAAAGTGTTGGATAGCGTAGAGGTAAAAATTACTATTCCCACTCCAGAGAGTGCAACAGTAGGGAAAGTTTTGGATAGCGTAGGGGTTATAATTGCTATTCTAACTCCAGAGAGTGCTACAATAGAGAAAGTGTTGGATAGAGTAGGGGTAAAAATAACTATTCCAACTCCAGAGAGTGCAACAGTAGGGAAAGTGTTGGATAGCGTAGGGGTAAAAATTACTATTCCCACTCCAGAGAGTGCAACAGTAGGGAAAGTGTTGGATAGCGTAGGGGTAAAAATTACTATTCCAACTCCAGAGAGTGCAACAGTAGGGAAAGTGTTGGATAGCGTAGGGGTAAAATTACTATTCCCACTCCAGAGAGTGCAACAGTAGGGAAAGTGTTGGATAGCGTAGGGGTTAAAAATAACATACTTATCAATTAAATAATTGGTTTAATTAAATAATGATTTATTAATAAATTAACAATAAATTATTTATAAATATCAATAAATGAAAATTAATTACTTTAATAACATTCAATTTCTTCCCACCCTATTCCCCAATAAACAAAAAACCCACTCCACATAAAATTTAACACAATATAATTATCAATTAATCAATTAATATTAATAAAAAATAATTAACAATTAATAATTAATTAACAATAAAATAATTATCAATACCAATAAATAATAATTAATAAACGTTAATTACCAATTAATAATTAATTAACAATAAATTAATTATCAATACCAATAAATATTAATAAATAATTACTTAATTATAATAAATTACTACCCACCCTATTCCCCTATAAACACACAACCCACTCCTAAACTAAATTAACACAATTAATATATTTGTCAATTAATTAATTAATAAAAAGTAATTACCAATTAATAATTAATAAACAATAAATTAATTATCAATACCAAAAAATAAAAATTATTAATTACTTTATTATAATTAATTTACTTCCCACCCTATTCCCCTATGAACCCACAACCCGCTCACTAAAAAATTTATACAATTAATATAATTATCAATTAATCAAAATTAATTACCAAATAATAATTAATTAACAATAAATTAAATATCAATAACAATAATTAAAATTAATAATTACTTAATTACAATTAAATTACTTCCCACCCTATTCCCCTATAAACACACAACCCGCTACAGAACTAAAATGCAAAATTTAATTAAAAATAATTAATAATTTCTAAAAATTATGAATTAATTTACTATAATTAAATTACTTCCCACCCTATTCCCCTATAAACCCACAACCCGCTACGGTACTAAAACGCAAAATTTACTAACTTCTAAACAATTAATACATATATTTAAAAAAATAATATAAAACATAACAAAACATGTGGAACACATACATATAAAATACATACTAAAATACATAACACTAACATAAACATCGATATTATTAACATCGATATTTTTACTATCGATATTAACAACTTCGATATTAACATAAACGATATTTCTTACCTTCAGGTCGATATTCTGGTCACCGATATTCTTGATGTCGATATTCTGTCCCTACGATATTTAAAACTCGATATTAATGTAGGTCGATATTTAAAAGTCGATATTTTGACTGTGCACCATAGGAGGAAGACGGTGTAGGATTGCATCTGGTGAGAAGAGCCTCACAATTCTTTATGAAGATGTTGTCAACTTTAGTGATATGTAATGTTTGCCTGAATACAACAGCTAGGCCTCCTCCTTTTTGGCCTATATGATTTTGGGTGATCGTTTGATAGCCTATAGGAATGGCTTCATTCAGGACTGGAGCCATATCATCTCCCAACCATGATTCAGTTATGAATAGTATGTCTGGTTTTGCGTCAGTGAGAAGGTCGTAGATGTGATGTTTGTTTTTAGAGAGCGATCGAGCATTTATTCATAGACAGTTTAGAGAATGTGCTTTGGTGACAGTGAGACTTTGTTTGTAGAACAGTGATCAGTATTGTGTGGGTTTGTAGCAGGTGTGTTTTTAGTGCTGGTGTTAGCTGTATTAGGATAGGAATTGTGTAGCTGTTCTGTAATGTGGTCCTCGTCCAGCAGGCTAAGAAGGCATTTTGATGGGTCTGCTTGCGTAGGTGCTGGAGACGGTGTTTGAGAGTGAGTTGGTGCGCTGTGTTGTTTTTGTGGTGTAACCTTGTGGTGTAGTAGACATGGAGAAGCAAAGTTGGGATGTGTGGAACATTGCTTATATTGTTTGCGTTTGTTTAGGGCGGAAGGTGTATGAGTTAGGGGTGGTGGTGCAGCATGTGGGTCATGTCGTAAGGTTCTAAATTGTCCAATGGATGAGAGGCAGTTAGAAGAGAGTTGCTGTGTTGCTGTATGTGTGTTAGGTGAGGTGAAAGAGAGAAAACTTGGCATTGCAGTTTGTTCATTTGTGTAGTTTGAAAGGCGGGTGTATGATTGTATTTTGTGACTGTAAGTATTATGAGGTGTTGCGCTTGAGAGATTTTGTCGTGCTGGTGTGCGTGATATGTTTTGTTATTGAGGAGTAGTGAAAAGAGGTGCTGATGTATTTGTTTTATGAGATGGAGTTTTTTGTATAGTATTGTTTGTGAGAGGAAGTTGTAAGGTAAAGGGGGTAGTGATGTGTTTGTGAGTAGAGTGTATGTTGTGTGTAGGAGGGGATGAAGTAGAGTTAAGAGTGTTTGTCTTAGACTTGATTGCTGCAAGAGTTAAAATGTGTGGTGCTGTGGGGTGTAAGTGTTGTGTTGTGTTATTGTGGTAGATAGAAGAGGAGGGTGTTTGTTGGACAAACGATGGAAGGCTGAGTATAGGGTTGTTAGTGATAAAGGGGGTCTGTCAGGAGTAATTAGAGTGGGGAGTGTGTGTCTGGATGGGTTGTAGTTAAGTATGGTATAGATTTTGGTTGTGTTAGTGATGAGTGGATAGGTTGGTATAGGATAGAGTTGTGTACTGTTTGTAGGTGATAGTGCAAATGTGTGGTAGCTGGGATAGAAGGGTATATAGGTGTGGGTTGTGTGGTTTTGTAGTGTGTGCTGGTACATTGATTTGTGCATAGGGTTGCTTTGTAGTAAATGTGTGGAGTACATTTGGTGTGAGTGTGTTACTCTGGTTGTGGATGGGGTGGGGTGTGTGCTGATGTATGGGAAAATGGGCAGCATTTCTGGCCCTAGTCCCGACCAGTCTCGAACAGGCTTAAACAGGCAACTGCCCTTGACCTCTCCGCCCTTAGCCTCGACGCCCGAGCTGAGACGCCCTAAACCCTGGCCTTAAATAGCCCTAGTAATCAGGTGACCCCTTCAGCCAATGAGAACCCTAGACCTAACCCTAACCAATCGCAACACTATCCCTAAACTCTAGAACGAATAGGAGATCAAGACCTTACAGCCAATCATAGCCCTAGTCCAAGTACTCTATCAGGCACAAAACCCTAATCCCTACGTCCAATAGAAAGCCAAACCCTAGCCCTAGTCCAAACCCTAGTCCCAGCAACCAATCACACAGGAAACTCTAATCCCTACTTCCAATAGAAAGACTAACCCTAGTCCTAGTCCCACACCTAGTCCAGCAACCAATCACATAGGAAACCCTAATCCCTACTTCCAATAGAAAGCCTAACCCTAGCTCTAGTCGCAACCCTTGTCCCAGGAACCAGTCACACAGGAACCCCTAATCCCTACTACCATTAGAAAACCTAACCCTAGCCCCAAACCCTACATTAATTGAATCACTGACCCAGGAACCAATCAGAACCCTCAAATACCCAACCAATGATAAAAATAACCCTAATCCAATGGAAACACCAGATACAACCACCAATCAGTGCACATATCATTCACCCATTCATATACTCCCTCATCCATCCAACCACTGTTTCATTCTCACACTCACCTACTCAACCATCCACATCACTAAGACAAACCCGACAATCAATGAAGATGCCCTCTCACTTGCAAAAATAGCCCGACGTACTGCCTTTACCAAGGCTTCTTTTATTTTTGCTACTGTTTTGCCTGAAACATTACCACTGGGAAACAGTTCCATGATTTGACTGCCCTTTTGATGAATAATATAATTTCTGTGCTCCTGTCCGCCCTGCTATGCAAGTCTTTTCTGAAGATGCCATGCTCTCTCGTTGAATCTTTTGTCTGCACTGTCAATGCTTGTGTGAGCTGTGGTCTGTCAATAAAAGGGAAGCCATCTTTGCCTTTATACTTGAAGGCACAGCTCTGCTCAGGCTCTGTAAAACGATAAACCATTGAAGTCTTCCTTCTTGTCTTTATGATCTAGTTAATGATCAATACATTTACTTATTGAAGGGACCAAAAAATAATTTTGTATTTAACTGGGGACATTTCTACAACATGGGCCTGGAACTAGGCGGGGTAAGGGCCAACATAGAAAGGGGGATCTGTGTTTTGCATGCGTATGGAGTTTTGGGAACGTAGGCAGGGCGAAAGATTGATAGGGAGAGTCAGTAGTGGCAGGTTAATGTTGAAAAAATGTGTCTTCAATTCTCTACAGAAGTGTTGCGGAAACGGTGAGGATATGACACAGATAAAGCTGATTCCAAAATATTGGGGCATGAGCAGAGAAGTCTTCGTCCCACATTCATTTTTGTTTGGCCCTTCTGGATTGGAAGCCTCTCTAGGGGTGACACGAGGCATGACATTTGTCTGCAAGGTAATCAGTTTACTAAGAATTGCCTTGTGGGTCAAGCTGAAAGAATTGACTTAATGCAGGGCATAAGGGGGAGTAATTGAATTTGTTTTTGTGTATGGGCATTGGAGTCAAATTTAACTTGGTTTGGGATCAGGCAGAAAGTAGTGTGAAAGTTGGCATTCAGAGGGCCAGACTGATGTCTGCAAGGATTGTGAGGAAGGTTAGGCCACTTTCGATGTGGGACAGGATACAGTCCTCGATTATGGAGCAGAAATTGTAGGAAGGCAGGAAAGGCAGGTTTACAGGCATTCATAGTGGTTCTTAGTCAGAAATATCATCTGACATAAATATTGTGAATTAAATATAGTGTAGAAAAAAATATTGTTGCATTGGGTGTAGATTTCTGATTATTAACTTCGATTGGGCTATATTTTTGTAGCGGACACAATATTTATGTCAGCAATGTTCTGAGGATGATGTTCTGGTACCATTGCATCCATGCATAACAGTATAATAAGTTTAGTTAGAAGTAAACTGCCGGGTTCTTCTTTGTATGGTAGATGATGGTCATGGTGGAAACTACGTAGTGGCTGAAACTTTTGTAGCATGGGTAAGGTAGATGGAGGCGCTTTTGAGTTTGATGTCGGGTAGCCAGTCTTGTACATGTGGTAGAAATGAGCCACAGATAATGGTAGTAATAATAGTAGGGTGGGGCTTTAGGCAGACAAAAGACATCCATGTTTGATTGTGTTCAAACCTGAGGTGAATCAGGCAACATCATGATCTCCTGAAACTTTGAGGTAGAGTTTATTTTGTCAGTGTAATAACAGATGGTGAAATCTGGTAGATTAATTAGGACACTCACAGGCTCCATGTAAAGGAACCACAATGGTAATGAAGACAGAACCAGAGGAAGAGTGATGGGTGCTGGTGGTTGGTTGGAGGGCATCTGGTAGAGTCTGTATGGAGGAATAGTTATCTGCCTGAAAAGAAGGGGAGGAACGAATCTAGAATGGACTTGGTAATGAACTTTGTAATTCTTATGTTTGGGAAAAAGATTGCCTTTCACTCGAGATGTCAAAAGTGTAGCAGGCTGCATGTCACAGAAGAGTTGAGAAGTACTGTTAGGAAATGATCTGCCAATTAGGTAGGGCCGGGGACCGCCAATTTGGGGTCAGAGGTCTAGTTTTCTAAATGAAGGGGAGGCATTTAAACTAGGGTGCTGCACTGCCGGCGCAGCAAAGGCAAGTCCGTCTGCACCCATCTGCGCCTGGACGACACCAGACCCCACGCCAGTTTGAGCCCAGATAATAAGGTAAGGTTGCTTTACTTACAATACACTCTTTTACACCTAAACAAACCTTTGGCACATGATTTGAGTTCTCGCATAGTGGACTCTCCTGAACAGATTAAAGGTCCATACTCTTTTTTTTTTTTAGTCCTCTTTCGCTTTTGATAAAAATAGAGATAGTTGGGGATTCTCTGGGGCCCCCCTACTTAATCGGCACCAACCAGAGAACTCTGTTCCAAAGGTATTGCACTTTACACAGAACCTCTCCTTATATGGTTAAATGCGGCTCTCTCTCAGAGCCATCCAGAGGGTAACTGGAGTCGTGAAGTATCTCAGTGTAGAGGCATAATCATAGGACCATATTTACCACAGATTCCAGCCAGCTCGCCCATGGTAGCCAAAAATCTCTCTTCTTTTTCGGTGATGACCTATCCAACTTAATTATATATTTCACAGTGTTGATCCAATCTCTTACAGTCGGAGGGACATTTTTTATCCAGTTTTTACAGATTTCCCTTTGGGTCAGTAGAATTAAATAGAACACCAATTTATTGTTATCAACAGATAAAGATTCATGATATACCGGAACCCCAAAAAAGACCAATTCTGGGCTTACCTGAAGTTGCCTTCCGAGTATTGTAGAGATACTATTACTTACATCAGCCCAGAAACGTTGCAATGTTGAACAATACAGGAACATGTGGGTATCATCTACCTTTTCTTGGGAGCACTTGGGGCATTTCGGAGTGGCACCGTTCCCAAATTTGGAAAGCCTTAAGGGTGTCCCAAATCAGAGCTAATGCACTATAATAGTTAATGTTGAGCTCCTTTCTGATTTTATACCACGTGGTGGCTAGCCCACGCAAGATCTTTAGGCGCACCTTTTTAAAGTATCTGGGATCTTCAAATTTATAGATAAAACCTTGCTCCCCCCTTCACATCTAAAAGCATCACCTTCAACATTCTTCCGATATCTGAACCATCCGGTTCATTCAACAGCATTTTCCCATTCCTCATTAAGAAAACCCATGCATAATAGATTAAATCTGGCAGGCACAGTCCTCCATTAATTTTCTTCCTGCAGAGTTTTTTCCACGAGATACGTATGCCCTTGGAGGCCCAGATAAAACTACTTATCTTGGACTGCAGTTTCTTAAGCCAGATTTCCCTAAACACGAAGGGGATGTTCTGGAATATAAAGATGAGTTTGGGGAAGATCATCATTTTTATCAGATTTACCCTTCCAATTATGGTCAATTGTAAATGAGCCCAGCTTGCCAATGACTTGCTAATCTCCTTGCTGACTTTTTTAAAATTAATTTCAGGAATTCTCTCGATGTCCTTTGAGACCATGATACCCAGATGTCTTATCTCCATTTTGATGCTCCCTTGTTGTGTGGTCATATTCCAGGCCATAGACTCCGTTTTTGTTGTATTTACTTCATAGCCTGAAATACGACCAAATTGGGAAGCCAGATGATACAATAGTGGAACCGCAGAGGACAGATCTGAGGTGTACACCATTAGATCATCAGCGTACAAGGCCACCTTCTTTTCCCAACTGCTATATTTAAAAGGGGGAATTCTGGCCTCCTGCCTGATTTTTACGGCCAGGGGCTCTATATATAAATTAAAAAGTAGGGGAGATAAAGGGCACCCCTGTCTAGTTCCCCTCTGGATTTCGAAAGGGGTGGATAGATTTCCGTTCACCAAAACCCTTGCTGTAGGCGTTTGATATATCAGGCTCACCGTGTTACAGAAGTTTTCTCCTAAATTGAACAGCCTAAACATTTTTTGCAGATAGGGCCAGTTTACCCTATCAAACGCTTTGGTGGCATCTAAGGTGATAATGGCCAGGGGAGTTTTGTGAAGTGTAGCTAAATCTATTGCTCCAATTAGGTTGTAGGTCAGGTCCTGAATCCCTCTCCCTCGAACAAAGCCTTTTTGATCCTCGTGCAGAAGGCCCCCCACCACCCCATTTAACCTCTCTGCTAAAATCTTAGCGAAGATTTTGTAATCGCAATTAAGCAGAGAGATAGGCCTATATGAGTCACAAGAGTTGGGTTGCTTTGCTGGCTTTAGAACCAGCGTGACTGTGGCTTCATTCCAGGATGCTGACATGTCTCTACCTTCCTCGAAGATGTGTGAAAATAGCTTCTCCATTATAGGGGTGAGAACCTCACTCAAGCACTTATAAAATTCAGCCGGTATCCCATCTGGACCTGCTGCTTTCCCAGACTTCCCAGCCATTATGGCCTTCCTAATTTCACTCCCTATAATGACACTGTTAGGTTACCAGCCTCTCTATCCTCGATTTTAGCCGGAACATCCTGACCCAACCAGGCCTCGTTATCCTCTTCCGTTACTCGTAATTGCTCCTGATATACCTCTTCGAAGTGATTATGAAAGGCCTTTTCTATTTCTTCGCTGGTTGTAAAGTTGTTGCCTGATACCTCATTTCTAAGTTGTTTTATAAACCTTTGTGCCTGATCATTTTTAGTTTTCCAGGCTAGGAGTTTCCCCACACCTTTCCTGTATTCAAAGTGTGCAAGTTGGCTTACTTGCCACCTTTTCCTTAATCTCTCTTCGATCACCCCGGCTAGTTCCAATCTGAGAGTCTGGAGAGATGCTTGTATACGTCCTTCTTCCTGTTCCGCCCCTGAAGCTAATAGCTGTTGTTCCAACTGCTGGTTGTTCCGCTCTATTCCCCCTACTTCATAACATAAACATAACATGTGTATTTGTAAAGCACACATTCACCCCTAACAGGGTATCTTGGTGATGAATAACAGATGTTTATTGTTACCCAACTCAATGGTACTCATTTTATCGATCTCAGATGGATGAAAGGCTGAGTGGACCCGCCAGGATTTGAACTTGTGACCATGAGGTCGAACACAGGCCCCTGCAGTGGATGCATTAGTCTACTGAGCCACCAGACCTGGCTAGGTCTGATCTATTAAAAAGAAATCTAGTCTTGAATGATGGCCATACTTTTTGTTATAGAAGGTGAACCCTCTTTTAGTGCCCATTTTATCCCTCCAGATATTCACCCAACCTATCTGTTTCATAGAGGACTTTAACAGGGTTTGCATCTTACTATTTAAAATTGCTCTGCTATTAGATGAACGGTCCAATTCTGGATCTAGGACTACATTAAAATCTCCTACTAAGATTATAGGATCAGGAAAACTTAATAACTCCATGCGCAATCCTGAAAGAGAACTGGGGTCATCTATGTTGGGTTTATAGAACCCAACCAATGTGAATTTATAATGAAAGAACCTAACTTTCACTATGACCCATCTACCTGTCCTGTCTACTTTACTATCTTCTACAGTGATGTCTGGGCACCTTTTAATCAGAATTGCCACTCCTTTAATAGTTAGTTGTTGGGCAGTACAGATAAGATTCTGAACCCAGTGCCTAGACTTAAAAAGACCTCTCATTTCTATGTCCATTAAGTGCGTTTCCTGCAGTATTAGAATCTGTGCCGGGGTGTCTTTTAAGTATTGTAAAATCTTCTCCCTCCTTTGTTTAACTCTTAATCCATTCACGTTCCAAGAGAGAACCTTCAACGGGGCACTCTTTTCACTCATCGAATGGGCCGAGTTTTTCCTGCCCTCAGGGCGCCGGAAACTATACTATGGTGAACAGGACACATTTTTTTTAATTTTTTCCCACTGCTCCCCACCCAGTGACCCTTACCCTCACCCTACCCAATCCCTCCCATGACACCCACCCTGGAGAACACTCCTTTCCCTTCCTCCATGGCCTCTACCTAGGCCTATGGGGCCCCTCCTGGAGTCAGAAGGATACAATATACCTTATCGCTATTTGTTGCTCTTCACTGCTTTTTACCCATTGGCATTATTTACTTGACCTGAGGATATTAATGACAGGTTAGATACAGGGGGAGGGATCTACTTCCCAGTTCTTCTTGCTTGTCCCTCCCTCTGAGATAGACTGTAAAAGATTCTCCACATCCTCCACCCGCCAAAAGGTGTGCATTTTGTTATTATACATTACCTGTAAAGTTGCAGGGGAATTTTAACTGTGCGGTGGCACCTAACTTCTTAAAAGGATCCAGTAATTTCCCCAGCTCCCATTGCTTAGTTGCGGTGATGGATGACACGTCTGATCTTATTTCAAAGCTAATTCCGTCTACCATTAACTATTTCATTTTTAGGGCTTTAACCAGAATGTCTTCTTTTATCCTGTATGTATGGAAGTGGATTAAGATATTCCTGGGCTTAGTCTTGTTAGGGGTTAACCTAAACGGGTCTCTAGAACCCTCTGGATGTCTGCCATAAGGTCTTGCTCTGTGCAGTCAACTTGGGCCCCTGCTTTAATCACCCTAACTACAAATTCCTTTAGGTTATCCCCCTCCGCCCCCTCTGGGATTTTCAGCAAGCGGAGGTTATTCCTTCTTTGAGCATTTTCAAGGGATTCAAGCTTTTCTTTAACACCCATCCCACTTTCCTTTAACAGGGTGATCTCTTTCTTGTTTTCCTCAGTTTGAGACTCTAGACCCTTCACTGCTATTTCAAGTGCTACAGTTCTAGCAGCAAGAGCGTCCAATTTATTCACCATTTTCTCACATGCTAACCTAATCTCGGCCTGGTTTGCTTCGGAGATCTCAAATCTACTTCTGACCTCTGTCGTCAGTAACTGAATCAGGTCAGAAACTGACTGTGGTGCTGTCTGACTAGAAGGTCCCGCCTTCAAGTCTGATATTACTATCTGGCTATGGCCGATATCCCCAGAGTGCGAGGCCTTTTGCAAATCGACCTGCGGGGGTGTAACCGTATCCTCACCCGGGACAATATCGTCCACTAACTGAGGGTCGTCAGACAGCATTTGGAACCTGTTAGGGCTGGTTATCATCTCCATCTTACTTCCTGAGGAACACGTAATTTTTATTTGGCGTAGAGGTACCTGAGTGTTTCAATATCAAAGTTTTTGGCATTACTTTGAAAAAAGTTCTCAATGAAGGGGTAACTCTTACCTTATGCTGTTGAGGAGGCGCCCTTACCTTCCTTGATTTTCCCTTCTTGAGGCTGCCTCCTCTTTAGTCCCTATCTCAGTAAGGCCTAGCGGGTACTGGCAATTTCGACCGCTTTTAAGGTATCTTGCGAAGTTATATTGCTAGTTAATAAAGGCCCTGTAACCGGTCCTGCCACTGCACTCCTTAAGGAGTATCTTCCTTTCTGTGTGGTGTGTGCTACTGTCTCCCCCTTCACACCCTCAACTGGTAATGCTTCCACAGTATTAATTTGTTCCCAGGGGATTTTATTTTTTACCTTTAAAATCGTCTTGGAATGTTTTGTCCGGGTAGCACCCCCCTTACTACCCCTCTTGCTACCCTGCAGCACACTCTCCCCCATAACTGCATCCACCGGTGTACTTTCTGCATCCTTCAGGGCTCCTTCTGACTCACTTGCACCTAGTGCCCTGGTGCTGCCCCTGCCTCCACCGCCCCGGACGGGAATTCGTGCGATCGCTCTCCGCCTCCTACCCAATTACAGTGCTGCACGGGACCACCACGGATCCCGAGGGTCCTTTCCAGGCTGTTTCGCTGCCGCTACCGCCTCCAACTCCATTGCCGCCGTGATCAAAAACAGCGTGAGGAACGGAGGCGAATCCTCTTCTTCCCGCGTCGTAGTGACTGGTGAGCAAATTTTACTTTTGGCAGGGGAAACAATCCCTGTTTCAGCGGTTATCCTCTACCGCATATTGCCTCCTCTTAGATGGGTACAAAAAGCTGCAAAGACGCCGTCAACAACACTCCCGACTCCCGGAGCCTCCGCGACCCGCCGCTAGCTGGCTGCCATGTTCCCCCAAAGGTCCATACTCTTTCCAAAACTGCAAATGGGAAGGTTGCCAAAAAAGGAAACTCCCATTTGTTCATCCAGTACAATTAATCATCCAGCAGATCACATTCTTAAATGTTTGTATTTTAACAGTTGGTCACTACCTAAGCTTTCTATTGAGATCTGGGATATGATTATGGATTCCACCTCAGATGCAGTTTTTATCACAGAAACATGGCTCAATGAGCATTCCCTACCAGATATTGTGGTTTCATTGCCCTTAGGATACAATATATTAAAATGTGATAGATTAGAGAGCTAGGGAGGAGGCACAGCCATCATTTTAAAGATATATATTTATGTTCTATTTAATTTAGCTCATCCTCGGCCGAATGTGAATTGTTAGCATTCCAATTGTCTCTTGAAGACCATAGGTTGCTGGTGGTCACGATTCTTTACAGACCCCCCAGGCTACAACTCTCAGTGGGTGGCCAATCTGTTCTCCTGGCTTACTCCACTTATTTTAAAGCATGATCATGATATAGTAATAGGAGACTTTAATTAACATTTTAAAACTTTGGAAGATCCGCTTTGTAAACAACTAGAAAGTGACATGCTAATTCTACAACTTACTCAAAGAATTACTGGCCCCACACACACAGTGGGGCACACACTAGACCTGTTCTTTTCCAACATTAACACTATAAAGAATATTGAAATGTCTCCTCTACTCTGGTCTGATCACTCCAGCATAGGTTTTTCACTTCCCTTGATTCAAAAACCGACCTCAAAAATTCCTAATGCTCCTACCAGGTCATGGAGCAACATCAGCATTGAATCCTTTTCAGACCATCTCCTCCTCCCCATAGCTAGACATAGATACACTCCCCATTAGCTATCTGGTGAAGTTTAATACAGGTATAACCAAAGCGTTAGATAGCTGCGCCCCTTAGAAAATGAATACATCACGTAGGCGTACTCCATCTTAAAGATGGTACTCTCCTGAACTTAGAAATGAAAAAGAAATGCAAACTGTCTGAGCGAACTTGGAGACTTTCCAAAAATCCTGTAGACCGCTTAGCCTTTAAACATCAACTGAATGATTATCACAGACAGCTCAAGATAGCGAAGAAAAAATTATTTTATTAAAAGTTTAGATTAAAATCAATGCTACTCCAAAGAAGCCTGTAAAATTGTGAAGAAACTGTCCCAGTCAGTTAGTTTATCGCAAATTATCACCCTCTCATTCCCTCACTGTGAAGCGATAGTCAACTACTTCACAGATAAAATAGACAAAATCTATTCTACTTTTGATACCCAACCTTTCCTAGATGATTTTCCCTGGTCTCAGACAGGTCCACACTTGGACACAAGAGCCCACTTAGGTATCTAGGGAACAGGTCGAGAAAATAATGCTAGAAGTTAAGTCAGGTTCTCCGCTGGAACCCTGCCCTCATTTCATTTCTTCTCATCTAACATCCATCTTGAGCGACCATCTGACTCAATTATTTAACTTTTCACTGACAAGTCCTGTGAATCGGGACTCCTGAAAGCTAGCATTAATTCTCCCCTTGGCCAAAAAAGCAGTACTTTATTCTATCTATCTTATCTAACTATCGTCCTATTTCCTTGCTTCCATACATGTCCAAAGCCCTTGAAAGACTTGTCAATTATCAACTGACAGCCTTCTTGGAGGACAGTCATTTATTAGATCCTTCCCAGAAGGAATTCAGAGTCAAGAACAGCCCGGAATGCACTTTCCTGGCTGTTCTGGGCAACATTAGATTAGAAGTAGGTCAGGGCAAGAATGTTGCCCTGATTCAACCAGATCTTTCTGCAGCATTCGACACAGTCTCACACAGCCAACTGATTAAAAAAACTCCATGAGATAGGGCTTCATTTCTCTGCTCTTCAATGATTTGGATCTTTTTTGTACAAAACAACTCAGTCTGTTCAGCTAAACACAGTCAGATCATCTCTGCACAGTTCAAAATGCAGTGTACCACAAGGTTCCTCGCTGAGCCCGACACTCTTTAATGTGCACGTCGCATCTCTTGTTACATTGGTCAAAAAGTTGGGATTAGACATATGCTGTTATGCAGATGATACCCAACTGATCATCTAGATAGGAGAGAAGCATTAAGAAACTAAGAAAAATGTTTCTGGCTATCTCTTCCAGGTGGCCAGTTGGATGATAGCCCACTGTTTAAAACTAAACGCCTAAAAAAACGAGATTCTTTTATTCAATGGAGCCAACCACATTTGGGATGCATCGTGGTGTCCTACAACCCTGAGAACTGCACTGGATCCCCAAAAAACAGCAGAAAATGTAGGAGTTCTCATTGCTCGTTCATTATCCATGCAGAACCAGGTCAGTGCCACGCTTGGCAAATGTTTTCCCCTGCTTAAATTTCTCAGGAAACTTTTCAGTTTGATTCCAATAGATTGGCGCAGAACTATGATACAGGCTTTAATTGCCAGTAGATTAGATTACTAAAATTCTCTTCATGTGGGGATTTCTGATTATCTGTTTTCCCGTTTGCAGGTGATTCAAAATGCAGACATGAAACTCATCTGTAACAAAGACAGATGCAGCTCTTCCTACGCCTGTCTAAAAACCCTGCATTGGCTGCCCATACGAAAGAGAGCACAATTCAAGCTTCTCTGCTATGCTCACATGGCTCTTCTTGACTCAGGTCCTCTAATTCTCAGATTGAAGGCAGAATTCTACCAACCCACCAGAAATCTGAGATCTACAAATCTAGCTCTAGCAAAAACAAAACACACCAGGAAAGTTAGAGCCGGAGGCCATTCTTTTACCTATCTGGCTGCAGCCCAATGGAATTTACTTCTCTTGGGAATCTGCCTGACTGAGGACTATACTAGATTCAGGGAAAAACTGAAAACATGTCTTTTCCCAGATTAATGGAGCTTATCTACTAACCGGCTCCTTCCCCATTATTCTTGCTAACTGAATGTATGGCAGTATTAGCTCTGTGATGTCCCTTTGGGGGATGAGCGTTCGTGCACTACAAATACCGCAAAATAAAGAAAAACAAATTGTAAGAAAATTGTAATGCATCAGTGACCATTCGATCTAGGCTGTGTCAGCACTTCTGTGTGGAACGACTAGGTATGTAGAACTTGAGGAGCTGATGTTGGCCAATATGCTGTTGGAACACAATGCAACAGATCTGCAGGGAACCTTTCTTGGGAATGTGAGGTGGGTGTTGTGTTGAGATGAGGATTCTTGAATAGTGGTTGGATCATGCCTTTTTTGGGTGGGTGGGATATTGTTTGTGTTTTGGTGTGATGATGTTGAGGATGGATAAATGGGCGTTGGGACTGAATGTTTTGATAATTGAGTAGATTATATTGTCTTTGTAAGTAGTTGCTCTTATGGAGTTGATGGTGTTGACTATGGATTGATGGCCACAGTTTAGAAAGAGTTTTACGAGGTAATGGGACATGGAGGTATGTGTATGTATTTGCAGTATTTCTGTTGTCCCTGGCTGTGTAGATTTTGTTTCCAAAGTAGTGGTTTATAGCAGTGGATTTGTTAACAGCATGTGTGGTAAGAGAGGTGAAAGGGTTGCTTCCATGCTTCACAACCAGGAAGTATACATTAGTGCCACTGTTGTTTTTGTTTATTTAGTCAGGCTCTGCTGTGGTGATGTTATGATGCTGTGACCATGGCACAAATCTCATGCAAAAATCTCAGGCACCACAGAAGATGTTAGGTGGTGTGGATTTTCCAGATTGTGGTGTATATTTTATTAGCATTGACCTTGTAGGTGTACCAGACACTAGGGATGGCCTTGTGTGTTAGTCTGGAAGCCTATAAGATTTCGAATATGGCTTGGGGGAGGTGAGTGTTGAATGTCTGGATGCGGAAGTTGTTGAAAGCACATTCTGTGATTAGTTGGTTTGTCTTCTGTGTGAGTACTTGTTGGATTTTAAGGTTAACAGGAAGCCATGATGGTCAGAGAAGTCTACAGAGATTGGCTTTAGACATGTCAGGGAAGGCACGCCTATTATGATGTGATATGTTCCAGCATGTGAGCTGCTGCTATGAGGTGGAATCTGACCTGAAGGGAGGTGGTGGTATCTATGAAGGACTCCATCATGGGCTCTGTGGTCCCCCGAGAAGCATACGTCTCTGAGGGAGGTGTTGGGGATGCTTCATATAGGCTTGAGCTCTAGAAATTCTGATATAATTGGAGGTGATGTGTAGCATATAGGCAAACTGCTTTCCATTTCAAATACTGGCTAGTGCAGGCTAACTTTTGTTTGTTGAAGTACTTAAGCACATCCATCGTGACTTTACTGAAGACGACTATAGCACCGGAAATCAATGAATAATTTTGTTAGGTGGTATTGGCTAGAAATGTCCGTTGATAGGCCTGAGAATTAATACATAACAGCAGAGGCGGATGGTCCAAATTAGAACAGAGAAATTCCCCGACAATCCGATGTGTATGAAAAGTTCGTACGGCTGGGGCAGAGTCAGTCACCTGTCACGTGACTGACTGTTCCCCAGTCTCACCGGTCTTTAAGATGACCTGCCTTCCAGGAAATATCTTTCTAGAGCCAGAAAACTATCCTTTCCCACTGGAGCTATAGTCTCCGTAAAAGGTCATGAACCACTTCCACGTACACAAATGTCCTACTTTTTGTGATGGCGTGTCAGATGAAGTGCCCCCAGAAATGTAAGCAGTGTGCGATGCAAGGAGAGCGAAACCAGTTAATCCGTGTTTTCATCGCCCGTAGGCCGCTCTTTCACGGGCCGTGGGCCGTGCGTTATTAGGTTGAGCAGCTCTGGGCCCGCAAGAAAGGGCCCGGCCTTTCTCATCGCGATGAGAACGGCCCAGTGAATGGCTTCCAAGTGTTAGCTCAGCATTTCTCCTGGTTCACGAGAGGAGTGGGGCGGGGGCGCCGACAGGCCTTTTGTCCGGCCCGGGCGGCTGATGCGTTATGACAATGTTCCATGAATATGCAGAGTGGCAGGAGGGATTAGGGCCGACATAGCTCCCCTGAGGCCTTTTTTAGCCTGGGATGTTGGGAGCTTTAAGGATGACCTGCTCGAGCCGGGGCATTAGACATTAGATGTTGCTGCAGATAGGCCGCCGAGCTCCCACACTTGTCCAAAGCTGTTAACATCTGACTTGAAGGCCAGCCACTCTTACTCACTGTCCCTCTGTTGTCTGGGTGAAGAGTGAAGTTTTTGTGCTGGCGGACACACTGTGTTTGCAATTCGTTGACTTCTGTTCTGAGTCAATCGATGAGGCACTGAGCTCGGACGGAGGATGATTCAATCACCGAGACAGGGGGATCAGTGTTACTGACGTGTCATAGACATGACTGGAGACCTGCCCACATCAGGGCTTCCATGTTTTATGGATTAAGGCCGAATACAGGTAAGTAAACATTTAAATAAATCAAACGAATTTCGTTGTGAGCGCTGCATCGCATTTAGCGATGCAGCGCTCGCAACGAAATTCGTTTGATTTATTTAAATGTTTACTTACCTGTATACGGCCTTAATCTGTAGTTTACTACCCCCCACCCTGCCCCTCCCCCGCCCCACGTCACCGCCCGACCGGCACTCCTACCACGGGCCGTGCCTGTTCATGAGATATGGAGGTGGTGGGGCTTTAATTGGTAGGAGATTGACAGCATTCCGGAGATCAGTGTCAATTAGCTTGGTTATCTTGAAAAAGAAAATGGCAAATGTTTCATAATTTGGTAGAGTTTTAATGCCTGAAGAGGGTGAGTTGCGTTTTCCATTGATTTGATTTTTGACAATTCCAAAGAGTTTTTTGGGTCAATTAATAGCTGTGTCTAACTGTTGTTGACAGTAAGATGATTTGTAGCTTCTAATGTGACTATTGTAGATGCTATATCTTTGCTGCAGACATATGAGGTTCATCGGAGAAGGGGCCACTCTCCATGCTCTTTCTGCAAGTCTAAGGGTGCAGTGTTCCTCATTGAGGCTATAGTTGAACCAAGGGTTCGATCTCTTTATCTGGGCTCTCTTTAATTGTTTGGGGGCAATGGAGTCCAAGAGGTTGGACATAGAGCTAAAATAATGCTCAGTGAGGTCGTGTGAGTCGGACAAATCAGTGGGCGGAGATACAAAATAGTGGCTGAAAGCAGATAGCGTGTCTGGATTGAGGTTATGGATGTCTCTAACCCAATGTTTGGTTTTTACTGGTTGACCTTTGAGGATGATTGCCTATTCAGATATGGAGAAGGTGATGAAGTGGTGGTCAGTCTAGTCACTAGGTAAAATAGAATTAATTTGGATGGTATTCTTCTTAGCTATGATTAAGTCTAAGGTGGCCCCTTTAATGTGAGTAGGGCTGTTGCAGGCTTGGATTAGGTTGAGGTCAAGGAGAAAGGCCTTGAAACCGTTTACTAGCAGATCACTCATATCGTTCTAGTGAATGCTGAAATCACCTAGAAAAATCTAGTTCTTATGTGGATCATTGGTGGTAGATATGATCTCTTTGATTTGTTCAATGAAAGTATGATTATCTCCAGGAGGGTGGTAGATTGTGTGCAACCTGCAGGTTGAGTTATCTTTGGTTGAGATGTTGATCCTCAAATATTCCTTGGAAGACTTTGGCGTAGTGGGTGATTGTTTTACTGAGAGGTTATTCCGATATATACAAGCTAGACCACCTCCATGGTGGTCTGCATGGTCTACATGGAGGATGTCATGGCTGGGTGGAACAAGGATGTCAAGAATAGTGGATAACGATTAATTTAGCCAGGTTTCGGTAAGAATTAGGAGGTCTAGGTCCAGATTGAGTATAAGCTGTGCTATGCTGGAAGCGTGTTTCACTGCTGACCGGCAGTTAAATAGCAAACATTTTAGGTAAGTTTCGGTAACAGTGGTAGATGCTTGTGCAATGGGGACAGGTTTGAGGTTCGTTTTATTAATGATTCTGGGTCTAGGATGGGGTTTCCTGGGTGATAATAGTTTGAATCTTTTCTGAGGGCAAAACGTGGTCAATTGAGGAGGGGGTTATATGAGGAGAAAAGGGAGAGGATAACATTGGAGGATAGGTGTCTAACTAATCTGTTGGGCCGGGCAGAATGGTCGAAATTCGGTTTACACCTCCATCTAAGTTGTGAAGCCCAAGTGTTAAAGGAACTACCAGCAGGAGTGTGTAATGGGGTAAGGATGTTATAGGTCTGATGGTGGATCAAGTGATTCAACCAGTTATGTTCCAGGTTAGAGTTGATATGCAGAAGATTAAGGACATCAACCCTCATCAGCAGTAGATCTGATTTTATTGCATCAAGCACAGAATAGAGTTGGGAGGTACAATTGGGGATAGTATGACTATTGAGTGGAAATTCTGCAGTTCTGCTCTCGCCATGTGCTGGCACACTTTGTGCTGCCTAGCGCAAAAGTAATCACTCTCACGCCATAGTGCAAGGTTGTCTGCATCATGATCAAGATAGGTTGTGTGCAGGAAGAGTACCTTCCTACGCTAAAACTATACTTTGGGGCTATTTCCTCTGTGCATGTTTGCTGCATTCTGGAAACATGATATTTCTCCTTGTTATGCCAGCCCCAGGCAGGCATACCATTTTGGTGCAAACCCATGTCTACATCTCGTTGCAAATATGGGTTTGTGTCAAAATCCATGGGTGGGTGCATGGAAATGCCCATGTGCTACCCATGGAACGCCTACCAGACATAAAGTAACGCAAGGCAGGGAAATGTGCTGTGTTGCTTTACTTTTTCTTAGAAAGCCATTCAAATCAACATTTGTGTGGCTTTGTAAATACCAAATAGTATTTTCTGTCTGGGCTCCATCAAAAAAGTGACAAAACCAAATACAAAGTCTTTGTAAATCTGGGTCTGGGTGAACAGAGGTGCTATCTCAAACAGTTTCCCTAATGTTTGTTAGTCTGGAGTTAGAATAGTATATTTGACCATTTCTCACATTATGCACCTTCCTTCCATCTCTAGATCTATCTACCTCCTTTCCCTAAAGATTGTTGTACTGGAGTTACATAAGTAAATAGGCCCCTGACCCCTAAAGTTATGCTTTCCTCCGTGGTTGTTAAATCAGAGTTAGAATGATAAATCTAATCCCCACCCAATATGTGCATTTTTCACTGTGTTTGTTAGTCTGAGTTAAATTTGTAAATCTGACCAGCATTCCTCACTCCCCCCAATTATGCAATTTCCAGAGTGTTCGTCGGGCTGGAATTAGAAGAGTAAAAGTAAATTTGCCCCCCACTCTCCAATGTTTATTAGGCTGGAGTTAGAATAGTAAATCTGACCCCCTGGTAATGTGTGCACTTTCCCCAATATTTGTTGGACTGCAAAAGTAATTCTCACTCTGCTCAATTCAAGCATGTTTCTCAGACTAGAGTTAGAATTTCGAATAGTAAATGTGTGATCTCCAATGTGTGCACTTTTCCCAGTGCTTGTTGGACTGTAGTCTGAATAGTACATTCGCCCCCTCCCCCAAGTATACATTACTCCAGACTAGAGTAAGAGTACTAAATATTGACCCCTCCCCCCAATATAGGCACTTTCTCCAATTTTAGTTGGGATTGGCGTTCGAATAGTGAACATGACACTGACCCTATTAGGCATTTTCCCCAGTGTTTGCTAGACAGGATTTAGAATAGTAAATTTGCCTCCCCCTAAGTATGCACATTCCTCAGTGTTTCTTGGGGAGCCAGCATAGTAAATGTGCCCCTCTACCTTATACATTTACTCTAATGATTCTAGACTGGAGTTAGAATAGTAATTCTGTTTCACTCACATAATGTATGCACTTTCCCCAACGTTTGTTAGACTGGAGTTAGAACAGTGAATCTGATCCCCACTCAATGTATACTTTTCGCACAATGTTTGTTAGTTTAGAGGTAGAATAGTAAATCTGACTCTCCCCTCTCACCCGTCACCAATTATGCACTTTTCCCAGTGATTCTTGGGCAGGAGTTAGAGTAGTAAACAAACCCCATATTATACATTTACTTCAATGTTTGTTAGACTGCAGCTTGAATAGTATATATGCCCTTCCCCCACAATGTATTCACTTTCCCCAAAATGTATTAGACTGGAGCAGGAATGGTAAATATAACCCTGTGCAATGCCTGCATTTTCTCCAATGTTTGTTAGACTGGAGCTAGATTACTAAATATGACCCTCCTCCCAATGTTTGCATTTTCCCCAATGTTTGCAGGATTGTAGCTGGAGTAATGTATTTCAATTGTTTTTTTATCTACTTATCTTTTTAATGATTATGGATTGCAGTTACATTACTAAGTGTTACTTTATCCCAGAAGTTTTTAAAGATCTTTTGAGCATACTTAATTTAAACTCATATTTGTTGTAAATATTTTATTGCCTTTAAATATATTCTATATTGTTATTTTTATACACATATTTACTATTTTTATCATGTTTTAGTATTTTAAAAATATTAATTTTTGTTGCATATCTTCAAATAGTATTTATAATGTTTCAATACATGTAAAATATGTTTATATATTTAAAAAAGTAATAATAATTATGTTTGTTTTATTTCATTTTTTAATTTAAATTACTATGTTTTATTTAGAAATACTTTTATTTGTGTAATACATTGTTGCAATTAATAATTTAATGTTAATATACTTTTTTAATAGATCAAGTTTTCTAAAAAAATAAATATATATATATTAAATAAAATTGTAAGTGTTTTTAAATGAATAATTTCATGTTTGTAATGTTATTTTTATGTAATTTATATTTCAAATATAGTATTTTCTTTTTAAATTAATTTACACTTTATTTTAAATTATCATAATGTTCATTGCATTTAAATGAATATACTTACCATCATAGTATCGATATTTTAGGCAACAACATTTTGATAGGCAATAGTTTTATACGGTACATTATATGTAAAGTCAATACTTTTGTGGTCGATGTTTTGAACACAATAGTTTTGTACCACAATATCTTTAGGTTGTTACTTTGTCATAGAATTGAACCTTTAAAGTGAAGGGCCATAAATACATGCCTGGAACAGGATTGATGAAGCAAGACCAACTAACAAGGGTGTGTTAGATTGTTAGATTGTTTTTCAGTGGTTTATAATTTTTCAAAGACGGTTAATATATCTTTTTGTGATCGATTTTGCATATATAGGCTAAATTAACTTGGTTACAGTTGAAGCAAATTTTATATGATGCACAGAAGTGTGTTTATCAATGTTTTATAGCTAGCCAAATTTTCCTCTTAGACAGCATCTTTGATAAGATGGATGCCATCTTAGTCACTCATTCCCACCCACGCCAGGGTGCATCTTCTCCCCACAAGCTCTGCAGAACATGGTGAAGTTGATGTGTAATGGTTTCTTTCCACTGTTATGATTATATTGCTTTCGATTAACTTCCTCCTGTTCCCTTGTTATGAACCCCAATGCACCTCAATATAGGCCTAGGTAGTTACACAACCTTTTACCTACATCTGTCCTACTATTGTCCTACATAACGGGTCTGACGCTGACCTTTTATCTAGTTAGGTGCTACATGACTATTGTGTGGTTTTCTCCGAAAACTAGCCTTATGTATTATGCATGAGGATTCTCAGTATCACAGCAGGATTACCATCTTCTGCATAATAACTCTGTATAAGCGTCACCTCTATCGTCATCCTTGCCCGACATGTCCATAGTACACTTCTAGGTAGAAACTCCTGAGGGTAGCTTTCGGGTATATAAGCACTACATCTTCACTGGGCAGTCAGAGGAGAAAAAGACTTCCATGCTGACACACTGACGTGAGACGCTGAGGTTCCTGTACGCAGACACATCAGCACGCAGTGGTCTGACATCCCTCGCGGGGTGTCCATCTCGAGACAAAGACGGGGTCCTTCGTTCTCTCACATCAGGTAATGGGGTTGGCTTTATCCTGAGGGGATTCTTGGCTATACACCCACATACATGCTAGCTACACGTAGGTATATCTAGTAAGGGTTCAAATCATAGGAGTACGCATTATTACTGTCATGTATTCATATGCCTGCATATATTCATTGTTTTAGCACTATGGTAAAATTTCTTCACTCTGTTGGTGCTAATAACTGTATATATCGGTTTCTGTCTCATGGTTGTTGCAGCACACGTATTTTATACTAGAATGACACCGGTTCAATAAATACTTATTGAAAACGTCCCCACCGTTTATTCTGTACATCTCTCTGAGACAAAGTGAGCACGAGTGACTCAGTGAAAAGTACTGTACTGTTTCCATGATCCCTGAGGGGTCAGAATTGTCATGTTCGATAGTTGCCAGAAGCTATTCGCTCCTTGGTAAGAGGGGCTCATAGTGGCACTGTGAGCTAGCAGGACTAACAGACTAACATATCCTTTGGGGGTGTCTGGAATCAGTCTGGACACCAATCCCTTAGTTTATGTTGTCTAAACGCGCAGATTTATAGGAACTACATGACATGGCGCAGCCAACGTTGGTTTTGTTCTTATTTTAACGGTCAAATCTGAGTAGTTCAGTCACATATATCCAGAGACATTTGGAGTGGGAAGGGAAAAATCCACTGCAGCTGAGTAGGTTTATCCTATGCATTAGATGTAGGTTTATTCAAGCTTGAAGGATAGTAGTTCCCTACATTGTGCATAATACCTTATCTCATTTGCCTTTAAACTCTTTCAACAATGTCTGTCAAAGAGAACGCTGCGTTACAAGCGAATGCAGCAGGGGATGGGGAACAGGAAGGTGCTATAAAGATTTCAGAAAATGTCAGAAATGCACTTACTTTAAAACTAGCAGAGTTAGGAGTCTGAGCATTAGGTGGGACTAACATTCATGATTGAGGCACACGAGTCATTCAGGACAGAGGTATTCTATTCATGGGTTAAATTCCCACCTGCAGATGCACGCACAAATACATTTCATACATACACCCCGGATGAAACACCGGAAGAATATTGTCCATACGAGGACACTGAAGTTCCGCTCAGTTACCAGGAGCATTTAAACTGGTTTAAAGGCGCCCTCCCACACACCACAGATAAAGTAAGACTCAGTCCGCTCAGCACAGACGGAATGACTTGACCGGTCCTAGCGGCTTACACGCCACATCCAGACGTGGACACATTGCCAATAGCAGACTTACATCCACTTCACAAGGAAAGAATAACATTTTACAGAAATCTGACACAGTTCGTTATGAGAACACTCACACTTCAATCAACTAAAATTACCCCAGCAGGTCAACTGCATGGAACTGCAACTAAAATTACCCCACAAACACTGAACGCAGTTATGGGAAGAATGCCCACTAAACGTGAGAAAATGCCATTCTGGATAGCACAGAAAATAGCACAGATAGAGGCAGTGTTTCCACACACAGGCCCACAAGAAAAACACAGAATATTTACAATTTGCTAGCCATTGGGAATAGCTCCCCTGATACAGGATTGTACCACTTGGGGTACAGTTTTCGCTGCCATCTATACCAGAACTCATGGTATCCCTTCAATAGCAGTGATACCAGACTTAATAAGACAAATACAGAATGAGTATGGAGCAGAACCTGCTCTGAACTTGGGGATGAAATTATTAGGCAGTTTTTCCCAGGTATCTACAATTATGTTAGCAAACATAAAAGGGGAGGCAGCAGCGGTGGCTATATGCCAACGCCTGAGGGAATGCACTCCTGCACAACAGGAGCAAGAATTACCAAAAATTATCAAAGACACATATGCCAAATTAGGTAGAGATAATTTGGGAGCCAGAGCTATAAAACCACAAGTAATGGGTAGTCCTGAAAAGGATAACACCAAGCAAACACCTGATTCTTCAATAAAGAAATAGGATAATAAAAAACAAAAAAATAGAGATAATAGATCACAATCAAGGGGTAGGTTTCCTCAACAGGAGCCCTCCGAAAGGAGGTACAACCTTAGGAATCATGATAACATTAAAAAACTTGACAGGTATCAGGATAGTGATACACATTCCTCTAGTTCGTTTCAGGGTTCATTGAAAAACTCCGAGATTGAAGCATGGTCAGAATACAGATCTGAAGAAAGAACAAAGTCAAGAGACACACAACGCAGTTCAGACTATAATATCAAAAAAGAAGATAAACTGAAAGTAAAACCTCGATTTAAAGAGAAGATAGTAGCTGGCCTTAAAATAAGAAATGCCCAGGCTACTGAGGACTCAACTTCTGAACGGGGAATGGGCTCTGACCATGCTAGACAGCGCAGCAGAAGTAACAATAGCTCGCCAGAACCTGATGGAATTTCTGCTGACAGCGGTGTTGAATGAGCATATCACGGTAGAGACACCTGATACTAGGGTAAGTGTCCCACACCAGTTATATGAAATAATACTCCAGATGGAGGGGGACAAACCTAGGAAAGTTAAAGGTCTCTTTTGGGAGAACCTGTCCTTTGGATACAACATCCTTTTAGCAGAATGAGATTGGACGCCTGAGTTTGTTATGGACTGCCCAAAGGGAGAAACCAGCCTTCTCCGACCTTGTTCCAGAATCACTAAAATATTCATACGTGCAGGAGTGGGGGGTACCATTAGCTCCTGCATTTTACCGCAATCATATAGGGTGGGATGCTGAGTCACCTCACCATAAAATGCAAGTAAAAAATACTCCATCTCCACAGAGACAGTACCCAATAAAACATGACGCGAAAAAACAAGTCAGGGGGATCTTAGATCAACTTGAATACCAGGGTGTAATAGAGAATTGCACCTCTTTCATGAATAATCCTTTGTTTCCCATAATGAAACCCGATAATTCATATTGTCTAGTTTTAGATTACAGGCATTTGAACACATGCACAAAGACATTTGCAGTAAAAATGCACACAGTGCAACATTAATGAATTACATTGTGCGGAAAAAATACAAAACAACACTAGATATCTGAAATGGATTCTTCTGCCAGAATATAGCACCTGAGAGCAGATATTTGACCGCATTTTCAGCCCTAGGCTCTCAGCGTCAATTTTGTAGACTGCCCGAAGGGTATAAGAATAGCCCGGGGTTGTTCTCAGCAAGGGTATCAGATTTACTTCAAAAGTTTGATGAGGAGGCATTGTCCTATGTAGATGATATTTATCTAATAGATGATGAATTATTGGATCATTTGGCCAGGGTGAACAACATAATTTTGGGGTTCGCCTCTGAGGGCTATAAATGTAACTTAAAAAAATCAAAAATTGCCCATCTCAATGTCCTACTTTTGGGATATAAACTCTCAAATGAAGGGAAAAGCCTTGCAGCTAACTTTTAAGAGAAGTGTGCGTTGCTCCAACCTCCAAAGACTCTGAACTAAATTTTGGCAGAACATACATTTTGTTATGTTATGTTATGTTAGCTGTACTTATATAGCGCATAGCTACCCCAACATCGGGGCGTCCCAGCGCTAGCGGGCGGGAGACCAGGGAAAGTGATGCTAGCTAGATGGAAAGACAGCCAGGTATAGTCTGTTCCTGAAAGGCCAGGGAGCACGGGCGCAGCAAGCATACATATCGTGCACTAGATGGATGAAAATAACCAGGTTTTGATGTGTTTTCTAAATGCCCAGTGATCGTGTGTGCTGCGTGCCGAAAGAGGAATAGAGTTCAATAGGCCTGGGGCCAAGGACCTAAAAGAGCGCCCTCCCGTTCTACTCCTGCGTACCCTAGGAGTGCAGGCCAGATGCAGGTCTGCTGATCGCAATGCTCGCGTTGGAACATATCGTGTACAGAGCTCCTGCAGTATCTGGGGGGCCAGACCGTGTAAGATCTTATGGGTGGTACAGAGAGTTTTGAACTGGATTCTCTGTTCGATAGGCAGCCAGTGTAGACGGTGCAGGAGATGGGATGTATGGCAGTGCTTAGGGAGGGCAAATAGAATGCGGGCGGCCGCATTCTGTGCCCTTTGAAGTCTCTTCGTGACCGTTTTATTTACACCAAGTAACAGTCCATTGCAGTAATCGAGACGTGACAGCACCACCGATTGGATGATCACCTGACGGGTGGAAGCATCAAAAAACCCCAAGATGGGTTTCAAACCCCGTAGGTGGCCAAAGCATGTACCAGCCACTTTTTTTGCGTGAAGTTCGAAAGAGAGGGCGTTGTCCATCAGGACCCCTAGATTCTTAACTGCACTTTTCGGTTGGGGAGGAGTGCCCAGTGCAGCAGGCCACCACTGGTAGTCCTATTTATAAGTGTCTCGGCCTACCAGAAGCACCTCCGTTTTTGAGGAGTTAAGGATTACGCAGAAAGAGTAAAACCTTTCTACGATTTAATCAGACCTGATTTCTTAGTTCAACATTGGACACAGGAACACATAGAGATACTTCGTTCCCTACAAGCTGACATGATAGCTTCCAAACACTTACACACAAGTGTAAACACCACAAATTTGGTGATCCATGTAATCGCTGGTCAATCTGGGTACACTTACCTCACCTTCAATGAAGGTTAAACTGTACCCATTGCATATAAATCTCATTTGTATACAAACGCTAAGATGCGCTTTGCATCTACTGAAAAAATTTAACAGCAGTACAGACTGCTGTAGTGAGAGAAAGAGCACTGGCTCAGGGGAAACGAATAATTGTCGTGACTCCAGTACCAACCTTAGAGGCTGTTACTAAAGCAAGCGTTCCTAACACTAAAGCACTGCATCCACGATGGATACAGTGGGCTAATTCTCTCACTGCAACAGATGTAGACTATAAATTAGATTCTACATTAAAAATGTGATTCTACATTAAAAACACAAGCATTTCTGCAGTGCGAACAAGAATATCCTCTCCCGAATGAAATATGCCTCTAGATCAGTATGAATATATAATTTACGCTGATGGTTCAGCTCAGCCAGCCATAGGAAGTAAACAGCAATACAGTGCAGCATGTGCGATTGTAAAGGGTTGTATGTGGGACGGTAAGTTCCGTCCTAGAAATACGCAGACGCAGTATCTAGGAGATTACACGGCTCAGCTGGCAGAACTAAAAGCCCTGGTACTGGCACAAAAATATACGGATCGAGAATTCCCCACGCTTGTAGTGTGCGATTCTTTTTACTGTGTCCAGTCATATAATGAATATCTTCACTACTGGGGCCAGAATGGATTCAAAGATTCAAAAGGTTGCACAATAAAGCATAAACTGCTTTGGGAACAAGTGGCAGAGCTGAAAAAGGGCCTGCCGCGGGCTCACGTGATACATACGCTGAGTCATCATCGTGTTGGCGTACACGTTGAAGGGAATTCATTGGCTGATGAAGCCACCAAGGCGATAGTGCGAACTGCTGCCATAGCTGCAATCACTCGCTCTTACACGAGAGTAGACGGACAGATAATGGTAGCTGTCATCACCTCACGCAAGGACAGCACAGCCTTGCCAAAAGGTTTTCCACTCAAGTACTCCTACAAGTTAGATGCACAAAATATACCTTATGCATAAATTCCAGGAGTGGGGGATAGAGTAAAAGCAAACATGGATCGCAGGTTAGGTTTAATACTAGCTGAACACGAGGGTCTGGGCTCAGCACATGCAGGAATCACTGTGACAATTTCATTGCTGAAACAACGTTATTGATGGACAGGTCACAAACAGACAAAAGCATTTGTCCTTAAGTGCGACATCTGTCAGCAGATGAAGGGTTCCACCGTAGCACGTCCACCACAAACACACTACTGATTTCAGACAGACCTCTTGCATGTGTCTATTTGGACCACTGTGGCCCCTTACAATCCGACGGGGCATACAAGTACATCTTGGTGGCAGTGGATTCATGCCTTAGATTCCTGTGGGTTTGGCCTCAGCACTTGGCTGACGCCCGAACTGTTATAAAGGATTTGCGAGTCTTCATAGGGCCATACGCAATTTGAACATTACATTCTGACCGTGGCCCCGTGTTTAGCTCTCGGGCTTACAAGGAAGCCATGGGAAGTTTGGGTGTGGCATTGCAGTACTCCTCTCCGTATCATCCTGAGGGAAATTCAATTGTGGAGAGGAAAAACTGGGACGTAAAGCAATCCTTAACAGCTAAGGTATTAGGCTTGGGTGGCAGTTGGGTCAATCACCTATATGAGGTCCAGAGGGCACTTAATAACATAGCAAACACAAGGAGATGATGGACGGAGTGCTGAAACTTTTCAAACACTCACCCCCAGTCACAGATCTGGGTTGAATCCATCATCATTCACCCCAGTTCAGACACAGCTATATGCAAATCAGTCTTGACCCTGTGCCTCATGGGAACAGTCCAGACCGAACTGCCAAGCCATGTCTTCCCTGGACCGGAATCAAGCATCCTGGACCTGGGCATACCCATGCCCAGACGTGGGTCCCTTGCTCACTCTGCCACTGGATTCAAGCTAGCCTGGCTGATGAAGGGTGTTACCCAGAAACCAGTCCCAGAATGCTTGTTTCCGGTTCAGGGAAGACCTGGCTTGGCAATTCGGGCTGGACTGTTCCCATGAGGCACAGGGTCAAGACTGATTTGCATATAGCTGGGTCTGAACTGAGGTGGCGAAGTGAGCTAAAGAATGATGATGGATTCAACCCAGATCTGTGACTGGGGGGTGAGTGTCTGAAAAGTTTCAGCACTCCATCCATCATCTCCTTGTGTTTGCTTTGTTCGCCCTAAGTTGGCAGGGTATGCCCAGACGTGGGTCCCTTGCTCACTCTGCCACTGGATTCAAGCTAGCCTGGCTGATGAAGGGTGTTACCGAGAAAACGGTTCCAGGATGCTTGTTTCCGGTTCAGGGAAGACCTGGCTTGGCAGTTCGGGCTGGACTGTTCCCATGAGGCACAGGGTCAAGACTGATTTGCATATAGCTGGGTCTGAACTGAGGTGGCGAAGAGAGCTAAAGAATGATGATGGATTCAACCCAGATCTGTGACTGGGGGTGAGTGTCTGAAAAGTTTCAGCACTCCGTCCATCATCTTCTTGTGTTGGCACTTAATAACATGCCAAGAAGCTCCCTAGGAGGCCGTACTCCAAACAAGGTCCTGTTTGGGATGAGAATGTGGGTACCTGACCTCGATTGTGGCAGCACAGTGGTAGATGAAAAAGTATTCGACATCAATAATCGTTTGGCTGTTTTACAGGAACTCAATGAATTCCGGGCACTACAAAGCAACGTCCAAGTAAAACGCACCGCCACTGGGGAAGTTAAAACTGTCACGGCAAGACCTGCCTGGGTCCCAAAGATCGGGGATCTTGTCAAAGAAAAAATCGTGGACAAAAAAGAGTTTGGGCCATCTTACAGAGCACCTGTACCTGTCCTGGCTGTCGAAGGAACAAGAACAGTACTTCTTCAGCCCCTTTCTGGCAAAAAAGAAAAGAGGTTTGTCTCCATTGATCTGATCAAACCACACTATGTGGCCGATACTGAATAGCAGGCCACGTGGGCTCCTGGGTAGTTGTCGATCTCCTCTCGCTACCATACAGGAAGTTCAGACAGAAAGATTAATAACATTTGAAGATTCTACTCTACGAAGTAACGGAGTTGCCAACAATGGAATGGAACTCGTGCCTATTGAAATTGAACAACAACAAAGCACAAATTAAACACAGATCTCAATTTGGCCTAATACCCACATCTATGTGAACATGCCTCAAAACGAGTCATCTGCCAGTTCAACAAAACCTGCTGAGCTACCAAAGATAGAGCGAACAGCGTCTGGCAACTTCATTGATTTTGATACCTTCTCTCTGGATCCGAGTGAACCTGAGTCACCACCAGCTTCTATTTCCCGCAAAGAAAAAGTATATAACATCTACCTTTGGCTGAAAAAGAATTACTTTGTTTCTCCCTGGCTACAGCTCTGGATTGCAATTGGTCTACTGTTCCTAGTCCTCTGGATAAGTGTAGTGACTGTCTTTTTCCTGCTTCTGAGTGGACATTATTTTCCAGAAACTCCACAGTACAACATGTGAACTTGGTCCAGAAACCTCATACATCATATCATTATGAAAAATAGACCTGTCCTTTGTGAACTTTACAGCATTTCCGGTTCCTGAAGGAATAGTTTGGGGTAGGGTTTCATATGATGTATTTGGTCCCACTGAACTTTTAAAAATACCACATGTATTTAAAATTTCTTTGAATGATATCATCACCTCCAGTACATTCTCTGATGATTGGGACTTTGAAACTATGAATAGCATGCTGTCTGATTTAGAATGCAGTGCTGCTTTTTCAAAAAGTGAATTGTATGATGGAACATCTGATTTTGACACAATGTATTATTACCAACACTATGGTCAGCATTTTTTGCACAAGACAAGTATTCCACGTAATGTTTTTACTTACCTCCAATGGGAACATTGCCCAACACCACCGAAAGGTAGTTCACAAACATTTGCACAAAAGTTTGTATATTTTTCTGGGTTTAACACTTCAGACCCGACCTCATTTTATCATAAGGTTGCACCTACATCTGCAAAGAAAAATATACTCACCAACACGAAACAGATATACTCTGCATTCTTTATTTCCCAGCTGTCGTTACAAGGTTTTGACTTTTGGAGGGACACTATAGACACAAAATCTGTCTGGGGGACTAAAGATTGGCAAGTTCAGGGAATTGAGGCGTTATTTAGAGCATGCCTCATACCACAACAAATTATCTTCCTGAATAATACCGTGCAACAAACCTCATGTCTTGGACTAGCCAAGATTAAGGACTTGAACACTCCTCGGATTCCCTCGTTTTCACACTTTGAGGGATGGCAAAACTATACACAACATAGTGAGAATACACTTGATGACATTATACATGAGGGTTCATACAAGTCTTCAGACCCCATTTAGAAGGGATGGTTAGTTTGGCCTATTGACACAAATGGGTGCCAGTCAAGATTCAAGGGTACCACCAAAGGGTTTAGTATCCATAGGCCGGACTAACGCTATGTACAATGGGAACATCCGGGGGTGGTGACATCCTACAGTGTTGGGAAGTTATGCCTAGATTGGCTAAAAACCTTAACACTGTCCCAAGTAAAACAGCACTTGTCCTTACTCTCAGATGACATGGATTTAAGGGATTTTTTTTTAGGTCCCCGGAATCCATGTTGCAAACGCTTCTTATACACTATTTATAATGAAGTTTGGAAGATCTCTCAATAGGAAGCTGCGGAGAGGTTGCGTGAAATTGACAGGGTTAACTTAGAAAAGGCTTTGGCAGTGGTCGATAATGGCATGACCACACTAACATCCAGGATTTATTCACTGGGCAACATTGTGTCTTCTGCTATAGATATAATGGAACAGGATATGTCCATCCTATAAACATGGGCAATTACAGTTGAGATCCTTTCTATTGTTCAGCTGGACACTACAATTATTGCGCTGTGGTCACGTGCCCTGGCAATATATTAACAGTACGTCTCTGTTTTCTGCTTATAATTTAACAACAAGGCAGACAACAATGGCACAGAGAGATGCAAAATATACAATGCTGCACATTGAAAAATTGGACCAATTACCTTTCACTGTGGCAGAGCCACCCTTCACAGAATGGTTAATTCATGGCCATATAACATTGCCTGTAACAACATTCCAATTTCAATATGACATAGAATACCATCAGGTAGGCAGGTATGAAGCGATGGGAAATGATTACATCCATGAATCATGGGAATTACCATCCAGATTTAGATGCAGGAATGGGGACACTGAAGTTTTTCTCAGCGGTTCAGACTGCGGTAGGCCATCTGGGGACACCTCGGCTTTGGGAGCTAAGCGAGCATTGGCATCGACTGCGAGAATTCGTTAAGAGGGTCTCTAATTTGCCAGGATATTAAGCTTCACGGAGCTTGCAACACTTCGGTTGCAAACCTATCTTGCAATTGAAAGGATCCCGGGCTGCCATTATTCATCCAGTGTTCAAATTGCTCTCCAATGGGAGTTACTTAATGCTGAATGATCAAGGTTTTTGTAGGATGCTGTCGGGCATCACATATCTGGTCACAGTACGTCCCAGGGATACTTGTTGTTCAAGAAAGATGACCCCAACCATTGTGAGCATGTCCTAATGTAGCTGGTAATTTACAATGAAAAAAGTAGAAAGTAATTCCAATGTAGTCCAAGTCGATTCGCTATATAAGCTTCCTCAAAAGTGTCCACCGTTATCCGAATGTAAGAGACCCAGGGGCATATGTACAAGCCCCTATCGCCACCACAACGTCACTTTTACGGGCGTTGTGGTGGTGATAGGGGCTGCGCCTTATGTACAAGGCAGCGTTAAGCCACTTAACGTGGCTTAACGCTGCCTTGTATATAAGGCACCCTTTCACGCTATATTTAGCGTGAAAGGGGCATGCAGTGGGTGTTGTGGTGGGCGTTCCACCGCAACACCCATTGTATTTGACGCTTCCCTCTATGTACAAGGGTGGCGTACATAGGAGGCAGAGCCAAACTTAACACCAGGAAAATCCTGGTCTTAAGTTGGCGAAACGAGGATAAATGCATTATTTCTCCTCGTTTTTGCTTTTTCCATATGTGCTGCCTTGTGCAGCACACATGGAAAAAGCAAAATGCCATGGTTTGTTTCTTGCCATGGTGTCCCTTCCTGTACATAAACAAACCTTTAAAAAAAATGCCATTTTGTAACTTTCATGTGTGCTGCATGAAGCAGCACACATGAAAGTTACAAAATGGCATTTTAGGATTGTTTATGTGCAGGAAGGGACACCTTCCTACACATAACCAATCTTCCCCTGCACACAGACAACATTGCACTCTGGTGCAAGGGTGCCTGCGTTGGCGCTAAGTTGTTAAACTTAGCGCCATCGCACCGGGAAACGCAAGGCTGCACCACATTCTTGTAAATGTGGTGCAGCCTTGCATTTCAGAAGTGGTAGAGTGTGTTGTTAAGCCAAGAAGGCTAATGACATGCTCCGCCACTTCCTAGTACATATCCCCCCCAGTATTAACCGGTTCTACAGAATGACCAGTTTCGCCCTAAGAAAAAATAATGAGTAATCACCAAGATTAGTCATATATAACACTAGAATTTGCCCTCCTGAGATAGCTGATTTAATGTCTAGTTGATAGATATATTTTTCGTGTTGTCTCATCGAGGAGTGCCTTGACTACATTGGAATTACTTTCTACGTTTTTCGTTGTAAGCTACCAGCTACATTGGGCAGGCTAAGCTCGGACTCGAGCGCGCCGCCATTATGGCGGTCGCACCGGTCCCCCGGCTTAGAGGAGGTGGGGAGGTCGCCGCGCGCACTAGTGATGCGGCGCCCCACCTCCCCTGGGCGGCCAATAGCGTGGGCCGGTCGGGGCGTGAACCGGAAGCACTTTAGGGCTTCCGGTTCAGCACGAAGCTGTAACGTAGGGGCAGGCCGGTTTGGACCGGTCTGCCCTGTACACCCCTTTAAATAGGCTGGGGGGAGCGAGAACAGTCTCTTGTCTCTCGCCCCCCAGCCGCCAGCATTTTCAACGGGTCCGGGCCACCAGAGGCCCGTAACGAGCTTTTCTTCTTTCTCTCCTTTTGCAGGTCGCGAGATCGCGGAGGTGGTGGCAGCGTTCGACTCGCCGGGAGAAGCAGCGGTGTAGGCTGAACTGTTTTCGAGTGGTTCGCTATCAGCTGGGAGGCAGCGGAGGAGTTTTTTGCAGTGACTGTGAGCAGCGGCACAAAGGGAGGAGATCGGCGTTGTACGGCCGGGGTTCCCAGCGGTTAAGTACACGCGCACTGGCCGTGGGAAGTAACTGCGCGCTGGGTTTAATAAGCGCGTCCAAATTTGAGGCGGTCAGCTGTTTTTGAGCGAGGTGTGAGCGGGCGTCTGAGCGTTAAAGGCCATGCGCTGGTTTCGGGACGAGCGCCGGGGTACGCAGCTGGGTTTTCGTTTCAGGGTACAAGCATAATTGCAAATTTGGCAGCGGTCAGCGGTTTTGCGGTGCAGAGAGGCGAGCAATAGGTTTTAAAAGGATTCAAAGACACGCATTGGTCTTGTAGAGTGCACGCATCTGCAGCCAGTTGTGTTTTTTTTTTTGTGCACCGCGCGTAAAGGGCGCCGCTATTGAACTCCTTAGCATAGGAGCGGCTGCGCTAGATCGGCAATTTTACAAGCTGCTGTGTTTCTTGTTGGGGATTGTGGTGGTTCGAAAGCGCCCTCGTTTTTTCAGCAGTTTTTCTGTCTGTTGCCAAATCAAAAGTCTTTTCTTTCCTCAAATTGCAAAAGTTCCAGGAAGAATAGGCAGCACAGCGTGGGGGTGACTGTTTTCCTGGCACACTTCAAGGGCATTGCCAACAATTGACGGAGGAGGCCCATTGAATTATCGGTGAGGGCAGCACCGGCAAGCCAGCATCTCCATCGTTTCCGGGAGCCACGCGGGTTGGAGGCATACTCACCTGACCCACTGGGCTAGCTGGTGGGCGTGGCTCTGGTTCCGAGGGTGCAAGGGCTGGCTGGTGGCTGCTACTACTACCAGGTAAGGGTTTGGGCAGTGTCCCGTACCGATGCGCAAGGGGTTGTGGTGGTGTGGGTGGCTGTATAGTACCTACAGGAACACCAGTTATCCGCAATG
Source organism: Calotriton arnoldi (assembly GCA_963921515.1). Lineage (NCBI taxonomy): Eukaryota > Metazoa > Chordata > Amphibia > Caudata > Salamandridae > Calotriton > Calotriton arnoldi. The sequence continues at coordinate 1,139,901 of CAWUFW010004324.1, read as the reverse complement.
GCCCATAAGGTGAAGCGGAATGAAAAGCGTTCACGCACGGATGTTATGCTTGAAGCCCTGATGCAGCAGGTTCAAGTTATGGGTCAAGCTTTGATGCGATTACAGGAGAAGGTGGATGGTCCTGAGGGGGAGGAAGGGAGGCCCAGGCGAGCAATAGTACCTCCTAAGACTTTCTCCCCACCTTTACCCAAAAGAAGTAGGCCCAGATCTGGTGGGAAAGGGGCAGGGGGTGCCCCAGGGCCGGCTCTGAGGGAGGGGATACCTCAGCTAAGTGTTCCAAGGCCGAACCCGCAGGGTAATGCTGAGCCTGTTACACCAACACCCGCGTTGCCGGTAGGGGACAGCCACAGGCCCCATCGGTTCCTCTAACGGGAGGTGCATGGGGGGTCACGCCAGATATCATGTCCAATCTGGCAGCAGTGCTCCCGTGGCTCGAGACAGTTGGGAATTGGTCCCCCGCAGCCGGGGCATCTAGCAGCGGGGGGGATGCAATGGAGAGGGCCAGGCAAATCATGGCACAGCTGGGGAAAGCTAAGCCGAATGTTGGGCCGGCAGTACCGGCGGGGGGTGCTACGCCTGTGGGCGCGGCACCCGTAGGTGGTGGTGGAGGTCCAACACCTGTAGGCGCACCAGTGGATCCAGGAGCTCCGAAGGCGGCTGACACAGCAGCACCAACAGGTATATCCAAACCATTGCCACCTTTAGGCTTGGGGGAACGGCGCTCAGATAGAGACCAGTTGGGGCAACACTTGTCACAGGAAACAAAGGAAAACATTTGGAGGGGGCATATGTGAGTATGTTTTCTCTGTTAATAGATGAGGCAGAGAGGGAGGAAGCTAAGAAAAACAAAGAGTGGACGCACCCTAGGGAGTGGGCTAACATAATTCTAAAATACAGGGTGGAAGAGACTTTAGCTAATTGGGTGCAAGGTTTTACGATCTACATGGCAATCATGCTTGAACGTTTTCCTGCTTTGGGGTCAGAGATGGCATAGTTACCAAAATAGAATTACTACTGCTCATGCCAGGTATGGGGGCAATGGGTGGAAGGAATACGACAAAGAATTTAGGAGGGCGAAGGCAATGGATCCATCGTTAGGATGGAGTCAAACGGACATGTTCATTCATTTGAACCACTTAGTCCAAGGGTCATCAGACAACCACCGGAGACAGGCGCAGGACAATGTCATGTTCCAGCCCTTTCGTGCAGGCCCCTCAGGGAACGCGGGGGGCACCTCAGGAAACGCGGGGGGCACAGGAAAAAAGGGGGTGTGCTTTGACTTCAATAGGCGAACTTGTACTAGAGCCGCGGGCACATGTAAATTCAAGCTTAACTGTGCATTCTGTGGCAACACATCACACCCCGAATCTAAATGCTTTAAAAAGTCCAGAGAAAAGGGAGTTAAAAAACAGGAATGAGAGAGCGCCCCTTGCAAAAGCCAGATCCCCCATAAATCTTAGTGCCATGATACCTTGATTGAACATGTACAATTGCCCAGACCCTGCAAGGATGATCAGGGAAGGGTTTTTGGATGGTTTTAGGAACCCGGCGCCGGGTTACATGGGGGTCACACATTGCAGGAACCAACTTTCAGTCAGGAGCAATGAGGGGGTAGCAGCAGCAAAAATTGAAAAGGAAGTTAGGCTGGGCAGAGTGGCAGGTCCGTTTGACGATGTCCCAATGAAAGACTTTGTTTGCTCCCCACTGGGGGTGGTTCACAAAAAGGAGAAGGGCGAATTCCGATTGATTCATAATCTTTCGGCACCCAGAGGGAGTTCCTTGAATGAGGCGATTGCAGACACGTTGTGTAGTGTAAAATATGCATCTTTTGATCAGGCAGTAGACATGCTTAGAGATCTGGGTCAAGGGGCGTTGCTGGCGAAGTCCGACATTGAGTCAGCTTTTTGCTTATTGCCGGTGCACCCACTGGATTTTCACCTGTTGGGTTTCCAATTCCAGGGGAAGTATTACGTGGACAAGTGTATGCCAATGGGTTGTTCAGTCTCATGTGCCTACTTTGAGAAGTTTAGCTCTTTCTTGGAGTGGGTTTTTAGGTGGGACACGGGCCATCAATGGGTGTTACACTACCTCGATGATTTCCTTTTCTTGGGGGTGCCAGGATCAGGGGATTGCAGCGCAGCATTGGGGAGGTTCTGTGCACTCATGCAGGATTTCGGTGTGCCGCTGGCACCAGGTAAGACGGTGGGTCCTAGCACAAAGATTGAATTCCTGGGTATTGAGTTGGATTCAGTACAGGGGATGTCTAGGTTACCTGCCAGGAAGGTGGCGGATTTTGGGACAGCCTTGCAGCACTGCCTTGCTAGAGAGAAGGTCACTCTGCATCAATTGCAACAAGTGGTAGGGCAATTGAATTTTGCACTGCGCAAAATTCCAATGGCACGCCCATTTTCACGCACCATCGCACAGGCTATGTCAGGGCTCATGGAGAAGCACCATCACACCAGGCTATCCAGCGAGGTCAAGCAGGACATGCTCATTTGGAAGGCATTCCTGCGTGATTTCAATGGTAGGGTGGTGTGGCCTAGCCCGCCCAGGTCAAGTCCCGAGATGGGTTTGATGACAGATGCGGCGGGTAGCGAAGGGTTCGGTGCTATCCTGGGGTCAAAATGGATTGTGCGGCGCTGGCCGGGCTGGTGGATAGACTGGGATCACAAGCAACATAAGCTTCCTTGAGCTCTTCCCCATCCTGGTGGCACTGTCCGTTTGGCCAGAGCACTTGAGAGATCAGTCTGTGATATTCTGGTCAGATAACATGGCAGTGGTGGAGTGTATTAATAACCAAGCGGCAAAGTGCAAAATGATCCTGCGTTTTTTAAAGGAGATTGTGTTGCGGTGTATGAAACTGAATTTACTCTTTAGAGCTAAACACGTGCCGGGTATATTAAACCATGCCGCTGACGCACTCTCTCGTTTTAAGATGCAGGTATTCAGGTCCCACCTCCCAGAAGCAGCGGAGAACCCAACACCTTTCCCAGAACAACTTTGGCAGCTTGGTGCCCCCAATTATCGGACCTCGTGGCAGCTAGCCTAGCACCCAAGACCAGGAGAGCTTACGAAGGGGCATTCTGGTCATATTGTCAGTTTTTGGGGGACAATTGGGAACACAAATGGCACGACCCAGGGTCGGTGGTCGTCTATCTGAGGTTCATGAGGGACGAGGGGCGCTCAGTGGTGGTGGCTAGGCATCACATTACAGCCATCTCCTTTTTTGCTAAGGCTAAGGGCGAGGGGGATCCAACGGGCAATTTTGTAGTGCGAAAGGCTTTGAAGGGGTGGCAACGCTTGCAAGGGGTGCAGCCTGATGAGAGAAGACCTATAGGGTTACAAACACTAGAAGGAAGCGCTGCAGCGAGTTTGTAATTCTGCAAGGGAGGCTACTCTTTTTCAAGCAGCGTTCTGTCTGGCATTTTATGGCGCTTTCAGGGTAGGGGAGCTGGTGATGAGAAACAAAAGGGACTGGCAGGGGGGGTCTGCAAGTGGGACACGTCCAGATAGACAGGGACTCTGTACTGCTTTAACGCGGAAACTGTATCTACCCAAATGACTGTTCTCTGTCCTAAATGCCTTTTCACACTTAACATCAGGGAAAAGCCTCTATCTACCAAGGTACACCCTCCATCCTCTAAACACGAAACAACTCGTTCAGCCCTTATAAATGCGCGTTCCCTCCCCAAACATAAGTATGAAATACTTACTTTTTTAGAAAATAATAAACTTGACCTCCTATTTATAACTGAAACCTGGGGTGATGCTTCTTCCAGACCTGACTTCGCTACTGTATCACCTGACGAATTTTGCGTCCGTAGATTGGACAGAACCAATAAAAAGGTGGTGGATTGGCACTCATTTACCGTAATAAATACTCAGTTAGGACAGAAATAATTCCCACTAAGAGCTGCGAAGCCTTTATTTTCTCAATATCCCTTACTCAATCATATTCCTTTAAAGGCATCCTACTGTATCGCCCACCTGGACCACGAGCTGAATTTCTTTCGGCACTAGACCTCCTAGCAGAACCATCAGTAGGAGGAGCTAACTTTACTATCTTAGGTGACTTCAATTTTCATCTTGAAGCCCACAACGATCACGACACTTCAGCCCTACTAACAGAACTTGAATCAATAGGACTCCCCCAACTAGTAACAATGCCCACCCACTCGGCCGGACACACACTTGATGGACTGTTCACCAACAATAAACAAATTTCTCTAACGAACATCCTCCCCTTATCCTGGACCGACCATTCTGCAGTCCTTTTAACATTAACATTGCAAACAACACCTCTAATCAAGCCAATCTCCTCCTCCCCAAACAGTTTAAAGCCTGGGGCAGCATCTCCCGTGAAGTCCTAAAATCACACCTGCTGTCTACCCAACAAGACCTACCGGACGATCCCGAACAGGCAGCCATACACTACACACAATGGCTCCATTCCGCCTTTGATACTTTGGTACCATTAAAAAATACTTCCAAAAACAGAAAGACCCCATCCGCACCTTGGTTCTCCGAGACACTTAGACTAGAAAAACAAAAATGCAGAAACTTAGAACGACACTGGCGCCGAGACTATGACACCACAACGAAAATATGTTACAAGGAAGCAATGGCCAAATACAAATATCTTTTAATCACAGAAAAAAGCAAATATTACCTTAACCAAATTGAAACAGCACAAAACTCTGCGAAACAGTTATTCCAGGTCGTTGCTAAGCTTTCAGGACCAGAGACTAACCAGCCCACAACTCCCACGCAAGTTTTTTGTAATTCTCTTGCCACTTTCTTTCAAGAAAAAGTCACCCACATTTACACCAATTTTTCAACACACTCCCTGACCAATAATCAGACCATCTCATCCAATGTAGAAAAACACTCCCCTAATTCCCCAGAACTATGTCCTACTATCAATAACCCCTCCCCCACTTTCTCCGAATTTAGCCAGGTCACCACAGAGTACATTACTGATCTTTTATCCACCATCAAATCCGGATCCCCTAACGATCCTTGTCCTCCTACCACACTAAAACTTACACCAGACATAATAGGTGCCAAATTAGCCAACATCTGCAACTCAATGTTCACGACAGGAACATACCCTTCCATCTGGAAAAATACCATCATCAAACCACTGTTAAAGAAACACAACCTCAACCCCACAGATACCAAGAACTATAGACCAATTGCCTGCCTCCCTTTCCCCGCCAAAATCTTCGAGAAAGTGATGAACACTCAGCTGGCCACCTATATTGACAACAACAACCTCTTGGATGACACCCAATTTGGCTTCAGGAAGGGCCATAGTACCGAGACTGCTCTCATCAAGACATCCGATGAAATCAAGATGACACTTGATCAGGGAGGTGCCACGGTCCTGGTACTGCTGGACCTCTCAGCAACATTTGACACGGTCGATCACTCTACCCTGATAGACTGTGTCTCAGCCATAGGTATTAAAGACAAAGCTAAGGCCCTCCTGACATCCTTTCTGTCTAACCGTACCCAACTTGTAAAGCTTGGTAACTTCAGCTCTCCTCACTTTTCACTGCCATGTGGGGTCCCACAGGGATCCTCGCTAAGTCCGACCCTGTTCAATATATACGTGTTGGACTTGGCCAGGATCATTAAATCCCACAACCTGCGACTAACTTCCTATGCCGATGATACACAGATCGTGCTAGAGATCCATAACGATGGTCAAACAGTCTCAGCCACTTTCCAAGAGGGAATGCTTGCTATAAGCACCTGGATGGCAGACAATTGTCTCAAATTAAACTCCGAAAAGACGGAAGTAATGATCTTCGGCAATCTCTCCCCCAGCTGGTCTCCTTCCTGGTGGCCATCAGAGTTAGGTCTACCTCCATCTCCCGTCACAAAAGTTAGAAATTTAGGGGTCATGTTTGACAATAAACTTTCTTTTATTCATCACGTCAATTCCGTCGTCTCCTCATCCTTCTTCACCATCAGGATGATAAAAAAAACTCTTACCTTACCTTCCACCGAATGCGGGCAGAACTCTCATCAGCACACTTGTCTTGTCTAAGCTAGACTACTGCAATGGTTTACTTATTAACGCCCAGGAAAGAGTCCTACACAGATTGCAGATGGTGCAAAACGCAGCGGCTAGAATTCTCTCAGGCACCCCTAAGTTCAAATCTGTATCCAAGGTGCTAAGACAGCTACACTGGCTGCCCATCAGGAGCAGAACAAGGTTCAAGGCCCTTTGCATTGCCCACAAGGCAATTCATAACTCAGGACCTGAGTTCCTCAAAACTTCTCTATGCTCCTACAGGCCGATAAGATCCTTACGGTCCCCTGCAGCACACTTGCTGACTGTTCCCAGGACCAAAAAGGCCTCCTGGGGCGACAGAAGATTCACTGTCGCCACTGCCAAACTCTGGAACACACTTCCTATTCACATTAAAACCATCCCCACTCTCTTCTCCTTCCGTAAACACTTAAAAACCTGGCTATTCAATCAATAAATCACCCCTTTTCAGTCTTTCTCCATTCAGCCGTCCACAGCGCCGAGACACCTAAGGGTATTTGTGCGCTTAACAAATTTCATAAATAAATAAATAAATACTGATTTCCCTGCCTAGATCCAAGACTGATCAGGAAGGAAGGGGCGAGGGCATAGTGCTCCACAGGGCTGTAGGTAGTACATGCTGCCCCGTTGCCAGGCTGGCGGCCTTCATGGCACAGCGAACGTGGGCCACGGCGGGGCCACTTCTAGTCTATGGGGATGGTTCACCTCTCACTGTGTTCCAGTTCAGGAGGGTCATGGGTTTGGCCATGCGGAACGCTGGTTTGGAGTCAGCTAACTTTGGGACTCACTCCTTCAGGATCGGGGCTGCCACAGAAGCAGTGGCCAGGGGTTTGAAAGAGGAACAGGTTAAAAGGATCGGTAGGTGGTCCTCTAACTGTTACAAGCGCTATGTGCGACTGCATATGCTTTAGCCACTGGTAGGGCGATGCACTGACGGTTGGTTCCTTTTTCCTGATTTATTTGCAGTTTCTTCATCCTGTGACTCAGGAGAGAAGCTTGCATCGGTCCACCATCCCGGAGGAAAGACGTCACCTTGTCACTCAGGGGGACGACGGTCAACGGTTCACGAACGTACAGCACAGTTTATGGCCCAAGTTCACTCTTGGGCCCAAGAAGATCAAGAGGTCTGGATCTTAGGCCATTCGTATGTTCATCGCCTAAAAGCTTTCTTTGCAGGGGCCCATGAGGCCAGGGCGCGTCAGTTGGGAACAAAAATAGTGTTCCATGCTCACAATGGTTGGGGTCGTCTTTCTTGAACCTGATTTGGGACTTTAAATATTATCTATGTATGTTTTTTCAAGATAACATGTCCTGTATACTGATCTTCTGAAATATAACTTTAAGGTGTGATACAGTGGGACACGTTGTGAAGAATTAGGATGTCATTTCTGTTCTAGGCTCTGACTGTAAGTTCGATACCTAGCATTATGGATCTATAAATCTAATTCTTTTGGTTAATTACGATGGGGTGACTAATACTTTTGACCTTTTTTGTCTGACCAGTTCAGGAATACCCTCTTTACCCAGACCTGTTGACCCACAGGATTGTGACAACATTATTATTCCATTTAGTTCAGTTCCCCTCTATAATAAGTGACCTCTATTTTGAGACTATCCTTTTTACTTTTTCTTCTGGTGGTCAGCGATACAGTTTATCACTTCTTCATATTTTTAATCTCTATATCACTTCTCACTAATCATTGAAGCAAAACCATATGGCTCCAACCTTTTTTAAATCTATCACGACGACTATACGATATGTCCTGAACACTTTCACCCGAAAAAAACTCTTCTAGCTCGGGTGTTCTTCTGGCACATGTTCACATCGGAAACACTCTATTTTCACGTGGTGGCTCTGTTCACGGTTCCCAACAACTGCCTTTCTGGAGTGGATTTACATCACGGTTTAGGAAATGAACAATTACACGCAGAATATTACGAATATGTATTATATGTCTTACTTTTACATATACTTACTTGTATACATTATTCCATTTAGCCCTGAAGAAGTCACTTGTGTGGCGAAACACGTGTCAGCTGTATTCTGGACTACAATACAAGTTTCTAGAAAAAAACTATGACTCCCGTTCTCTGATTTTGGGGTTTGGACAATACTGTATATGGTGACAACACCATTGATTTATTTTATGTTGAGTGCTCTGGTACATTAGTCTCTTGGGTTATATACATGTACATGGATTTCTGAATTGCATGATTACACTGCTTCCGATACAAATTTACAGTTTTCTTTAGAAGGTACTTTTAATATTAGAAAGCTAGATTTCCTGAGACAGACAATGAATGAGAGAAAACTGTTACTCAGGCCTATGCAATTTGAAGCATTAAACAAATGGAATTGAATGGCCACTGAAAAAGAAAGAAAGAAAATGACAAAGCAAGTGAAGAGTTTGTTTAGGCAATGGTTGGAGAGCAAGTGGGATACACAGGAGAAATTTTGGAGAAAAGATACAATGGAAGGTGTGAAGGTTTTTCCTGCAATAGTTAAAAAAACTGAGGACAAAGAGAAAACTAAGAAGGAAAAGGAGCAGAATCAGGATACCAATGAGGATGATAATTTTGATAACGATCTTGAATTCTTGACCTTCTCCATGTAGGGAGGGACAGCAAATAAAAAGAAGGTGAAAGTATCAGAGAGCAATATGAAAGGATCCGCTAGCGATTCTGAAGTGGTATGAAAAACGATTTTAGAATTTCCATTGAGAGAAGTGCATGGGAGAAATCTAGTACATGTCCCATGGATGACAGACAATCTTAATGCCTCTACTACAAATGTTCTGAAACTGAGAGAGGAGCCGGTGAGGTGGTACAAGGAGGTTTATAGATTAACAACTACTTCACAGGTGCTGTCGACTGATTTAAATTCAGTATTTGAGAATGAGGAACCAGCTAGAGTTGCTCCTATTAATGCAGCTTCAGAGGAGGTGGCTACCAATGGGGTCAGCCCATGCTTATTAGAGAGGCATATACAGATTTTTAAAGGCATATTAGAATTGATAATCCAGAGAAAGATGGTGTCAATGGAATTGATAATCCAGAGAAAGATGGTGTCAATGGTTTTGTTTCTGCTTTTGTTATCAGTTTGCGCCTGGAGCTGAGTAGTCATATACAACAAAGTGATGTGTGCTGGCAGACACAGAGTATAGGGAAGATTTTGAAGCTACCACATACAGCAATGATTGGTTTGATGAGAAACAGAAAAAGCTGAAGGGTTAAGACATGGGGTAAATTCAATCTGGAAATCTTGGAGTGAATGGAATGACTCAGATATAAGATCTGAGAATGGGAAATGAGCAAATGCAAATGCAAGGTGCTGGGAGAGGAATGATGGTGAACAATTCTAAAATGAATGCAAATATTGAAATGTTGTCACTTCTGTGGTACAAAGGGCACTGAAAGCAGGAATGCAAGCAGAATCCAGATAGAATCCAGAATTAATTTCCTCCACAAATGCAGACAAATACATTGCCCATGGTCCCGACTCAACAGAATCTTGTGTAGGGAATGCATGATCAAAAATCATTTCGCATGACAATGACTCCAGCCCCAGTGTGGCAACAAAAATATTAAGAACAAAATGCAATTAAGTGTAGGGTACCAGCAGAATTCATTGATCCTGAGTAATGATCCTTCCCAGTTTTCTTCAGGGAGTAATTTACAACGACGGTACCTGAGAGGGGGGGAGGAGAAGGATTGCTTACTGGGAGCAGTCCTAGAGATAGACCAGAAAGGCCCATACATTGATGGTAAAATCAATGGCCATCCCATTTCTTTTTGTACTGATATGGGGGATACCATTTTACAGTTCTTTCTGTGGAAGTCCAAAACTTACTCCTCTCAGAAAGAGAAGTCCAAGTTATAGGGATCATTAATAAATAAATTGTTAATAAGATTACAGCAGATGTCCCAGTAAAAATGGGGCAAATGGAGATTAAACATCAGTTTATTATATGTGATACAAGTCCTGTAAATTTGTTGGCCAGGGACTTACTTTGCAAAATGAATTGTGTGATTTACTGCACACAGGATGGTGTTGCGATTGAAACTAGCTGAGGATTCATTATTCAAAATAAAATCACAAGACTCAAGAGTCCAATTGTTCCCAACTTTAACAAATACAACCTATCTCTGGATTTAAGACATGCTGTCACAGATGAGATATGGGGTTTTTCTGAAAAAGAGACAGGATTTATAAGCCAGTAAAAAAATGAAAATTAAGCCTGACGCCATGTTGTCCGGTAGTATCAAATCCAGCGGTAATTTTGTTTCAAATTTCTTCAGGGGCAGAATGGTATACAGTCATTGACTTATGCCAAGCATTCATCTCTCTTCATTTGCATGAGGAAAGTCAGCTGCTCTTCACATTTAAGTTTTAAAATAAGTTATCTTGGGGTGTAGAATCTCACAAGTGTATACAGAAAACCCTTCAACTTTTAGTCAGGTTCTGAAGAAAGAGCTAGAAAGTTGTGGATTGCCCTGTAACTTAGTGCAGTATATTTATGACTTGTTAGTTGGATCTAAAACAAAAGAGGACTCTAAACCTGACACTATTGGTTTGTTCATAATTTGAATAATTTAGCTGATAGTGGTCATAAAGTTTTCCCAACAAAGATACAGTGCTGTAAAAAGGAAGCAATCTGTCTTGGTCACACTATTGAGACTTTTACAAGAAAAGATCAAAAGAGCATATTTCTGTAATTCTGAAAATAAATCCTCGTATCACACACAGGGAGGTGGGGATGTTCCTGGGAATTCTTGACTACTGACAACAGTAGATTCCAAATGTTTTCTTGATTGAAAAACCTTAAATAAGGTTAATGCACAATGACATAAAAGGCCCCGTAGCCTTCAGCAGAGAATGTTCAGAAGCATTTCACATAGTAAGAGAAAGCCTATGTAATGCAGTCGCCCTTGGAATGCCTGACTATAATGTGACTTTCCTTTTGTACTGTCAGGATAAGCGTGGATGTGCACTATCAATTATCACACAGGGACCTGGTAGGATGATGACCCCAGTGACTTACCTTTCATCTGTATTGGATCCAGAAGCTGTGAGTCTTCCTGGTTGTCTAAAATTGGTTGCAGCTGTTTTATTGTCACCGAACAAAGTGAAAGAATAGTATAGGCCATGCTTGTATATGTCTCACTTTCAGTTGAGATCCTATTAACAAGAAGAAGGACTCAGCACATGACAAACAGTAAGCTCAGCAGGTATGAGCAAGTAATTCTTGCAGCAGAGAACATTTTAATTAAAAAGTGCAATTCACTAAACTCAGCAACACTACTGTGGTGCCTGCCACATGGTGCAGGGATATGTGGGGGGGCAACATAGGTGCCCCCCAGGCTCCATGTTGGAGGGCCAGGGGTGAAGGGGCGCCCACTACGGGCCCCCATGTCCCTTTCCGCCTGCCTTTTCATGGCAGGTAAGCCACCATGAAACGGCTGGCGGGAAGGAACATCGTAATCCCTACGGCGGTGCCTGGCAGGCACTGCCACTATTGTAGGGATGGCGGTTCTGTCCGAGAGCCCGTGGGATCCCTGGCAGTTGGTCTCTCCAACGCCAAGCATCCGCCCGCCACCCTAATGTGGCAGGCGGGAATCACTATTACGATGGCGGTGGGACCACCACCGATGGGCTGTCGGTGACGGTCCCACCGTCATTGTAATCAGGCCCCTAGTTACTCTTAGAAATAATTATGCTGATCAAGTAGCCAGATATTGTGCACTTGCGTGCACTTGAGGATGAAACAGTGGATCAAGAAACTGAAAAAGATGAGTCAAGAATAAACCCTTTACAAAATGCAGAGAATGTGAATTATTTCTTTAAAAATTTGATCCAAACCTGTCTAAGTGAGCTAAGAGACCTTCAGGAGGAGGCTACAGAATGTGAGAAAAGAAAACAGGAGAAATTGGGTTACAAGGAAATTATCAAGATTTATGTTACTCCTGAGAATAAATATATTTTTTCTGATGCCATGCTGTATCCTATTGGACAGTAGTTTCTATAACATATCACACTCAGAAAATATTGGGAAAATACAAATTTTAAAATATTGCTGAAATTGGTGTTCCAGGTATTTGAAATGTCAACTTAACTATCAGGGAAAAAAGACATTAATTGTGAGGAATCATTTTGGCAAATCAGAAGGCCCATTTACAAGATTCCAGGCAGACTTTGTTGCACTTTGTAGAGATGCAAGTTTGCAATGGTTTGAAATATATCTTGGTCATGGTCTGCCTGTTTTCTAAATGGGTCGAGGCATAGCCCACTGGAAGATCAGATCGCCTCAGTTGCTAACCTTTTGTTGAGGAAGTTGATTCCTAAATTTGGCCTTCCAAATTCTATTGAGACAGGTCGTGGCTCACACTTTAGGAACAAAGTTTTGCAAATAATCTGCACTGTCTTTCAAATAAATCAGAAGTTTCATTGTAGTAATCGTCCTCAATCTTTCCGTGTGGTAGAACGAGTAAATGAAACTCTCAAGAATAAATTGGCAAAAGTCTGCTCCTTGACTAGTTTAAAGTAGCCTGACACACTTCCTCTTATGTTAATGAACATTAGATGTGTACCTGATGAAAAAGATCAATGAGATTGGTTTACATACCTTCAGCTGCTTTAGTGTCAATAACTGAGGACATTGTGCTAGATTACTGCAAAAGTCTGGTGCATATGGTGAAATCTGTCTCCCATCAGGTGAATGTGGCAATAGAAGCAGCCAAGGATATATTATGCCATGGATTGAACCCAGGAGACTGTAAAGTGGTCTGGAAACACGTCAGGAAAACCTGTCTTGGAGAGCTCTGGTGTGAACCTATCAGAAGATATTGATGACAAACACTGCGGTAAAGTGTGCAAGATTCCCACAGTGGACCCGTGCTGCTCATACAAAAAGAGTGAAAGCACCAAATGAAGAAGTGGTGAAAACAACCATTGTGTCGCAGACTCAAGCTCAAGTTTGCAGCATGGATCCAGAGGGGAGTGAAAATATGAATGTAAATTCACCAAATAGCTAGGGGGAAGCGAAAGTGACATCACATGCTATTTGACCTTTACATTCACTCACACACCCACATGCTTTCACATAAATGCACTTCCACATGCATGCATGAAAACAACATACATTTAAATGTATCTTTTACTTATCTCAGCTGATGAGGATGGTCATATTTCAGCTAACTTTGCTCCATTTCTTATTAAACTAGCAGTGAAATATATGTATATGTATATATATATATATATATATATATATATATATATATATATCCTCCGTTATGCTCTCTCGTGAATTGCCACTGTTTCTCCAAATCAAAGGGCGCTTCACCTCAACGGACCTCACGAGAGCAGGTCCGTGACAATTCCACTTCTCCCTTGAAACAAGGATGACGACGACGCCTGTGGATACTATTATATTTTATTGTCTGGCCACCATTGAATGCGTTTCGGCTGTACACAGCCTTGCTCACCAATGCCGAGGAGGCGTTACAAGCAGTCTTTTGACTATTTCTCTTACCAAATGTAATACTCTGTGATAAACAACAGTGAAAAAAGACTGGTAGTTTTATACACTTGTCAATATTAACTTCATTTGTTTTGTTACATTAAAACAAAATTGTTTAAATTAATTAATTCAAATGTTGATAAAAGGTACCGTTATTCAGATTTACCCTACTGCGCTGTGACCGGCAAAAATATTACGCTATTCAAATAGTTCCTCAATTTGTAAATTTTGACCAGGTTTCACAATATATTGCATTAACAAATATAAATCTTTGTTAAATATACAATACACTAAATTTTAGTGCTTGATTATGTCCAGATTAATCCAAAAACACCAGATTTCATAGTGTCTCGACTCATGTAACATTACCATACATTCAGTCCTTGTGTAAGTCTAACATCATCTCAAAGTGTTGGACTCCTATGCGCAGTTGTGTGATAAAGCCCAAGTTTGCATTGTTTCTACGGTACACTAATCTTTTACCTTTTATATTCCCCAGTCATGAAAAAAGTGCTCTATGTTCGTGCTCTGTGGTATCTAAAATTATTAAAATCAGCTTATAGGGAAACAGGAGATTCATCGCCATATAATATCACTATACAAAAATTACAGGTGAGTATGTTAATCCTCTTCGATATTGAGGCCTCCTGGGCTCATAGTATCGAGCTCTATAATGTAACACGATTCTAGCTTTCTTAGCTTTTTTTCTTAGCTTTTTTTCTCTATTTCCTTCCCTGACACTCAGAGCTACAAAGTGTTGTGTCACTGGATAGGTTCTGTCCCCATTTTTAATGGTACCCAAGTGCTGTAAAAAGGAACAAGAAATAGAAGGATCGTACGCTGCAACTGAAAACACCATTGACAACCTAACAAGTATTGTTTTGTCAGATCAAGATAAGAGAACTTTGAATTTAGGTCTATCTTTTTGCATGGAATCAGATATGGATTATGTACAAACTCGGATTGATTTGTTTAAATTCACAAGGATGCTAAAATTGAAAAAACATTTTCTGTCCCAGCAGAAATCAGGTCAACCTGAACGGACAGTGGGTGAAACACGACATGAAGGACTGTCAGTGGATGATATGAGTCTAATGATGGACCTGAGAGAATTGGAAAACGAGAACAAACATGGAGAAGTAACAAGATATGATGAAGAAACGTTAGCAGCAGAACAAGGCGTGGATGTTTATGGAGAAGCACCAACAGGGTTTAGACCTAGATTCCGATTTGTGCCAGTAACAGGAAGGGATGCTATTGACATCTACAATGAACTAGTGATCAATGAGCTTAAAAAATTTGCATACACGTGCGAGCAATAAAAAACATGTGTGCTAGCAGAGACAAAAGGAATATTATGCATTAATCAAAAAGTTATCCAGTAATGATGATTGCATTGTTAGAAATTTGGACAAAGGGGGTAACGTGGTGCGGTGGGCGAAAAACAAATATTTAGCAGAAGCCTATAAGCAGTTAAACAACTGTATATGCTATGTAAGAATAACAAAGTATGTTATATCCGCAACATACATTAATTACAATTCAGAGTTACAAGACTGACAAGCACGTTGTTTGATCAGCTGAGATGAATTTTTGTACCTCAAGATTGAAAACCCCACCACACCTGTATTATATCTTATCCCAAAAGTGCATAAACACACAGTCAATCCACCAGGGCGCCCGATACTTTCTGCTACACGGAGCGCTTTTGAACATACCTCTAAATATGTAGACTCGTTTTTTCAATTTCGTCAGAACCCTTCCATCTTACATCCAAGATACAGGTGACTTCCTAACGAGAATTTATGATCTTCTTTGGGAAGATGATTTCCTGTTCATCACAATAGATGATTTCACCCTTTATACTAGCATCAAGCATGACGATGGTCTGAGGGCCGTAAAACAATTTCTAGGTTCCAAACCACTCAAGTTATGGCAGCACACTCAAATGCTGCTAAAGATGATAGAGAGGTGCCTCAAGAGCAATTATATTTTGTTCAATGGGGAGCACTTCCATCAAGTGTGTGGTACAGCGATGGGCACCTGCTTCGCCCCCAGCTATGCGAATCTGCATATGGGTTGGTGGGAGGAGCAGGTGGTCCGAACAAAATTCCATGAAATCTGGGATGATCATGTGATACACTGGTGTCGTTTTATTGATGACCTTTTTCTGGTTTAGAAGGGAACTGAGAGTGATGCCAGATACTTTTTTAGAACAGATTGCGATTAATGACTTAAATCTGCACTTTACAAGAAACATCAGTGTTCATAGTGTGGATTTTTTATATCTAACAGTATATGGAAAAAATAACAAACTTGAGACGAAGCTGTATAGAAAACCCACAGCAGGGAACACATTACTGCATGCGACTAGCTTCCACCCTAGTAATTTAATTATGAGCATTCTGTATGGAGAGAGCCTAGGAGTGAGACGAAATTGCAGCGAGAATGAAGAAACCAAAAAAGAGATCATGACCCTAAAAAACTCGATTTAAAGCACAAGGCTATCCCGGAGACTGTATTGATGGGGCAGTAATGAAAGCCAACAAACAGTCTAGAGAACAGTTGCTGTTCAAAAAAAGTAAAAAAGCAAAGGGAATGCTAAAGAGCAAGTTGAGGCCACACATTTCAGGTTGCCTATACCATACAGCAAACAACAGGCAAATATAAGAGGTATTTTAGGTAAATACTGGTACCTCATTAAGAATGATCCTATTTTGTGAAAAGTGGCATCGCGCAATCCACAAATTACATTCAGGAGGGCAAAATCAATTAAACAAGTCCTTGTGAGTAACATCATGAAGGACACCAAAGCACAAACACAAACAACATGGTTGAGTAGGAAACAAGGATTTCTAAAATGCTCTAAATGCAAAGCTTGCCTTTATGGCAAAAATACTGAGACATACAATTCATGCCTGTCAAGCCCAAAAAAAAAAGGTAAAAGGGAGATTCACTTGTAAAACTGAATATGCGATGTATGTGCTACAATGCCCATATGGCCTACGGTACGTGGGCAGTACTATTCTTGAAGTACATAAACGCATTTTACAGCACTTGCGTGCCATTAAAAATGGGGATAGAACCTATCCAGTGGCACAACACTTTGAAACATTTCATAACAAAGTTACGAAAGGCCTGACATATTTTGCTATAGACGCAGTAGCTCCGAGTGTCAGGGGAGGAAATAGATAAAAAAGCTAAGAAAGCTAGAATCATGTTACATTATAGAGCTCGATACTAAGAGCCCAGGAGGCCTCAATATCGAAGAGGATTTACATACTCACCTGTAATTTTTGTACAGTAATATTATATGGCGATGAATCTCCCGTTTCCTTATAAGCTGATTTTAATAATTTGAGATACCACAGAGCACAAACATAGAGCACTTTTTTCATGACTGGGGAATATAAAAGGTAAAATATTAGTGTACTATAGAAACAATGCCCACTTGGGCTTTATCACACAACTGCGCATAGGAGTCCAACACTATGAGATGATGTTAGACTTACACAAGGACTGAATGTATGTTAATGTTACATAAGTCGAGACACTATGAAATCTGGTATTTTGTGGATTAATCCGGACATAATCAAGCACTATAATTTAGTGTATTGTATATTTAACAAAGATTTATATTTGTTAATGTTATGTTATGTTATGTTATGTTAACAAGAATTTATACAGCGCACGTACACCAGAAGGTTTCATGGCGCTACTCTAGAATGTGCCGGGACCGATGGGGATAGTTATTCATGAGCCTGCCCGAACAGCCATGTCTTAAGCATTTTTCTGAATCTCAAAAGATCAGTACATGACCGGACCTCCAGTGGAAAAGAATTCCACAGTCTAGGGGCCAAGGAAGCAAACCTACAGCCACCCTGACGTTTTAACTTGAAGGCGGGGATGGTCAGTAGCTGAAGGTGGGCTGAGCGCAAGTTACGGGAGGGAGTATGCCTTGATAAAAGACAGTTAATAAATCTAGGACTCCGACTGTGAAGAGACTTAAAGATTAAACATCCCGTCTTAAAGGCCGTACGTTGGGAAATGGGGAGCCAGTGTAATTTTTTTAAAAGGGGTCTGGCTGATTGCCATCTTGGTTGCTGATGGATCAGTCTTGCTGCTTGGTTCTGGACCATCTGAAGCCGTTTGATTAAAAAAAGTGGTATACCCAGATAGATAGAGTTGGCATAGTCTAAGTGTGATAAAACCATGGCTATTACAACCTGTACCAACGCTGCATGGGTGAGCAAGCGACTGATCTTTCTGATTTTGCGTAATTGAAAGAAACAGGTTGAGACCACAGCACCAACTTGGGATCTCAACGACAGGTCGTTGTTTATGATAACACCTAGACTCTTGACGGAGGTAGAGGGTTCGGGCGGACATCCAAGTTCCGCCGGCCAATAGTGTGGGCCCCAAAAGATCTTACTACTCCCGGTCAGGACCAACTCAGTCTTATCTGGATTGAGTTTTAAATGATTCCGGTCCATCCAATGGCGAATATGGAGCATAGTGGCCTGGAATTCCAAGATTGAATTGGGGGAGTTATCTATAGTAAAAGTTAACTGTAGATCATCGGCATAATTGAAGGTAGTTACCTTCCGTGCCTTCAAAGACTGAATCAGGGGTGAGAGGTATAGATTAAACAGGTGGGGGATAATGATGACCCCTGTGGGACCCCACAAGTAGTTGATAGCTTGGGAGCGGTAAATGAATTCAGGCGAACCGATTGAGTACGATCCTCTAAAAGGAGCCAATCCAGCTACAGGCTGGGCCCTGAATGCCGGCCAGCCTGACACGATCCATCAGAATTTCATGATCGACCGTGTCAAATGCGGCCGAAAGATCTAAAAGCACCAGGGCCTGAGGAGTACCTCTATCCGCTTTATCTCGCAGGTCGTCCAGTACAGCTAGAATCACTGTCTCTGTAGAGTGAGCGGGACGGAATCCCGCTTGATGGGGGTCTAGATATTCAGAGTGTTCCATAAAATTAGACAAACACTTTGCTACATGGGCTTCCAGGACTTTGGCGAAGTAGGGGAGCAGAGAGATGGGACGATAATTTGATAACATCTGGGGGTCTGCTCCCGGTTTCTTTAAAGGGGAACCACAATTGCATCCTTGAATGCTTTAGGAACACGGCCCTGCGAGAGAGACTCATTCAAGAAGGTCATGATAATACACGACAGGCCAGGAAGAATGTCTTTTAAAATATGAGGTGGACAACAGTCCCTGGGTGAGCCAGATTTGACTCTAGACAGCAGGTCCAAGAAGGACTGGGTGTCGATGGCCGAAAAAGTGATCCAAGATAAATGGATTCTTTTTTATAACCGGGGTAGTCTCAGTGGGGCTAAATTTAGGGATACTAGCTTTAATGTTAGAAATTTTCTCCACAAAATAGGTATTCAGAGAGTCACAGAGCTCTTGAGTAGGTGTAGGTGTAGGTAGGACTCTCGCTGCATTGGATAATTCATTGACAATGGAAAATATTTCCTTCGATCTATTATCAGAATTTAAAATTCTAGCAGAGAAGTGAGCCGCCTTGGCTACCATAATCGCTTTTTATATTCATTCCGAGCTTCTAAATAATGATGTTTCTCATCAGGAG
Source organism: Calotriton arnoldi (assembly GCA_963921515.1). Taxonomy (NCBI): domain Eukaryota; kingdom Metazoa; phylum Chordata; class Amphibia; order Caudata; family Salamandridae; genus Calotriton; species Calotriton arnoldi. The sequence goes on along the minus strand of CAWUFW010004324.1, from coordinate 1,120,709 downwards.
AGTAGCTTAATCTCCATTTCCTTTCTTTCTGGCGAAGGGCCAATTTTTGATCTCTTAGCACCTTAGAGAACCATTTCTGAGCGTCAAGGCGACGAGCGCATTTTAGTTTCCTGAGCGGAGCATGCATGTCACTGGCCTCTAATAGCCATGCTGAAATGTTTGCTTCCAAGATATCGACATTAGTGTCAAAGGCGGGGGATGCGCTAGCCAATGTATCCAGAAATTCCTGTTTGTTGAGGGCACTCCATTTCCTGATCATGCCACCCTCGACCTTGGGGGTCTTGCTACTCAAGGGAATCATTACCGTAAATTTAATTAGGTGATGGTCAGACCATATACATGGTACAATCATGGGCACGGACGTTGTAATGTTTGTGGTCCAAGCTTGATCCAATGTGTGTCCTTTGATGTGAGTGGCTGAGACAAGGTGCTGGGTAAAGTTGAGGTTGGTTAATAGATCAGTCAGTTCAGCAGAATGAGGCCCGCCATGTACATCATTAGACCAATAATTTAGGTCACCTAATAATAGTATTTTAGCATAATTAGTTGCCAAATTGGCTATTTGTTCACTTAGCAAAAGAGGAAACAGGGGCATGTACTTCGGGGGCCTGTAAACCAAGACACAAATAAGCGGAGTCGAACCAGACTCTAGTTTAATGACCATGTTGTCCACTGCAGGGAGACTTAAGGAGGTAATGGCAGTGAATTTGTGGTCTCGGTGGATAATCGCAGCTACTCCACCACCCATTTTTCCTAGTGGTCAATCCACATGGAGGATATAGTAGTCGTGAGGTAGTGCGGCCAATACATCAGGGTTAGAATCAGGATTCAGCCATGTTTCTGTGACAAATAAAATGTCTGGTTTTTCAGATGTTAAAAGCAGGAAAACATCCAACTGATGCTTGACTAGGGAATGGGTATTTAGATAATATAAGCAGAGTTCTGTATGTTTAACTTGAGCAGTCCTCAATGCCCGAGGTGTAAACAAAATAAGTTCTGAAATTTCTGGAAAGGATCTGCGTGCCTGAAGGATTTCAAGAAAATTTAGACGCATACAGATAGCAGGGTCAAGTGGGAGCGACAATTGATGAAGATTCCTAAGTTCCTCTGAGGTATACGTAACAGTTTGAGGATAAATTAGGGCCCCATGGCCCGTCAGGGCGCGGACGGGCGCAGACGGGCTTGCCTTTGGCGCGCCTTTGGCGCGCCCGCTGCACGCGTCCGCTGCGCTCCCGCGCTACAGTGGACATAAGTACCGGTTCCCCGCCTCTGACTCCTCCCCCGCCCGGCGTGATTGGCTAGAGCCGAGGGGTGTTCTCAGGAGACCGCAAGGGAGCCAGCACGCTAGCGCTAAAGAACGTAGGTATTTAGAGTTTAAAAGCTCATAAAATACATCAGATTCAGGCAATTTTTAAAAAATATATCACACAGTAAAATAACAGTCCGCAAGGTAGCGGCACAATTCCTAAAGTGCCCGCTCCCGTGCTACAGTGGACATAAGTACCGGTTCCCCGCCTCTGACTCCTCCCCGCCCGGCGTGATTGGCTAGAGCCGAGGGTGTTCTCAGGAGACCGCAAGAGAGCCAGCACGCTAGCGCTAAAGAACGTAGGTATTTAGAGTTTAAAAGCTCATAAAATACATCAGATTCAGGCAATTTTAAAAAAATATATCACACAGTAAAATAACAGTCCGCAAGGTAGCGGCACAATTCCTAAAGTGCCCGCTCCCACGCTACAGTGGACATAAGTACCGGTTCCCCGCCTCTGACTCCTCCCCGCCCGGCGTGATTGGCTAGAGCCGAGGGGTGTTCTCAGGAGACCGCAAGGGAGCCAGCACGCTAGCGCTAAGAACGTAGGTATTTAGAGTTTAAAAGCTCATAAAATACATCAGATTCAGGCAATTTTTAAAAATATATCACACAGTAAAATAACAGTCCGCAAGGTAGCGGCACAATTCCTAAAGTGCCCGCTCCCGCGCTACAGTGGACATAAGTACCGGTTCCCCGCCTCTGACTCCTCCCCCGCCCGGCGTGATTGGCTAGAGCCGAGGGGTGTTCTCAGGAGACCGCAAGGGAGCCAGCACGCTAGCGCTAAAGAACGTAGGTATTTAGAGTTTAAAAGCTCATAAAATACATCAGATTCAGGCAATTTAAAAAAAATATATCACACAGTAAAATAACAGTCCGCAAGGTAGCGGCACAATTCCTAAAGTGCCCGCTCCCGCGCTACAGTGGACATAAGTACCGGTTCCCCGCCTCTGACTCCTCCCCCGCCCGGCGTGATTGGCTAGAGCCGAGGGTGTTCTCAGGAGACCGCAAGGGAGCCAGCACGCTAGCGCTAAAGAACGTAGGTATTTAGAGTTTAAAAGCTCATAAAATACATCAGATTCAGGCAATTTTTAAAAAATATATCACACAGTAAAATAACAGTCCGCAAGGTAGCGGCACAATTCCTAAAGTGCCCGCTCCCGCGCTACAGTGGACATAAGTACCGGTTCCCCGCCTCTGACTCCTCCCCCGCCCGGCGTGATTGGCTAGAGCCGAGGGGTGTTCTCAGGAGACCGCAAGGGAGCCAGCACGCTAGCGCTAAAGAACGTAGGTATTTAGAGTTTAAAGCTCATAAAATACATCAGATTCAGGCAATTTTTTAAAAAATATATCACACAGTAAAATAACAGTCCGCAAGGTAGCGGCTACAATTCCTAAAGTGCCCGCTCCCACGCTACAGTGGACATAAGTACCGGTTCCCCGCCTCTGACTCCTCCCCCGCCCGGCGTGATTGGCTAGAGCCGAGGGGTGTTCTCAGGAGACCGCAAGGGAGCCAGCACGCTAGCGCTAAAGAACGTAGGTATTTAGAGTTTAAAAGCTCATAAAATACATCAGATTCAGGCAATTTTTAAAAAATATATCACACAGTAAAATAACAGTCCGCAAGGTAGCGGCACAATTCCTAAAGTGCCCGCTCCCGCGCTACAGTGGACATAAGTACCGGTTCCCCGCCTCTGACTCCTCCCCCGCCCGGCGTGATTGGCTAGAGCCGAGGGGTGTTCTCAGGAGACCGCAAGGGAGCCAGCACGCTAGCGCTAAAGAACGTAGGTATTTAGAGTTTAAAAGCTCATAAAATACATCAGATTCAGGCAATTTAAAAAAAATATATCACACAGTAAAATAACAGTCCGCAAGGTAGCGGCACAATTCCTAAAGTGCCCGCTCCCGCGCTACAGTGGACATAAGTACCGGTTCCCCGCCTCTGACTCCTCCCCCGCCCGGCGTGATTGGCTAGAGCCGAGGGTGTTCTCAGGAGACCGCAAGGGAGCCAGCACGCTAGCGCTAAAGAACGTAGGTATTTAGAGTTTAAAAGCTCATAAAATACATCAGATTCAGGCAATTTTTAAAAAATATATCACACAGTAAAATAACAGTCCGCAAGGTAGCGGCACAATTCCTAAAGTGCCCGCTCCCGCGCTACAGTGGACATAAGTACCGGTTCCCCGCCTCTGACTCCTCCCCCGCCCGGCGTGATTGGCTAGAGCCGAGGGTGTTCTCAGGAGACCGCAAGGGAGCCAGCACGCTAGCGCTAAAGAACGTAGGTATTTAGAGTTTAAAAGCTCATAAAATACATCAGATTCAGGCAATTTTTTAAAAAATATATCACACAGTAAAATAACAGTCCGCAAGGTAGCGGCACAATTCCTAAAGTTAATGCAATATATTGTGAGACCTGGTCAAAATTTACATGTTGACGAACTATTTGAATAGGGTAATATTTTTGCAGGTCACAGCACAGTAGGGTAAATCTGAATAACAGTACCTTTTATCAATATTTGAGTGAATTAATTTAAACAATTATGTTTTAATGTAACAAAACAAATGAAGTTAATTTTGACAAGTGTATAAAACTACCAGTCTTTTTTCACTGTTGTTTATCACAGAGTATTACACGTGGTAAGAGGAATAGTCAAAAGACTGCTTGTAACGCCGCCTCGGCATTGGTGAGCAAGGCTGTGTACAGCAGAAATGCGTTCAATGGTGGCCAGACAATAAAATATAATAGTATCCACATGCGGCGTTGTCAATCTTGTTTCAAGGGAGAAGTGGAATTGTCATGGGCCCGCTCTCATGCGGTCCGTTGAAGCGGCGCACCCTTTGATTTGGAGAAACAGTGGCAATTCACGAGAGAGCATAACGGATGATTTGGGAAGCCGCTGTCCCCCGCTACGCTGTTGGGCGGAAACTGAAGCAGAAGCACTGGGTTGTGGAGTCGTGTCTGGTGAGTCGGAGGACCCCTGGAGAACGCTGTTGCACACAGGTAAGACTATGCCACATAGTAGCAGGGAGAAGGGAAAGTCACTGTAAAATTTCAGAACCGACGCGATTGCGCAGAGGCCAGTGACGGTTGTGGATACATAGTACTTACAAAAGTAAATGATATACAGTCATGTCAGCCTCAGAGGTAAAGGAACGGGAGGAGGAAGCATTAGGAATATTTGACGATAACATTACAAGTGAGAGGGGAGCTTCCGCTAGTGCCAGGAACTCTGAGCAAACAAACAATGTTGTATCCAGATTGAAGAGACTGGAGAAGCTTAAACGGACGGAACTATCCAAATGGTGGGAATTAAAATCGCTCCAAAGTTATCTGGAGGTAAAACGTATTCCCAGAGGACTGAGAATCCTGGTAGCCCCCAGCTACGAAGATCCTAACCCTGACATGCTGCGCGAGTGGGTAGATAACAACAGTGAATCCTCTATAAGGATGTTGGCAATCCTGATTAAGTATGCAGACATAGATAGGAAAAAAATCCTTGAAGAGATCGAGAAAATATACACATCTCTAACCAAATAATCTGATCAAGAGCAAATCAATAAGTTTTATACTGAGATGAAGGAACGTGTATGCAAACTGGAAACATCAATAAAAGAAAGAAAATCACATAAGTTTGCTCGCGATAAACGCGATTATGACAATGGGCAGATCTACACCTTCGCGAAAAAGTTTGACAATATACGTAGGCAAAAATTGACAACAAGCAGTAAGCAAAATCCAGAGATACATTCGGAACAGAGCAGCCTGGTTAGCTCTGAAGTAGATACTGATGCGGATGAAGGAACCAGTGGCCAGATGAAAGGTTCAATCCCATCTGTCATTGACGAATTGGATTTTTACGTCAAGACCGGAGATTCAATCTGAGACCCAGACAACAAGTATTAAATCCAAAGCCTCCAAGAGGAAGAGGCAGAGGAGCAAGAGGAGGAAAGGCGCAAAACAAAGACGAGCCAAAGGAGAAAAATAAATGGAAGAAGAAATAAAAGGATCGTATGCTGCAAATGAAAACACCATTGTCAACCTAACAAGTATTGTTCTGTCAGATTAAGATAAGAGAACTTTGAATTTAGGTCTATCTTTTTGCATGGAATCAGATATGGATTATGTACAAAATCGGATTGATTTGTTTAAATTCACAAGGATGCTAAAATTGAAAAAACATTTTCTGTCCCAACAGAAATCAGGTCAACTTGAAAGGACAGTGGGTGAAACACGACATGAAGGACTGTCAGTGGATGATATGAGTCTAATGATGGACCTGAGAGAATTGGAAAACGAGAACACACATGGAGAAGTAACAACATATGATGAAGAAAGGTTAGCAGCAGAACAAGGCATGGATGTTTATGGAGAAGCACCAACAGGGTTTAGACCTAGATCCCGATTTGTGCCAGTAACAGGAAGGGATGCTATTGACATTTACAATGAACTAGTGATCAATGAGCTTAAAGAATTAGCATACACGTGCGAGCAATAAAAAACATGTGAGCTAGCAGAGACAAAAGGAATATTATGCATTAATCAAAAAGTTATCCAGTAATGATGATTGCATTGTTAGAAATTCGGACAAAGGGGGTAACGTGGTGCGGTGGGCGAAAAACAAATATTTAGCAGAAGCCTATAAGCAGTTAAACAACTGTACATGCTATGTAAGAATAACAAAGTATGTTATGTCAGCAACATACATTAATTACAATTCAGAGTTACAAGACTGGAAAGCACGTTGTTTGATCAGCTGAGATGAATTTTTGTACCTCAAGATTGAAAACCCCCCACACCTGTATTATATCTTATCCCAAAAGTGCATAAACACACAGTCAAACTACCAGTGCGCCCGATAATTTCTGCTACAGGGAACGCTTTTGAACATACCTCTAAATATGTAGACTCGTTTTTCAATTTCGTCAGAACCCTTTCATCTTACATCCAAGATAGAGGTGACTTCCTAACAAGAATTTATGATCTTCTTTGGGAAGATGATTTCTTGTTAATCACGATAGATGATTTCACCATTTATACTAGCATCAAGCATGACGATGGTCTGAGGGCCGTAAAACAATTTCTAGGTGCCAAACCACTCAAGTTATGGCAGCACACTCAAATGCTGCTAAAGATGATAGAGAGGTGCCTCAAGAGCAATTATATTTTGTTCAATGGGGAGCACTTCCATCAAGTGTGTGGTACAGCGATGGGCACCTGCTTCGCCCCCAGCTATGCGAATCTGCATATGGGTTGGTGGGAGGAGCAGGTGGTCCAAACAAAATTCCATGAAATCTGGGATGATCATGTGATACACTGGTGTCGTTTTATTGATGACCTTTTTCTGGTTTAGAAGGGAACTGAGAGTGATGCCAGATACTTTTTTAGAACAGATTGAGATTAATGACTTAAATCTGCACTTTACAAGAAACATCAGTGTTCATAGTTTGGATTTTTATATCTAACAGTATATGGAAAAAATAACAAACTTGAGACGAAGCTGTATAGAAAACCCACAGCAGGGAACACATTACTGCATGCGACTAGCTTCCACCCTAGGAATTTAATTATGAGCATTCCGTATGGAGAGAGCCTAGGAGTGAGGCGAAATTGCAGCGAGAATGAAGAAACCAAAAAAGAGATCATGACCCTAAAAAACTCGATTTAAAGCACAAGGCTATCCCGGAGACTGTATTGATGGGGCAGTAATGAAAGCCAACAAACAGTCTAGAGAACAGTTGCTGTTCAAAAAAAGTAAAAAAGCAAAGGGAATGCTAAAGAGCAAGTTGAGGCCATACATTTCAGGTTGCCTATACCATACAGCAAACAACAGGCAAATATAAGAAGTATTTTAGGTAAATATTGGTACCTCATTAAGAATGATCCTATTTTGTGAAAAGTGGCATCGCGCAATCCACAAATTACATTCAGGAGGGCAAAATCAATGAAACAAGTCCTTGTGAGTAACATCATGAAGTACACCAAAGCACAAACACAAACAACATGGTTGAGTAGGAAACAAGGATTTCTAAAATGCTCTAAATGCAAAGCTTGCCTTTATGGCAAAAATACTGAGACATACAATTCATGCCTGTCAAGCCCAAAAAAAAAAGGTAAAGGGAGATTCACTTGTAAAACTGAAAATGCGATGTATGTGCTACAATGACCATGTGGCCTACGGTACGTGGGCAGTACTATTCTTGAAGTACATAAACGCATTTTACAGCACTTGCGTGCCATTAAAAATGGGGATAGAACCTATCCAGTGGCACAACACTTTGAAACATTTCATAACAAAGTTACGAAAGGCCTGACATATTTTGCTATAGACGCAGTAGCTCCGAGTGTCAGGGGAGGAAATAGATAAAAAAAAGCTAAGAAAGCTAGAATCATGTTACATTATAGAGCTCGATACTAAGAGCCCAGGAGGCCTCAATATCGAAGAGGATTTACATACTCACCTGTAATTTTTGTACAGTAATATTATATGGCGATGAATCTCCCGTTTCCTTATAAGCTGATTTTAATAATTTGAGATACCACAGAGCACAAACATAGAGCACTTTTTTCATGACTGGGGAATATAAAAGGTAAAATATTAGTGTACTATAGAAACAATGCCCACTTGGGCTTTATCACACAACTGCGCATAGGAGTCCAACACTATGAGATGATGTTAGACTTACACAAGGACTGAATGTATGTTAATGTTACATAAGTCGAGACACTATGAAATCTGGTATTTTGTGGATTAATCCGGACATAATCAAGCACTATAATTTAGTGTATTGTATATTTAACAAAGATTTATATTTGTTAATGCAATATATTGTGAGACCTTGTCAAAATTTACATGTTGACGAACTATTTGAATAGCGTAATATTTTTGCAGGTCACAGCACAGTAGGGTAAATCTGAATAACAGTACCTTTTATCAATATTTGAGTGAATTAATTTAAACAATTATGTTTTAATGTAACAAAATAAATGAAGTTAATTTTGACAAGTGTATAAAACTACCAGTCTTTTTTCACTGTTGTTTATCACAGAGTATTACACGTGGTAAGAGAAATAGTCAAAAGACTGCTTGTAACGCCGCCTCGGCATAGGTGAGCAAGGCTGTGTACAGCAGAAATGCGTTCAATGGTGGCCAGACAATAAAATATAATAGTATCCACATGCGGCGTTGTCAATCTTGTTTCAAGGGAGAAGTGGAATTGTCATGGGCCCGCTCTCATGCGGTCCGTTGAAGCGACGCACCCTTTGATTTGGAGAAACAGTGGCAATTCACGAGAGAGCATAACGGATGATTTGGGAAGCCGCTGTCCCCCGCTACGCTGTTGGGCGGAAACTGAAGCAGAAGCACTGGGTTGTGGAGTCGTGTCTGGTGAGTCGGAGGACCCCTGGAGAACGCTGTTGCACACAGGTAAGACTATGCCACATAGTAGCAGGGAGAAGGGAAAGTCACTGTAAAATTTCAGAACCGACGCGATTGCGCAGAGGCCAGTGACGGTTGTGGATACATAGTACTTACAAAAGTAAATGATATACAGTCATGTCAGCCTCAGAGGTAAAGGAACGGGAGGAGGAAGCATTAGGAATATTTGACGATAACATTACAAGTGAGAGGGGAGCTTCCGCTAGTGCCAGGAACTCTGAGCAAACAAACAATGTTGTATCCAGATTGAAGAGACTGGAGAAGCTTAAACGGACGGAACTATCCAAATGGTGGGAATTAAAATCGCTCCAAAGTTATCTGGAGGTAAAACGTATTCCCAGAGGACTGAGAATCCTGGTAGCCCCCAGCTACGAAGATCCTAACCCTGACATGCTGCGCGAGTGGGTAGATAACAACAGTGAATCCTCTATAAGGATGTTGGCAATCCTGATTAAGTATGCAGACATAGATAGGAAAAAAATCCTTGAAGAGATCGAGAAAATATACACATCTCTAACCAAATAATCTGATCAAGAGCAAATCAATAAGTTTTATACTGAGATGAAGGAACGTGTATGCAAACTGGAAACATCAATAAAAGAAAGAAAATAACATAAGTTTGCTCGCGATAAACGCGATTATGACAATGGGCAGATCTACACCTTCGCGAAAAAGTTTGACAATATACGTAGGCAAAAATTGACAACAAGCAGTAAGCAAAATCCAGAGATACATTCGGAACAGAGCAGCCTGGTTAGCTCTGAAGTAGATACTGATGCGGATGAAGGAACCAGTGGCCAGATGAAAGGTTCAATCCCATCTGTCATTGACGAATTGGATTTTTTACGTCAAGACCGGAGATTCAATCTGAGACCCAGACAACAAGTATTAAATCCAAAGCCTCCAAGAGGAAGAGGCAGAGGAGCAAGAGGAGGAAAGGCGCAAAACAAAGACGAGCCAAAGGAGAAAAATAAATGGAAGAAGAAATAAAAGGATCGTATGCTGCAAATGAAAACACCATTGTCAACCTAACAAGTATTGTTCTGTCAGATTAGGATAAGAGAACTTTGAATTTAGGTCTATCTTTTTGCATGGAATCAGATATGGATTATGTACAAAATCGGATTGATTTGTTTAAATTCACAAGGATGCTAAAATTGAAAAAACATTTTCTGTCCCAACAGAAATCAGGTCAACCTGAAAGGACAGTGGGTGAAACACGACATGAAGGACTGTCAGTGGATGATATGAGTCTAATGATGGACCTGAGAGAATTGGAAAACGAGAACACACATGGAGAAGTAACAACATATGATGAAGAAAGGTTAGCAGCAGAACAAGGCATGGATGTTTATGGAGAAGCACCAACAGGGTTTAGACCTAGATCCCGATTTGTGCCAGTAACAGGAAGGGATGCTATTGACATTTACAATGAACTAGTGATCAATGAGCTTAAAGAATTAGCATACACGTGCGAGCAATAAAAAACATGTGAGCTAGCAGAGACAAAAGGAATATTATGCATTAATCAAAAAGTTATCCAGTAATGATGATTGCATTGTTAGAAATTCGGACAAAGGGGGTAACGTGGTGCGGTGGGCGAAAAACAAATATTTAGCAGAAGCCTATAAGCAGTTAAACAACTGTATATGCTATGTAAGAATAACAAAGTATGTTATGTCAGCAACATACATTAATTACAATTCAGAGTTACAAGACTGGAAAGCACGTTGTTTGATCAGCTGAGATGAATTTTTGTACCTCAAGATTGAAAACCCCCACACCTGTATTATATCTTATCCCAAAAGTGCATAAACACACAGTCAAACTACCAGTGCGCCCGATAATTTCTGCTACAGGGAGCGCTTTTGAACATACCTCTAAATATGTAGACTCGTTTTTTCAATTTCGTCAGAACCCTTTCATCTTACATCCAAGATACAGGTGACTTCCTAACAAGAATTTATGATCTTCTTTGGGAAGATGATTTCTTGCTAATCACGATAGATGATTTCACCCTTTATACTAGCATCAAGCATGACGATGGTCTGAGGGCCGTAAAACAATTTCTAGGTGCCAAACCACTCAAGTTATGGCAGCACACTTAAATGCTGCTAAAGATGATAGAGAGGTGCCTCAAGAGCAATTATATTTTGTTCAATGGGGAGCACTTCCATCAAGTGTGTGGTACAGCGATGGGCACCTGCTTCGCCCCCAGCTATGCGAATCTGCATATGGGTTGGTGGGAGGAGCAGGTGGTCCAAACAAAATTCCATGAAATCTGGGATGATCATGTGATACACTGGTGTCGTTTTATTGATGACCTTTTTCTGGTTTAGAAGGGAACTGAGAGTGATGCCAGATACTTTTTTAGAACAGATTGAGATTAATGACTTAAATCTGCACTTTACAAGAAACATCAGTGTTCATAGTTTGGATTTTTTATATCTAACAGTATATGGAAAAAATAACAAACTTGAGACGAAGCTGTATAGAAATCCCACAGCAGGGAACACATTACTGCATGCGACTAGCTTCCACCCGAGGAATTTAATTATGAGCATTCCGTATGGAGAGAGCCTAGGAGTGAGGCGAAATTGCAGCGAGAATGAAGAAACCAAAAAAGAGATCATGACCCTAAAAACTCGATTTAAAGCACAAGGCTATCCCGGAGACTGTATTGATGGGGCAGTAATGAAAGCCAACAAACAGTCTAGAAAACAGTTGCTGTTCAAAAAAAGTAAAAAAGCAAAGGGAATGCTAAAGAGCAAGCTGAGGCCACACATTTCAGGCTGACTACACCATACAGCAAACAACAGGCAAATATAAGAGGTATTTTAGGTAAATACTGGTACCTCATTAAGAATGATCCTATTTTGGGAAAAGTGGCATCGCGCAATCCACAAATTACATTCAGGAGGGCAAAATCGATGAAACAAGTCCTTGTGAGTAACATCATGAAGGACACCAAAGTACAAACACAAACAACATGGTTGAGTAGGAAACAAGGATTTTTAAAATGCTTTAAATGTAAAGCTTGCCTTTATGGCAAAAATACTGAGACATACAAATCATGCCTGTCAAGCAAAACAAAAAAGGTAAAAGGGAGAGTCACTTGTAAAACTGAATATGCGATGTATGTGCTACAATGCCCATGTGGCCTACGGCACATGGGCAGTACTATTCTTGAAGTACATAAACGCATTTTACAGAACTTGCGTGCCATTAAAAATGGGGATAGAACCTATCTAGTGGCACAACACTTTGAAACATTTCATAACAAAGTTACGAAAGGCCTGACATATTTTGTTATAGACGCAGTAGCTCCGAGTGTCAGGGGAGGAAATAGATAAAGAAAGCTAAGAAAGCTAGAATCATGTTAGATTATAGAGCTCGATACTAAGAGCCCAGGAGGCCTCAATATCGAAGAGGATTTACATACTCACCTGTAATTTTTGTACAGTAATATTATATGGCGATGAATCTCCTGTTTCCTTATAAGCTGATTTTAATAATTTTAGATACCACAGAGCACAAACATAGAGCACTTTTTTCATGACTGGGGAATATAAAAGGTAAAATATTAGTGTACTGTAGAAACAATGCCCACTTGGGCTTTATCACACAACTGCGCATAGGAGTCCAACACTATGAGATGATGTTAGACTTACACAAGGACTGAATGTATGTTAATGTTACATAAATCGAGACACTATGAAATCTGGTATTTTGTGGATTAATCTGGACATAATCAAGCACTATAATTTAGTGTATTTTATATTTAACAAAGATTTATATTTGTTAATGCAATATATTGTGAGACCTGGTCAAAATTTACATGTTGACGAACTATTTGAATAAGCGTAATATTTTTGCAGGTCACAGCACAGTAGGGTAAATCTGAATAACAGTACCTTTTATCAATATTTGAGTGAATTAATTTAAACAATTATGTTTTAATGTAACAAAACAAATTAAGTTAATTTTGACAAGTGTATAAAACTACCAGTCTTTTTTCACTGTTGTTTATCACAGAGTATTACACGTGGTAAGAGAAATAGTCAAAAGACTGCTTGTAACGCCGCCTCGGCATTGGTGAGCAAGGCTGCGTACAGCAGAAATGCGTTCAATGGTGGCCAGACAATAAAATATAATAGTATCCACATGCGGCGTTGTCAATCTTGTTTCAAGGGAGAAGTGGAATTGTCATGGGCCCGCTCTCGTGCGGTCCGTTGAAGCGACGCACCCTTTGATTTGGAGAAACAGTGGCAATTCACGAGAGAGCATAACGGATGATTTGGGAAGCCGCTGTCCCCGCTACGCTGTTGGCCGGAAACTGAAGCAGAAGCACTGGGTTGTGGAGTCGTGTCTGGTGAGTCGGAGGACCCCTGGAGAACGCTGTTGCACACAGGTAAGACTATGCCACATAGTAGCAGGGAGAAGGGAAAGTCACTGTAAAATTTCAGAACCGACGCGATTGCGCAGAGGCCAGTGACGGTTGTGGATACATAGTACTTACAAAAGTAAATGATATACAGTCATGTCAGCCTCAGAGGTAAAGGAACGGGAGGAGGAAGCATTAGGAATATTTGACGATAACATTACAAGTGAGAGGGGAGCTTCCGCTAGTGCCAGGAACTCTGAGCAAACAAACAATGTTGTATCCAGATTGAAGAGACTGGAGAAGCTTAAACGGACGGAACTATCCAAATGGTGGGAATTAAAATCGCTCCAAAGTTATCTGGAGGTAAAACGTATTCCCAGAGGACTGAGAATCCTGGTAGCCCCCAGCTACGAAGATCCTAACCCTGACATGCTGCGCGAGTGGGTAGATAACAACAGTGAATCCTCTATAAGGATGTTGGCAATCCTGATTAAGTATGCAGACATAGATAGAAAAAAAATCCTTGAAGAGATCGAGAAAATATACACATCTCTAACCAAATAATCTGATCAAGAGCAAATCAATAAGTTTTATACTGAGATGAAGGAACGTATATGCAAACTGGAAACATCAATAAAAGAAAGAAAATCACATAAGTTTGCTCGCTATAAACGCGATTATGACAATGGGCAGATCTACACCTTCGCGAAAAAGTTTGACAATATACGTAGGCAAAAATTGACAACAAGCAGTAAGCAAAATCCAGAGATACATTCGGAACAGAGCAGCCTGGTTAGCTCTGAAGTAGATACTGATGCGGATGAAGGAACCAGTGGCCAGATGAAAGGTTCAATCCCATCTGTCATTGACGAATTGGATTTTTTACGTCAAGACCGGAGATTCAATCTGAGACCCAGACAACAAGTATTAAATCCAAAGCCTCCAAGAGGAAGAGGCAGAGGAGCAAGAGGAGGAAAGGCGCAAAACAAAGACGAGGCCAAAGGAGAAAAATAAATGGAAGAAGAAATAAAAGGATCGTATGCTGCAAATGAAAACACCATTGTCAACCTAACAAGTATTGTTCTGTCAGATTAAGATAAGAGAACTTTGAATTTAGGTCTATCTTTTTGCATGGAATCAGATATGGATTATGTAGAAACTCGGATTGATTTGTTTAAATTCACAAGGATGCTAAAATTGAAAAAACATTTTCTGTCCCAACAGAAATCAGGTCAACCTGAAAGGACAGTGGGTGAAACACGACATGAAGGACTGTCAGTGGATAATATGAGTCTAATGATGGACCTGAGAGAATTGGAAAACGAGAACACACATGGAGAAGTAACAACATATGATGAAGAAAGGTTAGCAGCAGAACAAGGCATGGATGTTTATGGAGAAGCACACACAGGGTTTAGACCTAGATTCCGATTTGTGCCAGTAACAGGAAGGGATGCTATTGACATTTACAATGAACTAGTGATCAATGAGCTTAAAAATGTGCATACTCGTGCGAGCAATAAAAAACATGTGAGCTCGCAGAGACAAAAGGAATATTATGCATTAATCAAAAAGTTATCCAGTAATGATGATTGCATTGTTAGAAATTCGGACAAAGGGGGTAACGTGGTGCGGTGGGCGAAAAACAAATATTTAGCAGAAGCCTATAAGCAGTTAAACAACTGTATATGCTATGTAAGAATAACAAAGTATGTTATGTCAGCAACATACATTAATTACAATTCAGAGTTACAAGACTGGAAAGCACGTTGTTTGATCAGCTGAGATGAATTTTTGTACCTCAAGATTGAAAACCCCCCCACACCTGTATTATATCTTATCCCAAAAGTGCATAAACACACAGTCAAACTACCAGTGCGCCCGATAATTTCTGCTACAGGGAGCGCTTTTGAACATACCTCTAAATATGTAGACTCGTTTTTTCAATTTCGTCAGAACCCTTTCATCTTACATCCAAGATACAGGTGACTTCCTAACAAGAATTTATGATCTTCTTTGGGAAGATGATTTCTTGTTAATCACGATAGATGATTTCACCCTTTATACTAGCATCAAG
This sequence comes from Calotriton arnoldi, assembly GCA_963921515.1. Taxonomy (NCBI): domain Eukaryota; kingdom Metazoa; phylum Chordata; class Amphibia; order Caudata; family Salamandridae; genus Calotriton; species Calotriton arnoldi. The sequence goes on along the minus strand of CAWUFW010004324.1, from coordinate 1,105,506 downwards.
CATGACGATGGTCTGATGGCCGTAAAACAATTTCTAGGTGCCAAACCACTCAAGTTATGGCAGCACACTTAAATGCTGCTAAAGATGATAGAGAGGTGCCTCAAGAGCAATTATATTTTGTTCAATGGGGAGCACTTCCATCAAGTGTGTGGTACAGCGATGGGCACCTGCTTCGCCCCCAGCTATGCGAATCTGCATATGGGTTGGTGGGAGGAGCAGGTGGTCCAAACAAAATTCCATGAAATCTGGGATGATCATGTGATACACTGGTGTCGTTTTATTGATGACCTTTTTCTGGTTTAGAAGGGAACTGAGAGTGATGCCAGATACTTTTTAGAACAGATTGAGATTAATGACTTAAATCTGCACTTTACAAGAAACATCAGTGTTCATAGTTTGGATTTTTTATATCTAACAGTATATGGAAAAAATAACAAACTTGAGACGAAGCTGTATAGAAAACCCACAGCAGGGAACACATTACTGCATGCGACTAGCTTCCACCCGAGGAATTTAATTATGAGCATTCCGTATGGAGAGAGCCTAGGAGTGAGACGAAATTGCAGCGAGAATGAAGAAACCAAAAAAGAGATCATGACCCTAAAAAACTCGATTTAAAGCACAAGGCTATCCCGGAGACTGTATTGATGGGGCAGTAATGAAAGCCAACAAACAGTCTAGAAAACAGTTGCTGTTCAAAAAAAGTAAAAAAGCAAAAGGAATGCTAAAGAGCAAGCTGAGGCCACACATTTCAGGCTGACTACACCATACAGCAAACAACAGGCAAATATAAGAGGTATTTTAGGTAAATACTGGTACCTCATTAAGAATGATCCTATTTTGGGAAAAGTGGCATCGCGCAATCCACAAATTACATTCAGGAGGGCAAAATCGATGAAACAAGTCCTTGTGAGTAACATCATGAAGGACACCAAAGTACAAACACAAACAACATGGTTGAGTAGGAAACAAGGATTTTTAAAATGCTTTAAATGTAAAGCTTGCCTTTATGGCAAAAATACTGAGACATACAAATCATGCCTGTCAAAGCAAAACAAAAAAGGTAAAAGGGAGAGTCACTTGTAAAACTGAATATGCGATGTATGTGCTACAATGCCCATGTGGCCTACGGCACATGGGCAGTACTATTCTTGAAGTACATAAACGCATTTTACAGCACTTGCGTGCCATTAAAAATGGGGATAGAACCTATCTAGTGGCACAACACTTTGAAACATTTCATAACAAAGTTACGAAAGGCCTGACATATTTTGTTATAGACGCAGTAGCTCCGAGTGTCAGGGGAGGAAATAGATAAAGAAAGCTAAGAAAGCTAGAATCATGTTAGATTATAGAGCTCGATACTAAGAGCCCAGGAGGCCTCAATATCGAAGAGGATTTACATACTCACCTGTAATTTTTGTACAGTAATATTATATGGCGATGAATCTCCTGTTTCCTTATAAGCTGATTTTAATAATTTTAGATACCACAGAGCACAAACATAGAGCACTTTTTTCATGACTGGGGAATATAAAAGGTAAAATATTAGTGTACTGTAGAAACAATGCCCACTTGGGCTTTATCACACAACTGCGCATAGGAGTCCAACACTATGAGATGATGTTAGACTTACACAAGGACTGAATGTATGTTAATGTTACATAAGTCGAGACACTATGAAATCTGGTATTTTGTGGATTAATCTGGACATAATCAAGCACTATAATTTAGTGTATTTTATATTTAACAAAGATTTATATTTGTTAATGCAATATATTGTGAGACCTGGTCAAAATTTACATGTTGACGAACTATTTGAATAGCGTAATATTTTTGCAGGTCACAGCACAGTAGGGTAAATCTGAATAACAGTACCTTTTATCAATATTTGAGTGAATTAATTTAAACAATTATGTTTTAATGTAACAAAACAAATTAAGTTAATTTTGACAAGTGTATAAAACTACCAGTCTTTTTTCACTGTTGTTTATCACAGAGTATTACACGTGGTAAGAGAAATAGTCAAAAGACTGCTTGTAACGCCGCCTCGGCATTGGTGAGCAAGGCTGCGTACAGCAGAAATGCGTTCAATGGTGGCCAGACAATAAAATATAATAGTATCCACATGCGGCGTTGTCAATCTTGTTTCAAGGGAGAAGTGGAATTGTCATGGGCCCGCTCTCGTGCGGTCCGTTGAAGCGACGCACCCTTTGATTTGGAGAAACAGTGGCAATTCACGAGAGAGCATAACGGATGATTTGGGAAGCCGCTGTCCCCCGCTACGCTGTTGGGCGGAAACTGAAGCAGAAGCACTGGGTTGTGGAGTCGTGTCTGGTGAGTCGGAGGACCCCTGGAGAACGCTGTTGCACACAGGTAAGACTATGCCACATAGTAGCAGGGAGAAGGGAAAGTCACTGTAAAATTTCAGAACCGACGCGATTGCGCAGAGGCCAGTGACGGTTGTGGATACATAGTACTTACAAAAGTAAATGATATACAGTCATGTCAGCCTCAGAGGTAAAGGAACGGGAGGAGGAAGCATTAGGAATATTTGACGATAACATTACAAGTGAGAGGGAGCTTCCGCTAGTGCCAGGAACTCTGAGCAAACAAACAATGTTGTATCCAGATTGAAGAGACTGGAGAAGCTTAAACGGACGGAACTATCCAAATGGTGGGAATTAAAATCGCTCCAAAGTTATCTGGAGGTAAAACGTATTCCCAGAGGACTGAGAATCCTGGTAGCCCCCAGCTACGAAGATCCTAACCCTGACATGCTGCGCGAGTGGGTAGATAACAACAGTGAATCCTCTATAAGGATGTTGGCAATCCTGATTAAGTATGCAGACATAGATAGAAAAAAATCCTTGAAGAGATCGAGAAAATATACACATCTCTAACCAAATAATCTGATCAAGAGCAAATCAATAAGTTTTATACTGAGATGAAGGAACGTATATGCAAACTGGAAACATCAATAAAAGAAAGAAAATCACATAAGTTTGCTCGCTATAAACGCGATTATGACAATGGGCAGATCTACACCTTCGCGAAAAAGTTTGACAATATACGTAGGCAAAAATTGACAACAAGCAGTAAGCAAAATCCAGAGATACATTCGGAACAGAGCAGCCTGGTTAGCTCTGAAGTAGATACTGATGCGGATGAAGGAACCAGTGGCCAGATGAAAGGTTCAATCCCATCTGTCATTGACGAATTGGATTTTTACGTCAAGACCGGAGATTCAATCTGAGACCCAGACAACAAGTATTAAATCCAAAGCCTCCAAGAGGAAGAGGCAGAGGAGCAAGAGGAGGAAAGGCGCAAAACAAAGACGAGGCCAAAGGAGAAAAATAAATGGAAGAAGAAATAAAAGGATCGTATGCTGCAAATGAAAACACCATTGTCAACCTAACAAGTATTGTTCTGTCAGATTAAGATAAGAGAACTTTGAATTTAGGTCTATCTTTTTGCATGGAATCAGATATGGATTATGTAGAAACTCGGATTGATTTGTTTAAATTCACAAGGATGCTAAAATTGAAAAAACATTTTCTGTCCCAACAGAAATCAGGTCAACCTGAAAGGACAGTGGGTGAAACACGACATGAAGGACTGTCAGTGGATAATATGAGTCTAATGATGGACCTGAGAGAATTGGAAAACGAGAACACACATGGAGAAGTAACAACATATGATGAAGAAAGGTTAGCAGCAGAACAAGGCATGGATGTTTATGGAGAAGCACACACAGGGTTTAGACCTAGATTCCGATTTGTGCCAGTAACAGGAAGGGATGCTATTGACATTTACAATGAACTAGTGATCAATGAGCTTAAAAAATGTGCATACTCGTGCGAGCAATAAAAAACATGTGAGCTCGCAGAGACAAAAGGAATATTATGCATTAATCAAAAAGTTATCCAGTAATGATGATTGCATTGTTAGAAATTCGGACAAAGGGGGTAACGTGGTGCGGTGGGCGAAAAACAAATATTTAGCAGAAGCCTATAAGCAGTTAAACAACTGTATATGCTATGTAAGAATAACAAAGTATGTTATGTCAGCAACATACATTAATTACAATTCAGAGTTACAAGACTGGAAAGCACATTGTTTGATCAGCTGAGTTGAATTTTTGTACCTCAAGATTGAAAACCCCACCCACCTGTATTATATCTTATCCCAAAAGTGCATAAACATACAGTCAATCCACCAGGGCGCCCGATAATTTCTGCTATAGGGAGCGCTTTTGAACATACCTCTAAATATGTAGACTCGTTTTTTCAATTTCGTCAGAACCCTTCCATCTTACATCCAAGATACAGGTGACTTCCTAAGGAGAATTTACGATCTTCTTTGGGAAGATGATTTCCTGTTAATCACGATAGATGATTTCACCCTTTATACTAGCATCAAGCATGACGATGGTCTGAAGGGCCTTAAAAAAATTTCTAGGTGCCAAACCACTCAAGTTATGGCAGCACACTCAAATGCTTCTAAAGATGATAGAGAGGTGCCTCAAGAGCAATTATATTTTGTTCAATGGGGAGCACTTCCATCAAGTGTGTGATACAGCGATGGGCACCTGCTTCGCCCCCAGCTATGCGAATCTGCATATGGGTTGGTCGGAGGAGCAGGTGGTCCGAACAAAATACCATGAAATCTGGGCTGATCATGTGATACGCTGGTGTCGTTTTATTGATGACCTTTTACTGGTTTAGAAGGGAATTGAGAGTGATGCCAGATACTTTTTAGAACAGATTGAGATTAATGACTTAAATTTGCACTTTACAAGTAACATCAGTGCTCATAGTGTGGATTTTTTATATCCAACAGTATATGGAAAAAATAACAATCTTGAGACGAAGCTGTATAGAAAACCCACAGTGGGAACACATTACTGCATGTGACTAGCTTCCACCCTAGGAATTTAATTATGAGCATTCCATATGGAGAGAGCCTAGGAGTGAGACGAAATTGCAGCGAGAATGAAAAAACCAAAAAAGAGATCATGACCCTAAAAACTCAATTTAAAGCACAAGGCTATCCCGGAGACTGTATTGATGGGGCAGTAATGAAAGCCAACAAACAGACTAGAGAATAGTTGCTGTTCAAAAAAAGTAAAAAAGCAAAGGGAATGCTAAAGAGCAAGCTGAGGCCACATATTTCAGGCTGACTACACCATACAGCAAACAACAGGCAAATATAAGAGGTATTTTAGGTAAATACTGGTACCTCATTAAGAATGATCCTATTTTGGGAAAAGTGGCATCGCGCAATCCACAAATTACATTCAGGAGGGCAAAATCGATGAAACAAGTCCTTGTGAGTAACATCATGAAGGACACCAAAGTACAAACACAAACAACATGGTTGAGTAGGAAACAAGGATTTCTAAAATGCTCTAAATGCAAAGCTTGCCTTTATGGCAAAAATACTGAGACATACAAATCATGCCTGTCAAGCAAAACAAAAAAGGTAAAAGGGAGATTCACTTGAAAAACTAAATATGCGATGTATGTGCTACAATGCCCATGTGGCCTACGGTACGTGGGCAGTACTATTCTTGAAGTACATAAATGCATTTTACAGCACTTGCGTGCCATTAAAAATAGGGATAGAACCTATCCAGTGGCACAACACTTTGAAACATTTCATAACAAAGTTACGAAAGGCCTGACATATTTTGTTAAAGATGCAGTAGCTCCGAGTGTCAGGGGAGGAAATAGAGAAAAAAAGCTAAGAAAGCTAGAATTGTGTTACATTATAGAGCTCGATACTATGAGCCCAGGAGGCCTCAATATCGAAGAGGATTTACATACTCAACTGTAATTTTTGTACAGTGATATTATATGGCGATGAAATTCCCGTTTCCTTATAAGCTGATTTTAATAATTTTAGATACCACAGAGCACAAACATAGAGCACTTTTTTCATGACTGGGGAATATAAAAGGTAAAATAGTGTACCGTAGAAACTATGCCCGCTTGGGCTTTATCACACAACTGCGCATAGGAGTCCAACACTATGAGTTGATGTTAGATTTACACAAGGACTGAATGTATGTTAATGTTACATAAGTCGAGACACTATGAAATCTGGTGTTTTGTGGATTAATCTGAACTTAATCAAGCACTATAATTTAGTGTATTGTATATTTAACAAAGATTTATATTTGCTAATGCAATATATTGTGAGACCTGGTCAAAATTTACATATTGACAAACTATTTGAATAGCGTAATATTTTTGCAGGTCACAGCGCAGTAGGGTAAATCTGAATAACAGTACCTTTATCAATATTTGAATGAATTAATTTAAACAATTATGTTTTAATGTAACAAAACAAATGAAGTTAATTTTGACAAGTGTATAAAACTACCAGTCTTTTTTCACTGTTGTTTATCACAGAGTATTACACTTGGTAAGAAAAATAGTCAAAAGACAGCTTGTAACACCGCCTCGGCATTGGTGAGCAAGGCTTTGTACAGCCGAAACGCGTTCAATGGTGGCCAGACAATAAACTATAATAGTATCCACAGGCGGCGGCGTTTTCCTTGTTTCAAGGGAGAAGTGGAATTATATATATATATATCGCTTACTGGCCATCACCAGTAGGTAGTTATAGTTAAGACCTAGGGGCAGCTTTACAAGCCCCTTGCACCACTTTTGCGTCACTTTTACCATGTTAAAAGTGACGCAAAAGTGGCGCAAGGGGCTTGTAAATCTGCCCCCTTGTTTCCATAGGAAAAGTGTTTTTGACTTGCCTATATCTTTGGCGCCATTTGATGAATCTATTTGCCAAAATAAGTGTCTAGGTGGGTCTTGTGCATGGAAAGTTTCGGGGTGATCCTTGAAGCAGGAGCCAAAAAGGGGGTAAAAAAAGTGTGTTTCCCATGTTAAATCCCATCGAGATTTTAGAAACGACTTCAGCCCGAACCGATGAATGGAATTTCACCAAATTTGGCAGGAAGGCTGCTTCTGGTCCAGAAAGCACACTTTTTAGGTCGAACCTAGGCAGCGCATGCGCTGTCTCTGAGACATGCTGTAATCAGTATGTGTGGTGACACTCCACCTATTTGCTTTTATTGGTTAGTTCGTTGTCTCATAAAATCTCTTTGTTTTTAGTAGTTAATATGTGTTGCAGTTCCTCCTTTTCTTTGTTTGGTAACGCCTACACAGCACCGCCTAACTACTGTAAACTTGTTAGCGGTGGGATGAAGTATTTGCTTTGGAACTCTTTTGTTTCTGGTTGGCTAATTTGAACGTGCATTCAGTTTATTTTTTAGACCGGTAGGATGAAGTGTTTGTTTTTTTGCATTGCCAATATTTATTTTTTGTAAGGAATGTGGGGGCATATTATCAAGGCGGCGCTATGAAATTATCACCGCTTTTGCGTCCGTTTTCGGGTGAAAAGCGGCGATAATTTCATCGCCTTATCAGCAAAGACACGCTATCGCATGTTTTGCTGACTTAGCGCCCGTTTCCAGCACGCCTAACTTTGCATCGCTAATGAGATGCAAAGTAGGCGTGGCTGTGAAACCAACCAGGGAAAATATCGCGAAGGCAGCTTCGCGATATTAACAAGGAAGGGTAAGCGATTTTTAAATCGCGTTAAGTATGCTGTAACGCAGAAATTTAACGTCTGTTAAATTCCTGACTAAGGCATACTTAACATGGGGGGTGGATTCTGTGGCTAAGACCACAGGCCCTATCATCTAGGATATCGCCGTTTTCCACACTATCTGTGGAATTTTTATCGCCTCGGCGATGCGCGTTGTTGATAACGCGCTAACCGGGCAATAAATTACAGAGATAGCCGGCGATAAATATGCAAGCGCTAAGCGCGCTTTGCGATATTTATCGCCGGCCCTTGTTAATATGCCCCGTGGTTTTTTGGAGGTTTTGATTGCTTAGTTTGAACATTCATGCAGTTTGCCTTGCCAGCTTTAGCAGTGATTTACATTTTGTTTTCGAACTTTGACATTTTGCTGTTTCTGCCAATTTAGTTAGTGTGTATCTCACAGATGCTGTAAACCAAAAGCTAACAATCTTTACTAGAAGGCTGATTTGCGCTTCATTATGTCGTCCCTGTTTCCTTTCACAACAAGTCTAGAAAACATGCTAATGTTTCACACTACAGCAGACTTTGAGGCACAAATGTTCCTTTCTTTTAAACAAATGTAAATATGTTAGAATGTATTTACACTGTAAAACCAGCGTAAAGGCAACTGTATTTTTTTTTATAATTAAAAGCGTATTTAAACAAATAAGTGTTCCTTTTTTTTTATAGTGGAAATTGTATTTGTGCATAGCCACAAACACGTACCTTTAATATTCCAGCACACTTTTGTGCAGCAGCCATATGCACTATACATTATTTTAATGTATAATTCAGACCTCCATTCAGAATATATATGAGAACGCTTACCTCCTTATATCCGGCCCCTACCCCTAAGTGCACAAAGCGCTTTACACCTACATTACTGGCATTTACATTTGTTTCCTACCATAGCTATATTACCACCCTCTTTCTTACTCCCACACCCTGCAAAATGTACTTTTATTTACAATTAAACATTCCCATCATATCTATTCACCTCTAAACACACTTGCAACCAGGGGAAACACATCTGATTTTGGTCCCAAAAGAATTTAATACTGCAACTTTCACTAGGCCTCAAATTGCGCCGTACTCACAACTACAAACTAAGCCCTAAAAACTATTTCCCTGGATCAATTCCCTTCCAAGAAAACACACACATATAGTACACATCCCCAGTTATTACTTTCAAAACACACTTTCACCTGGATCGACAGCAATCACCCTAAAAGCATTTCTTAACAACCTATAAAGAGGGACCAAGGGATAATATTGGACACCGGCACTTTACAAGCAATTATATTTCCACACGTTCCACTGCATTGATCCTCTTCAAGTTTGGAAGGGCACAAGTTTTACTTGTCCTTAAATACCTTACCAAGCCCCACCACATTTAAATTATAGCAACAGGTATGAATTTTCACCCAAAGACCCCCCACCCGCATCCATTTAAAATCAAGCAAACATTAACCATAACTAGTCACAAACACACCAAACTACAGCCTAACCGTATCAAATTCTAACATAAATATTAGAGATCAATTTTCTTTTTATTTCCATTGTACTTCTCTCTCATTCTCTCACTCTGTCTTTCATACACACACACATGCACACAGCTGTCTCTTTCTCACTTTTCTGTTTAAAATGTATCGCTCTCTTCTCAGTCATAACTCCGTCGTGTTCTCTCACTTTCTCTCTCTTACACACACATGCACACAACTGTTCTTTTTCACTTCTTTCTTTACAATCTGTCTCTCTCGTTTCCCTTGTAGCTCCCTTTCATTCTCTCTCTCTCTCTCTATTTCTCACACATACAGCTCTATGTCACTTGTCTCTTCAAAACCTATCTATCTTTGCACAGTTTAAGTAAACAGTTGCCTCTCCACTGCGGAGTGCCTCAGGGATCATCCCTGAGTCCCACCTTGTTTAACATTTATCTGAGCCCCCTAGCGAAGATCGTACTGCCTTTTGGGGTCCACATAGTGACATACGCAGATGAAACACAACTGATGGTGGGACTCAATCAAGCAGATAACTCCTCCCCCAGCCTTTCTCCCTGCCTGACAGAGGTGGCCAAATGGATGAATGGCTCCTTTTTGAAGCTGAATGGGGAAAAGACGGAGATGATGATTCTGGGGAATCCATCTTTATTTGACTCCAACATAATGTGGCCGGTCGACCTGGGCCCGTCCCGGTCCCTAAAACCCAAATAAAAAGCTTGGGTGTCTGGTTGGATTATGGGCTGACTTTCAAAGTCCAGGCACGCAATGTGGCAGCCTCATGCTATGGCATCTTAAAGATGCTCCACAAAGTTCTCCCACTGCTCCCCTTCCAGGCAAGGAAGCTCATGGTTCAGGCACTTATTTTATCACGTCTGGACTATGGGAATGCCCTTTATCTTGGATCCCCTTGCACCACATTTTCAAAACTACAAACAGTACAAAACTGGGCAGCCAGAATCTTTTTGGATATCCCGAAACGCCAATTGGCAAAACCTGCCCTGAAACAGTTCCACTGGCTACCTATCAGAGAGAGAGTTTATTTTAAGGCTATGTGCATAGTATACAAATCCTTAACAGGAAAGGGCCCCCCTATTAATCACTCAATTGTCCGGCCCTACCGTGCTAACAGACCCCTTCGCTCAGACGATTTACATCTTGCAGCTATTCCTAGGATTCGGAAAGCAAGAAGCGGGGGTCGTCTGTTCTCCTACAATGCCCCTAAGTTCTGGAACACTCTCCCTCTCCAAATGCGGAAGGAATCTAATCACCTTGCCTTTCGTAGGCTGTTAAAAACCTGGCTATTTCCCTAGTTGGTCGGTTCTCTGTTGCTTGCTGCTATCAGCGCTGGGATGCCCTAGGGTAGCCATGCGCTTAATAAATGTATTTTTCATTTCATTTCATTTCATTTTTCATTTCATTTTTCATTTCATTCACTGTCAACTATTATCCCAGGGTGGAATAATACATTATTTTATATTTCTGCTTACTAAAATATAAAAGATCTATTAGCACTATACACACATACACATAAAAATTGCAGTAAAGCTATATAATTAGCCAATTAAACTATTAAATATAGGCCTCCTAATACCATACAAATAATAAATATATATATTTTTCAACATATTTTTATTGGTTTATACATACATCCGCATAACACTTACAATGCAGAATCTTTGAGCTATATAGTTACAGAACTCAACCTGTTATTCTAGATTAATGTCCTTCTTGCTGCGAGAGCTACCAGCTAAGCCATCCCAATTACAACCTGCAACAGGATTAGTGATAACCGTTTAACAATCCGCTTTGACCGGGCTTGCTCAATAAATTCAATCACCAGGTAACTAGTTAAATACTATAAACAACAAAATTCCCTCCCCTCTCCCTACCCTCCCTCTTCACCTCTAGGCATGTCATGGTGGGCCAGTTTTAAAAATAACCAGAGGAGGGCTGGTTCCCCCCTCTTCATTCCCATCGTCTGTTCCCAGCAGGACATTTTATCCATTCAAGCCGGTAAACTAAATCAGACTTACTAATCTTCTCGCCCCCATCCATAGGGAGGCACATTGCTACTCGCCCCGTTGTTGTAAGACCCCATTAGATCCACTCTGGAGGCACGTTTCATTAACTATTGTCCCCAGGGGTTCCTAAATGGTGGCCAGTTCCATTTTTCAGGTCCTCGACTACTGCCGCCCAGGCTCTGGCCGACTCAAGTGAACCCTTCCCTCTTTTAGCATTTCTAGTTCTAACTGCCCCTTCATAGTCCTACCAGCATAGTAGCTCCCCTTTTCCAATTTTTCCAGGCCAGGCCCCCTTTGTCCCTTCTAGTTCTGGATATTTCTCTTTTAGCCAGGAGAAGTACCAGGTCCTAGAATCCACTGGTGACTTTAGTCTTGGGAGTGTGTGGGCCCCCTATCCAATACCTCAGACAGGGTGTCAGTGATGGCTTTCCAAAACCTCTCCAGTTGTGGACAGCTCCAAGACATGTGAAGGAATTCCACCCCTGTCTCCGTGCAGCGTGGGCATGCAGCGTCTGTCATCGCAAAATACCTGTTTATCCTATCTGGGGTAAGATATGCCCTATGTAGCATGTAAATGTAAATGAGCCTAAACTGCGGGTTCCTGGAGACCTTGGGGTAGCGACTCACCAGACCTTCCCATACTTTCTCCTTTATGGGAATCCTCAAAACCCCCTCCCACTGTGCTCTTAATTTTACTAAGGAGGCAGCCCTTCTCCTCGGAGACAACAGTATAAACACGTGACTACTTTATATGTCCCTGAGGATAACACTATGTACTGGCACCCAGTTGACAACGGAGGCTCCTCCATCCCCATCTTCCAGTGCTTCTGTATTGCCACAGTTAGCGCTCTATGCAGCAGAAAATGACCCCTCAGGAGTTCATATTGTTCTCGAAGGTCTTCAAATGGTATCAATGTTCCGTCCTCGCACAAGGCCCCCATTGTGCATACCCTCGCCACTATTCAATCCCTCAGTCCATGCCAATTCCCTTCATGCGGTAGTTCCTGAGCCATTCTAGTGGGATGTCCGGGGCATAAGGCCTCTTAACTTTTTACTTCTGCAAGGAACGACCCCAGCACTTACACAGCACCTGGAACTCAGGGATATTGTTTGCTCTTGAGACCGTTAGCCTCAATATCACCCTGGCCAGCTGTTGGATGTCCGGGACATTGACAGTGCGGTCCATTTGCTCCGCTCCTGCCTTTCTGCCCGCCACCCACTGTGTGAGCCATTGGATCTGGACAGCCAGAAAATAATTTTCAAAGTCTGGGAGTGCGAGTCCCCCCTCAGCTACAGGCCATTCCAATGTAGTGAGCGCCACTCTGCGTCTGCTAGCTCCCCATACAAATCCAGTAACCAATAATCTGAGGTCCCGAAAGACACTCGCCGGAATCCATTTTAGGAGGGTACCAAAAAAGTAGAGCAGTCGTGGTTACGCCACCATTTTTAGGAGAGCTATTCTACCCATCACAGAGAGGGGCAGGGAGGCCCAGAAATTCATATTGGTACTGAGTCCCCTAATGGCCTTCAGTACATTGCCCTCCAGGGTATCCATGGTATTGCAATATACTCTAGTCCCTAGGTACAATAAGCATCTAGACTCCCATATTATATCTTGCTCTATATCTGGTTTGTCTCTCCCCATGGTGGTCAAGAACAGGCAGTTAACCCGGAGTTCCGAGACCCTTCCCAGATGATTGAAAATCCCCTTTGCCCCTTGTAAGTCACCCCTCATATTCTGGAGGAAAAGCAGGAGATCGTCAGCATACAGAGCTATATAATGTTGCTGGCCATATATCTCGAGCCCCATATACAGTTTCCCAGATCTGGTGTGGCAGATAGTGGCTCCATGGCCAAGACAAATAGGAGTGGTGGCAAAGGGCAACCCTGCCTGGTACCCCTGGTCACATTATAGCTGTCTGAAATCATTCTCCCGGTTTTCACCCTGGCCGATGATCCCGCATATAGTAGCTTTGTCCATGTTACAAAACCCTGACCCAGACCAAACTTTCCCATCACTCGGTAAATATAAGGCCATTCATTCTAGGCTGTCAAAGGCCTTTTCAATATCAACTGCAAAGATAGCCGCTTCTTCTTAATCGTATGTATGTGCTTCAAGTATTCTGTGTGTGTTACGCCCCGGGATAAACCCCGACTGATCTCTATGTATTAGGCTACTACAAATAATAAATATTCACCCTTGTGAACTAAAATAAACTAAGTCCATAGCCCATATGCCCCTATACATAGCACAGCACAATGCTCTCTATTAATGCAAACCAACTTTAATTAAGGGCACTAGGCATAAACAAAGTATGCACAACATTTATTTTCATTTTTTCAATTTTAACACATTATTTCACCTTTAACAAACGTATCTCTCCATATCTCTTCCATATTTTCACCTATCACTTCTACTTTCTGCTCGTTCTCTCACTTTCTCTTAAACACACACATGGACACAACTGTCTCTTTCTTATTTGTCTCTTTAGAATATCTCTCTCTCATCTCCCTTATAGCTTCCTCTCCTGTCCCTATCTCTCTCTCACACACACACACATGCACACACTTGTCTCTTTCTCACTTCTCTCTTTTAAATCTATCTCTCTTTTCTCGGTTCTAACTCCCTCCATTTTTTTCTCCCTCTCTCTCTACTATCCAACACACACTTCTATTCAGCATAATTAAACATAGTTAATTACACATAACACACTATACCTATACATACCTACATAACAATATATACTATTTAATTACAATCCACACACAACTACACCACACAATACTACATTTAACAATAACATTACAACACACCTACCAGCAACTACCCCTATCATCACTCTCTTTCACACTACCACCACCCCCTCATCTCACAATAACACTATCCCCTATCAACACTACCTCAAATTAAATATATAGTATATATATTACATATTAACATATCCTACCTTCCTATTCATTTTCAAAGTGCACACTTTTCCAACTCTCATCCCCAATACCTCCATATACCCCTTCAAACTATCTCCTATCTCTCTTTATTCTACTAAATCTCACTAATCTATCTTCCACTATTATACACTATTCACACATCACTAACATAATTAACTTAAAATATTCACCCATATTTTCTATTACGTCTATTTTTCAAAACTTCATTTAATAAAAACACACACCATTCTCCTCTTCTAAACTATTCTCCTACTTACACAAAACAACACTCTTTAAACAACTATACCATCCTCTCGCCTTCTTTCTCTCTTTTTCAAGCACTATTTCTGCTCTTTTTCTCAATATCAATAAAAACTACATAAAAAAACAACTATCCCTCACATTCTTACTTTCTGTTTAAACATAACAACTATCAACACTATCTATTCACAAAACACTTAATTCAACTACACACATACAATAAACAACACACAATTCAATAACACACATATAAACAAATAACAATTTTAATACTACATACATAAATACATTACACACCACATACATATACTACACATTACCTATTAATAATGCCACAACTAATAAACACATTACAACAAACCTACCACCAACTATCCTTATTATCAATCTCTCTTACAGAACCACTAACTCCTCATCTCACAATAACACTACCCCCATCAACACTCCCTCTAATTACATATCTACTATATATACTACAAACTAACATAACCTACCTTCCTATACCTTTTCACACTTCACATTTTTCCACCTTTGCCTTCCCCCAATACCTCCATATACCTCTTCAAACTATCCCCTATCTCTCTCGATTCTACTACATCTCAACATTCTTTCTTCCACTATTAAACACTATTCCCACATTACTAACATCATTAACTTCAAATATTCACACATATTTTCAATTACATCTATTTTCAAAATTTAATTCAATAAAAATACACACTAGCCTCCTCTTCTAAACGATTCTACTACATGCACAAAACAACACTCTTTAAACAACTATAACATCCTATCCCCTTTTTCGCTCTTTCTCAAACATTATTGCTACTCCTCTTTATCAATATCAATAACAACTACATCAAAAATAACTATCACTCACATTCTTCCTTTCTATCTAAACTAAACTAAACAACTATCACCACTATCTATTCACAAAACACATAATTCTACTACACAAATACTATAAACAACACACAGTACAACAACACATATATACACAACTAACAATTTCAATACTACACACATAAATACATTACACACCACATACAAATACTACATTACAAAACAAAACACATTAATAAACAACATTATCATTTACAACACAAATAGCTCCAACTCACACAAATGTGAGACCTATTGCATTGCAAATGCTTGTTGTTATTTGGTGTAAATCTGTTCAGTAGATTTTAGCACTTCAACCAGAAAGTGATGGCAGCTATCTTGGGGCCAATACACATGATAGCACCCCACTGAAATGCATTGTAGTGATTGGCAGGTTTTGAGGGTCACAAAAAAGAGAACGTATAAAGGGTGATAACAGATTTTAGTAACATTATAAATCATTTGTTGCTAAAGTGATTTTACCATGTGAAATCATGTTTGAGAGAAAACTGTTTTCTCATGATTTTTCCATAGAGGTTAGGGAAGGTGCTCCAGAAGCTAAAATGAGAGCATATTTTCTGCAAATTCATACTATCTTTCTCAGCCAGAGGAGAATGAAATCTGACATTCTCAGTAAGACATGTACTTCCAACAGGAGTCACTTGATTCTATGTCAGTACCGGAGGCTCCGATTATGCTTCTCATTTCTTTACTGTTTATTCACAGCAGCCAATGAAAGAAACGTTTTTATAAACACTACATTTCCCATGAACACTCTTATGACACATGACTAACCATAGAGTATAGCCCTATATAAGCTCTGACCAAGGTAACAGTGTCCTCTTTCTGTGCTGCTCCGCAGCCAGTTAAGTGCATTCCCACTTTTACATTGTTAATTGTATCGTTATCAATACTTATCAATGGTATATGATTAGCTTGCATAATTGTGTATTTTGCTAAGAATATTAAGTTGATTTGTAGGATTAATCGTCAGTTAATTGTGGCTTTTAACGCCGTAGGATAATATGGTGCTTGTGGTGCATTTTTTCATTCGGATTTGATTTGTGTGTGGAATCGCCTCCCCGACCGGGCGCTTCGCGCCCGCATTGTGATCCGGTGGAGTGGGAGAAGGGAGCGAGGACACGTGCCGGTTAGACGCGCAGTCCTCATTTGATCCCCTCACGAGCGGCCCGCACTGCGCATGCGCGACGGACATCTTAAGTGCTTTCCTCCAACTGGGAAAGCTTAAACGAGCGCAGGAGCAACGTTGCACTGCTCACATATCCCAGTTGCTCGTGTGTGGGTAGATCGGCTCCAAGGGACGCCCGGCAAGTTATTTGATCTACTGGGCTGGATAATTGGCATAGGCTGTGCCTAGAGTGGGTGTTAGCAAGCCCTTGTTGTATTCCTCTTAGGGTGTCCATAAACGGGCTTTCCAGTATCATGTCCTTATATAGGCACAATTCGCCCTGCCCTTATATAGGCATAAAATCCCAGCCCTTATTTAGGCATTAAACCGTACACTCCAAATACAGGCATGGTCTTTGACATCCGTCCACCCTAACGTCACAACGAGTTCATGAAGAACAGACCCTTAGGCTGCGGGAGTTTCCCTCGCCCAGGACTATTGATTTCTTCAAGGACTCATATATTATGCATGAACCATTATTCCTTAGGGGTTCATTCATGACGTCTTTCGCTGTCCGACTCACGTCAATACTAACATTCTTAGGTACTCTCAGGTATAAATATACCTTCCCTAGCCCTTGTAAACTAGAGGAGACCTCGACTTCAGAGGAGCCCGTTTCCCGGCCTGACGCACTGAGAAGACGCTGTCATCCCTGCACGCAGAGAGTCCAGCTTCCAGTGATCTGACTTCCCTTGCGGGGTGTTGGAGTTCGAGTCTGGCAAAGAGATTCCTACCTCTCTCATTCTTCAGGTATGGAGCTGACAAGAACCTAGAGGGACTCTTGGCATACTAGGCATACTAGGCTTAACATACTCTTAGTATACCATAGTAAGGAATACTTCACCTACTTCATACCTCTCCCTACACCTAGGTTAGGTTAGGTACATTGGGGTAGAACTAGATTAGAAACGCATCGTATGAGTACTCGCATTTTTAGTCTGTGTTATTTATGTAAAGGCATATGTACTAAAAGATAATGCTATCGCAGTATTATTTATTTCTACTGCTCACACTGTACATTATTTATCTCGCATACTGTCTTGTGATCGTAACAGCACATTTTACTTACACCAGAAACAAGACTGTTCAATAAATCTTTTATTGAAACGCCCGTCTATTTCTTTCTGTGTAACTTGGAGAAAACTAAGCATGCACGATTGAGCTGAGTGAAATAGTTATCTATTGTTTCCACGACTCTGGGACACGTTCTGATTCTAAAGGGAAACAAAGTGGTCATGTTTTGCGGCTGCCAGAAACTACTCCCTTCTTGTTATCCAAGGAGTTTCTAGTGGCCTCTGAGCTAGCTGGCACAAGTAATTAAGTTTAATATACTCGATAGGGACATACTGACCTTAGTCCTATGTCAAACCTATAGGATATATTATTCCAATGCGCAGAGCCTATTAGGGAAATAGGAGCTACACTACATGGCGCCCAACGGTTTGGTAAGGCGGTAATTCAACGTTAGATACTGAGTAACTCAGTCGTGCTTTTTCTCTCAAGAGACCCCTACCCATATACTCCAAAAGACGTCTGGAGTGGGCAGGGTTAAGTATCCACCATGGCTACATAGGGAAACACCCTATATATTAGCTGTTTGGTTTGCTCAACGTTGAAGGATACAGTGTTCCAAAATATTGTGCACCTAATCTTTGTTTCCTTGAAACTTGTTCTACATTTTTCAAAAAATAAAAATGCCTGGCTCCGACAATGAAGCCGGAAACGGTGGAGCTGCGGCTGATCCAGCCCAAGCAGCAGTTTTTGACATTACAGGTTTAAATGAAACCGAGGAGGGTGTCATAAACATCGCTCCAAACTTAAGAAGAGCCATCACTCTAAAACTTATAAAACATGGCCTACCACCAAGAGGAGGTAGAGCAGTTTTCGTGATAGAGGCACATGAATCCTTTCAGACAGAGGTATTTTATTCATGGGTAATATTTCCTGAATCCAATTCAGTAACACACATGTTTTACTTCTACAAAGAAGATGATCCACCAGAGGAATACATTCCTTTTGAGGATATTGAAATTCCATTAACATACCAGGAGCATCAGCTCTGGTTCAAAGGCGCCCTAAAACATCACAAAAACATTACTAGGCTCGGTCCACTAGGTAGACCAGGAGCAACATGGCCGATTCTAGCTGGCTACACACCTCATCCTGACATTGAAGAGATGTCAGACGAGGAATTACTTACTCAACTCACAGAGTTAATAAAAATCTACAGACAATTGGTCCAATATGTCATGTGGACTTTCACAGTCCAGCAACCATTAACAATTCCAAATCAAACTCCTCATCAGGGGAATACACTAAAAATTACACCACAGACTCTATATGCAGTCATGGGTAAAATGCCCACAAAACGTGAGCAAATTCCATTCTGGATAGCTCAAAAAATTACTCAAATCGAAGCAGTATTTCCAAATACTAGCCCGTATGAGAAACACAGAATACTGACAATCAGTTTACCAATGGGGATCACACCACAACTGGAAGACTGCACCACTTGGGGCTCAGTCTTTGCTGCCATCTATGCCAAAACACATGGCATTCCGTCAATTGCGGTAATACCTGATGTCCTGAAACAAATTCAAAACGAATACGGGGCAGAGCCTGCTCTAAATTTAGGTATGAAATTACTGAAAAATTTCGACCAGGTCTCAACAATAATATTATCTAATATTAAAGGGGAGGCAGCAGCAGTGGCGATCCGCCAAAAATTAAGGGAATTTGATGTTACAGAACATCAAACTGAGCTACCCAGAATAATTGAACAATCTTATGCAGAATTAGGCAGAGATAGTTTGGGTGGAAGACCAGTGAAGCCGAAGCTATCTGAAAGTCCTGAGAAGGACTCAATTAAACAAACTCCTACATCTTCTAAAAAGAAGTGGAAGACTACTAAACAAAATTCAAATGAGAAACGTTCTCAATCCCGAGGTAAGTCTCCTCAAAAGGAGCCCTCTGAAATGAGGTATAACCTCAGGAATAGGGATAATTTGAGAAAACCTGACAGGTATCAAGATACTGATACACGTTCCTCTCGTCCCTTTCAGATCTCATCACAGACTTCGGAAAGAAGAGGACGATCGGAACATAGAGAAGAACGCGTGAAATCGAAAGACGACAAACACGCTCCAAAAACTAAAGCAAAACCTCAATTCTCCCCAAAAAAAGTAGCAGGTCTAAAGATCAGACATGCCAAGAATACTGAGAACACAACTCAAGAACGGAGAATGGGCTCAGACAATGCTGGACAGTGCAGCAGAAGTCACAATAGTTCGCCAGAACCTGAAGGAACTTCTGGAGATAGTGGACTTGAATGAGTACATTACAGTTGAGACTGTAGACACCAGGGTTAGTACTCCACAAAAGTTATATGAAATAACTCTCCGGATGGAGGGAGACAAACCTAGACAGGTGAAAGCACTTTTTTGGGAAAGACTATCAAAGGGCTATGACATACTTCTAGCAGAAAAGGACTGGCCACCACAATTTGTCAGGGAGTGCCCACATGGCGAGGACATTATTATGCCTGCCTTCTCCAACCATATTCCAATTCACCTAAAATATACATATGCCAGGAAATGGGCAGTGGCCCAAGCACCAGCATTATATAAAAATCATGTAGGATGGGATGAGGAGTCACCTCACCATAAAATACATCTGAAACATGAACCAACTGCACAACGGCAGTACCCAATAAAGCAAGAAGCTAAAAAACAGGTCAGGGAGCTCTTAGATCAACTTGAATATCAAGGGGTGTTTGAAACATGCACCTCTTCAATGAACAATCCTTTGTTTCCTGTCTCCAAACCAGACAATACATATCGTCTAGTTTTGGACTACAGACACCTAAACACTTGTTCTAAAACTTTTGCAGTACAAAATGCACATAGCACAGCATTAATGAATAACATTGTGCGTAAAAGATATAAAACAACATTAGACATCTCAAATGGTTTCTTTTGTCAAAACATAGCACCTGAAAGCAGGTACTTAACAGCATTCTCCATAATGGGGACCCAGCGTCACTTTTGTCGACTCCCACAAGGGTTCAAGAACAGCCCAGGTTTATTCTCAGCGAGGATAACGGAGTTACTACAAATTTATGACAATGAGGCATTGTCCTATGTCGATGACATATATCTGACAGACGATGACCTGGAAAAACACTTGAACAGGGTGAGCACCATTATACTGGGTTTCGCCTCTGAGGGCTACAAGTTCAACTTTAGAAAGTCCAGAATTGCCCATCTCAATGTCCTATTTCTAGGATATGAGCTTTCAAGTGAAGGCAAGAGCTTGGCAGCTAACTTTTTAGAAAAGTGTGCGCTGCTCCAACCTCCAAAAACGCAAAAAAACTTACAATCCATCCTGGGTTTCCTAAACTTTGGAAGAACATACATTCTAAATTACGCAGAAAGGGTTAAACCTCTCTACGCATTAATCAAACCTGATTTTTCAATCAGAAACTGGACACAGGAACACACAGAAATCTTGCGTTCACTCCAGGCTAACATGTTAGCAACAAAACACTTACAAACACGCGTAAGTCAACGCAATTTGGTGATCCGAATAATTTCGGGTCAATCCGGATTCACCTACCTAACCTTCAATGAGGGTGAGAAAATACCAATAGCATACAAATCTCATTTGTACACACAAGCGGAAATGCGCTTCAGTTCAACTGAAAAAATTCTGACAGCAGTTCAAACCACTGTAGCAAAAGAAAGAGCCTTAGCCCAAGGGAAACGCATTATTGTCGTAACCCCGGTACCAGCTTTAGAAGCGGTCACAAAAGCAAGCATTCCAAATGCTAAAGCATTACATCCAAGATGGGTTAATTCTCTTGCTGCAACAGATGTTGAATATGTTTTTGATCCAGATTTAAAAACACAAGCATTCCTGCAATATGAACATGAATGTCCTCTGCCTACTGAAATTCTGCCTCTTGATCAGTACGAATTCATAATTTACACTGACGGATCCGCACAGCCCGCAACAGGGAGTAAGCAAGCTTACAGTGCAGCGTGTGCAATCGTTAAAGGTCGCATGCGAAATGGCATCTTCAGACCTAAGGTCACTAAAACACGATCTCTAGGAGATTGTACAGCTCAGCGAGCTGAACTACAAGCATTCAAACTGGCACTTGAAAGTACAGATCGAGAATTCCCCACACTGATAGTGTGCGATTCCTTTTACAGTGTTCAGTCGTATAATGACTATATACAAAACTGGCTTGAAAATGGTTTCAAAGATGCGAAAGGTGGCACAATAAAGCACAAAACGCTTTGGGAACAAGTAGTTCAGTAGAAAAACGAACTACCAAAGGCTCACGTGATCCACACACTGAGTCATCAACGTGATGGCGTTCACGTTGCAGGGAATTCATTGGCTGATGAAGCCGCAAAGGGGGCTGTGCAGACGGCTTCCATAGCAGCGATCACTCCTTCAAAAACAAAAATAGACGGTGAGATAATGTTGGCTGTCAATGCTTCAAGCAAAGGCAGCAGTGCAGCGTTACCAAAAAAGTTTCCACTCAAGTACTCTTATGTAATTGATGCGAACAACGTTCCTTTTGCTCGAATCCCTGGAGTGGGGGATAGGGTAATTCCAAACATGGAATGAAGAGCAGCCTTGATTTATGAAACACATTTGGGGGAGGGTCTGTCACATCAAGGGATCTCTAAAACAATTTTGACGTTAAAAGAGATGTACTGGTGGCCTGGAATGAATACAGAAATTCACATATTCATCAACAACTGCTTAGACTGTAAATTACAGCGAGAGAGCCACCAGACACCATGCTGCGAATGCGGCAACCCAGTACAGACACCATTGTTAGACAGCATTAGACTATCTACGCGCCTGCGTCCTACTGGACAAAGGCATTCCCACAAATACTGAATCTAGGTTCCTATGGTTATGGCCTCAGCGCTCAGCTGATGCTCGAACTGTTATAAAAGATTTGCGAGTCTTTATCGGCACATACGCAATAGGCACGCTACATTCTGACCAGGGTCCTGCGTTTAGCTCTCGGGCTTACAAAGAAGCCATGGCCAGTCTGGGCGTTGCATTGCGGTACTCCTCTCCATTCCATCCTGAGGGAAATTCGGTTGTGGAAAGGAAAAACCGGGACATAAAGCAGTCTATAACAGCTAGGGTATTAGGTTCGGGTGATGGGTGGGTCAAACACCTTAATGGGGTCCAACGCTCATTGAATAATCTGCCAAGAAGTTCTCTAGGGGGGATCACTCCATATGAGGTCCTATTTGGGACAAGAATGTGGGTACCAGACCTTGAACACGTAGGCACAGTGGTGGAAAATAAACCGTTTGATATCAAAGATCGTTTGGCTGTTTTACAGGAACTCAATGAGTTAAGAACGAAACAAAGCAACGTATTCCTACAGCCAACCACCACTGGGGAAAAATCGGCGGTCCCAGCAAGGCCTGTCTGGATTCCAAAAGTTGGAGATCTAGTCAGAGAAAAGATTGCGGACAAGAAGGAATTTGGACCTTCTTACAGACAACCAGTACCTGTCCTAGCAGTTCAAGGAACAAGAACAGTACTTCTGCCGCCCCTTGCTGGAAGAAAGGAGAAAAGATTTGTGTCCATCGACCTGATCAAACCACAGTATGTGGCCAATACTAAATAGTAGGCCTCGTGGACTCCGACCTAGTAGCAGACGCACTCCTCTCGCTACTATCCAAGAGGTTCAGACTGAAAGACTGATAACAATCGAGAATTCAGCTGCAACAGATGGAGGACTAAGCAACAACGCTATGGAACTCATCCCTCTTGAACACCAAGTAACAGTTCGTCCAAATACACCTGTCTACACCAATGTAGCAAGTGATGAACTGGTTCCAGTGATTTCTACAAATCCTGATGCAATACCAACAATTGACAGAACTGCTTCTGGCTATTTCATTAACTTTGATACATTCTCAGAAGATCCGAGTGAACCTGAAACGACGCCAGCATCATTCAAATTCATGCAGCAAGTACAAGACTTTCTTCACTTTCTGAAAAAGACTTATTTGGTTTCTCCATGGATTGAACTCTGGATTATATCTGGACTTTTTGTTTTCCTGCTCTGGCTAGCTTTGGTTACAACTGTGAGCGTGCTTATAAGTGGCAGATACATCCATGTGACTACTGAAAGAACAGGCGTGAACGTACTTTTGAAACCTCATAAATCCTCCCATCGTGAAGCAAGAGACTTGTCATCAGTGAACATCACAGCTGTTCCTATACAGGATGGTATAGTGTGGGACAAAACAGATTTTGACATCTTCGGCCCGTCGGAACAATTGAACATTCCACATTTGTTTAAAATCTCACTAAGTGATCTAATTTCGTCCAGTACCTATTCTGATGATTGGTACTTTGAGACTGTTAACGACATAATGTTTGACCAAGAAAAATCTGCAGCATTTTCTAAAAATGAATATTTAGAGGGTTCATCAGACTATGAACAACTGTATTGTTATAACCACTATGGTCATCATTATTTGCATAAATCTGCATATCCAAGAAATGTGTTTATGTTTAACCAATGGGAACATTGTCCTACACCACCTAAAGGTAGTTCAAAAACATTTGCCAACAAGTTTCCATATTTTTCAGGTTACAATACTTCTGATCCAGAAATGTTTTACTATAAAAATGTAAACAAGACAGGACTGAAAATTATGTTAACAAATACAAAACAGATTTATTCTGCAGCATTTATTGCCCAACTGTCTAGACAGGGTTTCGACTTTTGGAAAGACACAATAGACACAAAAACTGTCTAGGGTACTAAAGATTGGCAAGTGCAGGGGATAGAAGCTTTATTTAGAGCCTGTATCATCCCTGAACAAATAATGTTTTTGAATAAAACCATCCAACAAACATCTTGTCTTGGATTAGCCAAGATCAAAGAGATGAACACACCTTCTGTACCAACACCTGCCACTGATAATAATACACAGGCAGTGGTGACAGTTGACAATATATTACAACTCAACAGATCTAATCCTGATTGGAAAAAATGGTTGATCTGGCCCACAGACACGAATAACTGTCAGGAAAGATTCCTGAATAAAACTCAGGGCTTTACTATTCATAGGCCAGACCCACGATACATTCAAAGACAACATCCGGGGGTAGTAACAACATACAGTGTAGGAAAATTATGCCTCGATTGGCTGCATAAGTCTACACTACAGGATGTGAAACAACACTTAACCTTACTTAAAAAGGACGCAGACTGTAGGGAATTCTTGCTTGGACCAAGAAAACCGCGTCAAAAACGTTTCATATATGCCGGCATTTATGCTGCCTATAATGAAGCATGGAAAGTATCACAAATGGAGGCCGCAGAACGAATACGTAAACTTGATCGTATTAATTTAGAGAAAACACTCTCTGTGGTCGACAATGGGTTAACAACTTTGTCCTCCAGAATATATTCATTGGATGGCATTGTATCCTCTGCTATCGACATACTAGAACAAGATTTGGCGATGTTACAACAAGGCCAGTCTCAATTACTTTCTATTGTGTTATTAAGCTGGACGCTGCAATCTTTGCGAGCGGGCTATGTGCCTTGGCGTTTTATCAACACAACGGCTCTGTTTGCAGAATACAATCTCACTGATAAACAGATCGAATTGGCACAAAGAGGAGCAAGGTATACAGTGCTGAGCATTGAAAAACTGGAAAAATTACCATTCACAGTGGCAGAAAAACCAGCTACAGAATGGCTTATTCATGGCAAAATAACATTACCTGTGGCTACTTTTCAGTTTCAGTATTGTCTCAGACAAATGCAAGCAGGCAAATATGAAAGGTTGGGTAAGGAATACATTAAGACATCTTGGGATTTACCGTATACATATAGATGTTGGAGTGGGGATCGTGAAGTGTTTTTGAGCGTTACACACTGTAAACGTGCACTGAGCGGTTCGCTTATATGTCAGGACATTTCTTTACACGGGGCTTGTAATGGTTCTGTGGCAAATTTGTCTTGCCATCAGCAGGGTACACCAGCTGCTGTGATTAATCCAACGTTTGGACAACTTTCTAATGGGAGTTACCTCATGTTGAATGATCAGAGTTGCTGCGGAATGCTGCCAGGCATCCCATATCTAGTAACGGTCAACTCCAGGGTCACTTGCTGTATGCAAGTATTGTTTGCCCCAATAGACACAGTCAGGGAGTCGCCTCTATGGCCTTCGCTGAACGTCTCTTTTATAAGATTTGATACTTTGAGCAGAATGAAAGCCATGCTTTTACAGCAAACAGTGCCTTTGACCTCGGCCAAAGAAACCTATGATCTACAAGTAGCAAGGACTTCGGCTGAGATACAGACTTTAATACGTACAAACTGCCCTATACATTTCGTAGAAATGATAGGACGTATCTTCAATATGTCTGATACAACCGGAATTGTACATGTATTTAAGAGCATCTGCTCCGGTCTGTTAGCACCTTTCCAGGCAATACTCGGAATCATCCCGAACTTTGCACATTCGGTGTTTGGTGGCATACCATTAATTCTAGCACTTGTTGCCGGAATTCTATTTCTCTTCCTGCTATTGCGCTATGGCCAGCCTATTCGCAGACATCACTCCGAGCGAAATGGAGAAAGCTCTCCTTGAACGAAAGTGGCGTGAGCGCATAGTACAGCTTTTGGGCATGACTCGTCTACGGGACCTGAATACAACTTGGTTCCTGTCATTCAGACCAATCTGGCAAGATTGCATCTTACCTGTTCTACGATGCCTGCTATGCGGTGAAGAATGCGTGTTGGACACCTGTCTAACATTTCTATCAGCTACGCCAACGGATGTCGATACTCTGCTGGTCCCGATAACGGCTCATGCTCTGTGTTGTCCCCAGAGGCTACCGATCCTGATGTCAGCATTCATTGAGATCTCACAGACGCTTTCGGCTGCTGCTGAGAGTACG
This sequence comes from Calotriton arnoldi, assembly GCA_963921515.1. Classification (NCBI taxonomy): domain Eukaryota; kingdom Metazoa; phylum Chordata; class Amphibia; order Caudata; family Salamandridae; genus Calotriton; species Calotriton arnoldi. The sequence goes on along the minus strand of CAWUFW010004324.1, from coordinate 1,079,149 downwards.
AGAAAGATCTACAGGCACACAGGTAACAACGGACTCGAACATTGCTGCGGCAACCTATGCTGGAAGCGATGCTTCTCATCTCTGTGCAATTAATCTACTTCACGAGGTGTTCCAACTGACACCAACTACAGTGGATGATGTTTTGTCTATAGAAATAGATGATCTCATGTTTACACCAGACCCGTAAACTGACTCTGATTCAGCATACAGTGTTCCAGAGATGCAGTAACAATTTGGCCTTCATTCTACAAAAACTTGGAACTCTACCAAAATTGAACTTTTTCCCATTTTTCGAACGAAAATGGCACTTCAATCTGCTTAAAGTAGAACTAGCCTTATAATACAGACTTCATGGTACTTCCACGGACACTTAGTCATCTTGTGTGTCTAAAACAGTTCAATAATTTTCATGACATGAAATGACTTTGATTTTTGAACAACTTATCGATCATTTTCTGTCACATGTAAATATTACTGCTTATTTCATTCCAATTGCATTTATTTTTTAACTTTATGCCTGAAATGAAAAGCATTTGCTTCAAATGTACAGTACCTTTTGCATTTTTACTATGTTTTTTAATGCTTTCAAGAAATATTTTTAAATATGCGGTACTCCATTTAATGTTTAGCATTTTAAATGTTTAGCATTTTAGTATTATCGTACACACGAAAGTGGAGTGGGTGTTGTATTCCTCTTAGGGTGTCCATAAACGGGCTTTCCAGTATCATGTCCTTATAGAGGCACAATTCGTCCTGCCCTTATATAGGCATATAATCCCAGCCCTTATTTAGGCATTAAACCGTGCACTCCAAATACAGGCATGGTCTTTGACATCCGTCCACCCTAACGTCACAACGAGTTCATGAAGAACAGACCCTTAGGCTGCGGGAGTTTCCCTAGCCCAGGACTATTGATTTCTTCAAGGACTCATATATTATGCATGAACCATTATTCCTTAGGGGTTCATTCATGACGTCTTTCGCTGTCCGACTCACGTCAATACTAACATTCTTAGGTACTCTCAGGTATAAATATACCTTCCCTAGCCCTTGTAAACTAGAGGAGACCTCGACTTCAGAGGAGTCCGTTTCCCGGCCTGACGCACTGAGAAGACGCTGTCATCCCTGCACGCAGAGAGTCCAGCTTCCAGTGATATGACTTCCCTTGCGGGGTGTTGGAGTTCGAGTCTGGCAAAGAGATTCCTACCTCTCTCATTCTTCAGGTATGGAGCTGACAAGAACCTAGAGGGACTCTTGGCATACTAGGCATACTAGGCTTAACATACTCTTAGTATACCATAGTAAGGAATACTTCACCTACTTCATACCTCTCCCTACACCTAGGTTAGGTTAGGTACATTGGGGTAGAACTAGATTAGAAACGCATCGTATGAGTACTCGCATTTTTAGTCTGTGTTATTTATGTAAAGGCATATGTACTAAAAGATAATGCTATCGCAGTATTATTTATTTCTACTGCTCACACTGTACATTATTTATCTCGCATACTGTCTTGTGATCGTAACAGCACATTTTACTTACACCAGAAACAAGACTGTTCAATAAATCTTTTATTGAAACGCCCGTCTATTTCTTTCTGTGTAACTTGGAGAAAACTAAGCATGCACGATTGAGCTGAGTGAAATAGTTATCTATTGTTTCCACGACTCTGGGACACGTTCTGATTCTAAAGGGAAACAAAGTGGTCATGTTTTGCGGCTGCCAGAAACTACTCCCTTCTTGTTATCCAAGGAGTTTCTAGTGGCCTCTGAGCTAGCTGGCACAAGTAATTAAGTTTAATATACTCGATAGGGACATACTGACCTTAGTCCTATGTCAAACCTATAGGATATATTATTCCAATGCGCAGAGCCTATTAGGGAAATAGGAGCTACAATACACCCTCCCTCCACCTAATATTAATATTGATGCTGATTTGGCTTGCTTGGGGTTGCTCCACTCCCTCTTGATTCTTATATATACTCAGATATAATTATTCTGATTAGGTTTATCCCTCGTGCTTTGGTCTGTACTCCTCCACTGGGATAATCAACTGCACTGCAGGGTATCATTATGGCTGAACACTTTTACGAGGAGGAATATTTTGAGGAGGACCCCTCTGGGGCCTTGGAACAAAACCTTGTGGAGGCACTTGACGAAGGGGTACAACATTCCGTAAATAAAGCCCTGGTGAGAGCCAAAGAGCCTTTAAAACGGCACCTTTGCGGTTATGCGCAACAGCAAGGCTGACTCCCTGCTCCTGGCAGTCGCCCCAGATCCAGTGGAAAGGGTAACAAGAACCCCCACGCTGCCGATTTTGCCAAACTGGCCAAGAATACGTCAAGTGATCATGACTATAACGCCCCCCCCCCTCTGGAGGCGGCGCCTACTGAATCTCACCACGACGATGACGAGGAAACCTCCTCAGACCATAAGTCAGATCAAGAGGAGCCCCCTAGACCCTCTAAGCGCTCAAGGAAGGAGCGCCACGTGGACATTCCTACCCAGCCGAAACTGCTGACATTCGAACCAGCAGAGATTGTCCACCCCAACTCCACGGTTTGGTTGCCACCTCAGTAGGTGACAGATTATGTCCAATCCCATCTCCGGCAAGCGTTCGACAAGGATGTCAGGGCACAGCTGCGATCCGAGTGCCCAAGACCAGACCTGCCGGGGAAGGTGGCAGAGACTCCAGAGGTAGATCCCTCCATGCTGACATATTTTAAAAAAATATTCCAAAGACCCTAAGAAGGGCATTGACCGGGCATGGCAGTGATGCCAAGACAAACTTCTGGACATGACGGGTCCTTTGACAAAAATTTTAGAGATGGGCTTTAGGGCCAAGGAGTCTGCTATGGCTATCGACCCGGAGGAGCCAATTGGATGGGCGAAACAGGCTGTTTGCCAGTTAGGAAATGCCAATTGCGCAATGTCCAGCGAGAGAAGACGCTCTATTCTGCTGAAGCTAGATCCCAAGTTGGCTGAGCTATCTTCCTCAGAATCTGGTCCCTTAGCTCAGGGCCTTCTATTTGGTCAGCCCTTCCTGAAGGAAGTCACCAAGTTTGTGGCCACATTCAGTGGGCTGGATAAAGCACAGGGCTCCATTAAGATGTGCTTTCAGACCGGTTTTCAGCAGGGCCGGACGATACAGAGGGCGATCGTTCGGCCGAGGTTATAATTAAGGCGCCCCACATGGTCAGTACCACCAGCAACGTGGGGCTACCAAGACCCCAACTACAGCAATTCCTCCTTCTATCCGACCCGGCGCTCCAAGAATCGATTTTGCAAGGGCAGATACGGAGGAAACCAAGGTGGAAACCAGGATGCTGGAAACTCAGCTGAGACTAATCCTATGTTCGGAAGTAATGTTGGGGGCAGGATCCAGTCCTTTATGCACGTATGGTGCACAATCTCGCAGGATGCTTGGGTTCTAGAGACAGTGCAGGGTTACAGGTTAGAACTTTACAGCTCCCCCAGTCAGGGTTCTCCCCCGCAGATGTCTACTTCCCGACAAGAGCAGGACTTCATCTCCGCAGAAATACTATCTCTGCTGAAGAAAGGAGCCATAGTAGCCACAGACCCTCACCCCGAAGTTTCATCAGCAGTATCTTCTTAGTCGAGAAGAAAGGGGATGGATCAAGACTTGTGTTAAATCTCAAGGATTTAAATGGTTGATTAGTTTATCGACATTTCAAGATGGAGGGCATCCATCTTCTTCACGATTTTCTCCAAGAAGGGGATTGGATGGTCCATTTGGACCTGAAGGACGCTTACTTGTCCGTCCCCATCTTCGCGCCACATCGGCGCTTCCTGCAGTTCCGCTGACAAGGAGTTTTTTACAAGTACAAGGTTCTCCCCTTCGGTCTTTCATCGGCACCATGGTGCTTCACGAAACTCCTTTGCCCAGTGGTAGAGTCATTGAGAGCTCGGGGTATGCGACTTATCATCTATTTAGATGACATCATTATCATGGCACGTTGTCCACAACTGGTAGTGATCCATCTCGACTGGTCAATCAGCCTATTGCAGAGTCTGGGGTTCATTGTGAACTCTCAGAAGTCGACCCTGATTCCGGCACAGTCGATAGAGTTCCTAGGGTTTCAGATCGATTCCCGTCTCTGCCAGCTACTCTTACCGGCGCAGAAGGTCAGATCAATCAAGAGAGAGTTGAGATTGATTCTGAACAAGCAGATTGTATCGTTGAGATCAGTAGCCCGAGTGGTGGGTCTTCTGGCCTCCTCGATACAAGCGATTTTCCCGGGCTCCCTTCACTATTGGGCACTTCAGAGATTGAAGATTTAGCATCTCGGAAAGGCCTTGGATATACCGAACGGATCCCTCTTTCAGAAGAGGCGAGGTTGGAGATGCGGTGGTGGTTAAACCACATGGAGGCTTAGAATGGCAGAGCCATCTTAGGATCCACTCCAGAAGTGGTGATCGAGTCGGATGCCAGCTGTTGGGGTTGGGGAGCCCATTGCGGACAGATGTCCACTGGGCGTCGATGGTCCCAGGAGGAGCTCTCTTTACATATCAACTGTCTGGAGCTTCTTGCGGGCTCTTTTGCGATCCGCAGTCTTTCCCCTCGGAAGACAGATTGTTGTATCTTGCTTCGCATGGACAACGTGTCAGCGGTGCGATATGTGAACAAGCTGGGAGGGACGAGGTCCTGACTGTTAGCAGAGAGAGCCAAGAATTTTTGGCACTTCTGCCTGCAACACAGGATTTTGGTAGTAGCGGAATACCTTCCGGGTTGCAACAACAATGTGGCAGATTGGCATTCCCGGCATCTTCAGGACTTCAGCGACTGAAGACTCCACCCTCGGATTTTCCAGACACTGAATCGCCTGTGGGGCCCCTGTCAGTTGGACCTGTTTGCTTCATGCCTCAACAGGAAAATCCCAGCCTTTTTCAGCTGGCGTCCGGATCCGGAAGCGATTGCCACGGATGCGTTTCTCCAGAACTGGCCAACAACTCAGTGTTACGCGTTTCCCCCGTTTATGATGATTCCCAGAGTGCTAGCACAGACCTGTCGTCAACGGGCGGAGTTAATATTGATTGCCCCTCTCTGGCGAGCGCAAGCATGGTTCCCAGTACTTCTGGAAATGTCGTGTGCAGCTCCGATTCTTCTTCCACATCGGTGGAACCTGTTGCTGGACCCTCGAGGATCCCCACATCCATTGATAGAATCGGAACAACTCTCTCTGGTGGCCTGGCAGGTTTTCGGGACAGATGGAAGGTCCCTGGCCTTTCGAGAGACGCTGACAGATTTATCAACGAGGCCTGGTCAGCTAATACCCACAAGCCGTACTCATCAGCTTGGAAACGTGTGGCTGGTGCTCTCAACGGGAAGTTGATCCCGTTAATGCACATTTCTCTATGATTGTCAATTTTTTGTCCTCCATCGCTTCTTCTGCCATGGCTTACGGGACTGTAAATAATTTCCCATCTGCCATCTCGGCAGGCCATAACCCGGTAGATGGCAAACCGGTGGGAGAGCATCCCTTAGTGTGCAAGCTCCTTAGGGGTATCAGGATGGTCAGACCTCTTTCCCCTAAATACTCTGTTTTATGTGATGTGTCCATTGTCCTGAGATTCTTGGAGTCATGGCCTTCCAATAAGTATTTATCAAGGAAGCAATTGTCTGCCAAGTTGACCATGTTGCTGTGTCTGATTTCATGCAAACGCGTATCAGATGTCCAGGCTTTAGATCTAGCGGGACGTAGGTTTTCTCCTAAGGGTGTTACCTTTTCCATCACAAAACAAACTAAATGCAATACCTCTTCTGTATCATATCCGGCTTTTCCGGATAATCCTAAGCTGTGTGTTGTGCAATGATTATAGGAGTATGAGGTGAGTACTGCTGAATTTCGTTTAGACATGAGAGGTCAGTTATTAATTGCTTTGCAAAAGCCTTTCCGCCTAGTGACCCCAGCCACCCTGTCAAGATGGGTGCGTTGGCTCATGGGCGAGGCAGGCATTGATGTGTCTAAATTTGGAGCACTCTCGGCTCGAGGAGCTATGGCATCAAAATCTTTCTCCTTAGGGGTCAGCCTTACAGACATTATGAATGCGGCTGATTGGTCAACAGAGACCACTTTTAAATCATTTTATTATAAACCTATTTTTGATGTGGCGTCTGTAGTGGTGGCTAAGCTTTGAACAAGCATAATCGGAACCTCCGGTCCTGACATAGAATTAAAAATTTGCAAACATTCGTGACAAGAATTTTCAATTCTATTAAGGACATGGAGGCGAGGATTATCCCACCCAAGTTAAATGTCTTTTGCTTTGTATTAAATATACTGCATAAGTTTTGTTCTTATATTTTCCCTTCCCTTTCTGATTGTTATGATTGCTGGATCGGATATTGAGACCAGAATTACGGTTTTATCCTTTTGCGATTTCAGGCGCTGATAGCAAGTAAGGCGTAATGGATTACAGTGTCGCCTTTGCTCATAGAAGTTACCGGACTTCGCTGGTTCAAGCGCAGGGTCGCGAGTTGAGCCCTGTTGAGCCCCAAGTGGATTCTTCGTGGAGAGTCCCCTAGTGAAGGATGTATCTACGTGATCAAGTTATTGGTTTAATTGACTAAACTGTTGAATGGTTACTCAAAGAAAGAGGACACTTCCCTTGGTTGGAGCTTATATAGGGCTATGCTCTATGGTTGGTCATGTGTCATAAGAGTGTTCATGGGAAAAGTAGTGTTTATAAAAACTTTTCTTTCATTGGCTGCTGTGAATAAACAGTAACGAAATGAGAAGCATAATCCTCGCCTCTGTGTCCTTAATGGAATTGAAAATTCTTGTCACAAATTTTTAATTCCCTTGTGTTCTACTGCAGCCTCCCAGAGTGTTCTAAAGAACAACTAGAGTGCTAAGAGTCTTACTTATGTCAAAAGTGTGGCATACCTGAAGCAATCTTGATTGAATAAAACTGGTAAAACTTAAAACATTTAATTTAGAAAGGAACAAAATGAGGGTGTTCATTTTGTCATAGAAATTATGGTTAGTGCTGTAGAAAGAAAAATTAGGACATGTTTTAAGTGAGTTTTCGAATATCTTCCTGTTGTACTTCAACAGGAGTAGCTGTCAGTTAATTCCCTTGTGTTCTACTGCAGCCCCCCAGATGCTCTAAAGAACAACTAGAGCGCTAACAGGCTTACTTATGACAAAAGTATGGCATACCTGAAGCCATCTTGATTGAATCAAACTGGTAAAACTTAAAACATTTCATTTAGAAAGGAGCAACATAAAGGGGTTCATTTTGTCATAGAAATTATGGTTAGTGCTGTAGAAAGAAATATTAGGACACGTTTTAAGTGAGTTCTCAAATATCTTTTTCTTCTATGTCATTAAAACATTCTGACATGTCGACTGAAACATGCACTTTCAACACCAGCAGCAGACTGCCAGTTAACTCCTGGTGATCAGCAATTTACTACAGTGTTCTAATGAGCAACTAGAGCGCTAACATTCACATTTATGACAAAAGTGTAGCGCATCTGACTGCCATCTTGATGGAATCAAAGTGGAAACCTGAAAGCATTTTCTACTGAGGATTCTGTAGTAAATTAGATTAGAGCGCTTCATAACAAGCAAGTCTTCCAAGATGGCCACCAGAGAGAAAAGAGCCCAAATGTAGCACAAATATCACCCAGATGTAGCTTAAGTATATCCCAATGACAGAAGTGTGTAAAACACTTAATTATTTTGTTTTTTGCAGTTTTATATAGTGCAGTCTTAACCCACAGGTATTGGAGTGCTATACATGAGCATCAGTTACATTACACAAGGACACATTACTTTTGGGTTTTAGGCATGGGGAGATTCATTGATTTACCCAGAATCACAGGATGTCAAGCTGACGCCGGAACTCGAACCTGGTTCCCCAGTTGCAAAGTCTGCAGCTCTGGTCGTAACACCACATTCTCTCCTCTAAGTGCAACATATTATCAAGTGGATAAAAAAATCATCAAGATAGCAAATAACTTAAAAGTGCTTCGTCGCTATTGGAGAACTCAGAAAATACGTCCTCATTTTAGTTTTTTAGAGCACTAATGATAATTTCTATGGGAATAAAATCCTCAAATTTTTATAATTTCTAAAGAAAATGGTTTAGGTATTACAGTTTTGATTACATCAAGATGACGTCTGGTGTGCCACACTTTTGTAATAAATATAGAAGTCAGCAATCTAGCTGTTTATTAGAATACTGTGAGGAGTCAGATGTCAGGGGCACGGACTCAGATATTTGAGGGCAGGGAGGAGGGTGCAGAGGCTACAAGTTGACCACACTGGCCAGGCAGGAGGGGCAGTGGCAGCACAATGAACCATGGAGGGCAGGGGAAAGGGGGGCAGGGGTAACAAGCCAACCATGAAGGACAGGCAAGAGAGGATGTGGCAATATAACAGACCCTTTGAGGGCAGAAGGAAGAGGCAGCGGCAATACAACCATACATGCCAACATACCTGATTCAGGTAGGAGACTTCCCGTATTTTTAAGTGCAAAGGAAAATTATTTTTATCTATCTCTTGCCTAAAATCACCTGTTTTCAATGTTAGTAAATGGGGAAAATAAATTTTCAAAATCTCCCTCTTACCAAGTTCAAAATGTTGGAAAGTGTGGTACATTGGATCCCTGAGGGCAGGAGGAATGGACTTGGATAACACAGGGCAGGAGGGAGATGTGCAGGGGTACCAAACTGACCTTACAGGGCAGGTGTCAGGGGTCGCAGTACCACAATACCAACCCTGGGTGGAAAAATCCGCTCCGCTCGCGGAGTTTGCGGATTTTTGGTAACTCCGCGTTCTGCGTAGAACGCGGAGTTACCGAAAACTCCGCACTCCGCAACGGAGCAGAGTTTTTTTTTTGTTCGTGCGTTCAAAATGCGTTTTCGCGTGCGCAGGAGTGACTTACCGGGATGCCTGCATCCGCCGACGAGATTTCCTATCCGTTTGCGTGCGCCACTAGATTTGGTAGCCGGCTGCATGGTCCCGCGAGAGTCTGCGATCGCGAACACGTCATTCGGACGCACCATCGGACTTCCGGCGGACGTTTTGTGAATATCGCGATGCCGAACACGCAGAATTTGCAAGCTGGAGAAGAATATCTCTCGAGCAGCATAAAACCTTCTTGAAATGATGATTTGGATGAAAAAAACTCCTCAGATTGACATTTGGTTGTACTTTTTTGTGCAAGGAGTCCTTTTTCTTTTTTTACTTATTTTTTGAAGAGGAAGGAAGTGCCCCAGTGTCTCCAGATTCCTGTTCCTGTCCAGCAGGCTCCTCCAAGTGCTTTGTCCATCTCCTGTTCACTTTTCATTTGGATTTGGAGCTGGAAGGATCCCTTTTTTGTCTGCTGCATCATATATCATTGGGTTTGAGGACTTTTGGATTTGAGATTTCACAAGTAAGTTGGAAAATTGGTGTTGTTTGTTTGATTGGGGCATTGCACCTACATTTTTTGTACTTTTCATTGGTTTTTTCAATGTATTGTGGTGGGTGGCCTGTAGTTTCAGTAGGGGCCTAGTTGTGTTTTTGTATGTAATTTTTCTTCTAGTTTTCTTTTATAAAGGAAACATGTTGCAAAGTTCATTACATTTTCTCTAACTTTTGCAATTAATTTGCAACATTTATTTAATTCGCTAGCCCAGCAGTCTGCCAATAGGCCTTTTTCAGCCAGTAGGCCCAGAGCAACTCATGTGTGCATGAAACAACTGTTTCTGTGGTGTCTTTTGATTTTAAACATCATTTAGGGCATGGATGGCATTGGATTGAATTGCAAAATGTGTTTTTTTTGGGATATTTCACTTTTTTCGTGTGGGTTAAATAAATGCCTTTGTTGGATGTGTGTGGTGTGGTTGTTGTGTAACTTGCAAACCTTTTTTAGCCCTGTGGTTTTTCGTTTTTTCATTGTTGCATTAAAGCTGTGTTGTTTAACATGCCTCCTTTGTCTGGCCATATAGGCCTGCTTGAGTTCATTGTTTTACAGGCCTCCTGTTTGTTGTTGTGTGAGTGACCATGTGGCTGGTGGCCATTTTGTGGTGGTAGTTAGTTAGTGTGCTGCTTTTGCCATAGGCCTGCATGTCTTTCCTTTGTTCCTCTTGGCTTACTGCTTCTTCTTGTTGTGGCCTGGCCATGTGGCTGGAGGCCATTTTGTGAAGCCAGCCAGTGTGCTTTGCCATAGGCCTGCATTGTCTAGCATTGTCTGTCTTCCCTTTCTTGTTGTTGTGGTGGTGGCCTGGCCATGTGGCTGGCGGCAATTTTGTGAAGCCAGCCAGTGTGCTTTGCCATAGGCCTGCGTGCATTGTCTAGCATTGTCTGTCTTCCCTTTCTTGTTGTTGTGGTGGCCTGGCCATGTGGCTGGCGGCCATTTTGTGAAGCCAGCCAGTGTGCTTTGCCATAGGCCTGCATTGTCTAGCATTGTCTGTCTTCCCTTTCTTGTTGTTGTGGTGGCCTGGCCATGTGGCTGGCGGCCATTTTGTGAAGCCAGCCAGTGTGCTTTGCCATAGGCCTGCATTGTCTAGCATTGTCTGTCTTCCCTTTCTTGTTGTTGTGGTGGTGGCCTGGCCATGTGGCTGGCGGCCATTTTGTGAAGCCAGCCAGTGTGCTTTTGCCATAGGCCTGCATTGTCTAGCATTGTCTGTCTTCCCTTTCTTGTTGTTGTGATGGTGGCCTGGCCATGTGGCTGGCGGCCATTTTGTACAGGCAGCCAGTGTGATTTTGCCATGGGCCTGCAAGCTTTCTTTGTGGTGGCCATGCCGTGCCCTTGTTGTTGTTTTGCATGCAATTTATTTCTTTTTACCCAGCAAAAAATGCAGGAAAGTTCACTACATTTTCTAAGACATTTGCAATATTGATTTGAATTGATTCACTCTGTGGCCTAGTCTACCAATAGGCCTTTTTCAGCCAGTAGCCCAGAGCTACTCATGTGTGCATGAAACAACTGTTTCTGTGGTGTCTGTTGAATTTAAACATCATTTAGGGCATGGATGGCATTGGATTGAATTGCAAAATGTGTTTTTTTGGGGGTATTTCACTTTTTTCGTGTGTGTTAAATAAATGCCTTTGTTGAATGTGTGTTGTGTGGTTGTTGTGTAACTTGCAAACCTTTTTTAGCCCTGTGGTTTTTCGTTTTTGCATTGTTGCATTAAAGCTGTGTTGTTTAGCATGCCTCCTTTATCTTGCCATATAGGCCTGCGTGAGTTCATTGTTTTACAGGCCTCCTGCTTGTTGTTGTGTGAGTGACCATGTGGCTGGTGGCCATTTTGTGGTGGTAGTTAGTTAGTGTGCTGCTTTTGCCATAGGCCTGCATGTCTTTCCTTTGTTCCTCTTGGCTTACTGCTTCCATCCCCATTGCCAGCTGCAGCTTCCTGAATGATGCTGCATCGCACGTGATGCACAATCACATTCACAAATCACAATGCCAAACAGGTTCCATTACATTTGCATTTTTGTTTTTGTTCTTCTTCTTTCCTATCCTTCCTGAGTGTACACAGTGCACCATGAAACTGAAAGCCCTTGTTGTCAAAGTCTCACAAATGGCTACACTGTTGTTATGTTTTTTTAATAACTGAGTTAATACAATTTATTAATATTAATAATAGCACTAACAATTGTGACCACACACTAAGTTATATATTATATTTGTTTGTTTGTACAGTAGTAAATTGAACCACAACAATAAATGCCACGTTTCACTGATGTTCTTCTTGCTTCTTTGCATTTAGGTGCACAAAAGAGGAGGAGGCGTCATCACCCATTGTACTGCCAGACAGAAGTCCTGCTGCGCATGACTTTACGTGACGTGTGACCACAGATATCTCTTCAACTTGTGCCACTGCGTGCTGCTGACATCTGAAGAAGATGGCCCCGAAGAAAGGTACCAGGTTCTCCAGTACCAAGAAAGTTGCCAGTGAGAAGAAGAAGGAAGTGCCACTTACCACCACTTCTGGTGTGCCGACCAAGATCTTTTTTGGGAAACCAAAAATTGTGCCTGCAGCAGCGGTGTCTGGGGATCAAGCTGGGTGCAGGACCCCTGCATCAGTGGACCCACCTCACCAACCTAGGCCCAAGCCCATGTCTGTCGCAGAGGCAGCCAGTCTCATCACGACAACGAGCAGCGATGTTGAAATTGACTTATCGTTATCGCAAAGTAGTACCCAATCAGCGCAGGAAACTCAGATAAGTGGACAACAACAGCCACAACCACCGCCCACAATAGTAGTTGTTCCTCCCGAAGTAGGGGCAGTTCAGGAAATCGAGCTTACTGCAGAGGAAGAAGAGCAAGCCACTCTTTCAGAAGATCCATTGTCTTCCAAATCCCCAGCAAGGAAAAGGGGGGTTTGTCCATCGAGTTCTTCTGCAAGCCTCCCTTCTGATGATCTAGATGCCACTTGGAAGCCACCACCTCAGTGTGAGAGTGAGAGACGCCACGAGACAAGGCTAGGGAAAAGGAAGGTTCCAGAAAGCCTCAGAGTTATGGAGGTAGATGTAGAAGACTCAGAGGAGGATGATGACGAGCCAGTCATCATCATGGACATCAGTCCCGCCCCAGTGGAGATCGACATTACCTCATCCAAAATTGCTGTGAGGGATGTGGCACGATACCACCAACACAGGTAACACCAACGTCACCTCCAGCTTCCATATTTGCATTTGCAAAGGCCCGGCAGCGACCTACATCCAGCCCAACCACCTCAGTAGAAGTAGGTAGTGGTAGTGCACAGAGTCAAATTCCACGCCCACCCTCCAGTTCATCCGGCATTGCAAGTGGCACCTCCAGCAGCTCCAGAAAGTTCACACAAAAAGATGCACACAGCAGCTGACCAGGGTCAAGCACTTAAATTCCACCAGTTTCATATATTCCATACGAGTGCAGCTTCTCCCGACATCCGCTGCTGGAGGATGTCAAACAAGCAAGAAATTCCATAAATCAGGAAGGCGCACTCTGATTGAAGTCACTCAGGAGACATATGTAGTATGCGTCATGGTCAGTTTAACATTGAACGTATTGGCGTTCAGGTAAGTGTGGTACTGGTATAACTGATCAGTGGATCCCGACCATAACATGATGATATCGTCAATATACCTCCTCCAGAACACGATATGTTCGGTCCAGGGGGAGGCGCGTCTGTCTCAGGCATACTCCCTCTCAAACCACCCCATAAAGAGGCAGGCGTAAGAGGGAGCGAATTTAGAACCCATAGCGGTCCCGAGTATCTGATGGAACCAAGCAGTGTCATGTAAGAAGAAATTATTGCTTAAAATGATGTCAATCATTTCTAATAACATCTCATTGAATTCATAGTGCTCGGCACGTTCCCTGTCTAGAAAAGATCGAATTGCTAGTGTACCAAACTCCTTGTGTATGCATGTGTACAAGCTTTCTACATCAAACGTGACGAACGACAACTCGTCCGACCACTTGAAGTCATTGAATTTAATCAAAATGTCTTTGCTGTCTCTGACATATGAGGGAAGGTCGGTGACATATTTTTGTAGTCTAAGGTCGACAAATTCTGAAAGTTTTTCAGTCGGTGAGTCAATCCCTGAGATAATAGGGCGACCCGGGGGAAAAGCCCCACCCTTATGAATTTTGGGTAAGATGTATATGCATGGGTACTTTAGGTTGTCAACTCTAAGGTATCTGAAGTCATCTTCCGAAAGGAGACCAATGTCCCTCCATTCACACAGCTTAACATTAATCATCAATGTAAGTTCTTTAATTGGGTTATTTTGAATTCGCTGATAACCATAAATCAGTGTTATTTCATTGTTGTCATGTGATTTTTTCCCTAGTACTGTTTGTCCTCATTCTTTAATTGTTGGGTCATCTCAGATGTATTGTTGGTTATTTATGTAATTTCAATTGTCCACTGTGAAATGTGCATTTGTTGCTTTTATATGTATATTTATGTTATTCGTGTTATGATTATTACAGCCCTGATGAAGTTCCCGTGGCACTAGGGAACGAAACGCGTTGGATGTGTGCCGGTTTTACAAAACAAATAACATTAATAAAAAGAAGATTCTCATACTACATTTGCCTCCTGAGTGACTTCAATCAGAGTGCGCCTTCTTGATTTATGGAAGCTCCAGAAAGTTCACCTCTCCAGTTTGGGACTTCTTTTCGGTTAGCAGTAAGGAGGAGAACGTTGCTATATGCTCCATTTGTAAACAAGGTGTTAGTCGGGGTAAGCTTGGTACAAACTATGGTACCGGAGGCCAAACAACCCATCTGAAAACACAACACTTGATCCAGTGGGAAGAACACCTTAAAGGCCAAAAAAGTAAAACTGCACCCATTGCTGTTGGTGGTGATGAAGAAGTAGAAGATACGATCGCGGTGGAAGGTGAACAAGAGGGAGACATTTTCTCTGGAACACAAACTAGCCCTGTCCCCAGCAGTGCAGTGGTACCGCCCACATCCTCAGCAACATCTCAGTGTCACAAGAGTAAGAGTCAGGCTGAGAGTGAGACACCAAGGCAACAGAGTACTGCAATGAAAAAAAGTGCGGCGTTGAGCCTAACAACATCTGGCGTCAAGAAGTCACCTGCATCAGTGGCACCAGAAAGGAAAAAAATCCAGCCTACCATTCTCAGCATGTTTAGGTCGGAGGGGCAGTACGAACGCAACCACCCAACGGCATGTTTGTACAATGCGAAGCTGGCTAAAATGTTAGCATTGGACCTCCTCCCTTTTTCTTTTGTGGAAGGGGTGGGTTTTCTTGAATTTGTTACAGCCATCTGCCCAAAATGGAAGGTTCCCAGCCGGTCCTATTTTGCCAGAGTTGCTGTTCCAGCACTACATCACGACGTGCTGGAATTGCTTGGACTAGCTTTGCGGCAGAGTGCTGTTCACAGTATCCACATGACAACAGACATGTGGACCAGTTGCCAAGCCACTGATTACATGTGCATCACTGCACACTGGATCTCTTTTGTGGGGGTTAGAGAAAAGATATCTGCAGGTGTTGATACTGCTGAGATTTTTAATGCCACTCGGAAACATGCAACTGTAGACATGTTCGCCATGGAGAAATCTCATACTGCTGCAAACATTTTGGAAGAGTTTAACAACAAGGTCTTTGGGTGACTGCACCCAAGAGGGCTTAACATTGGTTTTGTTGCCACGGACAATGGCAGTAATATAGTTAAGGCCATGGACAATGGTGGCTATTTCAGGGTCCTGTGTTTGGCACACTGCATTAACATCATTGTTCAAGACTTTCTGAAAAAAGAATACCGAGTCAGCAACTTACTGACCACCTGCAGAAGAATATGCACACATTTCAGCCATTCTTTTAAAGCCCGGAAGCAGCTGAGGATCATTCAGCGTGAGTATAGAGTGCCAGTTAAAGCACTCATCCAGGAGGTGCCAACACGTTGGAACTCAACTTATTACATGCTTGAACGTCTGTTTGAGCAGTACAGACCAATCAATGAATATGTCATGCGAAGACTAGGGGATGCTACTGTGAAAGGCATGACCGTTGAGATGGACCAATGGGGCCTAGTTTAATGCCTGACAGAGATGCTACTTCCTTTCGAGCTCTTCACACGTGAAGTCAGCAAGGAGGACTGTACTATGGGCCAAGCTATCCCATTGTTGCACATGCTACAGGAACAGCTGAGGGGTGTCTGCAATGTACGCAGGTGTGGAGGAAAAAAAGAAGCATATGAGTTGGTGGAGAGCTTATCCCTTCGCTTAGCTGAAATTATAAGGGTGCAAACTAAGATTGTGTCATCCAACCATTACATTTCTGCCACAATTCTGGATCCACGGTACAAATCAGTACTGAACACTAACACATTAATTCCTTTTTCACAAGTGGATGTTGCCAATTACAAAACTTGGATAGCTGTGGCAGCCAGTGACTTTGAAAAAGACCGGCTGGAAATTAGAGGCCCGCTAATCCAGCCCACAACAAGTACTGCAGGGCAGCCTGCGTCAAGTTCAACTTCAGAGCCTGAGGGCAGTCCGTTTGGCTCACAGCAGTCAAAACCACCAACATCAACAATAGCAAGAACAGGATCATCATCACCAGCCCCAGTAAAATCGGCACAAGAATGGTATCTACAGCAAGGGCTTGTTAGGTCCAGTGCTGATGCAAATGCAAAGGCAAAAGAGGCCGGGCAAAGCGGAGCACCCCTGAGCATTGAGCGGATGGTCCAGGCCTATCTGGATGACCCAACAGAGGTCTACATTGATCAAAACCCATTGCTGTATTGGTATGGGAAAAGTCGCCATTGGCCAGTGCTCAGCAGGCTGCCGATAAACTATTTGGCTTGCCCTGTCGCAAGTGTCTCTGCTGAGCGTTTTTTCAGTGCTGCTGGTGCCATTGTAACAGTGAAAAGGACCAGTCTCTCACCCCAAAACGTGGAGAGGTTAACCATGATCAAAATGAATCAGCACTTTATACCACCGGATTACACCATACCTGAAGCACAGCAGGAACAGGAGGACAGTGACTTAGGTGACGAAAGTAGTGTGGTAGATGACCTACTTCTGGGTGAACCACCAGAGTTTGAGGACGAGCTCTATTTCCCTGACAATTAGGCTTTCAACTTGTTACTTTCTTTCTTCCTTATTTACTTTTATTATTTGAGTGTGTCTCTGTTTTTCTGGTTCGAATCACAACAAATCCATCACCACCGTCTTGTATTTTTATTGCCGTATTGGAGTTGCAACTGCATTTATTAAAGAAGTCCACTCCTCCGAGTCCTGCTCCATCCATCCTGACTCGCCCTAAATCCATTTCCCTCAAGCCAGACATTGGATGGAGAATAGTACAAGAAATGTGTGCCTGCCTCGTCGAGTCCCTCTAAAAGAACATGACTATAGCTATCCTCCTTTCTGAGCCGAGAGGGACTTCCCCTTAAGATGAGAACAGGTAATGATGAATCTGATTGCATGCATTGGACGCTGACTCTGAGTTATTGGTGTGTTTGTGCTGTTGTTGTTGTTGTGCATGAAGTGTACTAGTATTTAATCTACACACTAAAACAAAGTGACTCAAGTCAATGTTTCCCTTCTTGTTGTTTAATAATAAATTGTACGTCTTCTACTGCAGGGCGATCCATTGCATTTTTGAATATGGAATCTGGACTCACTTGGTACACAACACTACAGACTGATTTGGACACCATGATGACGATGATGACCACATACTCTATACTCTTCGCAGTCAGTCAGTAAGATCGGAGATGATTGATGGAATAATTCGGGCGTTTCATGAAGTGGTATAAAGGTAAACAAGTCAATCAACAACAACCACAGCAGACCTACATGTCTGTGACTGTAGTGGTGAAGTCGAGTCAGTGTAGTGGAGTGGTATGACTGACAGCGGTGCATTGATTTAGTTACTTAATTTGGAAAATGCTATGTTGCTGTATATGTGTGCTCTGTCTGGCTCAGTCAAAATCTAAGCTAACTGGAGTTTTGGTGGGTGCCGTGGGCATGCTCTGTCCTCTTGTTGTTGTAGCGTGGTTAATGCTGGAAACAGAGTAGACATGATGTAGCCATGCCGCCTCTGAAACGGTTCTTGTTGCACTGCACCGTAATTTATGCATTTTTTTCTCCTTGATTTTTCAATATCCCTTTGGGTTTTCCTTACACTTACAGGCCGGCCGCTCTTTACCCTGTGCTATACTGGGAAAAACAACTCACACTTACCTTACCAATCCGCATCCGCCAGGCAGGCAGTGGGGCACCAAAGATTGACGGAGCATCCATGGAAGGGAGGAGACCAAGAAGAATAATAACGAGATGCCACTTCCCAATTTGACCAGGATAATACAGTAACTTAGTATCATTCATCATCTTTTAATTAATTTGATTCATTTTTTCTCTTCAATCATTACGACTGTGTGTTGTTGTTTATTTGGTTTGCTCTTAGTCTTTGCTTATATCCCTAAAGCTATTTTTTAATTTTCTTTGCTAGCTTTAAAAGGAAGCCCGGTACAACATAACATAAATAAATGTATGTAATTTGGGTCTCTCTGAGGGCAGACAGGCAATGCAATTGCATAATAATAATTAATATACTGCTGCCCTGTGTCTACTAGTCTACTTAGTAGTAGTAGTACTACTTATCATTAACCTCATCATGCATGCATTTCCTTTTTTCTCCCTTAACAGATTTATTAATATGATGGTTGTCTGCCAAGATTGTGTGTTGTCCACGTGTAGTGTTTGTCTTTGTCAAACCTTTCCCTCAAATACCCCTTCCCAACCATTCATCAAACCCTAACCCTCTTCCCTTGGGCTGTGTGATTTATTGAGGTGTGACTAAATTAAATTTACACCAATAATTGATCAAACACTTGCTGGGGCGGATGTGGTTCAAGCAAGTAAGCAACACTAATTCAAGGCAGGTCAAGGATCTTCTAATTCTGCTCTAAGTATATATATATATCGTCGGCCACACTGGCAACATATTAGATTGCCCAGTGCCCACCCATGCTCAGTAGTATTCGCTATTCTCTTTTTTTTCCAGAGGAACATAATTATTATGTTATTAACCCATAATTAATTATTAATTGCCGTCATGGATTTCATCCTTCCAGCACTAAAGGTTACGCTTGTCCACTTCATAGGTCGAGTCCACTACATCAGTTTGTTGTAACTTGTACTAGGCTATCCCTGCCACCATTATGTTTTATTTTACTTTAGCATTAATAATATCAATATGATTCATCATCACTTTCTTCTTGTTTGGCAGTCTTCTTCTTGTGTACTTACTACTTACTGTACTTCTACTACTCGTTCCCTAGTCTCACTCAGGTGACTGACTTGTCTCATTTTATTTTTTTGCAAATGCAACTGTCTATTACTGCTACCACCACCCACCATGGCACCTTAGGAAACCAAACCATAACCATGCAGCCATTGCTTTGGCTAAACATCAATCACAGGTAAGAGAAGAAGTGTGGGGGAGTCAATAATGTATATCCCATGGAAATTAATTAACACACCCACATCCTTCCGAGTACATACTAGAAAGGGGTTTTAGTTGCAGAATGCATTGATTAGGAGGAGAGACTGACAGTAGTAGGACAATTGTGTGTACTGCATCTATCTATCTGTCTGTGTGTTACACTATTGGCAGATTTCAAAAACTGGCTGCAGCCCTGCAGCAAAGGGAGGAAACAAAAACAAACAAGGTGACGTAAAAGAGCAACCACCCCCCCAGAAAAGATTTGCATCATATCATATGTATTGGAAAACTATAAATTATTTATTATACCCTAACAAATATAAACTATAAGAAAAACCCACAACACCTGACCCACCCCTCTACCTAACCCCAACCAATGTCCAGTAATGTCCATGTCCAAAAGTAAACCCCAAGGTTCCCCAACTAGTCCCACCCACCAAAAAAAAGATTAAAAAAGGGGCAAGAGTCAAAGAAGACTTAGGTCATGATGTTGTGATAGTCTGACGTCTAGCGGCGGGGGTGCCGGCTAGTTTTTTTTAGGATCTCCATCTGGGCCTCCAGGCGCGCCACTCTGCGGAGCACGCGGCGCCGAAAGTTCCTGCAGGAACAACAGGGGTGTGCAGCAGTAGATGTTGTTGTTGCCAATGGTGATGGGCGGCGGGCGGCTGCCAGACCATGGCGCCGTACCACCGGAGGCATGGGGGGCTGGCTGGGCCCCAGGGTATTGGAGGAAGAAGCTGCTGCCTCCTCCTCCGCCAGGACAACCAGCTGGCGATATTCATCCCGGATGGCCTCCAGCTTTCTTTGCCGGGCCGTGGCCGCCAACTCCTGCCTAGTGGGTTGGGAAGGAGTAGCTATATCAAGAAAGGAAAAAAAGAATGGTTGTAACCAATACTCTTAGCAAAACAGTAACACAAAATTAAATTACAGTCCACACATAAAAATTATAGTGGCACAGTAGTAGCAGTAGCACTAGCATCTGTCGTATCCTCCTCCTCACTTCCCTTCCTCTGCCCCTAAGATTTGGATTTGATGATTATACTTTCAGGCACTAAGTATGGAGTAGAGTAGAAGTATTTTTTTTCTCCCTCTTGTTTAGCACAATTAATCTTGTAGGCATGCCAGCTCAGTCAGCTTGTGCCCTAGACAGACATACTCGTTTCGCAGTCTCGCAGACTCATGTACTTTACTACTGTCTGCATGTGGGGCAGCTGTACTACACAATTATATATTTCCATTACGGCCATACTCTGTTAAATCAATGGCAAATGCTCAGACAATTTCACTTTCACCCTGACTGCACTACTGCAGGCACATGATGATGGTTAATGATCATCACATGCTTATGGATGATGAGAAACGACGGTACGACATCATGTCACTCACGTCAAGTGATGATGATGACACACTGAGTGATTTGTAAGTACTAGTTACCAATTACCATGCAGCCGATAGGCCACCCATAGCTGACACAGGGAGGGGACTGGAGCGGAAGTGAGCCTTGGAGTCGGAGGGAGGAGATTATGGGTAGGGTAAATATTTAGTCATGCACAATATATATGTTGTGCTTGCAAACTACTGTGAGTCAAGTACAACCTCAAACCTTTGAAGCAAAAACCTTGCAAAAAAACTGTCCTTGTTCTTCCCAGGGCTTGTTTTTTCATTTACATTCAGTGCATTGCTCTTCTAGCATTATTATTATTTTATTCATAATATTCTTCACCCTTGACTTTGGTACTCTGGCACGGTTTAATTTTCTTTTACATTCTCTTCATCCAGTCTGACTCTGTTTTCACCTACTATGATACCATCGAGGCATCCATCCATCCAAACATGGCTATCATCATAAACCGACTTTCACCGACAACAACATACATTTTAGATAAATAACCAACGACCACCCATGCCATGCGTCCTTGCGTGCCTTAGAGTTTGACCCCTCAAACCCCCCGGAGGATTCCTTTCACCCATACAGTTTCACCCACCCAGACAGGCATCCTTTCTGCTTTCTCGTTCACATTTTCATCCATCCTTCAACTACCCATGCATCCTATTCCAATCCTTATCATCTTCTTCCACCACCTATGCATCCCAGGGCCCCTTCCTTCACCCATGCATCCTTCTCTGCCAGTCATACATGTTGTCTGACTGTTTGTCTTCGTCATAAAACTGTCTTTGCTGAGTTGAAGATAGAATATGCCATTAGTACTCAACCCCCGCAGCTAATGCTAATGTTTAAGTAAAGGTCAGGGTGTCTTCTTCAACTGTTCAGTGTTCTCACAAGCAACAACTTAGCCTCAGTAGAAGTACAGTGTACTACTAGTACTGAGTGTACACCCTTGCAGCAAGTGTATTCATCATTCTCAATAAGTAAGGAATATGACTTACCACCGCCCACCACTGCTGCTGGCTCACCCCCTGTGGCTGCCGCATCCGCTCCCTCCGGAGTGGCATAGTGGCCCTCACCGCTGGCCCCGGCACTGGTGGTCAGTAAGCCTGGAAAAAAAAAATCCAATTTTTTTAGATGCCATATACGCCTCTTCTATTTATTTTTTTAATTAGCAAGATTGAAAATACATAATTAATAATACATATACACCACACACATCACTATCTACAATTCGGATATCAGTACAGTAGACAGTATGTCCTATCAAAAATAACTAAATAATATCCGGTTGGGCATTTTGTTGGTGGCAATTTTTGAAAAGCCTCTCAGGAAGAGGACAACCCATAGGACTGGACACAGTGACTAGAGCTATGGTGCATCTCATTTTTGAAAAGAAGAAAGAGTGGCCAACTGGGCGGACATGAGGTCTCTCTTAGTTGGAAAATGGTGCCGTCCTCCTACTCCTCTCATATACTTCCTTCCAGCCATGGTGCATAGTAACAGTTGTTCAGTGTTCACCATCAATTGCTGCTACTAAAAAAAGTACTAGGCCTGGATTAGAAAAAGTAAAATACACCACTTTGGGGGGTCCTGCTCCTGTCCAACATGAGTGACCACCATTACTGATTGAGCATGATGAGACAGTAAAAGAAACTAAAGCCTTCTAATCTCACAATTCACAAACCTGCGGATATACCTTACTTGTCTTGGGCATGCAATCTGCAGTCTGACTCTGCACAGCACATTAGTGCTACTAGTAGTAGTAAGGAGTCCTTACTAGTACTAGTAGTAGCCTAGGCTAGGACCAATGGGTTCTCTGAGTCTTACAGTACCACTACTAGGCAATCCACATAAGGGGAGAGAGAAAGCTCAGTGAAACCCAGAAGAGAGCAAGCTACAGACAGACTGTCTAATAGAGTCAAAGCAGAGGTTAGTCAGATGCAGTTTGATTTGATGTACAAATAAAAACAGACACTAGAAGAAACAATGTTAGTAGTAGTACTTAGTTAGTAGTAGGTAACGGTGGAGCAAAAACAAGAATTTAGAAGCAGATAGATTGAAGAGGATTTTGGAAAAATTAAAATTAGGAAATGGAAATAATAGAGCGGTAAAATTAGGGAAATATTACTATAAACACCAGGAGGACTTACTGGCACTGTTCCCAATAACGTGCGCGCATGCGCGCCCGCTCACCTCTATTACCTGTAGCGCGCAGTGCTGTGTGTGGAGCGCGCACACACACAGCACATCCAGCTAGAGAGTTCGCGCCGCTGCTTTTAAAAGCGAGCGGCGCGAAAGCGGGTGTTTCCCGGCAGAGCGGCAGAATAGACTGATGTCAATAAAAGGCGAGGGAGCAGCAGGTAAGTTTTGGGCACTTGGTTTCTTCTTTTATATGTAGAGCCCGGCTGCGGTGCCTACTGTGTGCTTTTGTTAAAGTATTCATGTTAATTGCAGCGCCGTCACGAGCTGCGATTAACATGAATACTTTAACAAAAGCACACAATCTGCCCACAGCTGCGCTTATGTAACAACAACAAGATTCAGCAAGTCTACAAACACGGCGTGTAAAGCTTAGCCGTTTATGTAGACTTGCTGAATTTCTCTTCTTAACAGAGCGGGCTGCGGGGTGATTGTGTGACTTTGTTAAAGTTTTCTGGTTAAGTGCAGCTCCAGACGGGTTCTGCGATTAACCTGAAATCTTTAACAAAGGCACACAATCACCCTCAGCCCAGCTCTGTTAAGAAAAGAAATGCAGCAACTCTACAAACACGGCGTGAAAAGCACACGTGTCCTGTTTGTAGACTTGCTGAATTTCTCTTCTTAACAGGGTGATGGTCTGATTTTGTTAAAGTTTTCAGGTTAATTGCAGCTCCAGACGGGCGCTGCGATTAACCTGAAATCTTTAACAAAGGCCTACATCACCCCTCAGCTGCGCTTTATTAAGAAAAGAAATGCAGCAACTCTACAAACACGGCGTGTAAAGCCCACGTCGTGTTTGTAGACTTGCTGAATTTCTCTTCTTAATAGAGCGCAGCTGTGGTGTGATTTACACTTTTCTGTGCTTGGCATAGTGTGCCACCCGACTTGTATTTTCCTGTTTCTCTCATTGTATCCAGATATATGATACAACAAGTAACATCATACCCAGGGCTTTAAGTGGGATGAAAAAACTGGGGGGGGTCTCGCAAAGGGGGTGGCCAGTGTAATCAAGGGCGTGGCTTAAGACACATAAGCTAAAAATCTGTACTTAGCATAGTGTACAGCCCGACTTGTATTTTGCTGTTTCTGTCATTGCATCCAGATATTTGATACAAGTAGATATATGATACAAGTAGTAACATCATACCTACAAGTCAGGACTATAGGCTTTGTCAATGGTTGTTAGTTGCATAAGATAAATAAGCAGCAACTATGGCTTCTATATAATATTGAAAAAGCTTCCACTTAAAGCCCTGGTGACACCACGACAATGTTGCTGCCCCTGAGTTTCAAAAAGGAAAGCAAGTGTTAGTGAAGAGAATACTCCCGACAGATGGATCAGTCATTTACACACTTGCAGCTGCCATTTGCTCAGACCTGCATCTTGGCAAGGCCTAACCAGCCTTCCACCCTTCTTAGTTCGTTCAGGTGAGCACGGTTACATAGAGCAAGCGTTTAGAAATGACAAGATGGCGAAAAAGGCTCCTTATAGAACCCCCCAACGTTGATATGCTGAGACGCTACTTCTGAAGCATTGCCATACCACACTCTCTGTCTTCTCTGACATATCTTTTGTCCTTTTTCTTCCACTCCCCAGCTGCTCTCTCCGTCTCCTTCTCTTTTTCTTTTTCTTCTTCCTCATATCAGTCCCGCTCCACGTTTACCCACTTTCCCCTTCTCCCCCATCCCATTCTTGTCTCCATTTCCCTCTCACTGCCTGTTCTTTGCTTTCTCTCTTACCGGTTTTCCATTCTCTGTTCTCCCTCCCAGTTCTCCAAAGCCTCTGGCTGCCTTTCTTGTAGTTAATGAAATGGGGGTGCGCCAGGTCATGAAGTCCAGTAGTCAAATAGTAGTGTAAACATAGTTCTTTATTTTAAATTCATAAGTCAGCAATACGACGGGCTCAGCCAACGCGTTTCATTCCCTCACTGGGAACTTCATCAGGGCAAGAAAATAAAGGATGGATAAAAATAATCCAGATGGCCAAAGCGTAGAATTCAAAAATGGCAAGTGCTGCGAGAATTCCCTGATATATTTCCAGATTCTCAAAGCCAGTGTAAGGAACCTGTTGGATAAACAGTGTCAGTAATCATGCGTCCGGATAGTCAATTGTGTATTCTAGTCCAGTGTATTTCACTCGAACAAACCGGAATACTTGCAGGTATGATAAATCCTGCATAGGACGACCATAACAGAAGTTCGTCTGGTCGTGACCTTCGTTTTCTGGCTGCCTTTCTCTTTCCGTCCCTCTCTTACCAATTTCACCATTACTCCATTATTGTCATGGTGTGTGTATCCAAATTGCAAATCTGCCTTAAGCCCCTTAACGTGGGTTGTATGTGTGGAAATGCACCGTGTTTTCAGTTTTTAAGCAAATGTTTGGAGTGATATTTGGCGCTGCGCACAAGCGCGGTCTGGTTCCTGGCGCACATAGCCATGGCTGCAGCGCACAGAGACCCTACACTGCCGCACACAGAGTAAAAAAATTAGAGGGAACATTGCTTACTGGGGCCAGCAGCAGAGCCATCTGCGGCTGCGCCTTAGGCCGCTTCCTGCTGTTCCTGGGAGGCTCCTCCAGCTCCCGCACCAGCCGCACTGCCAGCTGCCCCAGTCTTCTTCTTGCCCCTCGATGCTGATCATGTAAAGAGACAAAAAATGATTTGTGTTAAATATATATAAATATAATTGCTCTAAAAATATTTTTAGACAGGAAACGGCAATTGCAATAACATTGACCTATGCTAAATCAATCAGATCGACTTATTCGACTAGTAGTAGTCGACTAGTATGTATCGCAGTCGAGTACCATCCGATCATTATTATTCCACAGTTCAATTCCGATTCCTGAATCTTAAGCATAGCTAGCCCGCCTATTCCTGACTTTGGAATGAATGAATTGCAAAAAAATTATATTTGCATTTTGCTTCTAACTAAGTTCAGATCTCATTCCCAGTCATCTCTCAGACAGTCTCAGTCTCAACTCCAACAACCCTTTTTGACGGGCCAATTACTAAGTCTGCATTTATTCTTCTTAATGCATAGATGGACGCATGCATAATTGCAGCATACACCAAATTGGTAGGTTGCTATTATTCACTCACTATCAGAACTACAAAAAGTTCTACTAGGATTAGGACTGAAGTCATGTGAGAGCCTGAGTGAGGACACGTCACTCACGAGTCACGACGCAGGCCGCTAAATTACCAAATAATACTAACTAACTAACTACTACCACTATCTTAGTGACAGGAGGAGACAGGACAGCCTGACAGGACAAAGGAAAGGACTCAAGTCTTTCCTATGAGGATTAAAATGAATACCTACCTAACTTAAATTCTCTAACCTCTCTTACATAATAAGCCCAAGTGAGCGCAAAGTTGCAAACAAGTACGACGATTAGTTAGTGGCGCCAAGCACCTGTCTGGAAGTAACAATCACATAATATAACATTTTTAAACATAGGTTACCTTACCTGCATGTAAGCACTGCAGCAGCAGCATGTTAGCTATTTGCGAAAAAAATAATATTCGCAATCGCAATAAATAACAGTCAGAACAGAAGAACACAAAATAGTAATATAAATAAATAGCTTCTCACCAAGCCCCGGGACCTCAACACCTAGCAGGTCCAGCAGGTCATGCTCCCGGTCCAGGATATCAGACCACCGGTGCGTCAATTGGTTATGGGTACGCCGGACCCCAGAGCAGCGAAACACTGCTCGGCGCACACTTGCCCACCGCCGGTGACGCTCCCGGAGCCCGTACCCGGACCCAGGCCTGCCGCCTGCTGCCAGGATTAAGGGGAGGTGGCGCTGGATAAAAAAAAACAGGGCGGCCACCTCCGCCTCACTAAATAAGGCCCGTGCCGGCACCCATGTGGGCGCCGCCTTCCGCAAGGAAGGCGGTCACGGCTCTCACTGTGAGCCCTCTGACTTGTCTTCTTCCCCTGGCCCTTTGCCATGGTTCTGGGTAGGCGGGGGCGGAAAAGAAAAGGTAGGAACTAAGAAAGTAAGTAAAAGAAATGAGAAAAGCAAGTAATAGAAAAAGAGTGAAAAACGCAGTAAGAGCACTAAAAAAGTAGGAAGAAACGCAAAATATACAATCAGGAATAGAGAGGAATAGATAATAAATAAAAAAGATCAAAAAAAAGTTTCTAGAAGCAAAGGATTGAAAAGATATAGGGAGGATAGAAAAACAGGCCCAGAACCATAGCAAAAAGTGAAAAACAAGATGGCCGTGCCCATTGGCGACTGCGTGGTGAAGTTCGCGTGATATTTCCCCCCGAGCACGCAAAAAGCGTCCCCGAACACGCAATACGCGTTCCCAAACAGGAAAAACGCATCGCGAACGGGCGGAACAAGCAACTCCGCGCGCTCGCTGAAATTCGCGTAGGTTGCGGAGGTTTTCTGTGGCTACGCGGAATTCCACATAGCGTGACTACGTGAACTTCGCCCAGGGTTACACAATACACCACACAAGACAAGTGGGATGGCAATGCAGCACAAAAGACCATAGAAAGAAATAGGGAGGGGACAGGGCCATGCACATGGAGAAGCGAGAGCAGAGGGTGTCGTGTAGTTCCTAAGAATACATAGGATCTGCGCATTTGTTGGACAACATAAACTGAGGGATTGGTGTCTAGACTGATTCTGGACACGCACACAGGATATGTCAGCCTATAGACCAGCTAGCTCACAGTGCCACTATAAGCCCCCAAACCTTACCAAGGAGTGAATAGTTTCTGGCAACCATTGAACATGACAATCCTTGACCCTTCAGGGATCGAGGAAATAGAGCAGTACTTTTCACTCAGTCAATCGTGCTCACTTAGTCTCAGGGAGATACACAGAATAAACGTTGGGGACGTTTTCAAAAAGTATTTATTGAACCAGCGTCATTCTAGTATAAAACATGTTTGCTGCGTCAATGAATAGACAGAAGCAAATGTAAAAGATTATAAGCACCAACAGAGTAAATAGAAGGTAGAATTCTACCATGGTGCTAAAACAGTGAATATATGCAGGAATATAAACATGACAGTAATCAAGAGTATTCCTACGATGCGGACCCTACCTAAGAGAACTTGAGTGTACCTAGCATGCATGTGGATGTAAAGCCAAGAATCCCCTAGGAATGAGCCAACCCTATTACCTGATGGGAAAGAATGAAGGACCCCGTCTTGGTCGCAAGTTGGACACTCCGCAAGGGATGTCGGACCTGTGCGTGTTGAAGCTTCAGCGTGCAGGGGCCTCAGTGTCTTGCGTCATCGTGGAAGCATCTCCTCTAGTTACCTAGTGAATGTACAGCTCTTTAATACCACAAAGATAGGATCGGGGTTCCTACCACAATTGATATGTTGTGAGTACGATTATGTAAATGAACCTAAATCAATAACTAGAAGTATGCAAAGTAGCTCTGTCGTTCTAGGATGAAAATAGCGGTGACTTTGGTACAGAGTATGTAAATCCTGTTATGTATGTCATGTGCAGGGGATTATACTAAGAATCCTCATGCATAATAAATTAGGCTAGTTTCAAGGCAACCAATCGACATTTATTCAGCACATAACTAGGTAAAAAATCAGTGCTAAAATAACAAGGGGAAACAGGCAAGGGCGGCAAGCTGACCTTACTGGGCAGACAGGAGGGACAGCTGCAGCATAACGGACCATGAAGGCAGGAGGGAGGGGCAGGGGCATGACAACGGACCAGACAAGGCAGGAGAGAAGGGATAGGGGCCTGCACATGGAAAACGGAGGGCAGGGGGCCAGGGGGCAGAGTTGGAGAAGCAAGCTGACCATGAAGGGCAGGCGCGATGGGCACTGGAAGCACAACAAACCATGGAGGGCAACAGTGAGACTATAATGGCATACACACAGACAACGGAGGGAAGGTGGGAGGGTGGAGGGTGGGAGGGGGTCAGGGGCAGCAAGCTGACCACACAGGCCAGGTGGGAGGGGCTGTGCCAATACAGAAGGCCATGAATGGCAAGCAGGAGGGTTAGTGGCAGCATAATGGCCATGGTGGGCGAGAGGGAGAGGGCAGGGGCATGCACAAAGGACCATGGAGGACAGAAGGGATGGGTTGGCGCTGTAAACAGGCAAGAGAGGGCATGGGAATGGGCTTTACAACAGACCACGTGGGCTAGGCAGGAGGAGCAGTTGCAGCACATCAGAGCATGCATGGAGGACAGAAGGTAATAGCAGCCAAATGAACAATGCAGGAGGGAGGGAATAGGGGCATAGAACTCTGACAGGCAGGGTGGAAGTGGTAGGGACAGGCGTCAGTCATCCGATCATACTAGGCAGGTGGGAGTGGCAGTGGCAACTCAACAGAACACTCAGAGTAGATAGGAGGGCCAGTATCAGGTCCATGGAACATGGTGAGCAAAAAGGAGGGCGCAAGGGTAAGCACACAGTTATCAGAGGGTGGGGAAGAAGTGTAGGGGTGGCAAGCTAAGTACAGAGGCTAAGCAGGAGGGCAATGATGGGGCATAGAATTGGGCAACAGAGGGCAGGAGGAGTGGGCAGGGACTTCAAGCTAAATGGAGGGCAGTGACAGCACATCGAACCATGCAGAGCAGGAGGGAGGGGGCTGGTGCATGGACTTGCACAACAGACAGTATGAAGGAGATGGATGGGGCAACAAGGTAACTGTTCACAGCAGGCGGGAAGGGCAGTGGCAGAAAAAGGGCCACACAGGACTGTAATGAGGGGCCAGGGGCATGGACTTGGACAATGCATGGCAAGGAGGAGGGAGGCAGGAGCAGCAAGCTTGGGTGGGGGCAGCACAATGCCAGGCCATGCCCTGAGGCCAACTTCCCCGCCACTGTGCACTGGGATGGTCATTTTACTTAACAGTAAAAAAAACATAGAAATTAATTAAAAAAAACAAAGATTATAGTTAGGAAATAGAATTTTCTTTTAAAACTTCACTAAAAAAACAAAGGTTACAGGGATGATATAGTTAAGTTGAGATTTTACACACACAAAACCATAGAAATTCAGTTGTTATAGTTAGATTTATTTCAAGTAACTATAACTTATGCCCTAAGGTAACTATAACTTGCACCCTTGCCATATATTGTTAATGCCTTTGTCCCTCATGACATGTTCTATGACATCATAGATAATATCACTGTAACATTTGCAGTAAAATTATTAATGAGAAAACTGTGCATGGCGAGGGTGTGAGTTATAGTTACTTGAAATAACTCTAGCTATAACAGCTGAATTTCTATTGTTTTGTGCATGTAAAATCTGAACCTAACTATAACGTCCCTTTAACCTTTGGTTTTTTAATGAATATATATATATATATATATATACACACACACACATATATATTACCTACTGGCGGTCGCCAGTAGGTAGTTATAGTTAGGACCTCGTTTCTATTCAAAAAGCATTTTTTCTTTTGCCAATATCTTTGGCGCCGTTTGATGAATCTTCGCGAAATTTTCAAAACTAATGGTTCACTCAGGTCAGCTCCTGTCTTGAAAGTTTTGGGGTGATTCGTCAAGCGGGGGTCGAGAAAAAAGGGGGGTCCCAAAACGCATTTTCCCCATGTTATTTTCCATAGGAATTTTGGAACAGGCTACAGCCTGAACTGCTGAACGGAATTACACCAAATTTGGCAAAAAGGTAGCTCTTGGTTCAGAAAGCACCCTTTTTTAAACGGTGCAAATCCGTTCAGTAGTTCCTGAGAAATTCAAAACATAAAAATGTATATATCTGAGCACCGAGGAGGATTTGCGACTCCTCCCGAGCACGAGCTTCATTCTGATTGGCTGCCAACACTCCAAACCAGGAAGTGTTGGAAACAGTAAAAAAAAGATGAAAAACAATAAAAGGGGGCAGGGTAGAAACACCTGACCCCCTATGCCTGCTCAGGGGGTCCCACAAGGACCACCAGGGCCAAAAAAAGCATTTTTTTAAAAAAACAAATCTGCCGAATTCGCGCTGGGTGAGTGAATCCGGCCCAAAAAAAAAAACAAAGCGCGGGCTCCCGTGCTTCGTTTTCTATAAGCCCCATGGTGGGCCAGCTCCCAGAGACAATGTGTAAAAATGTAGCGGGGGCCCGCGGGGGCCCCCGCATCCCTGGGGACCGTCACCTCCCCATGGCTATGCTAAGTATACATGGGGGCACGCAGGCCCCCCGCAGCCCCGGGGACCGCCACCTCCCCGGGGCTTTATTGTAATTAAAAGGCGTGGGGGGGCTGATGCCTCCCCACATGCAGCCCCAGGGCCCCTACCTCCCTGGGGCTTTAATAATTAAACATGGGGGGCATGAGGCCCCCCCACAGACCCGGGGACCGCCACCTCCCCGGGGCTCCAATCTTTTAAAAAAAATGTGTGGGGGGGCTCAAGCCCCCACACAGCCCCGGGGACCACCACCTCCCTGGGGCACACTTCATTTACATATGGGGGTCCATTGCGGACCCCCGGCCCTGGGGACCACCACCTCCCCGGAACTGTGCAGATGATGGGAGGGGGGCCACGCGGCCCCCCTCCTGGAGCCCTCGATGGCCCTGGGGACCGCTACCCCCCAGGGCCGGCTCCTGCAATGTGTTGGGGTGCCCATCCCCAAGACATTGCCATTTGCTATGGCAGGGCAGGAGCACGACTACCGCCCTGCCATAGCAAACACTGCTTTGCTTCTTGGAGCGAGAGCAGGAAACCTGCTCTTGCTTCCAAGAAGCAAAGCAGAATAGCTTCTGGGCAAGGGAGCTGCATGTCAGCAGCACCCCTTGCCCAAAGCAATGCCGGCTCCCGCAGGAGGCGGGGAGCCGGCAGGGACCGTGGGGGCATTGGGACTCCCCCCACGGTCCCCAACGCTGAGGCCAGGTCCCAGGGGATGGGGTCCCCGGGGCCAGAAGTGACCCAGGGAAGGGGGGCCATGCGGCCCCCCTCCCTAATTAAAAATAATTTAAAAAAGAGATTGAGGCACAGCCCGGGGGATGGGGTCCCCGGGGCCAATAATGGCCTCAGGAGGGGGCCGCGCAGCCCCCTCCTTAAAAATAATAAATAAAAAAAAGATTAAATATGTGGCCATGCCCCGGGGGATGGGGTCCCCGAGGCCAAAATCGGCCATGAGAGGGGTGCCGCACAGCCCACTCCTGTTTAAAAAAAAAAAAAAAAAAAATGCTCAGGGTCTGGGGGATGGGGTCCCCAGGGCCCAAAAATAATAAGGGGAAGGGGGGGCCACACAACCCCCTTCCAAAAACCAAATTTTAAAAAAGCCGGCATATCGCCAGAGGCCCCGCCCCCTCCCTGCACCACTCTGCAAACGCACCCCCTGGCGCGTTCTAAGTTGGGGGATTAACTGGAGGTAATAGGAGGGGTAGTTGGCCCCCAAGGACTTCTCTTCAGTCCTTGGGGGCCAACTACTTCTCCTATTACCTCCACTAAGTCCCACACAGTGGGATTGCTAAGAGGTCTTTGGAGGCCACGCCCCCCCTTTCTCCACCACTCTGCAAACGCGCCTTCTGGCACAGTACTGGTTGGGGGATGAAGTCCACTTTACTCCTGAGGGACTTTGGGGGCCAAGAAGCCCTCCTGGTACCTCCTGTAAGTCCTATGCAGCGGAATTCCTGAGCACTGGTCGGAGGCCCAGCCCCCTTTCTGCACCACTCTGCAAACGCGACTACCAGTTAAAGAAGCATTTGTAATGTAATAGGTCTCGCATTTGTGAGAGTTAGAGCTATTGGTGTTGTAAATGTAAAAGATTTTTACTAAAGTTTTTTGGTGTGCAGTGGATGTACGTTGTGTGTAGTGGAATTATGTGGTATGTTGTGCAGTGAAATTATGTGAATAGAAAGTATGTGGTATTTAGTGTATAGGAATTATGTGGAGTGGGATTATGTGTTTTGGAGAGTAATTATGTGGTATTGTAGTCTGTGTTGTGGAGTGGTAACCGCAGGTTTAGTCTTCCTCGTTTCCATAGAAGTTAAACTATAAACTCAATGAGACACAAAAACAGAAGGAACCACTGAGGAGCACTTCTGGACCTAGTCAGAGGTATGAGCAGGGCCACTGGAATTATGTGACTGTTCAGCTGCACCAATTTTCACATAATTAAACATTTTCCGCATTTGCCAAATATTCCATCATCTGCTGCCTAATCTGCAGATTTGAACAAAAAAAGCCTTGTTTCTAGCTCAAACGGCTCAAATGTTCCCAAAAATGCAGCGTCACGTGTTACAGCATGGTGGAAGGCCCTTTGCAAAGCTGGAATGGTCACGTGTTACTTATTGCAAAATGTGGATGTTAAATTGGTACTAATGGTGCACAAACCTCTCTTCTTTCTGTGCCTCTCTTGCCTCGTTCTGCATTATTCTTGCTTCTTTCTGCACCTTTCTTCCTCTTTCTGCACCTCACTGTCTTCTTTCTGCACTTCACTTGTCTCTTTCTGCACCTCTGTTGCTTTTCTCTACAGATCTCTTGCCTCTTTCTGCACCTCTCTTGCCTCTTTCTGCACCTCTCTTGCTTTTTTCTGCAGATCTCTTGCCTCTTTCTGTACCTCACTTGCCTCTTTCTGCACTTCTCTTGCTTCTTTCTACACCTCTCTTGCCTCTTTCTGCTCCACGCTTGCCTCTTTGTGCATTTCTCTTGCCTGTTTCTGCACTTCCCTTGCCTCTTTCTGTACCTCTCTTGCCTCTTTCTGCACCTCACTTGCCTCTTTCTGCACCTCACTCTCTTCGTACTGCACCTCTCTTGCCTCTTTCTGCACTTCTCAAGCCTCTTTCTGTACCTCTCTTGCCTCTTTCTGCACCTCAAGTGCCTCTTTCTGCACTTCTCTTGCTTCTTTCTACACTTATCTTGCCTCTTTCTATACCTCTCTTGCCTCTTTCTGCACCTCACTTGCCACTTTCTGCACTTCTCTTCCCTATTTCAGTACCACTCTTGCCTCTTTCTCCACCTCTGTTGGTTCATTCTGCACGGCTCTTGCTTCTTTTTTCTGCAGTTCTCTTGCCTCTTTCTGCACCTCTTTTTCTTCTTTCTGCAGATCTCTTGTCCCCTTCTGCACCTCTCTTGCCTCTTTCTGCACCTCTCTTGCCTCTTTCTGTACCTCACTTGCCTCTTTCTGTACTTCTTTTGCTTCTTTCTACACCTCTCTTTCCTCTTTCTGCTCCTCTCTTGCCTCTTTGAGCATTTCTCTTGCCTGTTTCTGCACTTCCCTTGCCTCTTTCTGCACCTCACTCTCTTCGTCCTGCACTTCTCTTGCCTCTTTCTGCACTTCTCTTGCCTGTTTCTGCACTTCTTGAGCCTCTTTCTCTACCTCTCTTGCCTCTTACAGCACCTCTGTTGCTTCTTTCTGCACTTCTCTTGCTTCTTTCTGCACCCCCTTGCCTCTTTCTGTACCCCTCTTGCCTCTTTGTGCACCTCTCCTTCCTCTTTCTGCTCCTCTCTTGCCTTTTTCTGCTGTTCTCTTGCCTCTTTCTGCACCTCTTTGGCTTCTTTCTGCACTTCTTTTGCCTCATTCAGTACCACTCTTGCCTCTTTCTGCACCTCTGTTGGTTCATTCTGCACTGCTCTTGCTTCTTTCTGCACCTCTGTTGCAAATTTATGCATCCCTCTTGCCTCTTTCAGCACCCCTCTTCCATCTTTCTGCACCTCTCTTGCCTCTGTCTGCACACCTGTTCCCTCTTTCTGCAACCCTGTTGCCTGTTTCTGCAACTCGCTTGCATCTTTCTGCAGTTCTTTTGCCTCCTTCTGCACCTCTGTTTCTTCTTTCTGCATGCCGTCCTGCCTCGAAACCCACTTAACGGGCAGAGAACGGACATGCAGCGCCTGAAAGGTTCCTTTTTCCACTCGCTCTGTATGTTTTAGCGTTTCTACTGTTGTATTCATTTTGTATTGAGAATTGACTGTTTTTAATCAATGTTGGCTACTATTTTTTAACCATGATCATGTTCTGAGTGTGTTAAACTCAGTTTGCTATTTGCACTTTGCACTTTTACGGGGCTTGTTCTCCCCCAGGTGGCCATCTTGCTTGTGCCACGCGCTCCCTACAGTTAGTGCTCCAGAGGCTGCACGCAGTCCTACCTCGAAATCCACTGAATGGCCCTAGAACGGACGCGCAGCGGATGCGCGCAGTGGGCGTGCCGCTGGCGCGCCAAAGGCAAGCACGTCTGCGCCCGACCGGGACCAAGGGCCACGACCCCTAGCCCAACTAAGATGGATATATTTAGTTATTCCTCTGTGCAGCTACTGGCGTACCGCAGCACGCCGCTCCCTGACTGCACTTTACTTAATACTGAGGAAGTTTGCACAAGTTGTACATGCTGTAAGTTTACTTTTAAAACGGTGCTACACAAGGATCATGGTGTCAGAGTATGCTTTAAACAAAGTGACTCAAATACTTCTATCTACACTAAGTCACGGGGTGACTCTTTACATAAAACCAGCCCTCTACCCAATAAGGAATTTACTTTTTTTAACATTAACTGTCGATCGCTTCCCAAACACAAGGCGGATATCTTTGATCTTTTGATCAATGAGTAGCCCGATGCTATTTTCCTTACTGAAACTTGGCTGCATAAAAGTTCAGGCCCTGATGTAGCCATAGCATTGCCTACTAACTATGCCATTGTTAGGAAAGACAGGGAATCTAAAATAGGGGGAGGCATTGCTGTAATCTACAAGTCTTTTGATTGTAAATTCGAAGATTTACCCTCTATGGGCTGCGAGGCCTCCTTATTTAAACTTACTCTGACCCCCCAGTTTACCTTTTCGAGCATACTGGTTTATCGTCCCCCTGGACCTTCTGGCCCATGGGCTTTATCGTTTCCCTATCTAGTTACCCCTCACCTTCTTAATGCTGCTAACTTTACCATTCTGGGTGATCTTAATCTTCATTTTGATGACCCAGCATGTATAAAAAGTGCTGCCCTCATTTCCGATCTGGCAGCAATCAATATTCAGCTTTGTAACTCGGGGTCTACTCATGTGGCTGGTCATTTATTGCATCCAATTTTCTCTAATTTACCGAATATCTACTGCCCCCCGGCCCTCCCATTGTGCTGGTCGGATCACTTTGCGGTTGGTTTTCTGATCAAAGTTGCATCCAGTCCACCAGTACCCGCACTGGGAACTAGGTCAAAAACTAGAAATTGGGGAAAACTTGATATTGGAGCTTTAAATAATCTTTTATCTAATAGTGCACCTTTTATTAAACAAATGGCAATTGCTGAATTTGGGGCCATCCAAAATTGGATTAAAAAATCTATTGATGTTTGTCTCCCTCTTTCTTATAAGAGGGTGAACAATCACCGCCCCCCTGCTCCTTGGTTCACAAAGAGGCTAAAAAATGAAAAATCAAAATGTAAAACATTAGAAAGACAATTGGGGAAGAACTATGCGTCTGACACCAAACTCGCTTATAGAAAGGCCATAAGAGACTACCAATCCCTGTGCAAAACAACCCGAGATGAATATGTCTCTTCTACTATCTCCAATGCTCAGAACTGCTCTAGGACTTTATTTAAGGTGGTCAAAGAACTATCGGGCTCAGAAAGTCAGACTTCCCCCTTATCCTCAATAGATCGCATTGTGAGGACCGCGCCAACTTCTTTTTAAGTAAAGTTGAAAAAATATATTCTGCACTGGACGGTGATAAACTGGTTAACACCATACAGCAGGCCAATACTCTCTCCTATGCAGCCAACAACACTGGTCTTGTGAACTGCAAGAATACAGAATCCATCAACAAATTGGAAACTTGGGGGCATATTCTCAAGGACTCATCGCTGATTCATCGGCACTTTAGCGCCGCAAAAGTGGCGATAGATTTATCGCCCTATTCTCAAGCTGGTGAAAACTGCTGATAACGCCAGTTCCCCAGCGATAGCTGGCGCAAAAAACATCGCCACGAATGAGAGCGACAACTAACACTAATGATATGCAGAGTAGGCGTTCCCGTGCAAAAACACACGAAAACACCACTTCGCGATATTCTCAACGACCAGCCAGATTTGCGATGTGACCCAAAAACAGGCGATAAGGCGCATTAGCAGCAGGGATTTAACACCTGCCTTTTACTGGTGTAAAGCAGGACAACAACCTGCAGCATGAAAGGGAGCCCAGCCCAGAGCCACATCTGAAGACCAACACATGTCATGGAGATACTGACCATGCAGCTCGGAGACCCAAGAGGGTCACAACAGCCACCGCCACCACCCCCAGGACCCCCCCCCTGGACTACCACCGAGGCAGCGCAGAACAAGACAGCTGACCATCCCAAAACGGCATGGCCCCTCAGCCACACAATTGCAGAATGTGGGGAGAGGTGGGAACCAAGTATGTGTGAAGGAGGCAAGTCACCCATGAATAAGAATGTACACAATGCCAAGTGTGGCGGTGATGTGCTGGACAGACTACAGTATGCAGAACACAGACATGTCCATGTGGACATATACTGCTGATGTTTGTAGTGTTGTGAACAGTGGACGCAACCATGTTACCTCAGGCAGTGGGGAAGACCCCGGTCATGTATCCGTGTCGTCCCCCCCTGTAAGCATAAGCGGAGTGGGCTGGGCGGGCGTACGCCAGGCCAGCGTAGGAGTGTGAATAAATAGGCCGGGGCTCTGGGCGTGGTTCACTTCCTGGATGGCCAACGCGTCTGCCAGGGAGGCGCCCCTCACCCTGCCACGAGTCTGCCGCCATTACCGCCAGCCTCCTCAGCCGATCGCTGGCGTCCACGACAAAGGCCCCCAGCGCACCCAGCGGCACAGCACCGCGGAGTTATGTGTGTGCTGACTACTGTCTGCGGCCCACACTGCGGTCAGCAGGGCTCTCAAATCAAATCCAATCCTGACCTGTGAGGACACGCCATCATCTCTGGCTGCACACCCGCTGAGCGCTTCAGGTGCCACCAACTCAGTGCACCACAAGTCATCGCCACGTGGCTGTGTGCCCTTTCTGACCGCTGCCTCCGGCCCACACTGCGTCAGCAGGGCTCACAATTCAAATTGAGTCTTGATTTATTTATGGCGCAGTCCAGTAGGCAACAGACATTGCTTCCAGTGTGGCCCGCCCGGACGACGCATCATCGCTGGCTGCGCACCCGCTGAGCGCTTCAGGTGCCACCAACTCAGTGCACCACAAGTCATCGCCACGTGGCTGTGGGCCCTTGCTGACCACTGCCTCTGGCCTACACTGCGGTCAGCAGGGCTCAGAAATCAAATCCAATCCTGACCTGCAAGGACACGCCATCATCTCTGGCTGCATACCCGCTGAGCGCTTCAGGTGCCACCAACTCAGTGCACCACAAGTCATCGCCACGTGGCTGTGGGGCCTTGCTGACCGCTGCCTCCGGCCTACACTGCGGTCCTCAGGGCTCACAATTCGTATCCAGTCTTGATTCATTAATGGCGCAGGCCAGTAGGCAACAGACATTGCTATCAGTGCGGCCCGCCCGGACGATGCATCATCGCAGGCTGCGCACCCGCTGAGCGCTTCAGGTGCCACTAACTCAGTGCACCACAACACATGTACCCTTTATGATTGAGTTTTGTGCTGTGGACAGCTGACGCGACAATGTCACCTCAGGCAGTGGGGAAGACCTGGGACGATGATGATGAAGATGAGGCAGGTGTACCACACCCCACTGCAGCTGCAGCGGGAATATCCAGAAGGGACACAATGATTAACAATCACTTCACATGAGCACGCTCATCTCTGGTGCCCCTACCTCAGTGCACTGCAAGTTATAGACCCTTTATGATTGAATCTGTGTGTGTAATACGAAGATCACTGTTCTAGTTGTTGCCAGCAACAACCACTCCCTGATTGCTGGCTTACACTCACCCCACACCCATCCAGCACAGGCGTCACTGGACATGTGACCCTGGCAATAAAAAGTGGCCGGGCGCACGTGCCCATAGCCAGTTCCGCTATCTATCTAAGTGTGTCCTTGTGGTCATTATGTATGCATGATAGGCCAGGGCACTACCACCTTACCTTGTGCTGTGGACTGCGGACGCAGCCATGTCACCTCAGGCAGTGTCTAAGACCTTGGATACGTAGCTCTGTCGTCCCCCCTGTAAGCATAAGGGGAGTGGGCTGGGCCGGCGTACGCCAGGCCAGCATAGGGGTGTGAAGAATTTGCCCGGGGCTCTGGGCGTGGTTCAGTTCTGGCCTGAACAAGGAAGTAAGTAATGCGTGTGTCTCTGTTGTAGTGTCGGCGCCACCCTGCCCGCAATCGACAATGTTACAATGTAGCATGCACCCTGAGGGCGGGCTCGCACGAACGGAGAAATGAAGGAGCGCAAGACCGCTTGGGGTCTTGGCTCATACATGCCAAGTGTTGTGTGAATCTGTAATGCCGCAGCAAGAGCCAAATGCCTAGACCTACTCGCAGCGCGAGTTCAGCCACGCATGGACTCTACATCTGTGTACGCCCTATCCTTACCGTAGGCCTACACTCACGTGGCCGCCCACCTTCAACGGACAACATCACAGTGTTGTTGCAAGTGATGCAACCGCGCTGCGCACACAAGTAAATAGGCTCGGGGGAGGGAGGAGCAGCTGTGAGGCAACGTAACACACAGTGATGCCGCACATTTGCCACATGCAAGACATGTCAAACATGAATCCCAAAGTCGCACACATCCCACCCCCAACAAGCCACTTCACATTTCCTGAATGCAAGCAGATGAGAAACTAACATTAGGGATGAAAGCTCCTTTGTCTGAACTATCAGGCGGAAGCACATCTGCACCTCCGACCTTGGAATTGCATGTGCCTGGCACCCCCTGACAGATACTATAGCAGCTGATGTCGACTCCCACACTACGCACAGCCCGACGAAAGACCAACGTATACACACCCCACACACAGAAGTCCTTGCTCGAAGTTATCTTGTATGGAATGGCCTTCACACTTACTCCCACACCATCCCAGGCGTACAACCGTTGCACACTAAAACAACTCATTGATCCGAGCCGTGGCATTTCATCCACAGAACTGGCGCAGGTCAGAACAGTGCCTCTTCAACAAGAGCCACTAACGCAATGGCAGAACATCCCGGACACATGCACAACCCCTGTCATGTGGAACTGTACCGTGCACGTATGCTGCATTTACTGGGGGCACTGCCATTGGCAGTGCTGCGGATCAGTTACCGGCTAAGCTTCCGCCTTGCCAACGTCACCTGCGTTCAGCCTGTGTTGCATTGTCGATCGTGCATATTCGAGTGGTCCATGGATGTCTGCCTATCCAACAGGACGGTAGCTGAACTGGATTTTGACATGTGTGTGCGCCCCCTGTTGACCCACGAGCAGGAGTGTCACCGTGATACCCATTTATGGGATGCCTTGATACTTGGCATACATGCTGGTAGCTGGACCTGGGAGATTGCACAACTCCTCGTGTGCAGTGACCACATTGAACCGCTCCCCTATTGGGCTGTAGTGCTAATTGGTGAAAGGGGGTGGACGCAGCACATCTGTCCGGACCTGCTAATGGATGGCCTCACCGTCCTG
The DNA here is from genome assembly GCA_963921515.1 of Calotriton arnoldi. Classification (NCBI taxonomy): domain Eukaryota; kingdom Metazoa; phylum Chordata; class Amphibia; order Caudata; family Salamandridae; genus Calotriton; species Calotriton arnoldi. The sequence continues at coordinate 1,039,137 of CAWUFW010004324.1, read as the reverse complement.
TTTGATGAAGTCGACAACGAGCTCATGTTGGAAATGATAGCCTACGAAGCTGCAATCGCTTTTATAAACGAGTAACTACGTACCTGCAGCCACAACAGATTGGAACCCATTGCACATGTCCCAACACCTTGTTGCATCTTGGAGATCTAGTCACATATCCCACGACAACAGTGGACATGGCTGCATTCGCCTGGACTCCGAATACATGTGCGGACAACAACGCCGAACAACACACACCTGTGAAAGGTGAGGCACTCCCCAGAGTGGTCAGCGGCGCTTGGCAACGTTCCTCATTCTGACGTACTGCTGCATTGGTCTGCATGTTGTGGCACTAATCTTGCCCGTACTGAGTCTGACACGCATATGCTAATAAAGTCTACGCACCTTCACTTGTATTCAACTGTGATGAGTGTTGGTTTGAATGACAATGTGTGTCTCACTGCCTATCTGGGTCACGGCCATACATGCGCACTGATAGCATTACCCAGGAGTACCTTTTTGTGGAATCACTGTGCCTACATTCATCCATACTTTCATACTTGATTGAGCATAGCCATGACACATCTGTGTGAATTAGAATGTTTTATTCACATTCAGTGGAGTGTTCAAGCTGGACCAGTACAGGGCCATGCAAACCCCACTTTACAATGTTGCCGCGTGGAGGGCCAGCCGGAGTCCTTTAGGGATTGACAAGTTCATCGGGAGTGGAAGACTTCAGTCCGCAGTGTGATTGCTGTGTCATTGGTAACCAAACCAAATATGGCAGTCCATGTCGAGGTCCAAGGTGAGTGTCGCTGAGTGTATCGGGGGACAGTGGAAGGTGTTATTCCAGGGCATGATGCAGAGGGCAGAACCAAGCTGAAACAGGCCATATGGCGGAGATGAATGCTACCACTTCATTCTTACCACAAAGCCCGATTCATCATCATCTTCGTCCTCTGATGTGTCCGGTGACTCACATGCGGGTGGTGGTGTTTTGTCTGCATCACTGTGTGGCAGTGACACATCAGGGGCCGGAGGTGGAATGTCTGCCGCACTGACACTTCAGGGGGCGGAGATGTGGATGGAGTAGTAGCAGCAGCATTCATCCGCGCCAGGCCTTGTGGTGGCAATGCCATGACGAGGATCTGCAGGGCATGGAGGATCACAGCTACATCTGACTGGTGTGCAGCCGTGGCAAACATTCTTTCCGCCTGCATCCGCTCCAAGCTCTCCATCATTCTCCTTATGTGTCCCAACTCCCGACTGACATCGCTGGAGCCACTCTGACTAGACAGTTGTTCTTGGCTCAGAGTCATGACTCCAGCGATGTCAGCCATGGATTGTTGGAGAGCATGGAGCGGACAGTGGGTGTCCGTTAGGGACTGTAAGTGGTCCTTGATGGGACTTAGACACCCACGTATGGCATCTAGTTTGGCTGACATGAGTTCGAACCCCACCCGCAGCTGGTCAGCCATCTTCTCCTGGCACCCGAACACACGGCGTTGGAATGCCATGTGTTGGTCGTGAGGGTCCTGGGAGACAGCTGTGGTGGTGGGTGCTTCCTGCTGTGTGGTCTGTGCAGGGGGTGGGGTCTCATCGATGCAGCTGGGCTGCCCTGCTGCTGGAGGTGGGGTGCCGGAGCTGTCCATGAGCTGTTGGAGGGCATCGGTGTAGATGTTTGTGTGGTCCTCTTCATCATCAGTGCTGTGTTGTTGGGTCTGCTCTGCAGGAGGTGTTGATTCTCCCTCTGCAATGTGAAGGGGAGATGCAGATTGACATTGTGTTCACATGTATGTTCACGCATTGTACAAGTTTACATACAGACTGCATGACAATGTACATTGTGACTGTTTGTGAGGAGATGCCAATTTGATGTGGGACAGTTGACATTTCTGTACCATCAGGGATGTGAGGGTGTACTTGTACATTATCATCTCACAGTTTCCTGCTATGCCACATGCGAATGGCAATTTTCTACACACAAGCGGCAGCAGTTGTGTCCTCTGTTCTGTTGTGTGTATGTTGCAGTTTATACCACATTGTTGTCAATGTTGAGGTGCTCTGATTCTTATGTGTGTGTGCTGCATTGTGGGTGAGTTGCCCCTTCAGCTCTGATTTGTCTGGCCCTTATCCCTTTCAGGCGGTGTGCCTTTCATTTCTGTGCTTATACAGTGCTGAGATATTGCAGACTTGGGTAAATTGGTCTCTTGGTTGGAGTTGTGACTCTTGGGCATGGTTTGTCCGCAGATGTGCTATACTTAATTGTGAATGTGTGCCACTGTGCCCATCTCCCCCCGTCCCCCCAGTCCCTTCTCGTTACTCACCCTGTTGCTGTTGGGTCAGGTCATGTTGTGCAGTGTCCGGTCCCCCAAATCCTGCCACCGTCTCCCCAATGATGGTCCCAGGCTGGTCCTCGTGGGGCTTGTGGGGTTCTGGTTGTCCTCTGTACTTGCTCCGTCTACCTCCATGCTGCTTCGCGGTTGTTTGTGTCTTGGTTGTGTTTTTGTTTGCCGCTTTTATAGTGGCTTTTCCCGGCTGACTTGTGTGACTTGCAGGCCTGGCGCTGCTTATCGCGGAATTTTTTATCGCAGTTGGGCACATCGCAACTTTTTTCACGTTCGGATTTGAATTTTTATCGCCGTCCAGGTAATTTTATCGCGGTCATTTGACGCGTTGTCGGGAGACTATCGCATGTTACCGCCGTGTTGTGAATATGACGTTGACAAGGAGTTATTTTCCCGCGATAGACGGCGATATGAGAAATTGCGTTAACCTATTTTGGCGATGATTGTCGCACGTTCTTGAGAATATGCCCCTTGGTCTCTTTTGGATATGAACTCCTTCAATCAGCTCTTAGGTAGCCTAAAATCTGGTTCCCCTGGTGATCTACTTCCCATCTCCGTGCTGAAGCAGCTTGAGTTGCCTTCACTTATGTTAATTATGAAGCTCCTCAATGCCTCCTTACGGGAAGCTATAGTTCCTCCTGAATGGAAGCATGCTATGGTTCTTCCACTTCTAAAGAAGGCTAATGCTGATCCCTCTCAGCCTTCCAATTTTTGGCCAATCTCACTGTTTCCGGCCTTTTCAAAAATTGTGGAAAGACATATTAACTCACAGTAGTCCCACTTTGTTGAATCCCAAAACTTCTTACACCCCTCACAGTCTGGCTTTAGAGCAGGTTTCTCTACTGAAACAACTCTTCTAGGAGTCACTGAAATGCTTTGGCACCGTTTGGACATTGGGGACACGGTGGCCCTCATTTTACTTGATCTGAGTGCCGCATTCGACACAGTGTCACACACCGTGTTACTGAAAGCTTTGCAATCTTTGGGCATTGACGGCCCTGCACTCAAATGGTTTGACTCCTTCTTGGCTCACCGTACATTTCAGGTCTTCTCTTCTATGGCCAGCTCTAAAATCCACTCAACCTCGTATGGAGTACTCCAAGGCTCTGTGTTAAGCCCTCTAAGGTTTAATGTCTATGTTCAACCTCTGGCGGTGATTGCCGAAGAGGCAGGGCTGTCCCTATTTTCCTACGCTGATGACACCCAGATAATCTTTTCCCTTTCCGCAGCGAAGGAATCTGAGTCATCTACTCTCCAGTCTGGATTGAGGAAAATTGCATCTTGGATGCAAGCGAACGTACTCAAACTTAACGGAGAAAAAACTGAAGTCCTGATTTTTGGGAAAAAACAAGATCTCTGGGGCCCTCAGCACTGGCCGTCAGAAATGGGTGCTTTACCCCAGCCTACTCATCAAGTCTGCAACTTAGGCTTCGTCATTGATGATCAGCTATCTATGAAACAGCAAGTTGTGAAGGTGGCCTCAACTTGCTTCATCATCCTTAAATGGCTAAAGAAAATTCTTTGGATGCTGCCCTGCTCCACTCAGAGAACCATGGTCCAGGCCCTCGTTACTTCCAGGCTGGACAACGGTAACAGCCTGTACCTAGGTGTTAATAAAGATGAGATACAAAGACTACAGGTGGTGCAGAATGCAGCCGTCAGACTGCTCTGCCAGGTTCCAAGGGCTGCTTCTATCTCAGGCTTTCTTCGTGATCTTCATGGGCTCAAGGTGGAGAATCGTACTAAATTCAAAGCCTTGAGCTACATGTTCAAGTTTAAAACTGGCACAGCCCCTCAATACCTGCAATCCTTAGTCCAACCTTACATACCATCATGCCCTCTCCGTTCCACAACTCAGGTAAAATTTTCAGTTCCTAGGATCAGTCGCGCATGGGTGGTCGATCTTTTGCAAATCTAGGTCCCTCCCTGTGGAATTCTCTTCCCTTGTCACTCCGTAACGAAACTGTTTATGGGAACTTCCGTAGATGTCTGAAAACCTGGTTGTTCAACCAGTAATCCTCTGTTTTGTCTCTCTTTCTTCTCAGGCTGGCGCTGGGAAACCCTCTGGGGTAGTTGTGCACCTTATAAATTCAATTAACATAACATAACTTGTCTTGCCTCTTTCTGCACCCCTCTAGCCTTTTTCTGCACCCCTGTTGCTTCTTTCTGCACTTCTCTTGCTTCTTTCTGTACCTCTCTTGCTTCTTTCTATACCCATCTTGCCTCTTTTTGCACCCCTCCTCCCTCTTTCTGCACCTCTCTTGCCTCTTTCTATACCTCTGTTGCCTCTTTCTGCACTTCTGTTGCTTCTTTCTGCACTTCTGTTGCTTCTTTCTGCACTTCTTTTGCCTCTTTCTGCACCTCTCTTGCTTCTTACTGCACCCCTGTCGTCTCTTTCTGCACCTCTCTTGCTTCTTTCTGCACTTCTCTTGCTTCTTTCTGCACCTCTCTTGCTTCTTTCTACACCTCTGTTGCTTCTTTCAGCAATTCTCTTGCCTCTTTCTGCACTTCTCTTGCTTGTTTCTGCACCTCTCTTGCGTCTTTCTGCACCCCTCTTGCCTCTTTCTGCACCCCTCTTTTCTCTTTCTGCATCCCTCTTGCCTCTTTCTGCAGTTCTCTTGCCATTTTCTGCACCTCTCTTGCCTCTTTCTGCACCTCACTTGCCTCTTTCTGCACTTATCTTGCTTCTTTCTGTACCTCTCTTGCTTCTTTCTATACCCATCTTGCCTCTTTTTGCACCCCTCCTCCCTCTTTCTGCACTTCTCTTGCCTCTTTCTGTACCTCTGTTGCCTCTTTCTGCACTTCTGTTGCTTCTTTCTGCACTTCTTTTGCCTCTTTCTGTACCTCTCTTGCTTCTTACTGCACCCCTGTTGTCTCTTTCTGCACCTCTCGTGCTTCTTTCTGCACTTCTCTTGCTTCTTTCTGCACCTCTCAAGCTTCTTTCTACACCTCTGTTGCTTCTTTCAGCAATTCTCTTGCCTCTTTCTGCACCTCTCTTGCGTCTTTCTGCACCCCTCTTGCCTCTTTCTGCACCCCTCTTTTCTCTTTCTGCATCCCTCTTGCCTCTTTCTGCAGTTCTCTTGCCATTTTCTGCACCTCTCTTGCCTCTTTCTGCACCTCACTTGCCTCTTTCTGCACTTTTCTTGCTTCTTTCTACACCTCTGTTGCTTCTTTCAGCAATTCTCTTGCCTCTTTCTGCACTTCTTTTGCTTGTTTCTGCACCTCTCTTGCGTCTTTCTGCATCCCTCTTGCCTCTTTTTGCACCCCTCTTTTCTCTTTCTGCACCTCTCTTGCCTCTTTCTGCACCCCTGTTCCCTCTTTCTGCACCTTTCTTGCCTGTTTCTGCACCTCTCTTGCCTCTTTCTGTATCTCTGTTGCTTCTTTCTGTACTTCTCTTGCTCTTTCTGCACCCTTCGCGCCTCTTTCAGCACCTCTGTTGCTTCTTTCTGCACTTCTCTTCCTTATTTCTGCACCCCTCCTGCCGCTTTCTGTACCTCTCTTGCCTCTTTGTGCACCCCTCCTACCTTTTTCTGCACCCCTCTTGTCTCTTTTTGCACCTATGTTGGTTCTTTCTGCACTGCTCTTGCTTCTTTATGCACCTCACTTGCCTCTTTCTGCACTTCTCTTGCTTCTTTCTACACCTCTGTTGCTTCTTTCAGCAATTCTCTTGCCTCTATCTGCACTTCTCTTGCTTGTTTCGGCATCTCTCTTGTGTCTTTCTGCACCTCTGTTGCCTCTTTCTGCACTTCTCTTGCTTCTTTCTGTACCTCTCTTGCTTCTTTCTATACCCATCTTGCCTCTTTTTGCACCCCTCCTCCCTCTTTCTGCACCTCTCTTGCCTCTTTCTGTACCTCTGTTGCCTCTTTCTGCACTTCTGTTGCTTCTTTCTGCACTTCTGTTGCTTCTTTCTGCACTTCTTTTGCCTCTTTCTGTACCTCTCTTGCTTCTTACTGCACCCCTGTTGTCTCTTTCTGCACCTCTCTTGCTTCTTTCTGCACTTCTCTTGCTTCTTTCTGCACCTCTCTTGCTTCTTTCTACACCTCTGTTGCTTCTTTCAGCAATTCTCTTGCCTCTTTCTGCACTTCTCTTGCTTGTTTCTGCACCTCTCTTGCGTCTTTCTGCACCCCTCTTGCCTCTTTCTGCACCCCTCTTTTCTCTTTCTGCATCCCTCTTGCCTCTTTCTGCAGTTCTCTTGCCATTTTCTGCACCTCTCTTGCCTCTTTCTGCACCTCACTTGCCTCTTTCTGCTCTTTTTGTACAATTCGCAGCTGGCTAAAATGTTAGCGCTGGACCTCCTCCCTTTTTCTTTTGTGGAAGGGGTGGGTTTTCTTGAATTTGTTACAGCCATCTGCCCAAAATGGAAGGTTCCCAGCCGGTCCTATTTTGCCAGAGTTGCTGTTCCAGCACTACATCACGACGTGCTGGAATTGCTTGGACTAGCTTTGCGGCAGAGTGCTGTTCACAGTATCCACATGACAACAGACATGTGGACCAGTTGCCAAGCCACTGATTACATGTGCATCACTGCACACTGGATCTCTTTTGTGGGGGTTAGAGAAAAGATATCTGCAGGTGTTGATACTGCTGAGATTTTTAATGCCACTCGGAAACATGCAACTGTAGCCATGTTCGCCATGGAGAAATCTCATACTGCTGCAAACATTTTGGAAGAGTTTAACAACAAGGTCTTTGGGTGGCTGCCATTCTTTTAAAGCCCGGAAGCAGCTGAGGATCATTCAGCGTGAGTATAGAGTGCCAGTTAAAGCACTCATCCAGGAGGTGCCAACACATTGGAACTCAACTTATTACATGCTTGAACGTCTGTTTGAGCAGTACAGACCAATCAATGAATATGTCATGCGAAGACTAGGGGATGCTACTGTGAAAGGCATGACCGTTGAGATGGACCAATGGGGCCTAGTTTAATGCCTGACAGAGATGCTACTTCCTTTCGAGCTCTTCACACGTGAAGTCAGCAAGGAGGACTGTACTATGGGCCAAGCTATCCCATTGTTGCACATGCTACAGGAACAGCTGAGGGGGTGTCTGCAATGTACGCAGGTGTGGAGGAAAAAAAAGAAGCATATGAGTTGGTGGAGAGCTTATCCCTTCGCTTAGCTGAAATTATAAGGGTGCAAACTAAGATTGTGTCATCCAACCATTACATTTCTGCCACAATTCTGGATCCACGGTACAAATCAGTACTGAACACTAACACATTAATTCCTTTTTCACAAGTGGATGTTGCCAATTACAAAACTTGGATAGCTGCGGCAGCCAGTGACTTTGAAAAAGACCGGCTGGAAATTAGAGGCCCGCTAATCCAGCCCACAACAAGTACTGCAGGGCAGCCTGCGTCAAGTTCAACTTCAGAGCCTGAGGGCAGTCCGTTTGGCTCACAGCAGTCAAAACCACCAACATCAACAATAGCAAGAACAGGATCATCATCACCAGCCCCAATAAAATCGGCACAAGAATGGTATCTACAGCAAGGGCTTGTTAGGTCCAGTGCTGATGCAAATGCAAAGGCAAAAGAGGCCGGGCAAAGCGGAGCACCCCTGAGCATTGAGCGGATGGTCCAGGCCTATCTGGATGACCCAACAGAGGTCTACATTGATCAAAACCCATTGCTGTATTGGTATGGGAAAAGTCGCCATTGGCCAGTGCTCAGCAGGCTGCCGATAAACTATTTGGCTTGCCCTGTCGCAAGTGTCTCTTCTGAGCATTTTTTCAGTGCTGCTGGTGCCATTGTAACAGTGAAAAGGACCAGTCTCTCACCCCAAAACGTGGAGAGGTTAACCATGATCAAAATGAATCAGCACTTTATACCACCGGATTACACCATACCTGAAGCACAGCAGGAACAGGAGGACAGTGACTTAGGTGACGAAAGTAGTGTGGTAGATGACCTACTTCTGGGTGAACCACCAGAGTTTGAGGACGAGCTCTATTTCCCTGACAATTAGGCTTTCAACTTGTTACTTTCTTTCTTCCTTATTTACTTTTAATATTTGAGTGTGTCTCTGTTTTTCTGGTTCGAATCACAACAAATCCATCACCACCGTCTTGTATTTTTATTGCCGTATTGGAGTTGCAACTGCATTTATTAAAGAAGTCCACTCCTCCGAGTCCTGCTCCATCCATCCTGACTCGCCCTAAATCCATTTCCCTCAAGCCAGACATTGGATGGAGAATAGTACAAGAAATGTGTGCCTGCCTCGTCGAGTCCCTCTAAAAGAACATGACTATAGCTATCCTCCTTTCTGAGCCGAGAGGGACTTCCCTTAAGATGAGAACAGGTAATGATGAATCTGATTGCATGCATTGGACGCTGACTCTGAGTTATTGGTGTGTTTGTGCTGTTGTTGTTGTTGTGCATGAAGTGTACTAGTATTTAATCTACACACTAAAACAAAGTGACTCAAGTCAATGTTTCCCTTCTTGTTGTTTAATAATAAATTGTACGTCTTCTACTGCAGGGCGATCCATTGCATTTTTGAATATGGAATCTGGACTCACTTGGTACACAACACTACAGACTGATTTGGACACCATGATGACGATGATGACCACATACTCTATACTCTTCGCAGTCAGTCAGTAAGATCGGAGATGATTGATGGAATAATTCGGGCGTTTCATGAAGTGGTATAAAGGTAAACAAGTCAATCAACAACAACCACAGCAGACCTACATGTCTATGACTGTAGTGGTGAAGTCGAGTCAGTGTAGTGGAGTGGTATGACTGACAGCGGTGCATTGATTTAGTTACTTAATTTGGAAAATGCTATGTTGCTGCATATGTGTGCTCTGTCTGGCTCAGTCAAAATCTAAGCTAACTGGAGTTTTGGTGGGTGCCGTGGGCATGCTCTGTCCTCTTGTTGTTGTAGCGTGGTTAATGCTGGAAACAGAGTAGACATGATGTAGCCATGCCGCCTCTGAAACGGTTCTTGTTGCACTGCTCCGTAATTTATGCATTTTTTTCTCCTTGATTTTTCAATATCCCTTTGGGTTTTCCTTACACTTACAGGCCGGCCGCTCTTTACCCTGTGCTATACTGGGAAAAACAGCTCACACTTACCTTACCAATCCGCATCCGCCAGGCAGGCAGTGGGGCACCAAAGATTGACGGAGCATCCATGGAAGGGAGGAGACCAAGAATAATAATAACGAGATGCCACTTCCCAATTTGACCAGGATAATACAGTAACTTAGTATCATTCATCATCTTTTAATTAATTTGATTCATTTTTTCTCTTCAATCATTACGACTGTGTGTTGTTGTTTATTTGGTTTGCTCTTAGTCTTTGCTTATATCCCTAAAGCTATTTTTTAATTTTCTTTGCTAGCTTTAAAAGGAAGCCCGGTACAACATAACATAAATAAATGTATGTAATTTGGGTCTCTCTGAGGGCAGACAGGCAATGCAATTGCATAATAATAATTAATATACTGCTGCCCTGTGTCTACTAGTCTACTTAGTAGTAGTGCTACTTATCATTAACCTCATCATGCATGCATTTCCTTTTTTCTCCCTTAACAGATTTATTAATATGATGGTTGTCTGCCAAGATTGTGTGTTGTCCACGTGTAGTGTTTGTCTTTGTCAAACCTTTCCCTCAAATAGCCCTTCCCAACCATTCATCAAATCCTAACCCTCTTCCCTTCGGCTGTGTGATTTATTGAGGTGTGACTAAATTAAATTTACACCAATAATTGATCACACACTTGCTGGGGCGGATGTGGTTCAAGCAAGTAAGCAACACTAATTCAAGGCAGGTCAAGGAACTTCTAATTCTGCTCTAAGTATATATATATATCGTCGGCCACACTGGCAACATATTAGATTGCCCAGTGCCCACCCATGCTCAGTAGTATTCGCTATTCTCTTTTTTTCCAGAGGAACATAATTATATTATTAACCCATAATTAATTATTAATTGCCGTCATGGATTTCATCCTTCCAGCACTAAAGGTTACGCTTGTCCACTTCATAGGTCGAGTCCACTACATCAGTTTGTTGTAACTTGTACTAGGCTATCCCTGCCACCATTATGTTTTATTTTACTTTAGCATTAATAATATCAATATGATTCATCATCACTTTCTTCTTGTTTGGCAGTCTTCTTCTTGTGTACTTACTACTTACTGTACTTCTACTACTCGTTCCCTAGTCTCACTCAGGTGACTGACTTGTCTCATTTTATTTTTTTGCAAATGCAACTGTCTATTACTGCTACCACCACCTACCATGGCACCTTAGGAAACCAAACCATAACCATGCAGCCATTGCTTTGGCTAAACATCAATCACAGGTAAGAGAAGAAGTGTGGGGGAGTCAATAATGTATATCCCATGGAAATTAATTAACACACCCACATCCTTCCGAGTACATACTAGAAAGGGGTTTTAGTTGCAGAATGCATTGATTAGGAGGAGAGACTGACAGTAGTAGGACAATTGTGTGTACTGCATCTATCTATCTGTCTGTGTGTTACACTATTGGCAGATTTCAAAAACTGGCTGCAGCCCTGCAGCAAAAGGAGGAAACAAAAACAAACAAGGTGACGTAAAAGAGCAACCACCCCCCCAGAAAAGATTTGCATCATATCATATGTATTGGAAAACTATAAATTATTTATTATACCCTAACAAATATAAACTATAAGAAAAACCCACAACACCTGACCCACCCCTCTACCTAACCCCAACCAATGTCCAGTAATGTCCATGTCCAAAAGTAAACCCCAAGGTTCCCCAACTAGTCCCACCCACCAAAAAAAAGATTAAAAAAGGGGCAAGAGTCAAAGAAGACTTAGGTCATGATGTTGTGATAGTCTGACGTCTAGCGGCGGGGGTGCCGGCTAGTTTTTTTTAGGATCTCCATCTGGGCCTCCAGGCGCGCCACTCTGCGGAGCACGTGGCGCCGAAAGTTCCTGCAGGAACAACAGGGGTGTGCAGCAGTAGATGTTGTTGTTGCCAATGGTGATGGGCGGCGGGCGGCTGACAGACCATGGCGCCGTACCACCGGAGGCATGGGGGGCTGGCTGGGCCCCAGGGTATTGGAGGAAGAAGCTGCTGCCTCCTCCTCCGCCAGGACAACCAGCTGGCGATATTCATCCCGGATGGCCTCCAGCTTTCTTTGCCGGGCCGTGGCCGCCAACTCCTGCCTAGTGGGTTGGGAAGGAGTAGCTATATCAAGAAAGGAAAAAAGAATGGTTGTAACCAATACTCTTAGCAAAACAGTAACACAAAATTAAATTACAGTCCACACATAAAAATTATAGTGGCACAGTAGTAGCAGTAGCACTAGCATCTGTCGTATCCTCCTCCTCACTTCCCTTCCTCTGCCCCTAAGATTTGGATTTGATGATTATACTTTCAGGCACTAAGTATGGAGTAGAGTAGAAGTATTTTTTCTCTCTCTTGTTTAGCACAATTAATCTTGTAGGCATGCCAGCTCAGTCAGCTTGTGCCCTAGACAGACATACTCGTTTCGCAGTCTCACAGAACTCATGTACTTTACTACTGTCTGCATGTGGGGCAGCTGTACTACACAATTATATATTTCCATTACGGCCATACTCTGTTAAATCAATGGCAAATGCTCAGACAATTTCACTTTCACCCTGACTGCACTACTGCAGGCACATGATGATGGTTAATGATCATCACATGCTTATGGATGATGAGAAACGACGGTACGACATCATGTCACTCACGTCAAGTGATGATGATGACACACTGAGTGATTTGTAAGTACTAGTTACCAATTACCATGCAGCCGATAGGCCACCCATGGCTGACACAGGGAGGGGACTGGAGCGGAAGTGAGCCTCGGAGTCGGAGGGAGGAGATTATGGGTAGGGTAAATATTTAGTCATGCACAATATATATGTTGTGCTTGCAAACTACTGTGAGTCAAGTACAACCTCAAACCTTTGAATCAAAAACCTTGCAAAAAAACTGTCCTTGTTCTTCCCAGGGCTTGTTTTTTCATTTACATTCAGTGCATTGCTCTTCTAGCATTATTATTATTTTATTCATAATATTCTTCACCCTTGACTTTGGTACTCTGGCACGGTTTAATTTTCTTTTACATTCTCTTCATCCAGTCTGACTCTGTTTTCACCTACTATGATACCATCGAGGCATCCATCCATCCAAACATGGCTATCATCATAAACCGACTTTCACCGACAACAACATACATTTTAGATAAATAACCAACGACCACCCATGCCATGCGTCCTTGCGTGCCTTAGAGTTTGACCCCTCAAACCCCCCGGAGGATTCCTTTCACCCATACAGTTTCACCCACCCAGACAGGCATCCTTTCTGCTTTCTCGTTCACATTTTCATCCATCCTTCAACTACCCATGCATCCTATTCCAATCCTTATCATCTTCTTCCGCCACCTATGCATCCCAGGGCCCCTTCCTTGACCCACGCATCCTTCTCTGCCAGTCATACATGTTGTCTGACTGTTTGTCTTCGTAATAAAACTGTCTTTGCTGAGTTGAAGATAGAATATGCCATTAGTACTCAACCCCCGCAGCTAATGCTAATGTTTAAGTAAAGGTCAAGGTGTCTTCTTCAACTGTTCAGTGTTCTCACAAGCAACAACTTAGCCTCAGTAGAAGTACAGTGTACTACTAGTACTGAGTGTACACCCTTGCAGCAAGTGTATTCATCATTCTCAATAAGTAAGGAATATGACTTACCACCGCCCACCACTGCTGCTGGCTCACCCCCTGTGGCTGCCGCATCCTCTCCCTCCGGACTGGCATGGTGGCCCTCACCGCTGGCCCCGGCACTGGTGGTCGGTACGCCTGGAAAAAAAAATCCAATTTTTTTAGATGCCATATACGCCTCCCCTATTTATTTTTTTAATTAGCAAGATTGAAAATACATAATTAATAATACATATACACCACACACATCACTATCTACAATTCGGATATCAGTACAGTAGACAGTATGTCCTATCAAAAATAACTAAATAATATCCGGTTGGGCATTTTGTTGGTGGCAATTTTTGAAAAGCCTCTCAGGAAGAGGACAACCCATAGGACTGGACACAGTGACTAGAGCTATGGTGCATCTCATTTTTTGAAAAGAAGAAAGAGTGGCCAACTGGGCGGACATGAGGTCTCTCTTAGTTGGAAAATGGTGCCGTCCTCCTACTCCTCTCATATACTTCCTTCCAGCCATGGTGCATAGTAACAGTTGTTCAGTGTTCACCATCAATTGCTGCTACTAATAAAAAGTGCTAGGCCTGGATTAGAAAAAGTAAAATACACCACTTTGGGGGGTCCTGCTCCTGTCCAACATGAGTGACCACCATTACTGATTGAGCATGATGAGACAGTAAAAGAAACTAAAGCCTTCTAATCTCACAATTCACAAACCTGCGGATATACCTTACTTGTCTTGGGCATGCAATCTGCAGTCTGACTCTGCACAGCACATTAGTGCTACTAGTAGTAGTAAGGAGTCCTTACTAGTACTAGTAGTAGCCTAGGCTAGGACCAATGGGTTCTCTGAGTCTTACAGTACCACTACTAGGCAATCCAAATAAGGGAGAGAGAAAGCTCAGTGAAACCCAGAAGAGAGCAAGCTACAGACAGACTGTCTAATAGAGTCAAAGCAGAGGTTAGTCAGAAGCAGTTTGATTTGATGTACAAATAAAAACAGACACTAGAAGAAACAATGTTAGTAGTAGTACTTAGTTAGTAGTAGGTAACGGTGGAGCAAAAACAAGAATTTAGAAGCAGATAGATTGAAGAGGATTTTGGAAAAATTTAAATTAGGAAATGGAAATAATAGAGCGGTTAAAGTTAGGGAAATATTACTATAAACACCAGGAGGACTTACTGGGGCCAGCAGCAGAGCCATCTGCGGCTGCGCCTTAGGCCGCTTCCTGCTGTTCCTGGGAGGCCCCTCCAGCTCCCGCACCAGCCGCACTGCCAGCTGCCCCAGTCTTCTTCTTGCCCCTGGATGCTGATCATGTAAAGAGACAAAAAATGATTTGTGTTAAATATATATAAATATAATTGCTCTAAAAATATTTTTAGACAGGAAACGGCAATTGCAATAACATTGACCTATGCTAAATCAATCAGATCGACTTATTCGACTAGTAGTAGTCGACTAGTATGTATCGCAGTCGAGTACCATCCGATCATTATTATTCCACTGTTCAATTCCGATTCCTGAATCCTAAGCATACCTAGCCCGCCTATTCCTGACTTTGGAATGAATGAATTGCAAAAAAATTATATTTGCATTTTGCTTCTAACTAAGTTCAGATCTCATTCCCAGTCATCTCTCAGACAGTCTCAGTCTCAACTCCAACAACCCTTTTTGACGGGCCAATTACTAAGTCTGCATTTATTCTTCTTAATGCATAGATGGACGCATGCATAATTGCAGCATACACCAAATTGGTTGGTTGCTATTATTCACTCACTATCAGAACTACAAAAAGTTCTACTAGGAGTAGGACTGAAGTCATGTGAGAGCCTGAGTGAGGACACGACACTCACGAGTCACGACGCAGGCCGCTAAATTATCAAATAATACTAACTAACTAACTACTACCACTATCTTAGTGACAGGAGGAGACAGGACAGCCTGACAGGACAAAGGAAAGGACTCAAGTCTTTCCTATGAGGATTAAAATGAATACCTACCTAACTTAAATTCTCTAACTTAAATTCTCTAACAAGCCCAAGTGAGCGCAAAGTTGCAAACAAGTACGACGATTAGTTAGTGGCGCCAAGCACCTGTCTGGAAGTAACAATCACATAATATAACATTTTTAAACATAGGTTACCTTACCTGCATGTAAGCACTGCAGCAGCAGCATGTTAGCTATTTGCGAAAAAAATAATATTCGCAATCGCAATAAATAACAGTCAGAACAGAAGAACACAAAATAGTAATATAAATAAATAGCTACTCACCAAGCCCCGGGACCTCAACACCTAGCAGGTTCAGCAGGTCATGCTCCCGGTCCAGGATATCAGACCACCGGTGCGTCAATTGGTTATGGGTACGCCGGACCCCAGAGCAGCGAAACACTGCTCGGCGCACACTTGCCCACCGCCGGTGACGCTCCCGGAGCCCGTACCCGGACCCAGGCCTGCCGCCTGCTGCCAGGATTAAGGGGAGGTGGCGCTGGATAAAAAAAAACAGGGCGGCCACCTCCGCCTCACTAAATAAGGCCCGTGCCGGCACCCATGTGGGCGCCGCCTTCCGCAAGGAAGGCGGTCACGGCTCTCACTGTGAGCCCTCTGACTTGTCTTCTTCCCCTGGCCCTTTGCCATGGTTCTGGGTAGGCGGGGGCGGAAAAGAAAAGGTAGGAACTAAGAAAGTAAGTAAAAGAAATGAAAAAAGCAAGTAATAGAAAAAGAGTGAAAAACGCAGTAAGAACACTAACAAAGTAGGAAGAAACGCAAAATATACAATCAGGAATAGAGAGGAATAGATAATAAATAAAAAAGATCAAAAAAAAGTTTCTAGAAGCAAAGGATTGAAAAGATATAGGGAGGATAGAAAAACAGGCCCAGAACCATAGCAAAAAGTGAAAAACAAGATGGCCGTGCCCATTGGCGCACGCGTGGTGAAGTTCGCGTGATATTTCCCCCCGAGCACGCAAAAAGCGTCACCGAACACGCAATACGCGTTCCCAAACAGGAAAAACGCATCGCGAACGGGCGGAACAAGCAACTCCGTGCGCTCGCTGAAATTCGCGTAGGTTGCGGAGGTTTTCTGTGGCTTCGCGGAATTCCACATAGCGTGACTACGTGAACTTCGCCCAGGGTTACACAATACACCACACAAGACAAGTGGGATGGCAATGCAGCACAAAAGACCATAGAAAGAAATAGGGAGGGGACAGGGCCATGCACATGGACAAGCGAGAGCAGAGGGTGTCGTGTAGTTCTTAAGAATACATAGGATCTGCGCATTTGTTGGACAACATAAACTGAGGGATTGGTGTCTAGACTGATTCTGGACACGCACACAGAATATGTCAGCCTATAGACCAGCTAGCTCACAGTGCCACTATAAGCCCCCAAACCTTACCAAGGAGTGAATAGTTTCTGGCAACCATTGAACATGACAATCCTTGACCCTTCAGGGATCGAGGAAATAGAGCAGTACTTTTCACTCAGTCAATCGTGCTCACTTAGTCTCAGAGAGATACACAAAATAAACGTTGGGGACGTTTTCAAAAAGTATTTATTGAACCAGCATCATTCTAGTATAAAACATGTTTGCTGCGTCAATGAATAGACAGAAGCAAATGTAAAAGATTATAAGCACCAACAGAGTAAATAGAAGGTAGAATTCTACCATGGTGCTAAAACAGTGAATATATGCAGGAATATAAACATGACAGTAATCAAGAGTATTCCTACGATGCGGACCCTACCTAAGAGAACTTGAGTGTACCTACCATGCATGTGGATGTAAAGCCAAGAATCCCCTAGGAATGAGCCAACCCTATTACCTGATGGGAAAGAATGAAGGACCCCGTCTTGGTCGCAAGTTGGACACTCCGCAAGGGATGTCGGACCTGTGCGTGTTGAAGCTTCAGCGTGCAGGGGCCTCAGTGTCTTGCGTCATCGTGGAAGCATCTCCTCTTTTACCTAGTGAATGTACAGCTCTTTAATACCACAAAGATAGGATCGGGGTTCCTACCACAATTGATATGTTGTGAGTACGATTATGTAAATGAACCTAAATCAATAACTGGAAGTATGCAAAGTAGCTCTGTCGTTCTAGGATGAAAATAGCGGTGACTTTGGTACAGAGTATGTAAATCCTGTTATGTATGTCATGTGCAGGGGATTATTCTAAGAATCCTCATGCATAATAAATTAGGCTAGTTTCAAGGCAACCAATCGACATTTATTCAGCACATAACTAGGTAAAAAATCAGTGCTAAAATTGTTATGCAGAGCAAGGTAGGGCAATTGTAGGTAAAAGGTACTTAGGCCTAGGTTGGGGAACATAACAAGGGGAAACAGGCAAGGGCGGCAAGCTGACCATACTGGGCAGACAGGAGGGACAGCTGCAGCATAACGGACCATGAAGGCAGGAGGGAGGGGCAGGGGCATGACAACGGACCAGACAAGGCAGGAGAGAAGGGATAGGGGCCTGCACATGGAAAACGGAGGGCAGGGGGCCAGGGGGCAGAGTTGGAGAAGCAAGCTGACCATGAAGGGCAGGCGCGATGGGCACTGGAAGCACAACAAACCATGGAGGGCAACAGTGAGACTATAATGGCATACACACAGACAACGGAGGGAAGGTGGGAGGGTGGAGGGTGGGAGGGGGTCAGGGGCAGCAAGCTGACCACACAGGCCAGGTGGGAGGGGCTGTGGCAATACAGAAGGCCATGCATGGCAAGCGGGAGGGTTAGTGGCAGCATATTGGCCATGGTGTGCGAGAGGGAGAGGGCAGGGGCATGCACAAAGGACCATGGAGGACAGAAGGGATGGGTTGGCGCTGGAAACAGGCAAGAGAGGGCATGGGAATGGGCTTTACAACAGACCACGTGGGCTAGGCAGGAGGAGCAGTTGCAGCACATCAGAGCATGTTTGGAGGACAGAAGGTAATAGCAGCCAAATGAACAATGCAGGAGGGAGGGAATAGGGGCATAGAACTCTGACAGGCAGGGTGGAAGTGGCAGGGACAGGCATCAGTCATCCGATCATACTAGGCAGGTGGGAGTGGCAGTGGCAACTCAACAGAACACTCAGAGTAGATAGGAGGGCCAGTATCAGGTCCATGGAACATGGTGAGCAAAAAGGAGGGCGCAAGGGCAAGCACACAGTTATCAGAGGGTGGGGAAGAAGTGTAGGGGTGGCAAGCTAAGCGCAGAGGCTAAGCAGGAGGGCAATGATGGGGCATAGAATTGGGCAACAGAGGGCAGGAGGAGTGGGCAGGGACTTCAAGCTAAATGGAGGGCAGTGACAGCACATCGGACCACGCAGAGCAGGAGGGAGGGGGCTGGTGCATGGACTTGCACAACAGACAGTATGAAGGAGATGGATGGGGCAACAAGGTAACTGTTCACAGCAGGCGGGAAGGGCAGTGGCAGAAAAAGGGCCACACAGGACTGTAATGAGGGGCCAGGGGCATGGACTTGGACAATGCATGGCAAGGAGGAGGGGAGGCAGGAGCAGCAAGCTTGGGTGGGGGCAGCACAATGCCAGGCCATGCCCTGAGGCCAACTTCCCCCGCCACTGTGCACTGGGATGGTCATTTTACTTAACAGTAAAAAAAACCATAGAAATTAACTGAAAAAAACAAAGATTATAGTTAGGAAATAGAATTTTCTTTTAAAACTTCACTAAAAAAACAAAGGTTACAGGGATGATATAGTTAGGTTGAGATTTTACACACACAAAACCATAGAAATTCAGTTGTTATAGTTAGAGTTATTTCAAGTAACTATAACTTATGCCCTAAGGTAACTATAACTTGCACCCTTGCCATATACTGTTAATGCCTTTGTCCCTCATGACATGTTCTATGACATCATAGATAATATCACTGTAACATTTGCAGTAAAATTATTAATGAGAAAACTGTGCATGGCGAGGGTGTGAGTTATAGTTACTTGAAATAACTCTAGCTATAACAGCTGAATTTCTATGGTTTTGTGCATGTAAAATCTGAACCTAACTATAACGTCCCTTTAACCTTTGGTTTTTTAATGAATATATATATACACACACACACATATATATTACCTACTGGCGGTCGCCAGTAGGTAGTTATAGTTAGGACCTCGTTTCTATTCAAAAAGCATTTTTTCTTTTGCCAATATCTTTGGCGCCGTTTGACGAATCTTCGCGAAATTTTCAAAACTAATGGTTCACTCAGGTCAGCTCCTGTCTTGAAAGTTTTGGGGTGATTCGTCAAGCGGGGGCCGAGAAAAAAGGGGGGTCCCAAAACGCATTTTCCCCATGTTATTTTCCATAGGAATTTTGGAACAGGCTACAGCCTGAACTGCTGAACGGAATTACACCAAATTTGGCAAAAAGGTAGCTCTTGGTTCAGAAAGCATGCTTTTTTAAACGGTGTAAATCCGTTCAGTAGTTCCTGAGAAATTCAAAAAATAAAAATGTATATATCTGAGCACCGAGGAGGATTTGCGACTCCTCCCGAGCACGAGCTTCATTCTGATTGGCTGCCAACACTCCAAACCAGGAAATGTTGGAAACAGTAAAAAAAAGATGAAAAACAATAAAAGGGGGCAGAGTAGAAACACCTGACCCCCTATGCCTGCTCAGGGGGTCCCACAAGGACCACCAGGGCCAAAAAAAGCATTTTTTAAAAAAAACAAATCTGCCGAATTCGCGCTGGGTGCGCGAATCCGGCCCAAAAAAAAAACAAAGCGCGGGCTCCCGTGCTTCGTTTTCTATAAGCCCCCTGGTGGGCCAGCTCCCAGAGGCAATGTGTAATTATGTAGCGGGGGCCCACGGGGGCCCCCGCATCCCTGGGGACCGTCACCTCCCCATGGCTATGCTAATTATACGCGGGGGGCACGCAGGCCCCCCGCAGCCCCGGGGACCGCCACCTCCCCGGGGCTTTATTGTAATTAAAAAGCGTGGGGGGGCTGATGCCTCCCCACACGCAGCCCCAGGGCCCCTACCTCCCTGGGGCTTTAATAATTAAACGTGGGGGGCATGAGGCCCCCCCGCAGACCCGGGGACTGCCACCTCCCCGGGGCTCCGATCTTTTTAAAAAAATGTGTGGGGGGGCTCAAGCCCCCACACAGCCCCGGGGACCACCACCTCCCTGGGGCACACTTCATTTACATATGGGGGTCCATTGCGGACCCCCGGCCCTGGGGACCACCACCTCCCCGGAACTGTGCAGATGATGGGAGGGGGCCGCGTGGCCCCCCTACTGGAGCCCTCGATGGCCCTGGGGACCGCTACCCCCCAGGGCCGGCTCCTGCAATGTGTTGGGGTGCCCATCCCCAAGACATTGCCATTTGCTATGGCAGGGCAGGAGCACGACTACCGCCCTGCCATAGCAAACACTGCTTTGCTTCTTGGAAGCGAGAGCAGGAAACCTGCTCTTGCTTCCAAGAAGCAAAGCAGAATTGCTTTTGGGCAAGTGGAGCTGCATGTCAGCAGCACCCCTTGCCCAAAAGCAATGCCGGCTCCCGCAGGAGGCGGGGAGCCGGCAGGGACCGTGGGGGCATTGGGACTCCCCCCACGGTCCCCAACGCTGAGGCCAGGTCCCAGGGGATGGGGTCCCCGGGGCCAGAAGTGACCCAGGGAAGGGGGGCCACGCGGCCCCCCTCCCTAATTAAAAATAATTTAAAAAAGAGATTGAGGCACAGCCCCGGGGGATGGGGTCCTCAGGGCCAATAATGGCCTCAGGAGGGGGGCCGCGCAGCCCCCCTCCTTAAAAATAATAAATAAAAAAAAGATTAAATATGTGGCCATGCCCCGGGGGATGGGGTCCCCGAGGCTAAAATCGGCCATGAGAGGGCCACCGCACAGCCCACTCCCGTTTAAAAAAAATAAAAAATAAATGCTCAGGCTCTGAAGGATGGGGTCCCCAGGGCCCAAAAATAATAAAGGGAAGGGAGGGCCACACAGCCCCCCTTCCAAAAACCAAATTTTAAAAAAGCCGGCATATCGCCAGAGGCCCCGCCCCCTCCCTGCACCACTCTGCAAACGCACCCCCTGGCACGTTCTAAGTTGGGGGATTAACTGGAGGTAATAGGAGGGGTAGTTGGCCCTCAAGGACTTCTCTTCAGTCCTTGGGGGCCAACTACTTCTCCTATTACCTCCACTAAGTCCCACACAGTGGGATTGCTAAGAGGTCTTTGGAGGCCACGCCCCCCCTTTCTCCACCACTCTGCAAACGTGCCTTCTGGCACAGTACTGGTCGGGGGATGAAGTCCACTTTACTCCTGAGGGACTTTGGGGGCCAAGAAGCCCTCCTGGTACCTCCTGTAAGTCCTATGCAGCGGAATTCCTGAGCACTGGTCGGAGGCCCAGCCCCCTTTCTGCACCACTCTGCAAACGCGACTACCAGTTAAAGAAGCATTTGTAATGTAATAGGTCTCGCATTTGTGAGAGTTAGAGCTATTGGTGTTGTAAATGTAAAAGATTTTTACTAAAGTTTTTTGGTGTAGAGTGGATGTACGTTGTGTGTAGTGGAATTATGTGGTATGTTGTGCAGTGTAATTATGTGAATAGAAAGTATGTGGTATTTAGTGTATAGGAATTATGTGGAGTGGGATTATGTGTTTTGGAGAGTAATTATGTGGTATTGTAGTCTGTGTTGTGGAGTGGTAACCTCAGGTTTAGTCTTCCTCGTTTCCATAGAAGTTAAACTATAAACTCAATGAGACACAAAAACAGAAGGAACCACTGAGGAGCACTTCTGGACC
This sequence comes from Calotriton arnoldi, assembly GCA_963921515.1. Classification (NCBI taxonomy): domain Eukaryota; kingdom Metazoa; phylum Chordata; class Amphibia; order Caudata; family Salamandridae; genus Calotriton; species Calotriton arnoldi. The sequence continues at coordinate 1,017,372 of CAWUFW010004324.1, read as the reverse complement.
TAGTCAGAGGTATGAGCAGGGCCACTGGAATTATGTGACTGTTCAGCTGCACCAATTTTCACATAATTAAACATTTTCCGCATTTGCCAAATATTCCATCATCTGCTGCCTAATCTGCAGATTTGAACAAAAAAAGCCTTGTTTCTAGCTCAAACGGCTCAAATGTTCCCAAAAATGCAGTGTCACGTGTTACAGCATGGTGGAAGGCCCTTTGCAAAGCTGGAATGGTCACGTGTTACTTATTGCAAAATGTGGATGTTAAATTGGTACTAATGGTGCACAAACCTCTCTTCTTTCTGTGCCTCTCTTGCCTCGTTCTGCATTTCTCTTGCTTCTTTCTGCACCTTTCTTCCTCTTTCTGCACCTCACTGTCTTCTTTCTGCACTTCACTTGTCTCTTTCTGCACCTCTGTTGCTTTTCTCTACAGATCTCTTGCCTCTTTCTGCACCTCTCTTGCCTCTTTCTGCACCTCTCTTGCTTTTTTCTGCAGATCTCTTGCCTCTTTCTGTACCTCACTTGCCTCTTTCTGCACTTCTCTTGCTTCTTTCTACACCTCTCTTGCCTCTTTCTGCTCCTCTCTTGCCTCTTTGTGCATTTCTCTTGCCTGTTTCTGCACTTCCCTTGCCTCTTTCTGTACCTCTCTTGCCTCTTTCTGCACCTCACTTGCCTCTTTCTGCACCTCACTCTCTTCGTACTGCACCTCTCTTGCCTCTTTCTGCACTTATCAAGCCTCTTTCTGTACCTCTCTTGCCTCTTTCTGCACCTCAAGTGCCTCTTTCTGCACTTCTCTTGCTTCTTTCTACACTTATCTTGCCTCTTTCTATACCTCACTTGCCTCTTTCTGCACTTCTCTTGCTTCTTTCTACACCTCTCTTGCCTCTTTCTGCTCCTCTCTTGCCTCTTTGTGCATTTCTCTTGCCTGTTTCTGCACTTCCCTTGCCTCTTTCTGTACCTCTCTTGCCTCTTTCTGCACCTCACTTGCCTCTTTCTGCACCTCACTCTCTTCGTACTGCACCTCTCTTGCCTCTTTCTGCACTTATCAAGCCTCTTTCTGTACCTCTCTTGCCTCTTTCTGCACCTCACTTGCCACTTTCTGCACTTCTCTTGCCTCTTTCAGTACCACTCTTGCCTCTTTCTCCACCTCTGTTGGTTCATTCTGCACTGCTCTTGCTTCTTTTTTCTGCAGTTCTCTTGCCTCTTTCTGCACCTCTTTTGCTTCTTTCTGCAGATCTCTTGTCTCCTTCTGCACCTCTCTTGCCTCTTTCTGCACCTCTCTTGCCTCTTTCTGTACCTCACTTGCCTCTTTCTGTACTTCTTTTGCTTCTTTCTACACCTCTCTTTCCTCTTTCTGCTCCTCTCTTGCCTCTTTGAGCATTTCTCTTGCCTGTTTCTGCACTTCCCTTGCCTCTTTCTGCACCTCACTCTCTTCGTCCTGCACTTCTCTTGCCTCTTTCTGCACTTCTCTTGCCTGTTTCTGCACTTCTTGAGCCTCTTTCTCGACCTCTCTTGCCTCTTACAGCACCTCTGTTGCTTCTTTCTGCACTTCTCTTGCTTCTTTCTGCACCCCTCTTGCCTCTTTCTGTACCCCTCTTGCCTCTTTGTGCACCTCTCCTTCCTCTTTCTGCTCCTCTCTTGCCTTTTTCTGCTGTTCTCTTGCCTCTTTCTGCACCTCTTTGGCTTCTTTCTGCACTTCTTTTGCCTCATTCAGTACCACTCTTGCCTCTTTCTGCACCTCTGTTGGTTCATTCTGCACTGCTCTTGCTTCTTTCTGCACCTCTGTTGCAAATTTATGCATCCCTCTTGCCTCTTTCCGCGCCCCTCTTCCATCTTTCTGCACCTCTCTTGCCTCTGTCTGCACACCTGTTCCCTCTTTCTGCAACCCTGTTGCCTGTTTCTGTAACTCGCTTGCATCTTTCTGCAGTTCTTTTGCCTCCTTCTGCACCTCTGTTGCTTCTTTCTGCATGCCGTCCTGCCTCGAAACCCACTTAACGGGCAGAGAACGGACATGCAGCGCCTGAAAGGTTCCTTTTTCCACTCGCTCTGTATGTTTTAGCGTTTCTACTGTTGTATTCATTTTGTATTGAGAATTGACTGTTTTTAATCAATGTTGGCTACTATTTTTTAACCATGATCATGTTCTGAGTGTGTTAAACTCAGTTTGCTATTTGCACTTTGCACTTTTACGGGGCTTGTTCTCCCCCAGGTGGCCATCTTGCTTGTGCCACGCGCTCCCTACAGTTAGCGCTCCAGAGGCTGCACGCAGTTCTACCTCGAAATCCACTGAATGGCCCTAGAACGGACGCGCAGCGGATGCGCGCAGTGGGCGTGCCGCTGGTGCGCCAAAGGCAAGCCCGTCTGCGCCCGACCGGGACCAAGGGCCACGACCCCTAGCCCAACTAAGATGGATATATTTAGTTATTCCTCTGTGCAGCTACTGGCGTACCGCAGCACACCGCTCCCTGACTGCACTTTACTTAATACTGAGGAAGTTTGCACAAGTTGTACATGCTGTAAGTTTACTTTTAAAACGGTGCTACACAAGGATCATGTTGTCAGAGTATGCTTTAAACAAAGTGACTCAAATACTTCTATCGGGGTGACTCTTTACATAAAACCAGCCCTCTACCCAATAAGGAATTTACTTTTTTTAACATTAACTGTCGATCGCTTCCCAAACACAAGGCGGATATCTTTGATCTTTTGATCAATGAGCAGCCCGATACTATTTTCCTTACTGAAACTTGGCTGCATAAAAGTTCAGGCCCTGATGTAGCCATAGCATTGCCTACTAACTATGCCATTGTTAGGAAAGACAGGGAATCTAAAATAGGGGGAGGCATTGCTGTAATCTACAAGTCTTTTGATTGTAAATTCGAAGATTTACCCTCTATGGGCTGCGAGGCCTCCTTATTTAAACTTACTCTGACCCCCCAGTTTACCTTTTCGAGCATACTGGTTTATCGTCCCCCTGGACCTTCTGGCCCATGGGCTTTATCGTTTCCCAATCTAGTTACCCCTCACCTTCTTAATGCTGCTAACTTTACCATTCTGGGTGATCTTAATCTTCATTTTGACGACCCAGCATGTATAAAAAGTGCTGCCCTCATTTCCGATCTGGCAGCAATCAATATTCAGCTTTGTAACTCGGGGTCTACTCATGTGGCTGGTCATTTATTGCATCCAATTTTCTCTAATTTACCGAATATCTACTGCCCCCCGGCCCTCCCATTGTGCTGGTCGGATCACTTTGCGGTTGGTTTTCCGATCAAAGTTGCATCCAGTCCACCAGTACCCGCACTGGGAACTAAGTCAAAAACTAGAAATTGGGGAAAACTTGATATTGGAGCTTTAAAAACTTTTTTATCTAATAGTGCACCTGTTATTAAACAAATGGCAATTGCTGAATTTGGGGCCATCCAAAATTGGATTAAAAAATCTATTGATGTTTGTCTCCCTCTTTCTTATAAGAGGGTGAACAATCACCGCCCCCCTGCTCCTTGGTTCACGGAGAGGCTAAAAAATGAAAAATCCAAATGTAAAACGTTAGAAAGACAATTGGGGAAGAACTATGCGTCTGACACCAAACTCGCTTATAGAAAGGCCATAAGAGACTACCAATCCCTGTGCAAAACAACCCGAGATGAATATGTCTCTTCTACTATCTCCAATGCTCAGAACTGCTCTAGGACTTTATTTAAGGTGGTCAAAGAACTATCGGGCTCAGAAAGTCAGACCTCCCCCTTATCCTCAATAGATCGCAATGTGAGGACCGCGCCAACTTCTTTTTAAGTAAAGTTGAAAAAATATATTCTGCACTGGACGGTGATAAACTGGTTAACACCATACAGCAGGCCAATACTCTCTCCTATGCAGCCAACAACACTGGTCTTGTGAACTGCAAGAATACAGAATCCATCAACAAATTGGAAACTTGGGGGCATATTCTCAAGGACTCATCGCTGATTCATCGGCACTTTAGCGCCGCAAAAGTGGCGATAGATTTATCGCCCTATTCTCAAGCTGGTGAAAACTGCTGATAACGCCAGTTCCCCAGCGATAGCTGGCGCAAAAACATCGCCACGAATGAGAGCGACAACTAACACTAATGATATGCAGAGTAGGCGTTCCCGTGCAAAAACACACGAAAACACCACTTCGCGATATTCTCAACGACCAGCCAGATTTGCGATGTGACCCAAAAACAGGCGATAAGGTGCGTTAGCAGCAGGGATTTAACACCTGCCTTTTACTGGTGTAAAGCAGGACAACAACCTGCAGCATGAAAGGGAGCCCAGCCCAGAGCCACATCTGAAGACCAACACATGTCATGGAGCTACTGACCATGCAGCTCGGAGACCCAAGAGGGTCACAACAGCCACCGCCACCACCCCCAGGACCCCCCCCTGGACTACCACCGAGGCAGCGCAGAACAAGACAGCTGACCTTCCCAAAACGGCATGGCCCCTCAGCCACACAATTGCAGAATGTGGGGAGAGGTGGGAACCAAGTATGTGTGAAGGAGGCAAGTCACCCATGAATAAGAATGTACACAATGCCAAGTGTGGCGGTGATGTGCTGGACAGACTACAGTATGCAGAACACAGACATGTCCATGTGGACATATACTGCTGATGTTTGTAGTGTTGTGAACAGTGGACGCAACCATGTTACCTCAGGCAGTGGGGAAGACCCCGGTCATGTATCCGTGTCGTCCCCCCCTGTAAGCATAAGCGGAGTGGGCTGGGCCGGCGTACGCCAGGCCAGCGTAGGAGTGTGAATAAATAGGCCGGGGCTCTGGGCGTGGTTCACTTCCTGGATGGCCAACGCGTCTGCCAGGGAGGCGCCCCTCACCCTGCCACGAGTCTGCCGCCATTACCGCCAGCCTCCTCAGCCGATCGCTGGCGTCCGCGACAAAGGCCCCCAGTGCACCCAGCGGCACAGCACCGCGGAGTTATGTGTGTGCTGACTACTGTCTGCGGCCCACACTGCGGTCAGCAGGGCTCTCAAATCAAATCCAATCCTGACCTGTGAGGACACGCCGTCATCTCTGGCTGCACACCCGCTGAGCGCTTCAGGTGCCACCAACTCAGTGCACCACAAGTCATCGCCACGTGGCTGTGTGCCCTTTCTGACTGCTGCCTCCGGCCCACACTGCATCAGCAGGGCTCACAATTCAAATTGAGTCTTGATTTATTTATGGCGCAGTCCAGTAGGCAACAGACATTGCTTCCAGTGTGGCCTGCCCGGACGACGCATCATCGCTGGCTGCGCACCCGCTGAGCGCTTCAGGTGCCACCAACTCAGTGCACCACAAGTCATCGCCACGTGGCTGTGGGCCCTTGCTGACCACTGCCTCTGGCCTACACTGTGGTCAGCAGGGCTCAGAAATCAAATCCAATCCTGACCTGCAAGGACACGCCATCATCTCTGGCTGCATACCCGCTGAGCGCTTCAGGTGCCACCAACTCAGTGCACCACAAGTCATCGCCACGTGGCTGTGGGCCCTTGCTGACCGCTGCCTCCGGCCTACACTGCGGTCCTCAGGGCTCACAATTCGTATCCAGTCTTGATTCATTAATGGCGCAGGCCAGTAGGCAACAGACATTGCTATCAGTGCGGCATGCCCGGATGATGCATCATCGCAGGCTGCGCACCCGCTGAGCGCTTCAGGTGCCACTAACTCAGTGCACCACAACACATGTACCCTTTATGATTGAGTTTTGTGCTGTGGACAGCTGACGCGACAATGTCACCTCAGGCAGTGGGGAAGACCTGGGACGATGATGATGAAGATGAGGCAGGTGTACCACACCCCACTGCAGCGGGAATATCCAGAAGGGACACAATGATTAACAATCACTTCACATGAGCACGCTCATCTCTGGTGCCCCTACCTCAGTGCACTGCAAGTCATAGACCCTTTATGATTGAATCTGTGTGTGTAATACAAAGATCACTGTTCTAGTTGTTGCCAGCAACAACCACTCCCTGATTGCTGGCTTACACTCACCCCACACCCATCCAGCACAGGCGTCACTGGACATGTGACCCTGGCAATAAAAAGTGGCCGGGCGCACGTGCCCATAGCCAGTTCCGCTATCTATCTAAGTGTGTCCTTGTGGTCATTATGTATGCATGATGGGCCAGGGCACTACCACCTTACCTTGTGCTGTGGACTGCGGACGCAGCCATGTCACCTCAGGCAGTGTCTAAGACCTTGGATACGTAGCTCTGTCGTCCCCCCTGTAAGCATAAGGGGAGCGGCGTACGCCAGGCCAGCATAGGGGTGTGAAGAATTTGCCCGGGGCTCTGGGCGTGGTTCAGTTCTGGCCTGAACAAGGAAGTAAGTAATGCGTGTGTCTCTGTTGTAGTGTCGGCGCCACCCTGCCCGCAATCGACAATGTTACAATGTAGCATGCACCCTGAGGGCGGGCTCGCACGAACGGAGAAATGAAGGAGCGCAAGACCGCTTGGGGTCTTGGCTCATACATGCCAAGTGTTGTGTGTATCTGTAATGCCGCAGCAAGAGCCAAATGCCTAGACCTACTCGCAGCGCGAGTTCAGCCACGCATGGACTCTACATCTGTGTCCGCCCTATCCTTACCATAGGCCTACACTCACGTGGCCGCCCACCTTCAACGGACAACATCACAGTGTCGTTGTCAGGCTTGTGGACATGCGCAGACAGGCTTGACAATGGTGTGCCGTAGGAGTGCAAGTGATGCAACCGCGCTGCGCACACAAGTAAATAGGCTCGGGGGAGGGAGGAGCAGCTGTGAGGCAACGTAACACACAGTGATGCCGCACATTTGCCACATGCAAGACATGTCAAACATGAATCCCAAAGTCGCACACATCCCACCCCCAACAAGCCACTTCACATTTCCTGAATGCAAGCAGATAAGAAACTAACATTAGGGATGAAAGCTCCTTTGTCTGAACTATCAGGCGGAAGCACATCTGCACCTCCGACCTCGGAATTGCATGTGCCTGGCACCCCCTGACAGATACTATAGCAGCTGATGTTGACTCCCACACTACGCACAGCCCGACGAAAGACCAACGTATACACAACCCACACACAGAAGTCCTTGCTCGAAGTTATCTTGTATGGAATGGCCTTCACACTTACTCCCACACCATCCCAGGCGTACAACCGTTGCACACTAAAACAACTCATTGATCCGAGCTGTGGCATTTCATCCACAGAACTGGCGCAGGTCAGAACAGTGCCTCTTCAACCAGAGCCACTAACGCAATGGCAGAACATCCCGGACACATGCACAACCCCTGTCACGTGGAACTGTACCGTGCACGTATGCTGCATTTACTGGGGGCACTGCCATTGGCAGTGCTGCGGATCAGTTACCGGCTAAGCTTCCGCCTTGCCAACGTCACCTGCATTCAGCCTGTGTTGCATTGTCGATCGTGCATATTCGAGTGGTCCATGGATGTCTGCCTATCCAACAGGACGGTAGCTGAACTGGATTTTGACATGTGTGTGCGCCCCCTGTTGACCCACGAGCAGGAGTGTCACCGTGATACCCATTTATGGGATGCCTTGATACTTGGCATACATGCTGGTAGCTGGACCTGGGAGATTGCACAACTCCTCGTGTGCAGTGACCACATTGAACCGCTCCCCTATTGGGCTGTAGTGCTAATTGGTGAAAGGGGGTGGACGCAGCACATCTGTCCGGACCTGCTAATGGATGGCCTCGCCGTCCTGTTTGATGAAGTCGACAACGAGCTCATGTTGGAAATGATAGCCTACGAAGCTGCAATCGCTTTTATAAACGAGTAACTACGTACCTGCAGCCACAACAGATTGGAACCCATTGCACATGTCCCAACACCTTGTTGCATCTTGGAGATCTAGTCACATATCCCACGACAACAGTGGACATGGCTGCATTCGCCTGGACTCCGAATACATGTGCGGACAACAACGCCGAACAACACACACCTGTGAAAGGTGAGGCACTCCCCCAGAGTGGTCAGCGGCGCTTGGCAACGTTCCTCATTCTGACGTACTGCTGCATTGGTCTGCATGTTGTGGCACTAATCTTGCCCGTACTGAGTCTGACACGCATATGCTAATAAAGTCTACGCACCTTCACTTGTATTCAACTGTGATGAGTGTTGGTTTGAATGACAATGTGTGTCTCACTGCCTATCTGGGTCACGGCCATACATGCGCACTGATAGCATTACCCAGGGAGTACCTTTTTGTGGAATCACTGTGCCTACATTCATCCATACTTTCATACTTGATTGAGCATAGCCATGACACATCTGTGTGAATTAGAATGTTTTATTCACATTCAGTGGAGTGTTCAAGCTGGACCAGTACAGGGCCATGCAAACCCCACTTTACAATGTTGCCGCGTGGAGGGCCAGCCGGAGTCCTTTAGGGATTGACAAGTTCATCGGGAGTGGAAGACTTCAGTCCGCAGTGTGATTGCTGTGTCATTGGTAACAAAACCAAATATGGCAGTCCATGTCGAGGTCCAAGGTGAGTGTCGCTGAGTGTATCGGGGGACAGTGGAAGGTGTTATTCCAGGGCATGATGCAGAGGGCAGAACCAAGCTGAAACAGGCCATATGGCGGAGATGAATGCTACCACTTCATTCTTACCACAAAGCCCGATTCATCATCATCTTCGTCCTCTGATGTGTCCGGTGACTCACATGCGGGTGGTGGTGTTTTGTCTGCATCACTGTGTGGCAGTGACACATCAGGGGCCGGAGGTGGAATGTCTGCCGCACTGACACTTCAGGGGGCGGAGATGTGGATGGAGTAGTAGCAGCAGCATTCATCCGCGCCAGGCCTTGTGGTGGCAATGCCATGACGAGGATCTGCAGGGCATGGAGGATCACAGCTACATCTGACTGGTGTGCAGGCGTGGCAAACATTCGTTCCGCCTGCATCCGCTCCAAGCTCTCCATCATTCTCCTTATGTGTCCCAACTCCCGGCTGACATCGCTGGAGCCACTCTGACTAGACAGTTGTTCTTGGCTCAGAGTCATGACTCCAGCGATGTCAGCCATGGATTGTTGGAGAGCATGGAGCGGACAGTGGGTGTCCGTTAGGGACTGTAAGTGGTCCTTGATGGGACTTAGACACCCACGTATGGCATCTAGTTTGGCTGACATGAGTTCGAACCCCACCCGCAGCTGGTCAGCCATCTTCTCCTGGCACCCGAACACACGGCGTTGGAATGCCATGTGTTGGTCGTGAGGGTCCTGGGAGACAGCTGTGGTGGTGGGTGCTTCCTGCTGTGTGGTCTGTGCAGGGGGTGGGGTCTCATCGATGCAGCTGGGATGCCCTGCTGCTGGAGGTGGGGTGCCGGAGCTGTCCATAAGCTGTTGGAGGGCATCGGTGTAGATGTTGGTGTGGTCCTCTTCATCATCAGTGCTGTGTTGTTGGGTCTGCTCTGCAGGAGGTGTTGATTCTCCCTCTGCAATGTGAAGGGGAGATGCAGATTGACATTGTGTTCACATGTATGTTCACGCATTGTACAAGTTTACATACAGACTGCATGACAATGTAAATTGTGACTGTTTGTGAGGAGATGCCAATTTGATGTGGGACAGTTGACATTTCTGTATCATCAGGGATGTGAGGGTGTACTTGTACATTATCATCTCACAGTTTCCTGCTATGCCACATGCGAATGGCAATTTTCTACACACAAGCGGCAGCAGTTGTGTCCTCTGTTCTGTTGTGTGTATGTTGCAGTTTATACCACATTGTTGTCAATGTTGAGGTGCTCTGATTCTTATGTGTGTGTGCTGCATTGTGGGTGAGTTGCCCCTTCAGCTCTGATTTGTCTGGCCCTTATCCCTTTCAGGCGGTGTGCCTTTCATTTCTGTGCTTATACAGTGCTGAGATATTGCAGACTTGGGTAAATTGGTCTCTTGGTTGGAGTTGTGACTCTTGGGCATGGTTTGTCCGCAGATGTGCTATACTTAATTGTGCATGTGTGCCACTTTGCCCATCTCCCCCCGTCCCCCCAGTCCATTCTCGTTACTCACCCTGTTGCTGTTGGGTCAGGTCATGTTGTGCAGTGTCCGGTCCCCCAAATCCTGCCACCGTCTCCCCAATGATGGTCCCAGGCTGGTCCTCGTGGGGCTTGTGGGGTTCTGGTTGTCCTCTGTACTTGCTCCGTCTACCTCCATGGTGCTTCGCGGTTGTTTGTGTCTTGGTTGTGTTTTTGTTTGCCGCTTTTATAGTGGCTTTTCCCACCTGACTTGTGTGACTTGCAGGCCTGGCGCTGCTTATCGCGGAATTTTTTATCGCAGTTGGGCACATCGCAACTTTTTTCACGTTCGAGTTTGAATTTTTATCGCCGTCCAGGTAATTTTATCGCGGTCATTTTTTTTTTGAAAACGTATTTTATTGTCAAATTGCACATATGTTGCAGGGCTCTGCACTCCAGAGACTACTGCAATAACAAACCTTACAGCAGCCGGAAGCAATCGACTTTTTCTTTAAAATAAAGAACAAAAAAAAACAACAAAAAAAACAACACATGGCTATGCATATGAAACTGAATTGTCCAAAGAGGACCCCCACCCTCCAACTCCCCCCCCACCCGCACCCACCCCCCCAGAGTCGCACAATGTCCACGGTAGTCCAGTCCACAATCGATCTTTATAAATAAAAGAGTAGCAGCCTATGTACACACACCCCCCCAAGCCCTCCCCCTCCCCCCGCACCACAGCAAACCCATGCGTCGCCATCACTTACTCCCCCGGAGGGGCCGCTTCCACAACCGGAGGCTCGAGCCACAGGCCCCTGTATTCCGCCCAGCACTTCCATATTTTATAATGCTTACGTGGGCACCCCCTAGCAACAAAGATTGGTTGTTCCAACCCCATGCAATAGTCCAGACCATTTTTCCAGGCTGCCACAGACGGGGCCCGTGGGTCCTTCCATACCTTAGCTATATCACGTTTTGCCAGTGTAAGGCCAAGGTACACTAGATGTCTTTTATATACATTGCCCCCTACCCCTCCATGACGTGTAGCAGGGCAAATTGTGGCGTGCGTGGGAGCCCCCACCCCAACACCTCCGACAAACAGGCCAGGACCCCCTCCAAAACCAGTCCAGAGCCATGCAGTGCCAGACGGTATGTAAAAACGTGCCCTCCTCCCGGCCACACCGAAGACACTCCGGGGAGGCGATCAGTCCCGCCCGCCACAGTCGACTCCGGGTGAAGTAGACCCTGTGTAAGTACTTAAATTGAATGAGGCGGAGACGCATGGCTATGGCCGCGCGGGGCGGCCAGAGCCTCCCTCCAATCCTCCTCTTCTAATGGGCCCACATCTTCTTCCCATACCCCCCCGGAGCCTCTGTAGCGTAGGGGAGCAATGGGTCACCAGGGATTGATAGATCTGGGATATCTTTTTGGTCTCTAGGTCCCCCATGAAGACTTTTGCCTCCAAGGGGCTAAACTCCGGGAGAGACTCCAGATCCCGCAGACTAGGGGATAGTGCATGGCGGAGTTGGAGGTAGCGGTAGAACTGGGACCGGGGCATGCCAAACTCCTCCTGTAGATCTTGAAAGGACTTGAGTATCGTGCCCCTCATAACATCCCCCAGGGTCGAAATGCCAATGGCGTCCCATCCCCGGAAGCCCTGTAGGGCTGCAATGTCAGGCAGTCGCCCATTATGCCACAGGGGGGTTTCTTGAGTCAGGGTATTCCACCACCCCATGCGACGCAGTGCTTGCCGCCATATTTGGAACACCACCTGAGTGGCCGGTGGCAGCGCGCCCCGTAGCGGCGCCGAGTAAAGAATAGTGTGTAGTGTGTGGGACCCCATGAGATGACGCTACAACGCATATGACGGGTCCTCCCTGTCGCCATACCACCACTCATTAAGGACCAATAGATGCGAGGCCTGGTAGTAAGAGAGAATGTCCGAGGTCGCCAGTCCTCCGCAATAGGTGGAGAGAAAGCATGTGCGCAGCGCTACACGCACAGCACCCCCCTCCCACAGGAACTGCCCAAGCGCAGAATTCACCAACCGGAACCATTTGGGTGGGATCGGGTACGGGTGATTCTGGAGCTGATATAGCAACCGAGGAAGCGCCACCATCTTAAAGATCGCTGATCTACCGTACAGCGTCAGAGGCATGCGGGACCAAGTCCTAATGTCTGCACGGGCTCGCTCCCATACCGGCTCTATATTTCGCGCCCAAGAGATGGCTGGCACCTCCGAAATAAACACCCCCAGATATTTGAGGCCCCCCACTGCCACCTGAAGCTTGGACGCCCAATTGCCTACCTTCGTCCGAACCCCCAGAGCCCACAGTGTGGATTTGCGGGGGTTCATATACAACCCTGATGATTCCCCGAAGATCTGCATAATCCGCAGGAGGCGTGGCCCCGTTCTATCCAGAGCAGTAAGGAAGAAGAGGACATCGTCCGCGTATAAAGCAATCCTGTCGGACAGCCCCGGAGCCCACTCAAAGCCTCTGAGCTGTGCATCTATACGCACCCACGCCGCCAATGGCTCCATAGCCAGGGCGAATAAATACGGCGAGAGGGGGCATCCCTGCCTGGTGCCCCGCCCGATAGAGAAGCTGGAAGAGACCACCCCTGCAACCCGAACTGCTGCCGTCAGGTCTGTATATAGGAGCGTCAGGTAGGACAGGAACTGGGGGCCAAGATTAAGCCGGGGCAGCAGTGCGAACAGATAGACCCAGCTCAGAGAGTCGAATGCCCTGTCCATGTCCGCTAGAAGGAACGCCGCCTGTTCTCCGGTCTGTCGGATAGCCGCCATCGCCACATGCGCCCGCCGTATATTATGCCTGGTCGCCCTCTGGGGCATGAATCCGGCCTGGTCCGGGTGTACGAGTAGTGAGATATGTGGCAGGAGCCGATTGGCCAATGCTTTGGCCAGGACTTTGGCCTCGACGTTCAACAGGGAGATGGGACGATAGGAGGCATGCTGCTCCGGGGGCCGACCCGGCTTATGGAACACCACCACTTCCGCGTGTCTCCAATCTGGGGGAGGCCGACCCTGTTCCCTGGCCTCCTCCAGGGCCGCCCTGTAGTGAGGGGCCAATTGCAGATTATAGTGTCTAAAAAATTCGCTTGGGAACCCATTGGGTCCAGGAGCCTTCCCCGAGCTAAGTTCACCCAGTGCCGTACTTAGTTCCTCGTCCGTTAGGGGGAGGTCCAGCCGGTCACGCACCTCATCCGACACCGCCTTTGGCGGCAAGTCCGCTATAAACTTATCCACCATATATTCCGGTAGGCACTCCGGGGGGCATATAATTCCGCATAGTATGCAGCAAAGCTCTCCGCCAGGGCCACTGGGTCTGTAATCGGGGCTCCCGCTTCATCTAATATACCCGGGAGGGCCTGGGCGTGGAAGGTGCCCTGACAGAGCCGGTGCAGCATCTTACCCGACTTGTCCCCCCACTGACATATCCTGCTGCGCGTTGCCAGCCAAACCTGTTGAGCTTCATCCATCAGGAGGGCAGCATATGACTGCTGCGCCAGGAGCAGCCGCCTCACCACCTGCCCCTCATCTGCCTCCCGGCTCTGACGCTCAAGCGTCTCCACTGCTGCCTCGGCCCGGACCAGCTCCATCCTGCGCTGCCTACGAGCCGCTACGCACCAGGCTATATCCACCCCCCGCAGGGTGGGCTTCAAGGCTTCCCACAACGTCCCGGCACTAGAGACAGACCCCACATTAACGATGAAGTAGTTAGCGATGGCCTCACTCATGCATTTCCCGTATTCCTCCTTTTGTAAATGCCATACTGATAGGCGCCAACGAAATGGCTGCCGCCCTCTGCCCACCTGAAGGTCCACGGCCACCGGGGAGTGGTCTGAGAGCCCGCGAGGAAGGATCTCGGCCGACGCCACCCTGCCCGCCATTACTCGGGGAACGAAAATGTAGTCAAGTCTGGAGAAGGAGTTGTGGACTGCGGAGAGATATGTGTATTCCCGCCTATCTCCATGGACGCGCCGCCATGTGTCCACCCAATCTAGGCCTACCGCCATATCGTGTAGCTTCGTGGTCAGACCAGCACCCGGCCCTCCCCCAATCCTGTGCCTGTCCATGGCTACATTCATAACATCATTCCAGTCCCCGCCCACCACGGAGAACTCATCGGGTATATCAACCCATAGGGTATATATCTTTTCCACCATTGACCACTGTAAGGGGGGGGGCGTATATACGCAGCCCAGTATCAAGGGAGCCTCTCCGACCATACCTCGGATAAACAGGTAGCGCCCCTGCGGATCAACCCACTGTTTAGAGTGTATATATGGAATTCTTCGGTGCACTAGAATTGCTACCCCTCGCGAGCCCCTCGCAAAGCCGGCATGGAAAACCTACTGGTACCCGTATCGCTGCAGACATAAGGCCTTCGTACCCATTAGGTGGGTTTCCTGCAGCAAGAGGATATCGGCATTGGCCCTCTTCGCCTGACGCAAGACAGCGCCCCGTTTAATTTTATCTAGCACCCAACGTACGTTCCAACTGATAACGCGGAGTATTCCCGGGGACTCCCGGCCACCCTCAAAGCGTCCAGCCATTATGGAGCGGACCGTGCCATAGCACGTACGGTGGGTCACGGAAGCGCGTGTGTGTATTGTAGTGAACCCCTCGTGGAAGTGCAACTCGTACCCTAGAACAACCCCCCCTCAACAAACCCCCCATCCCATACCTCAAAAACGCTGAAGTATCTGTCGCGGCAGGGTGGGCCCCCAGTCATATCGCGGTCATTTGACGCGTTGTCGGAAGACTATCGCATGTTACCGCCGTGTTGTGAATATGACGTTGACAAGGAGTTATTTTCCCGCGATAGACGGCGATATGAGAAATTGCGTTAACCTATTTTGGCGATGATTATCGCACGTTCTTGAGAATATGCCCCTTGGTCTCTTTTGGATATGAACTCCTTCAATCAGCTCTTAGGTAGCCTAAAATCTGGTTCCCCTGGTGATCTACTTCCCATCTCCGTGCTGAAGCAGCTTGAGTTGCCTTCACTTATGTTAATTATGAAGCTCCTCAATGCCTCCTTACGGGAAGCTATAGTTCCTCCTGAATGGAAGCATGCTATGGTTCTTCCACTTCTAAAGAAGGCTAATGCTGATCCCTCTCAGCCTTCCAATTTTTGGCCAATCTCACTGCTTCCGGCCTTTTCAAAAATTGTGGAAAGACATATTAACTCACAGTAGTCCCACTTTGTTGAATCCCAAAACTTCTTACACCCCTCACAGTCTGGCTTTAGAGCAGGTTTCTCTACTGAAACAACTTTTCTAGGAGTCACTGAAATGCTTTGGCACCGTTTGGACATTGGGGACACGGTGGCCCTC
Source organism: Calotriton arnoldi (assembly GCA_963921515.1). Classification (NCBI taxonomy): domain Eukaryota; kingdom Metazoa; phylum Chordata; class Amphibia; order Caudata; family Salamandridae; genus Calotriton; species Calotriton arnoldi. Next base: position 1,002,026 of record CAWUFW010004324.1, on the reverse strand, counting down.
ATTTTACTTGATCTGAGTGCCGCATTCGACACAGTGTCACACACCGTGTTACTGAAAGCTTTGCAATCTTTGGGCATTGACGGCCCTGCACTCAAATGGTTTGACTCCTTCTTGGCTCACCGTACATTTCAGGTCTTCTCTTCTATGGCCAGCTCTAAAATCCACTCAACCTCGTATGGAGTACTCCAAGGCTCTGTGTTAAGCCCTCTAAGGTTTAATGTCTATGTTCAACCTCTGGCGGTGATTGCCGAAGAGGCAGGGCTGTCCCTATTTTCCTACGCTGATGACACCCAGATAATCTTTTCCCTTTCCGCAGCGAAGGAATCTGAGTTATCTACTCTCCAGTCTGGATTGAGGAAAATTGCATCTTGGATGCAAGCAAACGTACTCAAACTTAACGGAGAAAAAACTGAAGTCCTGATTTTTGGGAAAAAACAAGATCTCTGGGGCCCTCAGCACTGGCCGTCAGAAATGGGTGCTTTACCCCAGCCTACTCATCAAGTCTGCAACTTAGGCTTCGTCATTGATGATCAGCTATCTATGAAACAGCAAGTTGTGAAGGTGGCCTCATCTTGCTTCATCATCCTTAAATGGCTAAAGAAAATTCTTTGGATGCTGCCCTGCTCCACTCAGAGAACCATAGTCCAGGCCCTCGTTACTTCCAGGCTGGACTACGGTAACAGCCTGTACCTAGGTGTTAATAAAGATGTGATACAAAGACTACAGGTGGTGCAGAATGCAGCCGTCAGACTGCTCTGCCAGGTTCCAAGGGCTGCTTCTATCTCAGGCTTTCTTCGTGATCTTCATGGGCTTAAGGTGGAGAATCGTACTAAATTCAAAGCCTTGAGCAACATGTTCAAGATTAAAACTGGCACAGCCCCTCAATACCTGCAATCCTTAGTCCAACCTTACATACCATCATGCCCTCTCCGTTCCACAACTCAGGTAAAATTTTCAGTTCCTAGGATCAGTCGCGCATGGGTGGTCGATCTTTTGCAAATCTAGGTCCCTCCCTGTGGAATTCTCTTCCCTTGTCACTCCGTAACGAAACTGTTTATGGGAACTTCCGTAGATGTCTGAAAACCTGGTTGTTCAACCAGTAATCCTCTGTTTTGTCTCTCTTTCTTCTCAGGCTGGTGCTGGGAAACCCTCTGGGGTAGTTGTGCACCTTATAAATTCAATTAACATAACATAATTTGTCTTGCCTCTTTCTGCACCCCTCTAGCCTTTTTCTGCACCCCTGTTGCTTCTTTCTGCACTTCTCTTGCTTCTTTCTGTACCTCTCTTGCTTCTTTCTATACCCAACTTGCCTCTTTTTGCACCCCTCCTCCCTCTTTCTGCACCTCTCTTGCCTCTTTCTGTACGTCTGTTGCCTCTTTCTGCACTTCTGTTGCTTCTTTCTGCACTTCTGTTGCTTCTTTCTGCACTTCTTTTGCCTCTTTCTGCACCTCTCTTGCTTCTTACTGCACCCCTGTCGTCTCTTTCTGCACCTCTCTTGCTTCTTTCTGCACTTCTCTTGCTTCTTTCTGCACCTCTCTTGCTTCTTTCTACACCTCTGTTGCTTCTTTCAGCAATTCTCTTGCCTCTTTCTGCACTTCTCTTGCTTGTTTCTGCACCTCTCTTGCGTCTTTCTGCACCCCTCTTGCCTCTTTCTGCACCCCTCTTTTCTCTTTCTGCATCCCTCTTGCCTCTTTCTGCAGTTCTCTTGCCATTTTCTGCACCTCTCTTGCCTCTTTCTGCACCTCACTTGCCTCTTTCTGCACTTCTCTTGCTTCTTTCTGTACCTCTCTTGCTTCTTTCTATACCCATCTTGCCTCTTTTTGCACCCCTCCTCCCTCTTTCTGCACCTCTCTTGCCTCTTTCTGTACCTCTGTTGCCTCTTTCTGCACTTCTGTTGCTTCTTTCTGCACTTCTGTTGCTTCTTTCTGCACTTCTTTTGCCTCTTTCTGCACCTCTCTTGCTTCTTTCTGCACCCCTGTTGTCTCTTTCTGCACCTCTCGTGCTTCTTTCTGCACTTCTCTTGCTTCTTTCTGCACCTCTCTTGCTTCTTTCTACACCTCTGTTGCTTCTTTCAGCAATTCTCTTGCCTCTTTCTGCACCTCTCTTGCTTGTTTCTGCACCTCTCTTGCGTCTTTCTGCACCCCTCTTGCCTCTTTCTGCACCCCTCTTTTCTCTTTCTGAATCCCTCTTGCCTCTTTCTGCAGTTCTCTTGCCATTTTCTGCACCTCTCTTGCCTCTTTCTGCACCTCACTTGCCTCTTTCTGCACTTTTCTTGCTTCTTTCTACACCTCTGTTGCTTCTTTCAGCAATTCTCTTGCCTCTTTCTGCACTTCTTTTGCTTGTTTCTGCACCTCTCTTGCGTCTTTCGGCATCCCTCTTGCCTCTTTTTGCACCCCTCTTTTCTCTTTCTGCACCTCTCTTGCCTCTTTCTGCACCCCTGTTCCCTCTTTCTGCACCTTTCTTGCCTGTTTCTGCACCTCTCTTGCCTCTTTCTGTATCTCTGTTGCTTCTTTCTGTACTTCTCTTGCTCTTTCTGCACCCTTCGCGCCTCTTTCAGCACCTCTGTTGCTTCTTTCTGCACTTCTCTTCCTTATTTCTGCACCCCTCCTGCCGCTTTCTGTACATCTCTTGCCTCTTTGTGCACCCCTCCTACCTTTTTCTGCACCCCTCTTGTCTCTTTTTGCACCTCTGTTGGTTCTTTCTGCACTGCTCTTGCTTCTTTATGCACCTCACTTGCCTCTTTCTGCACTTCTCTTGCTTCTTTCTACACCTCTGTTGCTTCTTTCAGCAATTCTCTTGCCTCTTTATGCACTTCTCTTCCTTCTTTCTGCACCCCTCCTGCCTCTTTCTGTACCTCTCTTGCCTCGTTGTGCACCTCTCCTACCTCTTTCTGCACCCCTCTTGCCTCTTTTTGCACCTCTGTTGGTTCTTTCTGCACTGGTCTTGCTTCATTCTGCACCTCACTTGCCTCTTTCTGCACTTCTCTTGCTTCTTTCTACACCTCTGTTGCTTCTTTCAGCAATTCTCTTGCCTCTTTCTGCACTTCTCTTGCTTGTTTCGGCATCTCTCTTGTGTCTTTCTGCACCTCTGTTGCCTCTTTCTGCACTTCTCTTGCTTCTTTCTGTACCTCTCTTGCTTCTTTCTATACCCATCTTGCCTCTTTTTGCACCACTCCTCCCTCTTTCTGCACCTCTCTTGCCTCTTTCTGTACCTCTGTTGCCTCTTTCTGCACTTCTGTTGCTTCTTTCTGCACTTCTGTTGCTTCTTTCTGCACTTCTTTTGCCTCTTTCTGTACCTCTCTTGCTTCTTACTGCACCCCTGTTGTCTCTTTCTGCACCTCTCTTGCTTCTTTCTGCACTTCTCTTGCTTCTTTCTGCACCTCTCTTGCTTCTTTCTACACCTCTCTTGCTTCTTTCAGCAATTCTCTTGCCTCTTTCTGCAATTCTCTTGCTTGTTTCTGCACCTCTCTTGCGTCTTTCTGCACCCCTCTTGCCTCTTTCTGCACCCCTCTTTTCTCTTTCTGCATCCCTCTTGCCTCTTTCTGCAGTTCTCTTGCCATTTTCTGCACCTCTCTTGCCTCTTTCTGCACCTCACATGCCTCTTTCTGCACTTCTCTTGCTTCTTTCTGAACCTCTCTTGCTTCTTTCTATACCCATCTTGCCTCTTTTTGCACCCCTCCTCCCTCTTTCTGCACCTCTCTTGCCTCTTTCTGTACCTCTGTTGCCTCTTTCTGCACTTCTGTTGCTTCTTTCTGTACTTCTGTTGCTTCTTTCTGCACTTCTTGTGCCTCTTTCTGCACCTCTCTTGCTTCTTACTGCACCCCTGTTGTCTCTTTCTGCACCTCTCTTGCTTCTTTCTGCACTTCTCTTGCTTCTTTCTGCACTTCTCTTTCTTCTTTCTACACCTCTGTTGCTTCTTTCAGCAATTCTCTTGCCTCTTTCTGCACTTCTTTTGCTTGTTTCTGCACCTCTCTTGCGTCTTTCTGCATCCCTCTTGCCTCTTTTTGCACCCCTCTTTTCTCTTTCTGCACCTCTCTTGCCTCTTTCTGCACCCCTGTTCCCTCTTTCTGCACCTTTCTTGCCTGTTTCTGCACCTCTCTTGCCTCTTTCTGTATCTCTGTTGCTTCTTTCTGTACTTCTCTTGCTCTTTCTGCACCCTTTGTGCCTCCTTCAGCACCTCTGTTGCTTCTTTCTGCAATTCTCTTCCTTATTTCTGCACCCCTCCTGCTGCTTTCTGTACCTCTCTTGCCTCTTTGTGCAACCCTCCTACCTTTTTCTGCACCCCTCTTGTCTCTTTTTGCACCTCTGTTGGTTCTTTCTGCACTGCTCTTGCTTCTTTCTGCACCTCACTTGCCTCTTTCTGCACTTCTCTTGCTTCTTTCTACACCTCTGTTGCTTCTTTCAGCAATTCTCTTGCCTCTTTATGCACTTCTCTTCCTTCTTTCTGCACCCCTCCTGCCTCTTTCTGTACCTCTCTTGCCTCTTTGTGCACCTCTCCTACCTCTTTCTGCACCCCTCTTGCCTCTTTTTGCACCTCTGTTGGTTCTTTCTGCACTGGTCTTGCTTCATTCTGCACCTCACTTGCCTCTTTCTGCACTTCTCTTGCTTCTTTCTACACCTCTGTTGCTTCTTTCAGCAATTCTCTTGCCTCTTTCTGCACTTCTCTTGCTTGTTTCGGCATCTCTCTTCTGTCTTTCTGCACCTCTGTTGCCTCTTTCTGTACTTCACTTGCTTCTTTCTGCACCTCTCTTGCCTCTTTTGGCACCTCTGTTGCTTCTTTCTGCACTTCTCTTGCCTCTTTCTGCACCTCTGACTTAGAGGTAGTTTTAATCCCCCTGCCCTATTATGTACTAGGGCCTTACAGTGGAGGTCATGCCAATCACAGGGGTCCCCCACCCATAGTGTACCCTAGTGTATGTAGGTGTTTTCACTGTATTCTAAGTGTCTTTAAGCATAGCACTGGCTCTGTGCCTGGTTAGTCAGAGTCAGTCCCCACCCATAGTGTACCCTAGTGTATGTAGGTGTTTTCACTGTATTCTAAGTGTCTTTAAGCATAGCACTGGCTCTGTGCCTGGTTAGTCAGAGTCAGTTACCACCAGTACCAGTCAGCAAAAAGTTGGGGGCACAGGATGACTTTGCAACAAGGCCTCTTTCTGCACCTCTGTTTCCTCTTTCTGCATTTCTCTTGCTTCTTTCTGCACTTTTCTTCCTCTTTCTGCACATGTCCTACCTCTGTAGGCATAGTTATAAATTAGCATTTAAAAACCCTTTGAAATTCACTGAAAAAAACATAGATTTCAGGGACATTATAGTTAGGAATTAGCATTTAAAAAACCTTAGAAATTCACTGAAAAAACCATAGGTTTCAGGGACGTTATAGTTAGAAATTAGCATTTAAAAAACCTTTGAAATTCACTGAAAAAACCATAGGTTTCAGGGACGTTATAGTTAGAAATTAGCATTTAAAAAACCTTAGAAATTTACTGAAAAAACCACAGGTTTCAGGGACGTTATAGTTAGTTGTACATTTCACTCATACAAAACCAGAGAAATTCGGCCGTTATAGTTAGTTGAGCTGACTATAACTCGCACCCCCGCAATGCACTGTTGATGACGTCACATATTACATCATTCATGACATGGTCAGTGACATCACTGATGACATCACTGATGACATCTCAAATGACATCACTGATGACATCATCCACGTGATAATCTGATGCACCTCCTCATACCCTAATATAACCTTTGATACACCCACTCTAAAATACAGACTACCATTTTCAAAACCATAGACACACCAACACCAGTTACTACATACCCACTCACTGATTCCTAGGTCTACACACACATCCACTCATTCACCCATACAGTCACTCATACATGCAGTCACTCATCAATACAGCACTATCATATGCACTCATACACCTAAACAGACACTCACACACCGCCACTCATCCATAGAGTTACTCACACACCTAGTCAGTCATGCAAAGAATCAATCACACTCCCATTTACTCACCTATACAGTTATACTCACACACCACCTCACTTATTCATACAGATACTAACACATACTTACTCTCTTATACAATCACTGATACAAGCACACACTCATCCATACAGCTACTCTCACAATCACTCACTCTCTCTCACATATAGTCATTTATATACTCCAACACTCACATATACTGCCTTTTACATATGTAGTTACTCACACATGTACCACTGAGACATCCATTCACTCACCAACACACCCATACACACACTCACCCACCCATACATTCCTTCACAGATGCACTCTTGAACCCATACACCCAGCAAATCACCCACTCACACATCTATGCACAGAGCCACACCCCCCCACCCACCACACAGACACCCAGATACTCAGACAACCAATCAATAACCCATATAAACACTCATGTAGCTACTCACCAACCCATGCAGCCGCTTACACACCAACTGACAGACTGATACAGACATTCACACAGTTTAGTCACTAACCCATGCATTCAGTAAGACACATTTAATCACTCACTTCTACAGTCAGTCATGCACCTACTAAATCATCCATTCAGACACTTATACACCCACTCATTCTTCAATACACCTTGGCGTATATATATAAAACATATTTAAACTTTACAGAAACACACAGTCACTGGATGATGTCATCAGTGATGTCATTTGAGATGTCATAAGTGATGTCATCAGTGGTGTCACTGACCATGTCATGAATGATGTAATATGTGACGTCATCAACAGTGCATTGCGGGGCGCTAGTTATAGTTAGCTCAACTAACTATAATGGCCGAATTTCTCTGGTTTTGTACGAGTGAAACTAACTATAACGTCCCTGAAACCTATGGTTTTTTCAGTGAATGTAAATATATATCTAGATAGATAGATAGACAGATAGATGGCACCTCTAAAATACGTAGTAAAGGCATGCTTTGTAAAACCATGTGTGATATTACAATGCATGGTAAAGGTCAACGTGTTGTAATAACCACTTGGTAAAGATATGCATGGCTATGACAAGCTTGGTAACATCTGATATTCATGTTTCTTAACAGAATACTACAGCTCTACAGGCAGTGCTAGTGGGTCACTTGCTTGCCACTTATTTCATCTGCAGTGCGCCGCATCCCACGTGGCCACTTCCTCGAAACCAGGAGACCATTATGGAATGTTGCTGGTCATAGTGTTTTAACATTCCAAGTTGGCCAATACGTTCGTTCTTAATATGGCAGCCATGCTGGAACATGAAAACAACAATAGACTATTTACTATACCTCTGAAAGATGGACACTCCCTACTATTATTATTTTTGTTATTACAGGCATATGCCCACTGTGTTTAGAAGGCAGCATTTACTTGTATTCTTTGTTTTTTTATCTTGCATATATATTGAGTTTGCTTGTTTCATTGCAGTTGTGTAAGAGGGGGAAGGAAGAAATGAGTCAGTGAATAGATGAATGGATGCGTGAGTGCAAAGATGAGTGACAGAGTGCAAGTATGATGACTTATTGAGTGCCTCAACAAATCAACGACACAAACAGCACTTTAATTTATAAGCTAGATCTGTTAGTATTGCCACTGCTTGTTGGGATAGCATTAAAAGCATACCCCTAGCTGTTGTTATTGCTTCTGTAACAGACAATTTTTCGCTAATACCAGTGTTTAATCAAAGCAAATGCCTTTGGTACACAACCAAAAACACAAAAAGACTGTAGGTTTAGGCTATGCCGGTCCTCCAGATGGACATGCTCTGACCAGTGTGAAACTGCAATTTCAGAGCTGTTTGTTCATTTTACCAGCATTTTCGTGTTTTTTTAACAATTGCTTGAATTGTGTTTGCATCTTCACAAATTTAAATAAATAGTTCCTGACCAACAGCTGCGTTTCTGTCATTTAATTGCTAGGTCTGGCCTTTGCAACAACTTTAGCTGTTTCCTCATTCTATTGTTTGTCTAAAATAAATATATAAAATACATATACAGAGGGGTTTTTGGTAAACAGATTTTATCTATTTGTCTTTTAAATTGTCATTTATGTTTTGCTTCTGCCCACCATAGCAAATAGCATGGCACAATGGGTCAGCCCACTTTACTCATTGGCTCCCTTCACTTTGAGTGACCACACAAAACCTTTGAACATTGCTCACTTCCACCTAAAAATAGTTCATTTCTCTTAAGTGGTAAACCTAGTTTCAAGTGAGTTTAGATATTTTTATTCTTACTTTAATTAGCAGTTATTTTTTTGTCTGCTCTTCGGGTGCCCAATCAGAGGGTGATGTATTTTCTGTCACCTTTTTAAAAGTAAGACGTTTAGGTGACATTCTAACATTGTAGTTGCCTGACATTCGAGTGCTTTTTAAGCTGGTAATTTATCTTGTATACTTCACAAATAAAAATGAAGAAACCCACTAATAAAACAGCCCCATCAATGAATGTTTTTTAAGTTAAATTTTTTTTAACTGAACCAAGGACTGCCAAGTTTACCTGGCGACATGTTGTTTTCTTCTTTTTGCGGCACATTCTTGCAATAAAAAATAAAAAGGAAGAAATTAAGCATCACACTGTACCAATCATGCCAGAAATATTTGCTTTGACAGTGCTTGTTTATGAGAAAAATTACACAGTAGATGTGTACAGGTGCTATCAGCATGAGCTAATATGATGTCACTGATCAAATGTAATATTCTATTATGGTGACTTGCGATGTTTGTTTCATATTACATACCATCAAAACTCAATTATAATATTTGGTGTAGGAAATTGGATTACCTTGTGACTGGGGTATGAGCCCTGGTCAAGCAGCAACCACAATCATAGTCAGGGTAAGAGGCAGGCAAACCCTAAATTAACCTGTGCTCACCCTCTGGTAGCTTGCACAGAGCAGTCAGGCTTTACATAGAGGCAATGTGTAAAGTATTTGTGCAACACCTCAAACAGTAAAGCAGTGTAAACACCACACAAAACGATTCCACATCAGGTTAGACAAATAGAGCTTAGTTTAATAAATAAAACAAGACCAAAATGATAAAAATCCAATCAGTAGAAACGAGATTTTGACTTTTAACGTTTATATTGAAAACAAGCGCCAAAAAGCACAAAGCACTATGGAGGGATATCTAATTGCACAAGACCGGGAAAAAGTTACAACTTCAGGCCGACCGTGATGGAGCATGGGCCCGCTACAAAGACCCAGTTAGGCCCGCTGAACAATGCACCTTCAATCCTGGTTGTGGAGTGTTACATGGATTCACGTCAAAGATGCATTGCACAGCTGACGGGATGTGTTGATCCTGAGCTGTGGCGAGACTGCGGTGAGAGGTCCTGTTGCATCATCATCAAAGATCCTGCGATGCGAAGTCCGGAGTTGGAGATGCAAGGCGCAGCACAGGCGATGCATCCGGTCTGACGAGCAGTGAAGCTTCAATGCGGTGTTTTGGTGTCGGCGTCAAGGCTGTCATCGATGAGGGATGCGAGGAGCTTGCGCCGGGAAAAGCATTGCACAGTGGCAGTTCCGAAGACAGCGTATCGGTTCCAAGGTGTGGGTGGCGGCGGCGTTGTGAGTCTTTTGCGACGGGTCCAATCCACGCAGGAGCAGCGATGCGTCGGTGCTGCTCGGGGATGCGCGGCTCAGCTGAGGAGATGCGTTGGTTCTTTTCTGGGATGTATCGCTCAGCAGAGAAGATGTGTTGATTCCACTGGCAAGCACCTTAGGCCCACTTCCAAGGGTCCTGTACTGGGGTGGCACAACTTGGTAGGGTAGACTCACAGCTGGCAGAGTCCAGGTGCAGAAGCAGGGTGGTTGGAAGATCTTTCATGTCCCTGAGACTCCGATCTGGAGGCCAGCCAACTAGTGACAGTCCTTAAGCAGCACAGCAGTCATTCTTCCTGGCAGAGTATCCACAGGTCCAGAAGTGTACTGAAGTGGTGGTGTCTTTGGTCCAGTACTTATACGCAGCGGTACCTTTGAAGTGGGGGAGACTTCAAAGACCATTCTTTGAAGTGCACAGAGGCCCTGCCCTTCCTGCCCTGGCTCCAGACTCACTACGAGGGGGTATGAGGTCCTTTGTGTGGGAACAGATCCTAGCCTATTCAAGTGCAATTGAGGCTGGGTCCAGCTACTCTCTCTCATCCTGCCAGGATGGCCCACCAAGTCACACCAAAGCTCGCATTGTGTATGGCTGTCTAGGGGGAATACACAAAGCCCAGCTGTCACCCAACCCTGACATGTGAAACAGAGACACCAAATGGCTAAAGTAAGAAAATGCCAACTTTCGAAAGTGCCATTTTCAGAATAGCATTTCAAAATCCGACTTCACCATAAGTTTGGATTTTAAATTGTGATTCCAGAGACACCAAACTTGAATCAGTTATATCTTCCCATTTGGAAATGACTCTTATAAAATGTAATAAGGTAATCCCAATTTTATCATATGGGAGGTATAGGCGTGCTATAGTGAAAAACGAATTTAAAGAGTTTTTCACTACCAGGACATGTAAAACTTAAACGTACATGGCCTACCCTTTAGACCCTGCCCTCTGGGTTGTCCAGGGCTACTTTAGGGGTGACATATGTAGAAAAAGGGATGGTTTGGGCCCGACAAGAGGTTTATTTTGCCAGGTCGACAAAGCAGTGTAAACTGCACAGAACAGGCTATGCAAGGGCAAGCCTGAGACACAGTAAGGGGGCTACTTAAGTGGGCAGCACAATCAGTGCTGCAGGCCCACTAGTAGCAATTAATTTACAAGCCCAAGGCACATGTAGTGCAATTTACTAGGGACTTATAAGTAAATTAAATATGCCAATTGGGGATAAGCCAATATTATCAATGGCGAGAGTACAAGCAGTTTACCACTGGTTCCACTGGTTAGCAGTGGTAACGTGCGCAGAGTCCTAACACCAGCAAAAACGAGGTCAGAAAAAGTAAAGGAGGAAGGCAAAAAGTTGGGGGGAAGAAGAGCCTAAGGCTGTCACATCTAACATATGGGATAAAGTACCCTTTGCATGTATTATAAGGATATTGCAAGCCACCCAGGAGTTCTGTCACCATATACAGGAATGGGTCAAAGTCTGAGTTCCTTTATAAGTACATGGAACTCAAAGGTCACTTGCATTTTCTTATAATGTACAACAGAGCCTATTTTATTCCTTATAAAATATAAACACCATCACTCTTCCAACAAATCATATAAATCCTTGCTGTATTGCTCTTTCATGGAAAAGAGCTGGTATGGTTCTAGACATGATTAATAAAAGAATAAAATAAGCATTTAGTAATTTTGTTGCAAAAGCATTTTAGTACCAGTTTACTGTAAGTCAGAGTTTAAAAAAAAAAGCTTTACTCAGACCATGTAGAAACATGGAGAGATGTTCTGTCTTTCCTGTAGTGGGCTATATAGCATGCAAAAATTTGACATTTAGCCATGAATATCTCCTTTCTGCTGATCACTGTTCATTTTAGAAAACGATATCATAAGAATGAAACGCTAGTTATCCTTCACCTTGTTTAAACTGCAGTTGCTCTATGAGTTGCCTTTCACCTTGGATGCTGGCTCTGGCAGCAGGCATAATGATGTCACAACTAACCTGTAATACCTCATTACATTATACAGGTGACTAGAGATGTAAACAACACGTCTGTAATAAGGAACTTAGAGACAGCGTTTTACAAAGGGGTTGCAGGCTTCCCTATTGGGAAACAAATCCACACTCTTACATGAATATTTCAGTACTCCATGTTTTATAATGAGAAATTCACCAGCATAATAAGTCCATCAATGTATCTGAACTTGCAGTGTTGCCTGAAAAGAGAACAATGTGCTGTGCTGTCCGTGCTCGAGGTCGAAACACTGCTTAAGCCCCTGAGCGTGAGAAATGCCATCAGAAGTCATCCGTGCTTTTATCCGTTCCACCATTCCACCCTGTCACTTTCAGCTTCTACACAGCACTTTTGGGATAGTCTGCTTTTACACGCACTGCCTGTGCATGAAACACTACACCACCTGAGAGAGGTGAAAGGCAAGGGGACCTCTGTGTGCAGGCAGCAGGACGGCGAGATTACAGCCTCAGATGTAAAGGCAGTTTGTGGAAAGGTAGAAACTTACTCTAGATATTGTGTGCAAAACTGAACTCAAAGTCACAACCAAACAAGCAAGATTTGTCTAAATTGATTGTGAATAAAATCCACTCAGTTTTCTAGGCAGACTTCACAGTCCGAACAGACCAATGTTTAAAAACACACAAAACATTTTCTAAAAGATTCATATGTTTAATATAAAACACAGTTTGGCAACCATGAATTTATCCTCCTAATAAAGTAGTTTTAATAATGATATTAGTGCGCACCCAGTCACGTGTCTTATGAAAGTAAGTAATAATGGGGTTGATTTACTAAATTACTGTGGGGGGGGGGGTGCGGGACAAGCAGTGCAGAGCATATTTACTAAATATGGCCTGCTGCTGCTCTCTGCCCATGCGCTGGTGTACAACCAGGCTGTCTAGAGCCATGCGTACAAATTTGCAGTGTGTGTTCGTGCGTGCCCGCGCGCATGCATACTTTGTGAAACGTGTAGAGAAATACAAATATTTCTCAATCTTTGCACCTGCACAAAGGAGGTGTCATTTTGCAGTCGCGGCTTGCAACACTCGCGGGTGTGGGGGTGCGGGGGGGGCTTAAAATAAAATTTTTAAAAAACTTACCTGACCGCGTCCCGCGCCGCCTCTGCTCCTGGGCCGGGTCCCGCGTTTGGCGTTTTCCTGCTCCTGAACAGGAACAGGCATGCTCCCTCCCCTCCCGTAAGCCAATCACAACGTTGTGATTGGTGCAGACAGCGCCCAGCCGGGCGCCTGTAGGGAGGCCATTTTCTCTATGTAGGCTGCATGCAACCTACATAGAGAAAATGTAGAGTGCGCATGACTGGTTTGGTCAGCCCCAGAGGGCCGACCAAACAGTCAGGGCCCCCAACAGTGGGCAAGCCACTCCTACACCAACCAGGCATACCCTCCTGCCCGACCCCAACCAGGCATACCATGCCTTCTGCTTTCTCGCAGTGCGGGAAGCAGAAACATAAAATGGTATTTAAAATACCATTTTATGTTTCTGCTTCTCGCACTGCGAGAAAGCAGTGGGGCGACGCTCCTAATGGAGGAGCCGCCCCTGCCATTTTGTAATGCAAGACCAAGCCTTACAATCTTTGCAGATCTCGCTTTGCATCAAAAACTATGGGCGCTTGCGCAGGAACTCTCACCTATGAAAAGTCCTCCTGACGCAAAGTGGTGCGAAACAGGGAGAGCGATGTTTGCGCTGATAAAAGGGCACCTTTCGAGTGCAAAGGTCAGACCCTTAAATACTCTTTCAAGAATACCCCACTTTGTGTGGCTTTGCAGCGGTTTCATCTGCTCTAAATACAGCACTCCTTCCATTGCTAAGCACTGGACTAATACATGTTACTACTGCTCAAATTATCAGTTTATCCATCTCGGAGAGACAGATGGCTGAGTCTGTCTTATCAGCATTCAAAATGATGATCTCTGCAACACCAGAGTTGTCAGTAGCAAAGGTCAGGGAGCCATCTCCATCTCTTCTGCACTGAGGAGCGTAGTTATAACAGGCAATGCACTTGACTAAACATGCGTCAAATGAAATGAAACAGCAAATGTATTTACATGAATGAAAACACTTTCAAATTCAGTTGAACGGGCTCTATGATCCAAAACCTAAGAAACAGTAAAAATATCCATGTTTGGAAGGGGTTGTGAGCTCCATGCTCTAAGAAAGACCCATTGCACAGACCTCCTGCCCCTCCCCTGAGGGCTTGACCCAGGACAGATGGACAGGATACAGCAGTGGTGGGGGTATTAAACAAGGTCAGTTGTGCAGGTAAACTTTGCTTCCTTCCATCAGGTGCAAAGAGTGTGGGTGGGAGATTTGGGACGGGGGTGTAGGGGCAAGCTGCACAGATGCATGCTTTTTCATGCCTTTTGGCTGGTGCAAGTGCATTATAGGCAGGGCCACTGGAATTATGCAGTAAGAGAGGGTGAAATTATGTGGCAGGACTGAGTAAAGTATGTGGCAAGAAAAGGCAAATCATGCGACTTAATGCAGCACATTTTGTAATACTATTACTTCATTATTTTGTCATTTTTAAATTTGGTAACACTGACTGGGCATTGGGTGCACCTTATTAGTACCATTTCTTTTTTGTTTGTTAAAGATGCTTTATTGAATGAAATAGTAGAACAAAACATAGTAAAGTCATATACATGTGCTCAAGCATTATCTAAGAATAATATATGAAGCAGTGAAAATATCATAGCTAAAAGGGATTAAGAATTAAGAAAAAAATAACGAGAGAAAATATAATGCCTAGAGACAAAAGAACAATATTAATATAAAACTGTAGCATTTTCTAAAATTCTTAAGAATAAGAAAAAAGATGAAAGAAGAAAACAGAGAGAAGAGAGAAAGGAAGAAGAAATAAAAAGGAAGAAAAGAAGAAAAATCTAGAACAAGGATAAAATAACATAATTAGCAATCATCTGTTGTTACCAATTAACCAAAAATAAGATAGTGGCTACTCATGAGAGTCCAAAAAGGTGCTCACATGTCTATCAGGGGTAATGGATATGGATAAATATGATGTTAGAGGAAGCCAGAATAGATCTCGTTTAATCATTAGTGGTATTGAGGTTGCGAGTGCTCTGTCTAACCTGTGATGATGGCATAGTAAGTTCCACCAGGCAATGAAGGTGATTTTTGAAGTGTATTTCCAATTGGATGTGATAATTTGTAAAGCCAGGGCTATCGTCAAGTCAATAAACTTCCCAATTACCTTGCGAGATTGCCATAGAGGGGACACACTGCCCAAAACAGATGCACAATGTTAAATGTATAATCCGTAGACAAAATGTTATTAAGCTTATCCCAAATTAACAACCAAAAACTCCGAACTTGGGGACATTCAAAAAACATATGCAAAAAGTCACAGTTTTCTTGGGTACATGACCAACATTTGGTGTCATTGATTAGATGAAACTTATATAAATGAGTGGGAGTGTAATATAGTCTATTATAGAAATAGAATAGAGCTTGGGTGGTGGCAGCAGAGCGAGAAATAGAGTGTATCTTGGCCCAAATATTTTCCCAAGTGTGTTGAGAGAATTCTTGATTGAAGTCCAATTCCCAGCGTAATTCAATTTTAGATTTGGGTCTACTCTTAGGCGGGAGACCGAAAAGTTTGTATGTATACGAAGCTTTCACCTTTGAGGAAAAATCAATGGAGGGAAAGGGAGACAATGGGAGACTTGATGAAGAGGAAGATTGAGAATAAAACTGCAGAATGGTGGGTCTAATAATGTTAAACTGAACTACATAAAAAGATGAAATATTGTATTTAAGTTGGATGTCCTTAAATTCTATCACAGAATCATTGGAAATTATTTGACCAAATACTAATATTCCTTCATCTATCCATTCTTTCCAATAAAGAGCTTGATTATTTAATTTAATGTGCTTGTTGTACCATATCGGGGTTTGTAAAAAAAATTCTATTAGAGAATTAGACTTAGGGAGAAGAGGTGTGACAACCGAGAGAGAGTGTGTAAGTAGGGGTGAGAGGAAATTCCTAGGGCTTGGGATACGTAGGCCGTTACTGTAAGTGAAAAAGGAGCAATCCGAGCTTGCTCCAGTTAGCTCCAGACTGTACATTCTTCCAGCGAAGGAACAGAAAGAGAGGTCCAAATCTGCTTTAGAGCAAAAGCGTGATGGTATCTACTAATAACAGGAAAATTGACCCCTCCATTGTTCCTAGCCTGTTGAAGCCGAGAAAGAGAAACTCTTGATTTGCGTTTGTTCCATAAAAAAGTTAAAAGTAAACAATTAACAGACTTGAAGAAAATAAGAGGGAGTTTGACTGGAAGCATGGACAAAAAGAAATTAATTATCCGTAACATCATCATTTCAATTAATCAATCAATCACAGAATTTGTAGAGCGCACTACTTACCCGCGAGGGTCTCAAGGCGCTGGGGAAAAAAAGGGGGGGGTGCCGCTACTGGTCGAACAGCCAGGTCTTGAGTAGCCTCCTGAAGGTCAGCAGGTCTTGGGTCTGTCGTAGGCTGAGTGGAAGGGTGTTCCAGGTCTTGGTGGCGAGGTGGGAGAAGGATCTGCCGCCGGTGGTTGTTCTTCGAATGCGAGGGACGGTGGCGAGGGAGAGGTTGGAGGAGCGGAGCTGGCGGTTGGGGACGTAGAAGAAGAGTCGTCTGTTGAGGTAGGCTGGGCCGGTCTTGTGGAGTGCCTTGTGTGCGTGGATGAGGAGTTTGAAGGAGATTCTCCTGTCGACGGGGAGCCAGTGCAGGTTTCTCAGGTGGGGGGTGATGTGGCTGTGGCGTGGTACGTCGAGGATCAGGCATGCAGAGGCGTTTTGAATGCGTTGCAGTCGCTTGATGAGCTTGGCTGGGGCTCCCGCGTAGAGGGCGTTTCCATAGTCGAGTCTGCTACTGACGAGGGCCTGGGTGACTGTTCTTCTTGTATCTGTCGGGATCCACCTGAAGATCTTGCGGAGCATGCGGAGGGTGTTGAAGCAGGAGGAGGAGACTGCGTTGACTTGCTTGGCCATGGAGAGCGTTGAGTCGAGGATGACTTCCAGGTTGCGTGCGTGGTCGGTGGGTGTCGGGGCTGCCCCCAGTGTCGTTGGCCACCAGGAGTCGTCCCAGGCTGAAGGGTTGGAGGCGAGGATGAGGACCTCCGTCTTGTCCGTGTTCAACTTTAGTCGGCTGCTCTTCATCCAATCGGCGACGGCCTTCATTCCTTCGTGGAGGTTGGATTTGGCGGCGAGGGGGTCCTTGGTGAGGGAGAGGATCAGTTGAGTGTCGTCAGCGTAGGAGATTATGTTGAGGTCGTGCTGTCTGGCGATGCGTGCGAGCGGGGCCATGTAGATGTTGAACAGTGTCGGGCTGAGGGATGATCCCTCGGGTACACCGCAGATGATCTCGGAGGCTTTGGATCGGAATGGGGGGAGGCGGACTCTCTGGGTTCTGCCGGAGAGGAAGGAGGTGGTCCATTCCAGGGCCTTGTCTCGGATCCCTGAGTCGTGGAGGCATGCGCGTAGAGTGCGGTGGCAGACAGTGTCGAAGGCGGAGGAGAGGTCCAGCAGGATGAGGGCTGCGGTCTCACCGTTGTCCAGCAGGGTCCTGATGTCGTCGGTGGCGGCGATGAGGGCAGTCTCGGTGCTGTGGTTGCTGCGGAACCCTGACTGGGATGGTTCCAGGATGCTGTTTTCTTCGAGGTATCGGGTTAGCTGTCTGTTGACGATCTTCTCGATGACCTTGGCTGGGAACGGAAGCAGGGAGATGGGCCGGAAGTTCTTGAGGTCTCTCGGATCCGCCTTGGGTTTTTTGAGTAGGGCGTTGATCTCGGCGGGTTTCCAGCTCTCTGGGAAGGTCGCGGTCTCGAAGGAGAGATTGATGACGTTGCGCAGGTGGGGTGCGATGGAGCTGCTGGCTTTGTTTAAGATGTGGTGCGGGAAAGGGTCTGACGGGGAGCCGGAGTGGATTGTGCTCATGGTCTTGATGGTGTCATCGATGTTCACGTTGGCCAAGGCTGGCAAGGGGTCGTGATCGATGGTGTGCGGCGGGTCTGGTGTGTCGGTGTCTGTTGGGGCTGTCTGGGTGTTGAAGCTGTCGTGGATGTCGGCGATCTTGCGGTGGAAGAAGGTGGCGAGGGAATCGCACAGGGCTTGCGACAGCGGGATGTCGTTGGTGTTGGAGCTGGGGTTGGAGAGTTCCTTCACGATGTTGAAGAGCTCGTTGCTGTTGTGTGCGTTGTTGTCGAGGCGGTCTTTGAAGGAGATCCTCTTGGCGGACCTGATGAGGTGATGGTGGTTGCGGATGGCGTCTTTGTGGGCTGCGTGGCTGTCCGGTGTCTTTTCACTGTGCCATTTCTTCTCTAGTTTCCGGCAGGTACGCTTGGATGCTAGGAGTTCCGGGGTGAACCAGCTGGCTCTTTTGCTGGTGTCTCTATAGGTGGTTTTTTTCAGCGGGGCGAGGGTGTTGGCGCAGTCGTCTATCCATCGTCTGAGGTTGCGGGCAGCGTCGTCGGTGTTGGAGGGGTCGGTGGGTGGGCTGAGAGCGAGGTTTGCCTGTAGTTGGTCTTCGGTGACTTTACTCCAGCAGCGGCGTGGGATCTGTTGGGTGCGGTGGTGTGTGGTGGGTTTCTGGAAGGTGAAGTGGATGCAGCGGTGGTCGGTCCAGAGGAGTTCGGTGGTGTGGCTGAAGGAGACGTGGGAGCTTGAGGAGAAGACGGGGTCGAGCGTTTGGCCGGCGGAATGGGTCGGCGTTGTGACCAGCTGTCTCAGTCCGAGGTTGGCGAGGTTGTCGATCAGGGTGGTGGAGTTGCTGTCGTTGTTGTTCTCCAGGTGAAAGTTCAGGTCTCCGAGGAGGATGTAGTCGGTGGAGGTCAGGGCGTGCGTGCTGATGAAGTCGGCGATGGAGTCGCTGAACTGGGGTCGGGGTCCATGGGGTCTGTAGACGAGGGTGCCTCTAAGGGTGGTGTTGGGGTCTGTGTGGATCTGGAAGTGCATGTGTTCGGCGGTGCAGAGAATGTCGTCGGTGCTGGTCGAGACCCTGATGGTGTTCTTGTGGACGATGGCGATTCCTCCTCCTACTCCATTGGTGCGGTCTCTGCGGATGATCTTATAGCCGTCTGGGATGGCTATGGCGATGTCGGGTGCGGAGGAGTCGTTCATCCAGGTCTCTGTCAGGAAGGCAACGTGCGGTGATGATGTGTCGAGCAGGTCCCAGAGCTCGACGGCGTGTTTGCATGTGGAGCGGGTGTTCAGTAGGATGCATCGGAGGTGGTTGAGGTCCTTCTTGGCGGGCGCTTCGGCGGCTCTGAGGCTGGTGTAGCTGCAGTTCCGGCAGGTGAAGGGACCATGAGTGCGTTTCGGGGCGGCCTTGAAGCAGGTGTGTGTCCGTCCGGGGTTGAGAGCGTGGAGTGTGGTGGCATCGTATCGGCGGCGGTCATCGTGGCTGGCGCGGGGGGCGCGAGGACCAGGGGTTCTGGCACTGGGCGCGGTCCAGGCGCGGACGGGCGCAGACGGGCTTGCCTTAGGACCGCCCGCTGCGCGCATCTGCTGTGCGGCCGCACAGCGGCCGCCATATATGGGGAGGTGGGAGGGAGGAGCACCTGGGAGGCGGGAGGCAGGGGCAGCAAATGGTCAGTCAGGGGGCGGGGCGGGGCCACAGGGGACGCAGCGGCGGGAACGGGAGCGGTGCGACGAAGGGAACAGAAGGCAAAAGGGCACGGGGATTACGGGGGCAACAAGGAACAGCGGGCAAAAACGGGCACAGAATCAAGGGGCAGCGGGGGAGACAGAAGGAAAACCGGGCACAGAATCACGGGGACAGCGAGGGAAACAGAAGGAAAAACGGGCACAGAATCAAGGGGACAGCTAGGGAAACAGAAGGAAAACCGGGCACAGAATCACGGGGCCAGCGAGGGAAACAGAAGGAAAACCGGGCACAGAATCACGGGGACAGCGAGGGAAACAGAAGGAAAAACGGGCACAGAAACAAGGGACAGCGAGGGAAACAGAAGGAAAAACCGGGCACAGAATCAGGGGACAGCGAGGGAAACAGAAGGAAAAATGAGCACAGAACAAATATAGGCACAGGGGGAAAAACAGACAACAGCAGTCACAGACACCAAAGTGACAAAAGGCACTACAAAGGAACAGAAGAGATACAAACCTACGGCCTACCACTGGCCACCAGGGATGAGGCGCAGGTGGTAGCCTGCGGGTGGAGGAGGGCCTCGATCTTCCTCAGCAGCGGCAGCTGGGGCAGGGACACATAGGCGGTGCTGTGCGGAGGGGGAGCGACCTACCTAGCAGGGTCAAGGGTCGCTCATTTCAATCGTAGCAAGTCTCCCCCACCAAGATAAAAAAGAAGGGACCAGGCTAGTGACATATTGGAAATTTTTTATTTAACTTGTTCTAAATTTAATTGAATGGCTTCTTTAATATTATTAGAATATAGCATGCCTAAACATTTGATGGGTTTAGATGTCCAGATAAAGCCGGTGTCCTTAAACATATCAGGGAGACAATATTTATTTAATGGCAGCACCTCTGACTTATCTATATTGAGTTTATATCCGGATACCAGGGAATATTCATTTAATAATTGAAAAAAAGCAGGAAGCGTATTTAGTGGGTTAGAGACATATAATAATACATCATCCTCATAAGCGGTGAATTTAACTTCCAGATGCCAGTATTTGAATCCAGAGAAAGCTGACAATCTAAGTATTTTCTGTAGGAAAGGTTCCAGCGAAAGAATAAAAAGGAGAGGGGAAAGTGGGCAGCCCGGTCTGGTGCCCTGGAAAAGAGGAAAATATGTTGATTGTATACCATTAGCATAGATTGAAGTGGAAGGCTGAGAATATAGTAGATGAATATATCTAAGAACATGTGGACTGAAACCATGCCATTTTAATGCACCAAACATAAAATACCAATTAACACGATCAAGGCTTTCTCAGCATCCAAAGTTGTGGCTGCATAAGGTATTTCAGACTTAGTGGCCATATGGATTATATTGAGGAAGGTTCAAGAGTTATCTGAAATAAGATAACCTTTCACAAATCCTGATTGATGGATATCTATTAATTCTGGAATAACCTGTTTAATACGTAACGCTAGGGCCTTTGCAAAAATGTTGCAATCCGTGGTAATAAGAGAAATGGGCCTATAATTCCCACACTTAGATAAGTCTTTATCCTTCTTAGGAAGCAAGCAAAGCATTGCCTGTGAAAAAGTTCCTTGTGTGCATTTTTGTGTGACAAAATAAGAAATCAAAAGAAGTAGTTTTGGAAGTAGGAGGTGTGACAGAAAAACCATCTGGACCGAGAGCTTTGTCTTTGGGAAGTTGAAGAACGGCATTCTTGAGCACCAACTCAGTTAAATCAGCATCTAAGACTGAGAGGTCTGGTTTGTTGACCGTTGATTTGGGAATAGATTGAAAGAAAGAATCTAATTGGTTAGTCGTGCGAGAAGACTCTATTGAATATAAGTTGGTGTAATATTATGTGAAACAGTCTAGAATTTCTGTGTCTTTCGTGCGATTCAATCCATCTTTATCTGTAATCACTTGTATTTTCGATTTTTGTTTTTTAATTTTCAAATAGTTGGCCAACATTTTCCCAGCTTTATTACGACCACCAAACACTTTTGCATTGATTTTAAGTAGAGTACCACATGCATCAATACAAGATTGCTTGTTGTATTGCAATTTAGCCTGGATTAGTTTAGACAAGGTTTCTGCCTTTTTTCGGAAAAATATTCATGCCCCAACACTTTTATTTGTTTAAACAATTGTGAAGAGTCTTTAAGTGATTTATTTTTCTTCACTGCAACATAGTCGATTATCAAACCCTTCGCGGTCGCTGTATAAGCATCCCAAATGTAATTCATTTGTGAATCAACAGGAAGATTAACAGCAAAGAAATTTGTAGTAAAATCAACAAATGCATCAGTAAACTGTTTATCTTGCAGTAAAATGTTATTAAACCTCCACCTGTTAGGCCGAGATTTGTTATTGGGACAATCTAGGTCTAAAATAACAGGGGCATGATCTGAAATCAAAAGGGACTCAATCTCAACATTTAAAATCGATTGGAGAACATTTTGAGTGACAAACAAATAATCTATTCTGGATTGTGAGGCATGCACAGGAGAAAAAAAAGTAAACTCCAACATGTCTGGGTGAACAGCTCGCCAGGCATCGATTAAACCTCTGTAGGAAATAACCCTCTTGAAGGATTTTTGCATTTTGTTGGGGATGTATCTTGCTTAAGAACGCCGATCTATAAAAGGGTCTATTAATTGGTTGCAATCTCCCACTACTATAAAATTATCTGAAGAACAATCGGATAGGATGGTAGAGAATTGTTCCCAGAATTGTAAATCCACACCTGTAGGGCCATAAACATTACATAATGAGAAGAGAGTGTCATTACTTTTAACATTCAACAATATCCACCTCCCAGCGTCATATTTGGTTTCCTTAATCACTTGAACGTGCAGAGATTTATGAAATAAAATCAAAACACCATTCTTATTATTAACAGCAGAAGAACTAAAAACAGAACCTACCCATTGCCTGCGCATACAATCAATGTCAGTATCTTTAAGATGTGACTCCTGTAAAAAAGCAATCTGGCAATTCAGCCTAGATAGGTGAGTTAACACCCTCTGTTTTTTAACAGGGTTACGAAGTCCCTTTACATTCCAGGAGACAATACGTAAGTGAGCCATGAGTAACGTATACAATGACTAAATATTAGATAGACATGAAAGAGAATTGCAACGATTAACCAGATACCAAGTAAAATCAAGGTACAATAGATTGATGGAATAAACAGGAATACAAGGAGATGAGCACACAATACACAGTAAAAGAGAGAAAGCAGAGAATGTAAAAAGAAAGATGAAATAAGGATAGAAAAGGAATATAGGACAGTGGGGAATGAGGAAAAGAACGCCTAGTGTATAGAAAAGTAAAAAGATGACAAAAAGCCAAAGAACTTCAGTCATATCTTCCAATTGAATGACGAACAGAAGGATAATAGTATAGGAGTGGGGGGCAAAACAAGTTGTCCAAC
This sequence comes from Calotriton arnoldi, assembly GCA_963921515.1. NCBI lineage: Eukaryota > Metazoa > Chordata > Amphibia > Caudata > Salamandridae > Calotriton > Calotriton arnoldi. The sequence continues at coordinate 979,347 of CAWUFW010004324.1, read as the reverse complement.
CCAAAGGGAAGCCATGGGGAGAGTAAGAAATAAACATATGAGGTCAGGAACGGTAACATGATCCAAAAAAAAGATATAGGAATGAATATAACATCCAAATAAACAAGGAACTCCAGACCGACCTACCATGTGATGAAACACTCGATATGGCATACACGAAAAACATGGAGACTGGTAGTGAGGAGATGACAACAACCTTCACAGCATGATCCGACAGACCACTGAAACGCAGAGCCTATACAAAACATCAAAAAGACAGACAATAAGACAACAGAAATATAGGCTACCCAAATCAAGTTTTGCTGAGTTCCATATCTTCTCCTTTATGTTCACAGATGAATTGCTTAAGGTCCTTAGAATCTTCAAAGGAGATTGTCCTATCTTTGTAGGTGACCTTGAAGAAACAGGGATGTAGAAGCCCATACCGTGCATTCATAGATCTCAAGACTGGTCTCAAGTCCAAAAATTATTTTCGTCTTGCAGCAGTGACCTTAGCCACATCCTGACTGAAGAGGGCTCTGTGCCCAGACCAGAGCATCTGCTTGCATTGTTTGGCCATGTGAAGGACTTCCATAAGATCAGAGTATTGTAGGAACAAAGCTATAATGCCTCTAGGTCTGTTAGAAGATGTGGGAGAAGATGGACCAATCCTGTTGGCTCTCTGATTGCTCAATTCTGCAGAAGATTTCAACCCCACAATTTTGGGGATGGGCAACTTGAGAAACTTGATCATATCCGACCTTCTGATCCCTCCAGAATACCATAAATGCATAGATTGTTGCAGTGATTATTGTTTTCCAAATCTTCAGCCAGCTGTGTGACCTCCTTAGTTAAATAGGACACCTTGACCGCAACATCTTGGGCATCAACCACCCAATGTTCCACCTCAGTGAGTCTTGAATCCAGAACGGACTATTTTTCCTCAATCCGTTGTAAAGTTGCATTTGTCTCTACCATGAAAGGGTTCATATTTTTTAATTCATCCCTAATATCCTCCAGAGTCAAGGGTAGAGGAGATTTTGTAGGCGAAGAAGGATCTTTTTTAACTCTTTTGTTTGCGCCACCTCCATACTCCTTGCGAGCGCCTGAAGCATTTGAAACCACAGCTTTGGAGCAGTGCGTAGTATCCATATTGAGAATCGGTGAGACAGCTTAGCAGTGAAATGATTAATGAGTGAGGAAACAAAATGAGACCAGAGTTGGAAGTGTCTGAAAATTTAACCAATTTAACGGTAAATTGGAGGATGGGAAAAAAAAACAAAAAAATCTCATAGGAGAAGAAAAGGTGAAAAAGCAGCAATGTTAGCCATCTATAACGATTAGCAGAGAAAAAGGGAAATTTAATGGACAAAAAACAAGCCATTGAAATTATGAAGGCAGGCTGAGAGACCGTCAAAATGGGGGCGATAATCCAGACAGGATTGGAGCGGCAAATAAAACACACAAAAACGGTCGCATTAGGCAATAAAAAAGCTCACCAAGCCATTCCCTGTCATTTCCAAAGACTATTAATGCTGCCGAAAGTAAATGCGGGCCGAAACCGCCCGACAAAATGTAAATGCGTCCTCGGCTCCCACAGAGGAAAATCAGCAGGTGGCCATCTTGTTTGCTGCCGGCGCAAGCTCCTCATTAGTACCATTTTAATATCCATACATAGTAATAAGCAACAAATAGGTGACCAGTTCAGCTATGTACGTGTTGCTGCTTTTAGTAACTTTTGAACCGTTTGAGCTAGGAACAAAATTTTTATTTTGTTAAAATCTGCAGATAATGCAGCAGAAGATAGATTATGAGGAAAATGCAGCAAATCTATAATTATGCAAAAGTCATCACGGCTGCACAATCACATAATTCCATTGGCCCTGATTATAGACAAAAGTGCTATCGAAGACCCTACCATATCATGGACCCTTTGGAGCTACCTACAGCAGCCTGGGAAGGTTCTAACAAGCAGGAATGACATTTTAAAAAGTAGAGGGAAACAATTATTTTAGAGATGCTCTGTCTTGATGTTATTCAAAATCAAGATTGTTTGGTGCAGTAAATGCCATATCTGCATTTGCAATGTAGCTGTACAACAAAAAACTAAACAATCTAGAAATTAAACTTTTTTTCCAGAACTTACATACGGGTACATCAAACTGAAAAATATTAAGAATTGCTGGAGGAAAATCCCAAAGACATGTCAGAAATGTAGTTTATGTGGAGAAGGGATACAGGATATTTAACATGATTTTGGACCTTAGAGTTCGGCGGACTGGTTACTCCATCACAAACGTGATAGACATCTCTTCCACCTTATTAGAAGTGTCATTGGAAATAACGCACTTGTAATACGGCAGACGTTTGTAATGGACTAACCCATTCACCATGGCCTTTAGGGTCTCATTTATATTGTGGCAGGTGGACTGTAGGGCCGACTCTGTAGGACCAACTCTGTAGGGCTGACTCCTTCGGAGGCGTTTAATAATGGCAAAGATGGATTGATCTCCGCTGTGATCAAACCTAAGGTCCTTCCACATATAAATTTGGTGGATGTACCATTATCGTTGCGGTATAGATATCTCTGTTGCCGGTGTGGCAGAGTAGCTATACCGCCAAGATATAAACCGGCTCCAAAGTTTGGCCTAAGCTAAAATCAGCAAAAAATTACATTATAATTCTGTCTGTAAAACAGCATCATAGCCACTGAGTTTAATTTATTTACCAAGCCAAGTAAGTCAATGTTTTACCATTTATAATTTTTTTTAGGCTTTTTAGATTAATGAAATTGTAGGATTTAATAATTTGCATAACACATATTACAATGTAAATGTAATGTATATATTGCTTACTTTCATTTAAAGCCAATAGCAAAACAAATAAAACATTGAATTGATCTGAATGGATTTTAATTGAATTGAACTGAATTGAATATAACTGTGAGTGATCTGGTACAATGTTCCATTTCTGTCTCAGATGATTGTGCTACCGCTGTTCTGAAATGATATAAAATTAATAAACAGATAAAAGAGAATTTGTAGATGATCATCCAAAATTCTTGGCTTTACCAATCCTTGTGCCTCTAGTGCACAAGTATTTGCAAAGCCACTGCTGGCAGGATCATGCAGCAGATTGCAGCCGTGGCTGGTCATGTTTTCTGCATCTGGCCCCAATGAGCAGCCTGAAGAAAGTGTAAAGAGAGTCACAGAAAAAGGACAATGGTCCCCACCCTAAGAGCAAGGAGGCAGAAGGTAAACATAGGTCAAGGAGCAGGGTAGTAAGCGGCAGGAAAGGGCAGGTAGGGAAAGCAAGCAAAAGGGATAGTGAAGGCAGCAGTGCAAAAGTGAAATGTCAAAGCATCACCCTTAAGAGAACAAATGTTCATGACATCAGCAGTGGAAGGATACAACTTATCCTGTTAAATACTTGGAGAATACTCCAGGGGTGGGACAAACATAAAATAGTGAGGCAGACTGCTGAGATAGATAAGAAAGCCTTCTACTTATGAGTAAAGGGCTTTGAAGGATCAATGTCCACTGAAAGTATATGTTAAATTACTGGATACAATGCTATCTGGGACAGACATCTAAAACTATCCATAGCAAGACTGCAAAAATTCAAAAAAATGTAATAAAACAAAATGTGTGGAATTCAAACACTTCTTTGAGAAGTTATCTATTTTATGTTTGTTCAACAGCTTTCAGACTCACCATGGCCTAATTCCTCTAACGAAAATAAAACTTCAGGATGCCAAGAGATTCTCAGACAAAATAGATTTTATTGACTGTTCAAATGAAAGGAGGTAACCCAATTTAAAACTGATCATTATTTCATTCTAAAATGAAAATTGAAAAAGCAAAGAAATAACTGCATTGCCTGACCCCCACTGTTTAATGGGGTTTTAGAGAAAGTACAAACTAGTGATTAGTTGTGCGCTACCTTGTCTGATTCTTAACACAATGGGGTTGCGCCACTTTTAATATGGGAAAAGTGACGTGCTGGCAGCGCAAGGGGCTTGAAAAATAAGCCCAAATCTGTGTTGATGTCTTTGAAATTTGTGACTACTAGAGACAGTGGTATGCAGTATGATGTGGCTCAATCATCTTGAAACAAGTACATGGGTACTTTAATTTTAGAATTTTTTCGGCATCATTCAAAGTCAGCACACCTAACCCTAGATGCTTTAATGAATGTGAACCATCATGATGTCAGGAGATTACCGCCATAAAATTGGAACTGTACGGTTTCACTTAAAAGATATTGCAATACTGAATCATAAGCATTATTTATTGTTAAAATGAAGTGTCATAGAAAATGATGTTGCTTGATCAAACACCTTTCAGAGTTATTTAATCCAGACTTTAGTCTGTTTGTATACGATAACCGGAACAAGCTTATCACAGGAATAAAAACTGACTCCGGACTCGGCCTATATTTGTACAAATGCATTCAGAAATAATGATGCGCTTGTACAACTACAGAAATCTAAATTATTTAATGAACTGAATTGTCAATAGGTTCCGCTGGTTTCAAGCCATATCTACGAGCAAAATTTGAGGGCCCTAATAATGTGGGAAGTGAAAGACAGGGCATAGTAGTACTTACACTGTTTGGACCAGAAAATGCTAAAAAAAAGAAATTCTTACAGTTTCTAATCAAACAATGTTTAATAAAGCAAGAAGATTGAAAAAATAAATCCAGATCCAAATACTATTAGTGCAAATCTAGGAATGATGAAATGCATGGAATACAAAGAATTAACTACGCCTATCCTGGATTGTTTACAGAATTTGTTGGAATTTGCTAAAATACACTGGCACTGTCCCATTTGAGCAGGAAGGAATCCTCCATATCAGTATTCAGGGAAATACATGTCTGCAACTGTGCTACAAGGCTCTCATTGTCTGGATTAACTCTTTAAATCCCCCTGCATGAAACATTCCGCTGACTGTGTTTTGCAAGAGGATCTGAAAAGTGCAACCACACTCTGATTGGCAATAATCCCACAGCCAAACAAGATAATGTTATCACTCTTTCCCCATCTAATATTTTCAGGAAAAAATATTCAGTCTTAGTTTCAGAGAGTTGCCTGGTAGCAAAAGCTACCCTATAGTGTTTTTCACACCTGAAAAGAAACAAAGCAGCTGCCTGCTTCCCTTCTGCTCTCCTCCCCTTCTCTCCAAGCCCCTCCCAAGGCAATCCCAATTCCTTCACTTCTCCAGATTGAATATTTTCTCTAGATCATGCTGTGAGCCTCCCCACTTATCTGGTTGTAAATCACACACCATAATTACTTTAAGAGGTAATGGACACCAGAAGCAAGGATATGCTAAATTTCAACAGACAGGAAAATATATCTATATAAGAGTATTTTTCATCAAAGCCACGAGAAAAACATCTGTGATTTATAGTGAGAGAATCAGGTAACACCCTGTATTGTTTGAGAAAGAGGCACAGAACAAATTATTTGTTGCACTATGGAATGCTTTTTCCTGGTTGGCTAAGCAATCAAAAAACTGACAGGGACAATGAAGCCCAGTAAGAATGCCCTGTGACTGCATGCTGCAATACCGACAGAAAAGAAGGTCACTGACATAATATCCGAATCAACAATATTGTGTAAAAGAAATATTGTGTCAAAAATATTGTTTACAGAAATACCAGATTCCTATCCTTATAATGGTAAGTACAAGAATATCGAGAAAAAAAATATTGTTTCACATTAATATCGTTAAAAAACATACAAAAATATTATTTCTAGATATAGATATATAGTTTAAAGTAGTAAATCTTAAATATTTTAATATATACCATTAATATAATGTAAATCAAATAAATATCACTAAAACACACAAACATATAAGTAGTTAGTTATAGTTAGGACCACGTTTCATAGGAAATTTTTTTTCGACTTGCCTATATCTTTGGCGTTGGTAGACAAATCTTCACAAAATTTTCCCATTGTAGTAGTGCATGGAAAGTTTCGGGGCAATTGGTCAAGCGGGGGCTTAGAAAAAGTGGGGGTAAAAAATGTGTGCTTCCCATGTTAATTCCGGTAGGGATTTTGAACACGACTACATCCCAAACTGCTAGACGGAATTACACCAAATGTAGCAGAAAGCTAGCTCTTGGTCAAGAAAGAGTGTTTTTTTGTTTTTTGGTGTAAATCCATTCAGTAGTTTTAGAGTTATTAAAAGAAAACCAAATTTGTATATAAAGGGACGCGACCCCTCCGTGAATCCTCCCGATCTCTTGCAGAGATCTGGTTGGCTGCCAACACTTCAACCAGGAAGTATTGGCAGCCATCTTGGGACTCAGACTCAGCTCAGTCCCAAAAAAGAGGTAATAAAAAAAGAAAAGGGGGCAGGGTAGGAATGCCCTGATCCCTTAGCCTTGGTGCTGGGGTCCGAGAGGCACCCCGCCAGGGCTAAAAAGCATTTTTTTAAAACTTTTTGTGGTGAAAATCATGACTGATTCACAAATTTGCAGCAAAAAATTTAAAAATGCAGGCCCCCGCGCTTGGTTTAAAAAAAAACCCTGAGTGGGCCAGGTCTCGGGGGCCTACACATACATTAAAAAAATAAAGGAGGAGCACACCCCCCCCTCTGGAGGCTCTTATGAGCCCCAGGGGCCATCACCTCCCTGGGGCTTTGCTGAAATTAAGGAGGGGGGCCACAGGGCCCCCCTTCCATTGGGCTCTAAGAGCCCCGGGGACCGCCACCTACCCGGGGCTTTGTTTTAAACTAAGGAGGGGGGCTGCACGGATCCCCCTCCTGGGGCTTACATATCCCCAGGGGACTACCACCACACCAGGGCTAAATAAATACTAATAGGGGTCCCGCGGATACCCTGGGCCCCGGGGACCACCACTTCCCCGGTGCCAAATAAATATCTGAGAATTGGGGGGCATGCGGCCCTCCTCCTGGAGCCATTAATGGCCCTGGGGGCCGCCACCCCCCAGGGCCGGATCCTGCTATCTACCGAGGTGCCCACCCTCAGGAGATAGCAGTTTGCAATGGTTGGCGAGAGCTGTGACAGCACCCACCAAGTGAGAGCAAACACTAACTCTGCTCCCAGCAAGCAGGAGCTGTCAAACTGCTACCGCTTGCTGGGAGTGCAGTTTTCATCTGTTTCCCTGCCAGCTGTCATGCAGGCAGGGAAACAGATGAAATGATTGCTACCACATGCAGGGAGCGGCTGGGACCGTGCAGGCTTTAAGGCTTCTCCCGTGGTCCAATCAAAGCACACCATGTACACTGGGTAGGGCCAGGGCACCCAGGTAGATGTGATTTGGCCCCGGGGCATGGGGTTCCTGGGCTGAAATTGGCCCAGAGAGGGGGGTCACATGTCCCCTCTCCACAGTTGCTCAAAGGGAAAACAAAGGGCAGAAAGTTAGCAAAAAAGGCAAAACAGAGCCGAAGAGGGCAGTAAAATGAGCAGAACAGCCGAAACAGAGGGAAGGCAAATAAGCAGAAAAGGCGAACCAGAGGGCAGAAAAAGGAGCAGAAAAAGGCAAAATGGAGGGTAGAAAAATGAGCAAAAGAGGCAAAACAGAGGGCAGAAAAACAGGCAGGAAAGGCAAAAAAACAGAGGACAGCAAAACAAGCAGAAAACTGCAGAAAAAGCAAAACAGAGCACAAAAACGAACAGCAAAGGCAAAACAGTGGGCAGAAAAATGAGCAGAAAAGGCAAAACAGAGTAGACAAGGGCAAAACAGAGGGAATAAAAACAAGCAGAAAAGGCAAAATGGAGGACAGAAAAACTAACAGAAAAAGAAAAACAGAGGGACAAAAAATGAGCAGAAAAAGGCAAAACAAAGGTCAGAAAATGAGGAGAAAAGGCAAAACAGACGGCAGAACAATAAGCAGAAAAGGCAAAACAAAACAGAAGAGGGCAAAACAGAGGCCAGAAAAATGAGCGGTGAAGACAAAACAAAGGGCAGAAAATGAGCAGAAAAGGCAAAATGAAGCGCAGAAAAATGAGCAGAAGAGGCAAAACAGAGGGCAGAAAAACGAGCAGAAAAGGCAAAACAGATGGCAGAAAAGACAAAACAGAGCAAGAAACTAGCAGAAGAGGCACAAACAGAGGCCAGCAGGTAGACAGGCAGCAGAAGGTAGTGGACTGCGGGCAAGCTGGACAGTAGAACTGTTACAGGGGGAGCTAGCATGAAGACCTGCTTAATTTTTACAGAAATTAAACCTCAACGGGAAACACATATATAAACATATTAGATGCCCCAATTGAAGCTCCACTTTTGTATAGGACAAATGATTTTGACCTCCTGGGCTTGATAAAGGCAAGGCAAGGCAAGTGTGCTTTCTCAGTAATTCCACATTGAAAAATGATCTGAAATGCTTTGTGGAGGTGAATGCATCATTGATCTATTGGAGAGCACTGAGTAGTGACTGTGATGAGTGGCTTCTTTCTTGTGTTTACCTGGTGAGAGCAGAGTCCATGATTCTCCCTTTAAATGACTATGAGTATGCAAATTAGCAAAATAACCTAAAGCTCTGCTCTTTTAGCCCTGACCTATCCAACTTAGTAGTATGCAATGGTCTTCCCGCCTTTTGCCAGGATGATGGGCAGCTTACCAAAAGTCCCCCCTAGCTCTTTATCCGTCGATTTTGGTGATGCATTCTTGATACTGAGGAATATAAGGACATCTCCACAAAACAAAGAAGCACTTGCTTCATTTAGTTAAGAGGAAGGACCCTCGTTTGGTGGAGATTTATCTCTTTGTACTCTCTTCTTTTCCATAGGATGATTCATGTTATCACAAATTTCTGGATAAAGACGCACAAGGAACAATCACATTGCCTACGTGCACACAAGGTCACTGGTGGCATTTCCTCATGCTCCATTTCGCAGCTGTAGTGTAGAATACGTACTGGACATTTACCCAAGGAGGCAGCACTTAGTAATTAACCAGTAGAAAGTACTCCACTTGGGTAGATATATTGTGCAAAACTGTGGACTATTTTTGGATAAAGGGGCAGGTGCGGTTCCATTGTAGCACAGTCACTAACACAGCTACTGAAACACCCACACAGACACTTAGACACACACTTACACACTCAAGAACTCACACACCCACTGACACTCACTCAGACACTTATACGTCCACTTACAGGCCCACTCAGACACTCACACAGCCTCTCACACACCCACTCACATACCTACTCAGACACCCTCACACCCACTCACAGACCTCTTCAGGCACTTATGCACCCACTCACAGAACCACTCATCCAGTCTCACAGACACCCACGGACCTACTCAGAGACTCACGTACCGACTCACAGACCCACTAAGAGATTCACACACCCAGTCACAGACCCACTCGGAGACTCAAGCACCCACTCACAGACCCACTCAGACACTCATGCACTTACTCACAGACTGACTCACACACTGAGGAGGCATGTTATGGATGAAACCCATTGACTTTCTTCAACATATGTGTGTGATTTTTAAGAAAAATAAGAAAATAAAGACAAGAATCACATAAAGTTTAATTGTTTGAATTGGATTGTTTTTCTCTTGCCTATTACTCTTGTTATTTGATGTGGTGCACTGCTACGTTTTTCTTTTGCCACTTGAAACCTTCGAGTATACACACCTTGGCAGCAGGTGTCGTGGTATGTGCACACACTTTTGAAATACTTTTTGGTGAACTACATTGTTGGGAACATAGGTCAGGTGCAGTCTCCCTGGTCTGCTGCCTCTACTTTTATGACTAACATTACACAAATGTAGAAAGTCACTAAAAAAACAAAGTTTACAGGGACGTTATAGCTAGCAAATAACATTAAAAAAAACTTAGAAATTCACTGAAAAAAACAATGGTTACAGGGATGTTATAGTTAGGAAATAGAATTTTTAAAAAATAGAAATTCTCTGAAAAAACCAAAGGTTACAGGAATGTTATAGTTAGGCTCAGATTTCCCTCACACAAAATCAGTGAAATTCAGCAGTTATAGTTACCTGAGCTAAGTATAACTTACGCCTTAGCAATGCACTGCTTATGACCTCACATATTACATCTAAAATGACATCACTGATGACATCATCCACAGAACCACTCTCACACCCCAATACAACCTCTCATATGCTCACTCACATACCCATACAACCACTCACATGCCCATTCACAGGCCCATACCAGTACTCACATGCCCACTCACTCACCCATACAGCTACTCACATACCCACTTATTTACCTGCACAGTCACTCACACAACCATTCACTCACCCATACAGTCTTTCAACACAGCCACTCACTCATCCATACAAGCACTCACATGCACTCATACAGCCACACAACCACTTACATACCCATTCATACATGTGATGTCAGAAGCAGTGCATTGGTGGAGTATAACTTATAGTCAGCTCAGGTAACTGCTGAATTTCACTGGTTTTGTACAAGGGAAATCTGAGCCTAACTATACCGTCCCTGTAACCTTTGTTTTTTTAGTGAAGAAATATATATATATATATATATATATGTATATATATATACATATATATATACACAAATAAGAACACTCCTTCCGGGACCCAGGATCCGTGAGGGGTGGTGCGTAATGCCGGTGGGCGGAGAGTGTCAGTGCACATCATAGACAAAATCCCAAACTGTAAACGTGTGCTCAGGACACAGTGAAAGTGACGGCCAAGTCGCTTTATTCATAATCCCATAACGCATTCCGTTCATCATGTGGTCTGATCACATGGAATACACCCATAAGCGTTGCAAATTAAATACACATATTGCAAGACTTAAAAAAAGGACATTGCGTGAAAATACGGCTGAAAATGCAGTGGTATGATGGACTGACACATATAGCAAGGTGTAGTGACACTGGAATTACTGCAAATTGCATACAATGGTGCTTGAACATTTTAGTACATGTGTAACCGTGGAAAAAGGGACATATGTGACTGCACTACATATACAGTGAAAATTAATAATAGATGCTACCACCCAGTGTGGGTGACAAATACAAAACCTGTGTAAAACACAGTTGTTCTTTCCAAAACATTATGTACATATGCCCCAAGTTTGCAGGTATTAAGGACCCCGGTGGGTTGCATATGGAAAGTCAAGGCAAGTGCCTCATGTACCAACTGCCCTGCCAAACGTGGGGAGGTCAAGAAAGGGCTGCCTAATGATCCACAGAAATGTATGGTAGCCATGTTAGACTGGTGAAGTGTCAGTCTTGCGTCAAGAAAACAGGTGCTCTACTGTGCCCACAGAAGTTGCAGGTAATTACATGAAATGTACACCATTGTATGAGAACACATGCAATTAAATGCATGAGATCAATGTCATATGTAAAAGTATAGTGTGTCCCATGGTGGGCAGACAATGGTGGTAGGCAGGGACCCCAGTGCTTAAATGCTTGAAAAGTGTAAACGAGCTGGGGAGGGGTTCCCTGACAGAAAACTAGAGTGTGTCCTGCTCCGCCGCTAACAGCTCTGCAGGGAGCCTGGTGATGGTCAAAACAGTATGCTGACCACATAAATTGTGCCCCAGTGGGCAGGAAACGTGATGGCCTTGTGGTGGTCAAAATGTCTTGTATGTCATGACACAATGCCCTGGTGGGCTGAAAACTTGAGGGAATCAAACAGCATGTAGACAGATCCAATCACGCCCAAGTGGGCAAATCAATCACTTTCCCAAAAAAAAACCCACACGAAAAGGATAGTCCAGGCAATGTCCAAAAAAGAAACATGGTGAGAAAAACAGCCAAGAGCTCAGATCCTTATCTGTGAGATGTGTACAACCCAGCCAGCGTCTGCAAAGAAAAGGGTGCCACCGATTGTCACATGCAAGGACCCCTGGCTTTCCTCCTGTAACAGAACACAAAAATTAAAAACCGCTAAAATAGATAGAAACAAAATGCCCATGTTGGAACCCTGGTCGAGATCTAATGAGATGGTAGGTGTAAAAGTGTAGGATTGGGAGAGAAAAAAGACAACTGTATGTTGTGGGAAAGAAACATGAGGTTGCATGACATCATCCCTTATAGCAGAGTTACAGAGACTGAAAAAGAAGAAGGGAGGGGTATCTGAGCAGGTAAATTACTCTTCATGGAGATGTACCCAGAGTTCTTCATCGAGATTGCACCCACCAGGGCTTTTAGTCTCAAGATCAAGGATGTACTTGGATTCTCTTTTTCTCAGCCTCAGTGTTCTGTCTCCGCCCCTGAAGTTGTGTGTAATTTGTTCAATTGCAAAAAAAGTGAGAAGAGAGCTATCTTGCCCCAGGGTAATTGGGGTACTTGTTCTTAATGGCTCTCATGTGTTCCAGGACTCTCTTATTAACCATCTGTGTGGTGCTGCCTACATCTCTGAGGCGGCAAGGGCACTCAAGTATGTATACCATGAAGGGGGAACTACAGGTGAGAAACTGTAGGATCTTCCTGGTTACAAACTATATTTTAAAAAATAAAATTCATAACAACTGTACAAACAATACTAACGCATAACATTAATATATAAACTAAAACATATTAAAATAATTTAAAAAAATATTCTTTATCACTATATTACTGTAAACGATATTCTTAACAACAATATTACCTACCTGAAAAAACGATATTCTTTGAAACAATATTTCTGCATCACAATATTTTTCCATCGCAATATTTATTTTTCGATATTTCTGTCTCCCGATATTTCCAACTAGATATTTTTTCCACATACCCAGAAAAGAATTACAGAAAGAGAACCCATCCTAGTTATGTAACACAATGCACTGGCATAACTGAACAATATTTAAGAACTTAGGCCTCGATTTAGAGTTTGGCAGACTACCTACACTGTTACAAATGTAGCGGGGTACCCTGTCTATCAAATCAGACTGGCAGGCTTTTGACTGTGGTGCCCATGCTAGCTCTGTCATTGGAAACATTCATTGATGGCCTGATAAAGGAGGGGCTGTCAGTGTAGGTACATTACACTACCCACCCTATTTATAGTGTATGGTTGGATCCACTTTTCTTTCTGTTCAGGACCACAAGTAAAAACCTGGTGAAACTGAACAGAAACAAACACGAATAAGCTCCATATCCTGGGAGAAAACTCCCCTGGTGCCAGGGTCATTGTGTTATTGCTTCCCAAAAACGAACTCCTGCTTTGGGAGTTCGATTCGAAAAACAAAATACATTTAGTGAATAGCATCCTGAAACATTGCGGCCACTTACCAAACTTTCAGCGCCACCACCGGAGCTGCCATGACAGTGGCGCCTGTAAATTCACAGAGGTCACCGCTATTCCAGGGGTGATTTCTAGGTATGGTCGGTGGTAGTCTCTAAGGGTGGTGGATGTAATGTCCTCCTCCACTCTGACGTATGGCAGGCCACCCACCAGTCTTTAGCTCAGGCTCCTACAACTGATATATTCACAGTTTGCTACAAAGAAAGTGAGATGGGATGATATTAGGTAAACAGAAAGATGGTCAGGGAGACGTATAGACAGACAGACAATAAAGCAACAGAAAGAGAATGAAAGAAACAGACACAGGTACACATTCATATGAATGGATGGACATTTGTAGGCTGTGGGTAGGTGGGTATACTATCCAACTTATGTGACTTACAGTGCGACAAGGTAGTGGATGAAGAATACCACAGAAGCCTGCATGCTAGAGATAAAATTATAAGCAAACATATACTACACGCCTTTCAACAAACCGAGTAATACATTATTGATGACCCCGCATTCATATATCCTTTTCTAAATACTAAACTCAAGATGTCTAAGCTTGAGAAGTGTCAGGCGCATCATTAAGGTCAGGTACTTGTCTTTCTCTGTCCTTATATCAGTTTTTGATATAATGGAAAAAAATGATCACCAAACTTCATTATGTGTGCAAAACCTTGATGCTACAACACTATGAGGTAACTTCTTAACCTCAAAGTCTGGGATGCTTTTTTTTAATTTCAAAATCTTTATTGAATTTTATATAAAAGCAGTAATAAGACAGTGATACATGTCACTTATTGCAATGAAATGAGTTGAACAAACATGCGACACAGCATACAGATAGAAAAACAAAAGGAAATAAATGAATAATCAACATATGACAGGGTAAGTCCGTAGGAAATCTTGACCATGTTAATATCCTTAGGTATCAGACAACATGATGGAGCAGTCCATCCAAGAGTTCAGAAATTGGTGTACATTCTATAGAAAGATGCAGATACAGCCCATTGTAAGCAGAAATAGTACTCGTACATACGAGCCAAGGGTAGGTACGGGCCACAACGAGTCATGGGTATATAAGTATAAAATGTAACAACCAAGAAGAGTCCCTCTGTGCTAAATAGGTTATCTATCCAATATTCTTTAGAGTTTTAGGAAAACAGAAAGTTTTCTTAAAATAACCCTCACCCACCAAGATGTCCCATGGTTGCATGCTTCATCATAGGGTTCTTCCCATCCCTCTGTGGGACGGGGTGTGCTGGGACTGACGAAGATGTGGGAGCACTTTATAAGTTGAAGACTATAAAGCAATAGGTGGTATAAGAGTGGGAGGGTCTACTCTAGGGTTAAAAAATACCTGGCTAAGTAGGAACTAAGGGCCAGATGTACGATGGATTTTTGCATGCGCAAATGGGTTTTAGACCCGTTTGCGCATGCAAAAACCCTGTTGGCCATGTACTAACCCTATTTTGCGAGTCTCAAAAATTTGCGACTCGCAAAATAGTGTTTTGCAACTCGCTATTAGGAAGGGGCGTTCCCTTCCTAATAGCGAACCCAAAAGCTATGTATGACTGTTTTGCGACCGCAATTGTGGTTGCAAAACAGTCGCATTTTACCACCCTTCACAGAAGGGTGGTAAATCACTCGCAAACGGGAAGGGGTCCCCTGCCCTTTGTGAGTGGCTCTAAAAATATTTTTTAAGGGCAGCCAGTGGTCCCAGGGACCACTGCCTGCCCTTAAAAAATGAATCAGAAAAGTTTCATTTTTATTTTTTAAATGCATCCTGTTTTCCTTCAAGGAAAACGGGCTGCATTTAAAAAAAAACTGCTTTATTTAAAAGCAGTCCCAGACATGGTTGTCTGCTGACCCCAACAGGCCACCATCCCTGGGAGTGCCAGCCATTCCCAATAGGGTTGCAAATTGCGACAGCCTCATTAATATGCATGAGGCATGTAATTTGCGACCCCATTGGGAATCGCAAACAGTGTCTCAGACACTGTTGTACATCCCAATTTGTGACTCGCAAATTGCGAGTCGCAATTGCGATGCAATTTGCGAGTCGTAAATTGCTTGGTCGTACATCTGTCCCCAAATATTTTATTCACTCTTCTTGCTGGTATTGTTAAAAACGGGGAAAGGAGAGGCACACGGCTATGGGTGTGTATCTCATGGTCAACATGTTTCAAGCCATTACCCCAAGGCTTTTCGTCAGGACCATAACACTGATCCCTAGTACCACTCCTGGTAGTGACACCAATTAGGTCCTAATAAGTGTTAAGGTAAAATATACATACAATACGATACCCAATCGGTATTAGTTCTTTTTGATCTGGAAAGACAGGACAGAAAAATTATTATATTCTTTTCAATAAAAGGAATCAAAAGCACATCACCATATGTGGAGAAACATGTGATATGTTTTTCTTTTTCTGATACTGTGCTAGACGACTTTATCTTGATCTCTGACAAAGTCTGTGCTGCCCTTAATTAGGTGTGTGATACAAACAAGACAATACAAAACAATGAACATAAAGCGTGTTTCTCAACATATGGTGATACGTTTTTGATTCCTTTTATTGAAAAGAATATAATAATTTTTCTGTCCTGTCTTTCCAGATCAATAGCAATATGTTAGAGACAGAGGAATATTTGTTTCTGAGATGTTTGAACCCTATGATTCCAACCTTTTACCACCTTCCTAAGGTGCACAAGGATAAGCTGAATCCTCCGGGACGACCAATAGTTGCCTCGCAGGGTAGCTTGACAGAACATATGTCTATCTATATAGACTATTTCCTTGCACAACATGTTGAGAAATTGGGTTCGTATATAAAAGACACTCAGGATTTTTAGGACGTATCAATGAATTAAGGTGGGAGGCAGATTTCCAATTGATGGTCTTAGATATCACGAGCCTATATACATGCATAGTCCACAAAGACGGACTTAAGGCAGTGAAGTACTTTTTGGATAATCGCCCCCTTAAGTATTTAGAGCATAATGCCATGATGATGTCTTTCATTGAATTTTGTCTGGAAAATAACATGTTTCTGTCAATATTTTAGACAAGTCTCAGGGACGGCCATGGGAACCTGCTTCGCCCCCAGCTACGCGAATTTATTTGTGGGCTGGTGGGAGGAGCAGGTGGCCTGGTCCGCATCCAACAATATTTGGACAAAATATGTCATTACTTGGTATCAGTATATCGATGACCTTTTTATCATCTGGAAGAGGCCAATTGAGACAGCGAGGGCATATATCGATGTATTGAATGCTAAGACAGTAAATCTCAAATTTACAGGGGAAGTGAATTCTCAATCTGTCAACTATCTGGACCTTAATGTATATATCTCGGAAGGCAGGCTGTGCACGAGGCCATATCGAAAATCCACAGCGGGCAATTCTATTTTGCACGCCACAAGCAGCCACCCTAAAAAATTGATCAACAGCATACCTTACGGTGAGCTGCTAAGATTGAAAAGAAATAGCTCGAATGAAACTGAGTTTCAATCGGCTGCGGAAGCTTGTATGAGACGCTTTAGCCGAAGAGGATATAGCAATTCGGTCCTGACTCAAGCACTGAAAAGAGACAATTTGCAGGCAAGATCTGATTTGCTGAAAGAAACTTCCAAAGACAATATTAAGTCTATAAAAGCAAATGGGAAGTTTAGGATGATTACTGCATTTTCTGAGAATGTCGGGCAGCTTAAGAAAATTTTGCGGAAAAACTGGCATACTTTGTTGTCTGACACAGTGATAGGGAGTGATCTACCCCCCAATTCCCTAGTTACTTTTAGAAAGGCCAGGTCCCTCAGAAATGACCTGATTCACAGCCACCAGACAAAAATGGCTGTGAAAATAGGATTGACAACATTGAATGGGTTTTTCCCATGTGGAAAATGCAAGGCCTGTAACAAAAGCCAAAGAGTACGATCGTATAGCGTGCCAGGGGTGAGAAAACCGAAAAACATCAAGAAATTCTTAACCTGTACAACACCCTATACGGTGTACTGCCTAAACTGCCCGTGCGGCCTTAGGTATATTGGGAGTACTATCCACCCAACTAAGGTACGCATACTAGAACACGAGGGCTATAACTAATGGGGATGCAACATACCCTGTCGCAAGATACTTCAACAAAGTACACCAACGCAACAGAGATCTTCTCACTTTTTATTGTATTGATCATGTTCTAGTAAACCCCAGGGGAGGGGACAGAATTTTACGCCTCAAGGCGTTTAGAATCTTGTTATATTATAGATTTACAGACCAAAATGCCCTTGGGGATGAATAGCAGTGAGGAACTGGCAGTCCATTTAGGAGACTGAATCCTATAAGTCTGTAGACATTCAGATATATGTAGATCATACCAGTGTACATTTTGCCACTATGCTGATACGTCTTCCAATATGGAAGTAGGATCCTTCGATATGTCTTCCATCTTGGAAGTAGGACCCTTGTTTGACCCTGTGGTCACTTCTTCCTCTTCTTGAGACCCCCCCCTCTTTCCTTCCTTCTTTTCCTTCTTGCCCACCTCCCTTCTTCTCTTCTCTTTCTTTCTTTTATTCTCTTTTCTGAGGTGATTATTTTTTAAAGCGATGAGTTACAGGACAAAAGTTCAGATAGCCGCTACGGGTGGCCACCTGAGGGAGGAATTTGAGTATAGCAATATGTGAATATCTGCAACACATAGAGTTTGGTCATGGCCCATTCAGGGCATTATAAAAGGAGGTACTCACCCTCTGTGAGGAAGTAATGTTCAAGACATGTGATACAATACGTGGGGAGGTTACCCATACAGGGTGAGATACTGCATAATTCAATAATATGAATTGTTAGAACTTGCCCACAGAAGGAAGTGCAATTACGGGATATATTAATAATATTTAAATTTTGCAAACGTATTTACGTGGTAAATTGCACGAGTCTCAAAATTGCAGATGTAATCGTGTGGAAAATAAGAATCATGCAGATTTATGAAATTTATGAAATGTATTAACATGATGAACTGCACGTGATGAGGGAGGGATACAACATGTACCACTCAAAAAGAAGGGACATTGGTGAACTGTATCAATACAGTGTCAAAATGGCGTCACTATTTGTTTTCACATTTGTGAGAGCTATGGTAGTCCCTTGTTTGTGTTGCTGAATGTGTATCGCATTGAGTATTTAAAAATGGTGGCCAAAGTGCGTCTGACAAACGTCGAGAAAGGTGTCTGCCGAAACGCGCCTTTTTGGCCGGAGTCCGTGCAATAAATCACGGTGAACTCACCCCGCGAGTGCTGTGTCTCATTATTGAGTACGATTACTCTAGAGATTTGGGAGCTGGAATGTATATGTGGGAGCACCCCCGCATGAGAGCACCCGTCCGAGAGTGCATCGTTTTGGTTATTTGGAAGCGGTAATATATATATATATATATATATACACATACACATATATATGCATATACATATATGTACATATATTCATATGTATGCATATATACACACACACATATATATATACATATATACATCTACCTATATATATATATAAATTTATTCACAATAATGTGAGCCGTTTATATTTTGGATTCCATAATCCATATTCCGTACTACAATCTCTATATTTAGTAGCTGGCCATTTGTGCCTGCTACGATTTGCTATTTATCAACATTCTGCAACCTCGAGGTCTTATTAAATATTGTTTATGTAAAATCAAAGGGATCAAAGGTTGCGTGATGCCACTTCCTGTATTGCCTCAATCACTTTTTAATGCTTATTAATGCCTTTCCCCACTCGAATAGTTCTACTGATGCAGGTACTGCGTCCCATAGGTGTGGGGGATGCCGATTGGAAACGCCCTCTTTTGCTTCTTGGCTCATCAGCCACCTCCGTTGACTGCATGAAAACGTTCTTATCTAGCAGCCACTACCACCTTCAACAGCAGGCTGGAGCACGAGAACACACACCAAGTTGGGCATTACCTCTTCTGGCTCCCGGAGGACTAATCTTTAGCAGAAGAGCATGCTCCTGGAAGGAAATCGAGGAAGTGAAGTAAATACTTGTCTTAATAATCATTCTAACTGTGCACCGGAACAATCACACTGCGGAAGGTAGAGCGGGTGAGGCCTTAGGTGTGAGACAGAAAAGGAAATTCTCACTGACAGAGGCTTGCAAACACCTGAGATAAGATAAGATAATCCTGTTATTAGCAATTAGTAGTACCAACCCCTCAGGCACTGGAGTGGGACAACAACAGATGAACAAGATTACCAGTAAAAAGGAACTCCTCTTCATTGTGCAATCAAATACATGAAAACTGTGCAGAGAGATACGACTGGACGTGCCCCTTGCAGATATGCATTGACACTCTTAGAAGCAGAACGAACGCACTGAAGAAAGTGAAATATTAAAACATGCCTTGGTTATCTGGTATTGTTCTTGTCAGCCTCGGATAGAGATCCTACTCTGAAATCTAAAGATTTCATTGAATATTTTACATAAAGGGTGTATTCTGAATAAAAGTGAACCGAGTTCGGGAACTTCCAGACTTTAGATAAAAGAAAGCTTTAGCACATAATAATGTCCAGGGATGCTTACTTTTATGTGCCTGACAGGTTTGCGAGGAGACCTATTATTGCCTTTCGTGAAGTCTGTGAAGCTTCCAGTTTTTTATTGGAATTCACCCATTGGATTTTATTTCCACTGAGTGACTATTTTAGGTCCTGATAAATAAGTAACGTCTGACTTATACCGTAAATGGTAGATATGGTAATGAGAATATCAGCAGCCATGTGCAATATGTTATTAATCGTTAGAGATTTGGGGAACTAATAGGTGGAAACAATGTTTCCCTGCTTGTAACCACTAAGCTTCTCTGGAAGCAAAAGGGTGCCAATGACGTCACAAATAAAAGGGCCCGATTCACAAAGGGTCTCCGCCCTCATGGCGGAAGCCCCACACTCGTGGAAGCCCCGCAGTCGTGGCGGAAGCCCCGCACTCGTGGTGGGACCTCCATACTGCCGTTACACACTGCAGGGTCCCTGCCACGAGTGCGCCCCTCCGCCATGACTGTGAGGCCTCCGTCATGAGTGCGGAGGCCCTTTGTGAATCAACCCCGAGGTGTGTAGTATTACTGACATACCTCCATACATTTCTGTAACTGTCATGGTAAAAACTATTTACTTGCATGTGCATGTACATTGAACTCACAACTTTACTATAGTGGAAATGTTTTTATCATTAATCTGGATGAGCATGTT
Source organism: Calotriton arnoldi (assembly GCA_963921515.1). NCBI lineage: Eukaryota > Metazoa > Chordata > Amphibia > Caudata > Salamandridae > Calotriton > Calotriton arnoldi. Next base: position 958,906 of record CAWUFW010004324.1, on the reverse strand, counting down.
TTTTTATTTCTTGTGACTCCAGCTGTGGATTTGGGGGCCTATTTATGAGGCCTTTTGTGTCGCTCTTGCACCATGCAACGTGGTGCAAGACCCATGCAAAACTTAAGACAGATTTTTGAAGCCACGCAAAGCCACCCTGCGTGGCTCTGAGTGGCTCCAAAAATCTGGAGTAACACAACACAGGGCAAATCACTCCATTGTGTTACTCTGCCCTGGGAAAGCGTTCCAAGGGTGTTCCCACGCAACTCCCATGGTTTTTGACGCATTCCCAGATTTACAAGAACTTTTAAACCTAGGAATGCCTCAAAATCTTTCATCTTCCCAGGGGAGGCGTAACAAGGAGACATATCTCAATTTTCCCCGTTTCTTCCTTTTTCTTTGTGTGCTGCATTCAACAGCACACATAGAGAAAGGAATATGCCTCCTAGGATTGTTTTTTTGCAGGAAGGTGCCCCTTTCTGCTCAAAAACAATCTTGCATGCAACACAGGCACACTAGCACCATGGTGCAAGGTTGCCTGTGTTGACTCTAGGCAGCCAAAAGGGCGCGAGTGCAGGGGAAATGACAGGAATGTGGTGTATTGCCTTAAATATGGTGCATAACTGTCCATTTCCTGTCACTCAGTGCAGCACAGCAAGGTGGCTTTGCTGCGCTGCACTGCGTGACTTCCCCATAAATAGGCCCCTAAGCTTTTCAATGAAACTAGGGTACAAAGGTTTTTTCCTCTGAACCTGGATGGGTTGTAACATTTTCTCGTGGGTTTACTGTACTAGTGATACCAGATGTGAGTGCCCATTTTTTTTACAATACTGAAAATAAGTGGATGAGTAGGACCTTTTTTTAAATCTTCACTTATGTATCCATCAGGTCGGTTCTGTCCCTACCATGTGGTAACTCTACTATATTTGACTGAAGTTTAGAGTGTTCCTCTTCTCCCCACAAGAAACCCAGATCCACCTCTCGCTGCCCCCTGCTGGCCTGGCATTGATGCCAGCTTCCCCAATACCTGGAGTCTGAAGCAGCATGATAGCCTTTCCCTTCAGTACTCTGCATCTCAACAGCAATCCAGCTGTGAATTCAGTTCTGAATACCTCTTTGTCTGAGGGATTAATGCCTGAAAGCTGGAAACATGGAAAAATTCTCCCGCTTTTAAGGAAACCTTCAGCTGACCCGTTGGTAGCCAGTAATTACAGACCAATATCACTGTTACCTTTCTTCTCCAAGGTTCTGGAGAAATACGTAAACACTGTCATCACAGAATTTGTAGAGTTAAACCATGTACTGCACCCGAGTCAATCAGGGTTCAGAGCTAACTCAGTACAGAGACGACCTTACTGGAAGTCTCTGAAACTATTAAAACAACACTCGACAGAGGGGGCAAAGCAGTACTGATAATATTAGACCTCTCCGCGGCCTTTGATACCGTGTCCCATGATCGACTCCTGCAAAGACTGCAGGATTGCGGTATCGGGGGCACGGCCCTCAGTTGGTTTACCTCCTTTCTGGATATGCGCCAGCAAACAGTATGGTCCCCTCCTTTCTCGGCTCTCATCCCCTCTATGAAAGTAGGAGTCCCACAGGGATCAATTCTAAGCCCCACCCTGTTTAATGTATACATGGCCCCCCTTGCGCTCTTAGCAGAAAATGACGGCGCAAAAATAATATCCTACGCTGATGACACGCAACTGTTGTTCACTTGCGAAAAGGGCACCGCGCTTAGAGGAAGTGAGATTAATGTCTGTCTGACTAAGGTATTTGCCAGGTTCAGACAGAACTAACTGATGTGTAATCCAGAAAAGTCGGAGATTATTTTCTTCGGCCATAATCCAGGCGAGGAATGGCGCCAATGGTGGCCTCAGAATATGTCTCCCCCGGCAAGCTCAGTAACCACTGTGAAAAATCTTTGGGTCAAACTGGACACTGACATGTCCATGAAGTCCCAGGTCCAAACGGTGGCCGGTACTTGCTTTGGGGTACTGAGAAGGTTGAGGAATTTCCTCCCTTTGCTCCCTGTCCAACACAGGAAGACGGTGGTCCAGGCCTTGATCACATCTAGGCTGGACTACGTCAATGTCCTGTATCTTGGCCTTCCGGACTATCTACTTGGTCGCCTGCAGGTAGTACAGAATGCGGCGGCCAGAGCCATACTTATGGTCGGCCCCAGGACACACATGTCCCCCCACCTAAGATCTTTGCACTGGCTGCCAGTTCGGAAGAGGATCCATTTTAAAGCTTTAGTTCTGGCCTTTAAGGCCCTTCACAGCTCAGGGGCTCCCTACATCAGGGACAGGATTCAGCATTATGCCCCACTAAGGACCTTGAGATCCTCTGCCCAGCAGCTGTCGTCCATTCCAAAGTTTTCACGCTCTCGTATGGGTGGGCGCTCCTTCCAAGTGGTGGCTTCTCAGCTTTGGAACAGCCTGGCGCTTTCTTTAAGACAGGCGCAGGATCTCCTTGTCTTCAGGAGAAAACTAAAAACCTGGCTCTTCCAACAGTAGAATGAGGTATATCTGTCTTTGTGCACACTACCTGTCTTAGGGTCCTTTCAGCGCCGGGACACTCTATGGAGTAACCGTGCGCTTTATAAGTACCCAGTAACATAACATAACATAACATAACATCCAATCTGCCTGAGTACAACATGGCTCGTGGGAACAGCACCTACGTCATTATGGAGGGCAGCGCCAGCACACTAGAAGGCTCCTCCTGCACTAAGAAGCAAAGCGATCAGAGTAGAGTCGTGTGGCCCACTGGACTGTCGCATAAAGTGTCTGTAGTTTGCTTATGCCTTTAATGGGCCTCCTATCCCTCTTGGTCCGTGCATAGTGAGACATCAGCAGGGCCTCTTTATTAATTGCCTGTCCCCTATTTGCGCTGCAATTAACTCTCATGTGAGCCACTATGGGCTGGTGTTGCTCCTTCCAGCACATTGTAAATTTATAATGCAGGGCATTTCTTCTCGCGACTTCTAGACAGGTGTCCAGCCAGTCTAAATCATGTATATTCCTCACTCCACCAGAAATATTAACTCCACTCTGACTGTATCTCAGTTTTCACTCTCACCAAACGCACTGCTCTGAGTCTGGCCAAAACCTCCTTCACTTCTGTTTTGCCTTTATTCCCCACTGTTCCATGCATTTACCAGAAGAAACGTTTCTTCGGATTACTCCTAAATCTCCTCAGAGGCATCTTTTCTAATTACTCTTTGGTCACAAAAACATGATGAAATGCTGGAATAATAATGGCACTTCTTCTGGGAGAGGATTCCAGCCTTTTGTCATTTTGCTCACTGTCTCACTACGAACAGGGACCAACTTTATGCAAATGAGGTTTAGGGACCACAGAGAGCAGGAAACCAGTATCTAGGAATTAATGTTGTACTTACTGAGAAAAGCAAATGCTAAACATGAACAAGAGCAAACCCAGGCGGGTTTTAGACTTCTTGGACCTTGTCAGCGAGGTGCAGTTTAGTTTCTCTGGCATTGTGAGCATTCGGCCCAAGGTATAAAGATGTGTGTTGTTGTTTGTAAAAATATGTTACTTTACATTATCTGTGGCCAATCATGCTGTGGAAGGTAGAGGAGGGCGGAGGGGACATTAACTGCTTTTCTGCTGATGTCCAATGACAGCACTCCTCTAAATAAGGCTTTTAGTCTCAAGGTTGCTCTCATAATGTGGTGGCATTAGGTATTGAGAGCGTCTGGCTGCAATAATAATGCCCTCTTTCCCATTTTACTCCCACACCATTGGTCTCCAGGTCTTCTGTTTACTTTCACAGTCACACTATGACTACTTTGATTGATGAAGACGAGTGGCACGGAAAAACACCAATACCAACCGAGTTGCTCACTCATAGTGCAGATATCCCATAGCCAGGCACACACACACTTAATACACTAGATAAATGCATGCAAAGTAAAACTACAATCAAATAATTGAGACCACTTCGGTTTTATTAGGAGAACAATGTGTTGCAGGTTTATTTGGTAAGGTAATGGGTTAACGTCCGGGCAATCCAAGGGCAGCCAGCGATGATATGACCTACGCTGGCAGCCCGCCTGATTAGCCAACAAGCAGCAGCAACACACAACATCTGGTGCTAAACCTTTGGGATTCACCTACATCTGAACCCCAAGGTCCAGGAAAATGAACTTGCACGCAGAGGTGGAGTGTTATCAGACAAGACCCCAGTTGCTCAGGCTTACAACTGCCCTTGGGAATAAAAGGGCACCAATTCTTTTACCCCAGGGACCCTGCTGTGAGGACTCCAGGGGAATTGGCATGAAACCCCCTTTTGGTCTTTTTCTTGTGGTTGCTTCTTCGCCAAAATTCTTTGGATGGCCTGGTAAATCTGCCAAGCCTCAGGGGTGGCAACCGCCGGCCTTAAGCCCCCGCCCCCCACCATTACCTATGTTGTTATTAAACCTGCATTTCTTTTCTTCGTGTTTTTATTCTCCTGCACCTTTGTTGCCACCACTAGTTTCACAGAGTTACTGCTGTTCACATTGGTGTGATTCATGGCGCATTGACTAAGTATGGTTTTGAAAATGCCCCCAGTACTGCTTGCCTGTACACAGCATTATTGGCCTTGCCTGCAAAGACTGAAATTGGTTACCCTAACCCTATCTATTCAGAATTAAGATTGTGGCGGAAGGCTAAACCTTGAGAGTACCTATGTGATGTTCCATCTGCCTTTCTATTGCAAATGCCAATAGAACAGCCCTGTCCTGCACAGGAATGAACACAGAGGAGGACCCGATGAGTTTAGTTCCATCTAAAGGTCCTCCACCTGTCCTAGAAGTTACTTTTCCTGGCGGGGTTTGGCCTACCTCCCCGGATATGGGCCCTCACCTCTCCACCCGAGATGCGGGATGGGAGGGTCAAAGGAAGGGAAAACGATTGTGCAACTTGGCAGGGGAATGCAGCGCTTAGCTGCTGCCTGTCTAAGTTGTCATTCTATGGCTGTACACTGCTCTTTGCACCACATTAAATCTTACAACTCAACACCAAGCAATAGTATAATCCACATTCTTTTACCTTCCACTACATAAAAACCAAACTGATTGTCTATCCAAGTTTGTTTTAAGTACTTCATTCAGTGCCTCCATGTTTGTTGTAGGTACTTCATTCAGTGCCTCGATGTTTGTTGTAGGTGCGTCATTCAGTGCCTCCATGTTTGTTGTAGGTACTTCATTCAGTGCCTCCATGTTTGTTGTAGGTGCGTCATTCAGTGCCTCCATGTTTGTTGTAGGTACTTCATTCAGTGCCTCCATGTTTGTTGTAGGTGCGTCATTCAGTGCCTCCATGTTTGTTGTAGGTGCGTCATTCAGTGCCTCCATGTTTGTTGTAGGTACTTCATTCAGTGCCTCCAGGTTTGTTGTAGGTGCGTCATTCAGTGCCTCCATGTTTGTTGTAGGTACTTCATTCAGTGCCTCCATGTTTGTTGTAGGTGCGTCATTCAGTGCCTCCATGTTTGTTGTAGGTACTTCATTCAGTGCCGCCTTGTTTGTTGTAGGTACTTCATTCAGTGACTCAATTTTTCATTTAGGTACTTCATTCAGTGACTCAATTTTTCATTTAGGTACTTCATTCAGTGACTCCATGTTTCGTTTAGGTACTTTCAGGTCAGTTAGTCGAGAAACAACAGAGAATATGACACTAAAGTGATTAAATATGTAAAACACCGGATAAAACAGCATCTTTGGATGAATAGTCTTGTTCACAACATGAAGCGATGCGGAGACCCCAGGGAAGCTGCAGATTAATGCAGGGGAGCTGGACACATCACCGGTTCAGTAAGAACGGCTCCTGTTGGATCTTGCAAGCCGTAAGGTAGATAAGATAATGACAGCTAATAGGATACATCCTATGAGGTCATCCCTCTAATTGCTGAGGAATTTTAACTCTAATTGTTAAGCTCTGTTTTGGAAGTTTTCAAACGTGTACCCTCAAATTCTCTTTTTATGCATGAACGATGCTACAACACGACACTTACCTTTTAAAAACTGAGATAAAACGTGTCCCATAAAGTGTCTGGTGGATTGTGTTTCATGTACGGCTTTGTCCACAATTTGGCAGAATATTGTGGCAACTCTTTTTGTTTCAAAACGGAGCTTTTCAGGACAGACATAGATTTAAAAAAAAAAGTTGCTGCATTAGTAACAGAAGGTACATTGTTCACTATTGCTCGATAGCAGGTATCCCCACTTACTGGCCTAAAGAGCGGGCTTAACACAGTAAAGAGATGGGAGCGCAGAAAGCGGTGTCTCCAATGTTCGCGTTTGTGGGAGTTCAATCAAGGGTAAACTGCGTGGATTACAGAGTGTCTGCATGAATACGGACAGACATCACGGCTCACTGGCGGTCTGCATGGGTCGCTGGTTATGTGTGGGTGACTGGCGACTTGTTTGGACAACCGCCTGTCTGTGGTTACTAGGTTGCATGGATTACCAAATACATGAATGACTGGCCTTAAAGACAGATATCTGCGCCCCAGAGTGTGCTAATAAGCAAATATGGATGGGGATTATTTTGTATGCAGTAGAAAGAAAATAAACTGTTAACAATTTAAAGTTGAACGCATTTTATGTCATAGCCTAAGACACTAGTGCTTGAAATACCTTTATCAGGAGTTTTATTCCCACCCACCTGCTAGTATTGCTTCAATCCAAACTTAAGAATCGGCTTGTAAATTGGGTTTCTAATATCCTCTCTTATTGTCTTGCTGTACTTTATCTACCAGTATCACTTAATTTTGCCATCACACAGAATTTCCGTATTTGACGCGCTCTGGCTACTGTGCTCTCAGACATACATCTTTCGTTTTCAATGCCCACAATGTCCTAGATGTGCTCACTTGCAAGCTGACTTTCTGCACATTGCTTGGCAGTGCCCACAAATACAGCTGTACTGGTCTGCAATACTTGACCAACTAAACAGGGTGACAGGCTGGAGATAGCGTTAGAAATCAGAACGTGCCTTTTGGGTCTGATACCCAGTAATCCCAAACCCAAAACGACGAGACGATTTTTGATATTGGGGCTCACTATAGCAAAGAGACGGATAGCAATACACTGGCTGACACCACAGGCCCCATCCATTGATAAATGGAAGACAGACATTAAGGAATGGGCGACAGCAGAACAGGATCATATGAGAAAAACCAGGCGGGATGAGAAACTGCCGGAGGTACTATTAGCTTGGGGAATGATGGTACAGGAACTGACAGCCACTCCCCAGGCATCGCAGCTAGACCCAGGGGAAGGCGAGCAGCGAGATACACAGACCTCTCATAGCCAGCAACGACAAACCATCACTATTCCACAAGGCCCCTAGGTATTGAATCTTAGTTTTAAGGGGATCATTGTAACGACTACGAATACAGTTTGTGAATCAGGCTGAATAAAATCTGTATATTTACCAAACAAAAAAAAAACATCTTTCATTTTCAATGCGTCCGGAGTGGGCCATATTGATGAAGTCTTGACATCCTTAAGCTACATAGAATGCATATGTTACCCAATATTGTCTTCAATGTTGTTTCTTTTTTGATAACTCCCTTTTCTACATTACATTCTAATAATAAACATATGTTTATGCTGGAAGTGACCATCCTTCACGTGGTATTCTCCCAGGTCTTTGCCCTCTTTTCCTGAGCCGTGTTTGTTGACTCTAGGATTCTGTGCACTTACTCCTGTTAACCAGGGGTAAAGTGCTTGTGCTCTGTTTTTTAAACATGGTAAAATTGACATATACCTAATTGGCACATTTGATTTACTTTTAAATTCCTAGTATATGGTACATGTACCCAGAGCCTGTAAACGAAATGCTGCAAGTGGTCTTCAGCACTAATTGTGCCACAAGCTAAAGTAGCATTATAAAATATGTCTCCAGGCCTGCCCCTACAGACTGGGTATACAGATTAAACTACCATGTCGACCTGGCCAAATAAACCTTTTGCCTAGCGTAAATCGTCATAGTGCATAGCATTTAAATAGTAGGACATGGATATTTAATGTTTTACATGTCCTAGCAGTGAACTCCTCCCGCACCTCCAAGTCGTTTTTCACTGTAACAAGGCTGGCTTTCCCATAGGAAAACACTGGGTTGCATTATAACAACCTATAATTCTTAGTTTCAGTTTGGGAGCAGCTAGAAAAAAATTATTCAAGGACTCATTTTACTACTAATTTAAATTCCAACTTAATGGTGAAATCGGATTTTCTTTTACTATTTTGAAAATAACACTTTTTTATAGCCAACTTTCTTGATTTTATTAACAGTAGTACAACCACTCAGACGTTTGATGGGATACACCACAGTTTCGTACATAGTATGTGACAACCATGCAGCATCAGTTATAAATCGATGATAAGTATATATGAAAAACGACACTAGAAAGACATAAACGTCACTGTGTCACTCGAATCACTCCATTTGACCCAACCATTTACCCTATACTCGTTCGTGTTTGTTCGGGCAACCTCTCGCCTTGAATACAGGTTTCTCGTGCATCGCACACCAATCCAGTCCCTTGCACCACTGTGTGACGGTGGGAGGTGTGGTATTTTTCAATTTGGCTGCTATATCTCGTTTTGCTACTATAGTGGCTGTGCCTAGGAATGCTTTGTCTACCAGGGAACCCCCAGAGCCATCCAAAAACCCAGGAGGAGAACCAGGTGTGTGTGGGACCTCCCATCCCAGCACTTAAGTGAGTTCTGTGACTGTGTTACCAGTATTTGTGTATTGCTGTACATGAACACACCATATGGTAGAAGTCCGCTGGGGTCTCTGCGCAGCAGGGGCAATCAGTGCTTAAGAGGATACTAGCTCGGTGCAGTCTGGCTGGAGTGAGTTAAGCACAATATAGGTAGTACATTTGAATTAATCTCAGTCTGGATGAGATAGTTATGACCCGATGGGCCATAATGGCATCACGTCAATTGTCATCCTCCAAGGGGCCCAACCATCACTCCCAGTGCATCCTAAGATGATCTAGGGTGTTAGGTGCATTAATAATGAGCATTCTATAAATCTGGTATACGCCTCCTTTTCCTAGTGCACCCATCAGGAGTTTGGCTTCTAGCGGGCTGAACTCCAGGACAGAAATGAAAATGACACTTTTAGAAAGTTGACATTTTCCTGCTTAAGGCAAATGTGCCTTTCTGCCAGTGTTCAGTGTCACCTGGCTGTTAATTCCTCCCCTGTCTTGCGATGTGTATTGGTCTCAGTGGACAAAGGGCTTGGGTTTGAGATGCTTTTCCTCCCTGAGCAGCATGGCTTGTGGGCTGTGCCCGGCCCCTTGAATATCTTCAAAGAGTGCCTACCATGTCATTGGCAGATGTAGCTCACACCTATGCCTACCTCCCTTTTGTCTTGTTAGTCAGCTTGGACCCAAACTGAGTGGGAAGGTGGAGCTGCCTCAGAATTGGTTTTGAATTACCACAAGGGAGGGTAATGCCCATTATCATAGTCACACCTCAGGGTGGACACAGGGAGTTCTGACCAGTGGAAGGAAGATTCTGTCACATTGGATTTAGGTAGAGAGGGGCTCTGTAGGACAGATTATAGTACAGCACATATTGCCGCAAAAGTGGGTAGGGACACCCTTGGGAACTTTAATCCCATTGGTTAGGGAGTGGTCAGGAGTTTCCCCCACCCACAGGCTGGCAGTGGGTATAAACGTGGCCCCCCCAGGACCCTTCTTAAAACACTCCCAGACATGTGAGGATCACAAGATGGCCCTTCTGTCAGAAGCCTTAAGGAAGACAGGAACTGCTGGCTTTGAATCCAGGATCCCAGAGGTGACTCCAAGGGTCAGTTGGCTTATCTCCTGTTTGAGGTACAGGGACACAACAAGCTTCCAGGAGCCTTTTCCTGCAGCTGCTCAGCAGGTCAGTCACAACTAGACTTGCTCTGGACCCTCCTTCTGGCTTCTGTTAGAGTGAGTCCTAACCCCCCCAAGTGTTACCCCCAGGTCCTGGACCCTTGGCTGGTGTTAGAGTATTCCTTCTGTCCTCAAACTGCAAAAGGTGTGATTTAGAAATGTTTTGCCAACTTGTCTCATCTTTATAATAATCACAGATCATGCTTTTTATGTCAGAATATGATCTTTTCAATAAATGTTTGAAAAAGCACTGTCATAGCTTTCTTGTGTTTACCTTGAGTGTGCAAGAGTGACATATACAAAAAGGATAGATCTGTTTCCATGGATTCTTTGGGAATCAGAGTGTCATGTTTACGGTTGCCAACAACATCTGTTACCCTATTTGGTTTAGGGGTTAGATGTGGAATGTGAGCTAGTCAGAAAACCCACCAACACTGGTATATGAGGACTAAGTCCCTATACTATGAGGTTTGTGTTGGTCTAATACACAGTCCTGCTATATTTGTAGGAACCATATAACATGGAGCCACCACTTTTTTACAACAGGTACTTATTTCATGGGTCTCCTGAATAGTTTTCTCACAGATGCCCAAGGCTTCCTTTCCACCTCTACACGGAGACATCCATGGTGAAAAGGATCTCTCCTCCTCAGCTTAATAGGAAGCACCTATTTATGTCTGTAGGTTGTTCAGGCTTGAACCTTTAAAAGGATCACCCCACTATAGTTTTTACCTTCTTTGCATTCCATTAATTAAAAATGGCACTTTCAGTCATCATTCCTGCAAATTGTAGACAGGCAGTAACAGCACACTTAAATTTGCATGGGCTCACCAATACGGGTGGAGATGTTACCTTCATGATTGATGCAAAAAGAGCAATTGATGGATAGAATGCAGAACAATGTCATACATTCACCCCAGTACAGAGATCTGGGCATGAGACGATTGTTTTTTTGCTCCCCATGCCATTCCAGTTTGAACCCAGCCATATGCAAATCAGTCTTGACCCTGCGCCCATTGGGAACAGTCCAGCCCGAACTGCCAGGCCAGGTCCTCCCTGGGCTGGAAACAAGCTTCCTAGGACCGGTTTCGGGGTTTCACCCCATATCAGCCAGGATAGCTTGACTCCAATGGCATGGAGAGCACGGGACCCACGGCATACCCGTCCCACTCAGGGTCACAAATGCAAAAAGAACAATTGATGGATAGAATGCAGAACAATGTCATACATTCACCCCAGTACAGTGATCTGGGCTTAATTCCATCAGTTTTTTTCTCCCCATGCCATTCCAGTTTGAACCCAGCCATATGCAAATCAGTCTTGACCCTACGCCCACTGGGAACAGTCCAGCCGGAACTGCCAGGCCAGGTCCTCCCTGGACTGGAAACAAGCATCCTAGGACCGGTTTCAGGGTTTCGCACCTCATCAGCCAGGATAGCTTGACTCCAGTGGCATGGAGAGCACGGGACCCACGTCTGGGCATAACCGTCCCACTCGGGGTCACAAATGCAAAAAGAACAATTGATGGATAGAATGCAGAGCAATGTCATACATTCACTCCAGTACAGAGATCTGGGCCTAAATCCATCGTTTTTTTGCTCCCCATGCCATTCCAGTTTTAACCCAGCCATATGAAAATCAGTCTTGACCCTGCGCCCATTGGGAACAGTCCAGCCCGAACTGCCAGGACAGGTCCTCCCTGGACTGGAAACAAGCATCCTAGGACTGGTTTCGGGGTTTCACCCCTCATCAGCCATGATAGCTTGACTCCCGTGCTCACTGCGCCACTGGATTCAAGCTAGCCTGGTTGATGAGGGGTGATTCCCCGAAACCGGTCCCAGGATGCTTGTTTCCGGTCCAGGGAGGACCTGGCTTGGCAGTTCGGGCTGGACTGTTCCCATGAGGCACAGAGTCAAGACTGATTTGTAAATAGCTAGGTCCAAACTGGGGTGGCACGGTGAGCAAAAGAATGATGGATTAAACTCAGATCTTTGTGACTGTGGGTGAATGTTTGCAGTGTTTAGCATTCCGTCCATCATTTGTTCCTTTTGCTTTTTTCGCCCTAACTGGGAAGGGTATGCCCAGATGTGGGTCCTGTGCTCAATGCGCCACTGGATTCAAGCTAGCTAGCCTGGCTGATGCGGGGTGATGCCCCGAAACCGGTCTCAGGATGCTTGCTTCCGGTCCAAGGAGGACCTGGCTTGGCAATTCGGGCTGGACTGTTACCATGAGGCACAGGGTCAGGACTGATTTGCATATAGCTGGGTCCGAACTAGGGTGGCGTGGTGAGCAAAAGAACGATGGATTAAACTTGGATCTTTGTGACTGTGGGTGAATGTTTGCAGTGTTTAGCATTCCGTCCATCATTTGTTCCTTTTGCTACCTTCATGATAGAGGCACACAGCGCCTACAAATGTAAAGTTTACTATTCCTGGGTAAAATTCCCTGTAGTCGATGCTAACACAGGAACATTCCATACATACACTGAGGCGCAGCAGCTCCAGCTGTGTATAGGCCTTATGAACACTTAGAAATACCACTAACATACCAGGAACATCACAATTGTCCGAGGTGCCCTCCCCCACACACAACAAAATATAAGACTGGGTCCTCTCATTAATCAAGGGGCAACCTGGCCAGTCTTAGCCGGCTGCACGCCATTTCCAACTATAGCAGCCTTAAATACTGGAGAAGTACGTGCTTTATATAATTACTCAGACTGTATAGACATCTAATGCAGTATGTTATGCGTACATTAACAACTGCCCCAGCAAGGGCTGTTCAAGCTGGGCAGCCACAGTTAGGTGTGCCTGTCATTAGTCCAGTTACTATTAGTGCTATTATGGGTAAAGTACCCACCAAGCGGGAGGAAATTCCGTTTTGGACAGCACAAAAAACAAATCAGCTTGAAGCAGTGTTTCCCCATACGGGACTCCAAAACAAATTTAGAATTCTTACTATGCGTCTTCCACTTGGTATGGTTCCACCAATTGCAGATTGTGGCACATGGGGTACTGTTTTTGCTGCCATATATAACATAACACACGGCACCCAATAAATTGCTGTTTTTCCTGAAGTGCTAAAGCAAATTCAAAATGAATACAGGATGCCCCCTGCGCTCGACTTGGGGATAAATTTAGTTGGCAACTTTGCTTCAGTGATTTTAAATAACATTAAAGGGGGGCAGTACTGTTGATGATATGCCAATTGGCTTGCAACTATTCCTGCTCCGAATCAGGAATGCAGACTACTGAAAATTATTTCTGAGGCCAGTGCTTCTATAGGTCATGATAACTTGGGAACCAGGCCTGGTAAACAACTTAAAACTAAATATAATTCAGATATCACCAAGCAGACACCTGAGTCTTCTAGAAAATACTGGGCGAAAACAACAAAAAAAGATAAACAAAAAACACAGAGTGGATCTACTCAACAGGATTCCACTGAAAACTGATATAATTTACGTAACCATGACACAATTGAACAGCCTGATAGGTACCAGTATTCTGATACACATCCCTCTCGTTCATTTGAGAACTCTTCAGACACAGTCTCAGAGAGCGGGATGAGGAGAGCACAGACAGAAAGAGTATGTGAACCCAAAAAAGGACTTACAATGCTCTTGCAGACTCACTGTTGCAAGTATATCTTACTTACAGACCAGGTGAGTCACGTGATTGTCCTGACGACTGCATCAACTTAGATGCCATCATCCTGGTCTTAATTGTACAATTCCTTGCCATTATAAACCACATAAGGCACTTGATACAGATATAACCTTATCTAGTTCACTGTCCCACACAGCGTGATTCAGGGACTACATCAAGTGCACACTGGGTGGCCCACGATTTGTGTGGCCTTTTAAATAGCACTATAATTTGGTGGGTAATGAGGACTCAGTATGCCTGTACATATCATTCAATTCACATGCCAATATGTTCTTGTCTTTTCATTGCATCATCTGTAGGTCAACCACCTGTGTTTTGGGTATGTAGAATTTCACTTACCTTTGCAGTGTAGATAGCGTTTTATTCGATCCTGAGGAAGTGCCCTGATCTATAGGACTACAATGGCACGAAACATGTCGATCACTTGAGAGCTGGGCATACACCACTAGATGCATCATTACTAGACCTGTGCCCCCCTCACTCTTTTATACTAGGCAGTTTACCTTTCCAATAAAGGTTTTTAGGACTAACTGGCCTATTTTATATTCACTACACCTCACATTTACACACTAGGCCCCTCACCCCCACTGCACCTACCGGCAGGAACAAAAGATCCCCGACAAAGAGCCCCGGTTTGGGTGCCCGTCAGGTATTGCAGCGCCGACCTGACGAGGGGCAGGCTCATATGATGAAGCATGACACCTAGCTTGCTGGGTGTGTGAGAGCCCTAGTTCCGACAAGGGATTCCCCCTCTTTTCCCCCCCTTTATTGCATACATTTAGTGGTCTCCCCTGACACACTACACTCGGTCCTCCACCCTGTCTCCAACTTTTTAACACAGAGGAACTTCGTACCCGTTTTGCTTACTACTCCTTGTGGGGTTTGTACGCTGGACCTCGGTAAACACGCCCCTCAGTCCCTCCTTTTGTTGAATAGTTCTAGCACGGGTCATTCCCGTGGGACATTACACTAGGTTACCAGCAGATCATCCTCTGATCAAGACTGGCCCGTTTCTGTTTTCTCTACACCTTTGAGGAACAATGGATCAAGCTCAAGGATTGAGCTTTGGCGATGATGTAGTCACGGACATTTTAGACAGAACACCATCCATTTTAGGCATTGATGGCAGTTCAGCATCTGGTTCCAATTCTGACGACTGGAACACATTGACCACATTAAAAAGAGAGTGGCTTAAGATCACGCTCCATGGCGCACTCAATACGGAATACCTAAGAGCCAATATCGCTCCATCAGGTTTGATAGTTAACAACTTCCCTAGACTATTCCTGGATGACGCCACCTTCAAAGAGAATGGTCCCTAGTTGCTTGGAAGTGCACTAGGGACTGGTTGGTACTGATTATCAACACAGCTAGAAGGTTGGCAGACGCCCTCCTAGTGAGAATCCAGATAGCTGAAGGGGCCCTTAAAACCACTATCCAGATTACAGCCTACAAAAGTAAACTCATGGAAATCAACACAGAAATTTCTGACAATAAAGAATATCTCATGAAGCAGAAAATAAACAAACTTCAGAAAGATATTCAGAAATTCTCAAAAGAAAAGATTTACCCCTACCTTAGGGATGATTACACTTCAACTAAAACGAGTTACTCTTCTGACGATAACTCAGATAGGAGAGACTCCAGTGACAGTAACCCGAGTACTAACAGTGGGGGCAGTAACACTCCTAGAAGGAACCAACGCCCTAACCAATACTACCATGCACCACCTTACCAGGGCCCTTCACTATACCATGGACCACCACATCCCTTCTGGCACTTCCCCCAATATCACCAGGGTCCACCCCAATTCTTTAACAACAGCAACAGGCCTTTTTTAGACAGAGGTTGGGGCAGAGGAAGAGGACGCAACAGAAGAAGAGCAAACAAACAGGTCCATTGGCAAGACCAACCGACCAGTGGCATGGATACTCGGAGCAAGACAAAGGACAAGAGGACCTAGTGGTCAATCTCTCCCACTGCTTCCTCACTGAACCTGAGAAAGCGGTACTACAGATGGGCCTAGGCTTCGTGCCCACGCCCAAACCAGATAAATTTAGAGACCAATGTGAGATACACAATTGGTTCCGGACAATACGACTGAAAGCTTTCTTTAAAGACACTATCCCCAGGGAACAGGATGACTCAGGACTGAGGAATCCCTCATCCTTTACCACACACAACAACATGGTCCCGGTAGAAGTCCTCTCCTTCGAGCAGGTTGTTCTGAAGGAAATGGACCTACCACACAGACAGGCACCTTTCCATAATCTTTCCAAAATGGAAGAGGCCACAGGGAGGGCTTTAGCAGAAGATGTGACCGTCACCATCAAACAAGCGGACAAAGGAGGGGCCACGGTAGTGCAATCTACAGTTGACTACGATGCAGAATGCATCCGCCAACTATCGAATGAGAGATACTATACTCCCATCACCACCGACCCTACCACACGTCTTACAACGAGCATTTCCACAATGGTTTACGAGGCAGAGTCCAATGGTTGGATCAGCCGGAAGGAAGCTGACTTTTTGATTTCCAAGGACCCTAGAATACCATAC
Source organism: Calotriton arnoldi (assembly GCA_963921515.1). Lineage (NCBI taxonomy): Eukaryota > Metazoa > Chordata > Amphibia > Caudata > Salamandridae > Calotriton > Calotriton arnoldi. The sequence goes on along the minus strand of CAWUFW010004324.1, from coordinate 942,793 downwards.
TTTTATACCCTCCCAAAAATACATAAGGGTATTTTACCGGTCCCGGGTCGTCCCATTGTTTCCGGGATCGCCTCCATTCTTGAGCCACTTTCCATCTTCTGTGACCATTTTTTGCAACCAATTGTGAGAGACACCCCCTCCTTTGTAAGAGACACTACTGACATCCTGAGGATTATCGAGGGAACAACAAACACTGTAGACATTGACCTCCTCGTCACTCTTGACGTGGAAGCTTTGTATACGAATATTCCCCAGAGAGCCACCCTAGCAGTCGTGGAAACCGCCCTCAACACTCTGGAGTGGACATCACCTACCCCCATTGCCTTTATAATGGAATGCGCCACCCTGGCTCTGACTGAGAATTTCTTTGAATTTAAACAACAGCTATTTCACCAGAGTCAGGGTACATCTATGGGGAGCACTTTTGCTCCCAGCCTAGCGTGCCTTTACATGGCAGCTTTTGAAAGGGACGTAATCCATAACACTACCAATCCATACCTAACAACTTGAAGCTATGGAAACGCTTCATCGATGACATTTTGGTGTTTTGGCATGGCAGTCTATCAACCTGCGAGGAATTTGTGAGGTGGATTAACATCCAGAATGATTACCTTAAATTTTCACACACCATCTCTGACACCACCGTTCCTTTCTTGGACATAAACATCACACTGAGTGCAGGTAGCCTTAACACCTCCCTAAACAAGAAACCCACCGACCGCAATAGCTTACTCTTGTACAACAGCCACCACCCCAAAGCATTAAGAGATAACCTGCCATTTGGGCAATTCTTGCGGATTAGACGCAATTGTAAGCTGGTCAGCGATTACAAAAGAGAAGCCGACACTTTGGCATCTAACCTTAAGGCAAGGGGCTATCCACAGAAACAAGTAAGGGAATCATTGAAGAGAGCTAGGAACAATCCTAGAGAGTTTCTACTTGAAGTACACCAAAACCAATCACTGACACCTTGACTTGCGTGACATCATTCACCCCAGATTCCCCACGAATCAAGAGGATCATTTTAAAACACTGGGACATTTTGAACACAGGCGAACTACAACTACCCAAACCCAGGTTCGCATATAAAAGAACCCGCAACCTTAAGGATACCTTGATACACACAAGACCTAGGAAGAAAAACACTGACACACAGAGGACTCTGTGGGGCCTCCTGGTAGTCACTGGACATTACCCATGTGGATCTTGCATGGTCTGCCCACTAACTATCACGTCCAAAGAAATATCCCTGTCGTCCAACTTCAGATGGACCTTGAAAAGACACACTAACTGCAACACGAAACAATGTATCTATATGTTGACCTGTCCCTGTGGTCTCCAATACATAGGTATGACTATGCGACCGATTAAGACCCGTATAACAGAGCACAAAAGCAATATTAGGTGCCAACGGGTCACCACAAAACTGTACACACATTTCAAGGATGCACAACACACCCCTGAAACACTGCGCTGGATAGTTTTAGAAGTGTATCCCCAGACCACCAAGACTGCATTGTTCAAAGCGGAACAAAGATGGGTACACAGACTGTCCACACATACCAATGGACTCAATGATGATATACCGTGGGGCGCACTTACCTGAATCAGTAACACTAGGGCCCCCTTTTCCACACAGTATACATCATGTACCTTTGTATGTTACGAGCTACTCCTTTTATTCCATGATTGTGTGACTGGGTTTCTTTGTTTCCTCCATTCATTGAATGGAGTCACTTCAGTAAGGAGGGCCACCATTCAGTACCATGATCAATATACAGGTGGCAACATTAGGTAGCAACTGTGCACCTCAGACTCTATTAGTAGCTGCTAACACGATATTACCATCCTATCAGGTACTCGTGTTTGTGCTACTGCGTGGTTTGATACATTCCAATATGGCCGCCGCATACACCACCAGTTTGCTAGCACCTTCCCGTGCTATCACTGACTCTCCATCAACGTTAACTCCATCCCACGCAACTATGGTATGTCTGAAGCCAGACACGATTTGGGGAATTACTGCTCGCAATATAGTACGTTGTTTGACATGCAGGCGATGGTCTTTTGCAGCAAGCCTTGCTACATACTTCACGAATTACCTCGCTTCGCCCGCTTTAAGCACAAGGTATACCATTACCCACTAGCGGCACTCAATGTAGAGATTAGAGCGCTTTATATCTTTTTGTATACAATTTTTAAATTACAATATGGCCGCCGCTTATACACACAGCGTGCTAGGACATCCGGCCGAGTTACCATGTTCCTGATCCCACGTGCTTTACACCACGTCACGGGAACCGCCCACACTTGGGCGTTTGCTTGCTCACTTATACTCCTCCGGCCCCCTGCCTGCCACCATCCCGGTGTCGGCGGCAGGGTAGGTCTTAACGCAAGGAGCGTTAATTCGCCGTTGAGTAACCTGCATTGGTGTCCCTCAACTACCAGAGGTGAGTGTGCGCAGCGGCGACCGCATCTCCGTCACTCGACCCTCCTTCTGTGACCATTAGGCATCTTGGTGTTACTTCGGGTCCCTGCGGGGGTCTTCCTGTGTCCCGCGGCGTTCCTTCTGTATCCATCTGGTCCCTTAGCCCTGGAGTGACCGGGTGGATTCATGGGGACACGCGCGGCATTAGGGGGACACTGCTGACTTGACCATACACCTCGGGCAGGGTCCCCTAAAGGTTCTTGTTTACCGGTGAGCGACCGGGTGTGCCTACATCCCTCTGGTAATTGGCCTGCCTGATAGCTGGTCGAGTTCTGCATACACCAACAATCTGCGAATCCTTGACCGTTTTTGTATTCCTTTAATGTATTTTATCCTTTCCCTAGGACCCAATTGGTGTCTTTTTTATACCACCGACTCACTGTTGCAAGTATATCTTACTTACAGACCAGGTGAGTCACGTGATTGTCCTAACGACTGCATCAACTTAGATGCCATCATCCTGGTCTTAATTGTACAATTCCTTGCCATTATAAACCACATAAGGCACATGATACAGATATAACCTTATCTAGTTCACTGTCCTACACAGCGAGATTCAGGAACTACATCAAGTGCGCACTGGGTGGCCCACGATTTGTGTGGCCTTTTAAATAGCACTATAGTTTGGTGGGTAATGAGGACTCAGTATGCCTGTACATATCATTCAATTCACATGCCAATATGTTCTTGTCTTTTCTTTGCATCATCTGTAGGTCAACCACCTGGGTTTTGGGTATGTAGAATTTCACTTACCTTTGCAGTGTAGATAGCGTTTTATTCGATCCTAAGGAAGTGCCCTGATCTATAGGACTACAATGGCACGAAACATGTCGATCACTTGAGAGCTGGACATACACCACTAGATGCATCATTACTAGACCTGTGCCCCTCTCACTCTTTTATACTAGGCAGTTTACCTTTCCAATAAAGGTTTTTAGGACTAACTGACCTCTTTTATATTCACTACACCGCACATCTACACACTAGGCCCCTCACCCCCACTGCACCTACCGGCAGGAACAAAAGATCCCCGACAAAGAGCCCCGGTTTGGGTGCCCGTCAGGTATTGCAGCACCGACCTGACGAGGGGCAGGCTCATATGATGAAGCATGACACCTAGCTTGCTGGGTGTGTGAGAGCCCTAGTTCTGACAAGGGGATTCCCCCCTCTTTTTCCCCCCCTTTATTGCATACATTTAGTGGTCTCCCCTGACACACTACACTCTGTCCTCCACCCGGTCTCCAACTTTTTAACACAGAGGAACTTCGTACCCGTTTTGCTTACTAGTCCTTGTGGGGTTTGTACGCTGGACCTCGGTAAACACGCCCCTCAGTCCCTCCTTTTGTTGAATAGTTCTAGCACGGGTCATTCCCATGGGACATTACACTAGGTTACCAGCAGATCATCCTCTGATCAAGACTGGCCCGTTTCTGTTTTCTCTACACCTTTGAGGAACAATGGATCAAGCTCAAGGATTGAGCTTTGGCGATGATGTAGTCACGGACATTTTAGACAGAACACCATCCATTTTAGGCATTGATGGCAGTTCAGCATCTGGTTCCAATTCTGACGATTGGAACACATTGACCACATTAAAAAGACAGTGGCTTAAGATCACGCTCCATGGCGCACTCATGACGGAATAGCTAAGAGCTAATATCGCTCCATCAGGTTTGATAGTTAACAACTTCCCTAGACTATTCCTGGATGACGCCACCTTCAAAAGAGAATGGTCCCTAGTTGCTTGGAAGTGCACTAGGGACTGGTTGGTACTGATTATCAACACAGCTAGAAGGTTGGCAGACGCCCTCCTAGTGAGAATCCAGATAGCTGAAGGGGCCCTTAAAACCACTATCCAGATTACAGCCTACAAAAGTAAACTCGCGGAAATCAACACAGAAATTTCTGACAATAAAGAATATCTCATGAAGCAGAAAATAAACAAACTTCAGAAAGATATTCAGAAATTCTCTAAAGAAAAGATTTACCCCTACCTTAGGGATGATTACACTTCAACTAAAACGAGTTACTCTTCTGATGATAACTCAGATAGGAGAGACTCCAGTGACAGTAACACAAGTACTAACAGTGGGGGCAGTAACACTCCTAGAAGGAACCAACGCCCTAACCAATACTACCATGCACCACCTTACCAGGGCCCTTCACTATACCATGGACCACCACATCCCTTCTGGCACTTCCCCCAATATCACCAGGGTCCACCCCAATTCTTTAACAACAGCAACAGGCCTTTTTTAGACAGAGGTTGGGGCAGAGGAAGAGGACGCAACAGAAGAGGAGCAAACAAACAGGTCCATTGGCAAGACCAACCGACCAGTGGCATGGATACTCGGAGCAAGACAAAGGACAAGAGGACCTAGTGGTCAATCTCTCCCACCGCGTCCTCACTGAACCTGAGAAAGCGGTACTACAGATGGGCCTAGGCTTCGTGCCCACGTCCAAACCAGATAAATTTAGAGACCAATGTGAGATACACAATTGGTTCCGGACAATACGACTGAAAGCTTTCTTTAAAGACACTATCCCCAGGGAACAGGATGAGTCAGGACTGAGGAATCCCTCATCCTTTACCCCACACAACAACATGGTCCCGGTAGAAGTCCTCGCCTTCGAGCAGGTTGTTCTGAAGGAAATGGACCTACCACACAGACAGGCACCTTTCCATAATCTTTCCAAAATGGAGGAGGCCACAGTGAGGGCTTTAGCAGAAGATGTGACCGTCACCATCAAACAAGCGGACAAAGGAGGGGCCACGGTAGTGCAATCTACAGTTGACTACGATGCAGAATGCATTCGCCAACTATCGAATGAGAGATACTATACTCCCATCACCACCGACCCTACCACACGTCTTACAACGAGCATTTCCACAATGGTTTACGAGGCAGAGTCCAATGGTTGGATCAGCCGGAAGGAAGCTGACTTTTTGATTTCCAAGGACCCTAGAATACCATACTTTTATACCCTCCCAAAAATACATAAGGGTATTTTACCGGTCCCGGGTCGTCCAATCGTTTCCGGGATCGGCTCCATTCTTGAGCCACTTTCCATCTTCTGTGACCATTTTTTGCAACCAATTGTGAGAGAGACCCCCTCCTTTGTAAGAGACACTACTGACATCCTGAGGATTATCGAGGGAACAACAAACACTGTAGACATTGACCTCCTCGTCACTCTTGACGTGGAAGCTTTGTATACGAATATTCCCCAGAGAGCCACCCTAGCAGTCGTGGAAACCGCCCTCAACACTCTGGAGTGGACATCACCTACCCCCATTGCCTTTATAATGGAATGCGCCACCCTGGCTCTGACTGAGAATTTCTTTGAATTTAAACAACAGCTATTTCACCAGAGTCAGGGTACATCTATGGGGAGCACTTTTGCTCCCAGCCTAGCGTGCCTTTACATGGCAGCTTTTGAAAGGGACGTAATCCATAACACTACCAATCCATACCATAACAAGTTGAAGCTATGGAAACGCTTCATCGATGACATTTTGGTGTTTTGGCATGGCAGTCTATCAACCTGCGAGGAATTTGTGAGGTGGATTAACATCCAGAATGATTACCATAAATTTTCACACACCATCTCTGACACCACCGTTCCTTTCTTGGACATAAACATCACACTGAGTGCAGGTAGTCTTAACACCTCCCTATACAAGAAACCCACCGACCGCAATAGCTTACTCTTGTACAACAGCCACCACCCCAAAGCATTAAGAGATAACCTGCCATTTGGGCAATTCTTGCGGATTAGACGCAATTGTAAGCTGGTCAGCGATTACAAAAGAGAAGCCGACACTTTGGCATCTAACCTTAAGGCAAGGGGCTATCCACAGAAACAAGTAAGGGAATCATTGAAGAGAGCTAGGAACAATCCTAGAGAGTCTCTACTTGAAGTACACCAAAAACCAATCACTGACACCTTGACTTGCGTGACATCATTCACCCCAGATTCCCCACGAATCAAGAGGATCATTTTAAAACACTGGGACATTTTGAACACAGGCGAACTACAACTACCCAAACCCAGGTTCGCATTTAAAAGAACCCGCATCCTTAAGGATACCTTGATACACACAAGACCTAGGAAGAAAAACACTGACACACAGAGGACTCTGTGGGGCCTCCTGGTAGTCACTGGACATTACCCATGTGGATCTTGCATGGTCTGCCCACTAACTATCACGTCCAAAGAAATATCCCTGTCGTCCAACTTCAGATGGACCTTGAAAAGACACACTAACTGCAACACGAAACAATGTATCTATATGTTGACCTGTCCCTGTGGTCTCCAATACATAGGTATGACTATGCGACCGATTAAGACCCGTATAACAGAGCACAAAAGCAATATTAGCTGCCAAAGGGTCACCACAAAACTGTACACACATTTCAAGGATGCACAACACGCCCCTGAAACACTGCGCTGGATAGTTTTAGAAGTGTATCCCCAGACCACCAAGACTGCATTGTTCAAAGCGGAACAAAGATGGGTACACAGACTGTCCACACATACCAATGGACTCAATGATGATATACCGTGGGGCGCACTTACCTGAATCACTAACACTAGGGCCCCCTTTTCCACACAGTATACATCATGTACCTTTGTATGTTACGAGCTACTCCTTTTATTCCATGATTGTGTGACTGGGTTTCTTTGTTTCCTCCATTCATTGAATGGAGTCACTTCAGTAAGGAGGGCCATCATTCAGTACCATGATCAATATACAGGTGGCAACATTAGGTAGCAACTGTGCACCTCAGACTCTATTAGTAGCTGCTAACACGATATTACCATCCTATCAGGTACTCGTGTTTGTGCTACTGCGTGGTTTGATACATTCCAATATGGCCGCCGCATACACCACCAGTTTGCTAGCACCTTCCCGTGCTATCACTGACTCTCCATCAACGTTAACTCCATCCCACGCAACTATGGTATGTCTGAAGCCAGACACGATTTGGGGAATTACTGCTCGCAATATAGTACGTTGTTTGACATGCAGGCGATGGACTTTTGCAGCAAGCCTTGCTACATACTTCACGAATTACCTCGCTTCGCCCGCTTTAAGCACAAGGTATACCATTACCCACTAGCGGCACTCAATGTAGAGATTAGAGCGCTTTATATCTTTTTGTATACAATTTTTAAATTACAATATGGCCGCCGCTTATACACACAGCGTGCTAGGACATCCGGCCGAGTTACCATGTTCCTGATCCCACGTGCTTTACACCACGTCACGGGAACCGCCCACACTTGGGCGTTTGCTTGCTCACTTATACTCCTCCGGCCCCCTGCCTGCCACCATCCCGGTGTCGGCGGCAGGGTAGGTCTTAACGCAAAGAGCGTTAATTCGCCGGTGAGTAACCTGCATTGGTGTCCCTCAACTACCAGAGGTGAGTGTGCGCAGCGGCGACCGCATCTCCGTCACTCGACCCTCCTTCTGTGACCATTAGGCATCTTGGTGTTACTTCGGGTCCCTGCGGGGGTCTTCCTGTGTCCCGCGGCGTTCCTTCTGTATCCATCTGGTCCCTTAGCCCTGGAGTGACCGGGTGGATTCATGGGGACACGCGCGGCATTAGGGGGACACTGCTGACTTGACCATACACCTCGGGCAGGGTCCCCTAAAGGTTCTTGTTTACCGGTGAGCGACCGGTTGTGCCCACATCCCTCTGGTAATTGGCCTGCCTGATAGCTGGTCGATTTCTGCATACACCAACAATCTGCGAATCCTTGACCGTTTTTGTATTCCTTTAATGTATTTTATCCTTTCCCTAGGACCCAATTGGTGTCCTTTTTATACCGCTGACTCACTGTTGCAAGTATATCTTACTTACAGACCAGGTGAGTCACGTGATTGTCCTGACGACTGCATCAACTTAGATGCCATCATCCTGGTCTTAATTGTACAATTCCTTGCCATTATAAACCACATAAGGCACTTGATACAGATATAACCTTATCTAGTTCACTGTCCCACACAGCATGATTCAGGGACTACATCAAGTGCGCACTGGGTGGCCCACGATTTGTGTGGCCTTTTAAATAGCACTATAGTTTGGTGGGTAATGAGGACTCAGTATGCCTGTACATATCATTCAATTCATATGCCAATATGTTCTTGTCTTTTCTTTGCATCATCTGTAGGTCAACCATCTGTGTTTTGGGTATGTAGAATTTCACTTACCTTTGCAGTGTAGATAGCGTTTTATTCGATCCTGAGGAAGTGCCCTGATCTATAGGACTACAATGGCACAAAACATGTCGATCACTTGAGAGCTGGACATACACCACTAGATGCATCATTACTAGACCTGTGCCCCTCTCACTCTTTTATACTAGGCAGTTTACCTTTCCAATAAAGGTTTTTAGGACTAACTGACCTATTTTATATTCACTACACCTCACATCTACACACTAGGCCCCTCACCCCCACTGCACCAACCGGCAGGAACAAAAGATCCCCGACAAAGAGCCCCGGTTTGGGTGCCCGTCAGGTATTGCAGCGCCGACCTGACGAGGGGCAGGCTCATATGATGAAGCATGACACCTAGCTTGCTGGGTGTGTGAGAGCCCTAGTTCCGACAAGGGGATTCCCCCCTCTTTTCCCCCCCCTTTATTGCATACATTTAGTGGTCTCCCCTGACACACTACACTCTGTCCTCCACCCGGTCTCCAACTTTTTAACACAGAGGAACTTCGTACCCGTTTTGCTTACTAATGCTCTTCTGATGTCATCATAAAAAAGGAAGAGAAACTTCCACAACAAAACCCACATTTTAAAAAGGAGAAAGTGACATGAATTTCCACTAAATATGCCACAAATACTCAGGACGCTTCTGAACAAGATGTGGGCGAAAACCCTGCTCGACAGCGCAGCAGAGGTCACGATAATTCGCCAGAATCTTGAAGAGTTTCTAGTGGTGAGACCAACTAATGGCTATATTGAAGTTGGAATACCAAATCAGCATCTGAGCCCTCCAGACAAACTTTATGATTTGTACACCCAAATTGAGGGCAACATACCATGTACTATTAAAGTAATATTCTCGCAGGATTTGACAAATGCTTATGATATTTTCTTGGCTGAGGTAAATTGGCCGCCTTAGTTTGTTAGAAAAGTCCCACAAGTGGAGGAGGTAATTTTTCCATCCTTTTCGGTTCTTGTTCAACAGTGACGGCTGGTAACATTTGAAAGTGGAGGGGTGTAAATGTTGGGGATGAGTTTAACGTAGCAAACATAATTTAGACGAGCTAGTGCCTGCACTTCTCAGCAGTGCTCCAATGCTTTGAATGGGAGAGTACCTGTGCTCTGGGACAAGGAATGGTTTATTAAAATTTTGAAGCCAAGTGTGGGAATTAGGCACTTACATTCAGGAGCACTACTTCACAGTGTGCCAATAAACTATAAACTGTTGGGGACAGTGTTAATCTTTTTGCTGATGGATATGCATGCTATTGTTGAACACTTACATTTACAGTTTTTGTACACAAAATGTAAAGTGGCTTATAGCTTTCTTTTCTGTCAGTTCACTTTTTTCAAATTAAACTACTGATAACATTAAAACTGTGATACATTCCTTTTTAATGAAACCCAGAAGTGCATGTGCGCTGCCGTAAAGGATAATTCTTATGCCTCCCAAGTACTTAATTACAGAGTGCAGTATCTGCTACTGCTTTTGTAATCTCTTGAGCTCTCTAACTTTAATCATGAAAAACGTCTGGTTCTCATGTAAAGTGCTCAATTGCCCTGGGTCTAAGTTTGTGGTATATAAAACTGCAAGAACAATAATAAGTAAGACAAAGCACCCCCATTGTCTTGGCCGTGTAGTTGGAATATAATTTAAAGCAAAAAACAACATATTTGGACTGCTAGACCTGCCCATAGGTGACTTGCAGATGGCCAGTCAGTGTCAGCAGCGACAGCACTTCTTGGTCGCTAGCAATGACAACTTACTTAAGCTACCTCTTAGTTCAGTAATTGTTTTGCCATCAGGGCAAGGGCAGGAATGTTTCTCAGTTCACTTTTAAACTCTCTTTTACTTAATACTTTCCAACAGACTCGAACTGTGACACAAAATAGGCCTGGGGAACAAAATAAAAGTGGCCCCCATCAGGGATCCAGATAGCTAAAAAAGTGTCCCACATTTGTAAATCGGGCCAGTTTTGAGCTTGTAAAGACACTCTGTGTGGGTATTTTGCAAGGTACTGCAGACTGCATGCATTTGTGTTTACTGCAGACAAAGCTTGTGATAATATTGAGGAAATCAACAGTAAGTACAAGCCCATGAAATAGGCCCACACATTATTAAAAACAGTGCTCACACTGATCTGTTGGACCAGCCCATCGGACACTGCCTGGTTGCCCTTTAGCTCAGCGCAATCATGTAAAAAAATCTGATGCCGTAAGCTGAAACACTTATATTGAAGTTTAAGAATGTTTTTTTCAATCTTTTCTTGCCAAATATTCTCAAAACTAGGGCTGTGCACTGGCATTTGAGCCCGTGTTGACCGCTGACTCCATGTGCCAGTTTTATGGCTCTTCCACCTCAATACTGCACTTTGTTCCTCTCTCTTTTGCCATTGCCTGGGAAGAGACACGGGAGGGGCTGAAAGCTAAAAGGCTTTCCCAAGCGCTGCAGAGCCTGTCCAGCTGGATTCTGTCGAAGAACTTGGTATAGCAGCGCGGGAAGCTGTGAACAGAATTCTGTGCAATGGGCCATTGAACATTGAGCTGATACACAGAGCAGAATCAAGTGCCTAGCTTCCTAGCTGCAGCCTCTAAACCCACCTTTGCCTTGGTTGTCATAGGAGTGGGGTGGCGTCCGTGATGCTCCCTGACCCCACCCTCCCCCCTTGGTGAATTAAGGAAGGGTAGACTGTGGCATGGCTTCACTCCTTGACTGACATGAAGCCCCTGGCGCTGCAGGGCTTCAGCCTGAAGCGCCTGGTGGCTAACTTAAAAAAAACTTCATAAAGGAGTGGGACTCATCCCAGCAGGCATCGATTTGCCTGGCTGATTCCCTCACAGACCTCAGTGATGTGAGATTATCAGCCCAGCAATTTCATTGATTGCAGCCAGGCTGTACAAAGTGTGCCTGTGTAAATCCATGGACTTCAGCACAGTTAAGTAACTGTATCAGGTTAGTGCTGCTGTGTGTGTATGTGTGTCAGAGTGTCTGATGTCATGAGTGAGTGCTACTGCAAGTTTGTGTGTGTCTTTTTTATCTCCATTACATTTTTCTAATTTGAGGCAGAAAAGGACATTAATATAAAGATGGGCGGTGCTCTAACGTCCACTAGGGGGAGCCGCTCCTGTTCAAGAGGAAGTTAAAGAAGCGTGTGCCACAGAATGGGCTTTTTCACAAGCCCCGCATTATATCGCAATCAAGTAAGCTGGGATAAGGACTCGCCTTATCCTGTTATATCAATAAGGTCCAGCCCGCAAGTGCAACCACAATACCCAATTAAGCATGAAGCTAGTCAACCAGTTAGGGAAATTCTATCATATTTAGAATATCAAGGCGTGATGGTGCCTGACATCTCTCCTATGAATAATCCTCTATTTCCTGTAGTCAAACCAGATCATTGCTATTGCATAGTCTTAGACTATAGATAGTTAAACAATTATACACGTACCTTTGCTATGCAAAATTCACATAGCACAGATTTGATGAATAACATTGTTCACAAAAAATACAAAACTACATTGGACACCTCCATCTCCAATGTTTTTTTCTGTCAAAATATAGAAGCTGAAAGCAGAGATTTGACAATGTGTACCACTTTAGGGTTTCAAAGACGATTTTGTCGACTCCCGCAAGGGTATAAGAACAGTCCAGATCTGTTTGCTGCCCATGTTACATACATTTTACAACAGACTACGTGTCTTGGGCAAGCTAATGCTAAGTATTTAAACATACCAAGCATTCCTTCTGTTGCACGATTTAGCAATTGGCAACAGTATATTAATATCACAGAAGATCAACTTAATGAGATGGGGCAGAATGGTACACACAACTCTTCACTTTACAGTTCACCTGGGTGGTTAGTGTGGCCCCTTGACACTAATGGCTGCAATTCAAGTTTTTAAAACACCTCTAAGTGTTTTAAAGCTAGTTGATCAAACCCTAAATATGTCTAGTCACAACACTCGGGTGTAGTAATAACCTACAGTGTAGGTAAGTTAAGCCAGCAATGGTTAGAGCACTCCACATTGTCTGCTGTTAAGCAACATTTATCCCTTCTTTCAGACAATATGAACTTGCAAGATTTCTTATTAGGTCTCAGATATCCACGTTCTAAACTTTTCATGTATGCTACATATAATGGATTTTTAAAAAATGTTCACAACAAGAATCTGCCGACAGGTTGCGACAAATTAATAAGGAAAATTTAGAGAAAGCATTACCTGTTGTTGATGATGGCATGACCACATTGTCTACTCATATTTATTCTTTGAATATTATGTCATCTGCATTTGATTTTATACAACATGACATGTCTGCACTTTTACATGGTCAAACACAATTAAGATCAATTTTATAATTGAGTTGAACATTGCAGGTTTTAAAATCAAACTGAGTGCCCTGGAAATATCTGAATACCACACAATTGTTTTTGCCTAATAACTTGTCACGTATGCAACAGATTATGGCTAAGAAAGACACAACTTACACCATGCTGTACATAGAGCGTTTAGAGAAACTGCCCTTGACCGTAGCTGAAACACCTTCAAATATATGGTTTATCCATGGGTTCATATCTTTGAAGATCTCTACCTTTCATTTCTCATCTTGGCTGAAACACTTTCAAGTATGCGGGTATGAACGAATGGGTGGTAACTTTCTGCATGAGACCTGGTTTCTTCCTTTCGATTACAAACGTGAGAGTGGCGACAGAATGGTTTTTCTCAGTGGGAATGAATGTGCAGTTTCTTTGAGCCATTCATTACTTTGTAAAGAGATAACAATGCATGGAGTGTGCAATGCGTCCATGGACAATTTGGCGTGTTATTTTTAAGGGAATTCCCATTTTAGTGATCAAGCCAGTTTTTTTGTTACTTTCTAATGGAAGTTACTTGATCCTGACTGACCTGGGTTGTTGGGGAATGAAGCCAGGTGTCCCCTCGATTGTAACAGTTTCCAAGCTTGTGACATGTTGAATGAATGTGTTATATCTACCTATGAACACGGTTGGAGAACTTGTCTTGTGGCCAAAAGTCCTGATTTCTAATGTTAACTTTGATAGTCTAAGCTGACTCAAAGTCTTATTGATTCAAAAGGACGTGGCACTAACATCTGCCCAAAAAACGTTTGATATCCAAGTTGCAAGGTCTTCCTCAGAAGTATAATGGTTGTTGAGCACTAATTTGCCACTACATTTTGGTGAACTTGTGCACCGCATTTTAATGCTTCCAACACCGCTGGTGTTGTGCACTTTTTTAAAACGATTGGCTCTGGATTTGTTTCGGTATTTCAGACTATACTTGGAGTGATTCCATACTTTATACATTCACTCTTTTCATGCGTTTATGGAGGCATTCCTTTGGTCTTATTCCTGTTAATTGCTGTTTTGGTTCTATTTCTGTTGTTCCACAATGGATGTCCGAAAACAATCTCAAATGGTAAGCCACGCGTCCATCTGTGATGTGAACGCATGGTGCAATACATTGGATTGCCTCTTCTACTGGAACTAAATGACAACTGGTCTTTGTCTTTACGGCCAGTGTGGTTTCAGAGTGTAAAGCCTGTGTTTAGCTGCCTCTGGTGCTCTTGGAATGTGCAATAGACATATGCCTTGCAAACTATGGACATAGATCTGCTTATTTATCCAATGAGGGTGCATCTCCAGTGCTGTCCTATGTTGCTACCATTGCTGCAAAATGCTTATTATGAGGTGCCGACGACAGATTGGATGGATACTTCCGCTTCAGGACCTATGGCATCTGGCTCCTCATCTGAGGCTACACTTCTGGTACCCCCACTCTTGGCTTGAGCTCACAGGGCTGGTACAGATCAAGTTGGTTCTTTGGAACTAGCTCTCCAGGCTAGAGTGTATCTGTAGTCTGCAAATGCGGGTTCCTTCCAGGACCCTAATGACTTTCAGGACATTATGAACCTTTCCGGGCCACCGTCCTACTGTACCGATGCCTCATAAGACATATTTTAATTCGTCCTTTTGCTTTTAAATTGATTTTATAATTTTTTGGGAATTTTCGGTATTTCTTAATTGCCATTTTTTAACAGTGTTTATGATGCTTATACTATTAAATATTTACATTATATAATTTTATGCCTTTTAGATGTCTTTAGATTGACTCGCTTTTAGTGAATGAGTCTCCTTCATGACCAAGGGGAAGTTGTGCTCACTACACCACTGGATTCAAGCTAGCCTGGCTGATGAAGGGTGATGCCCTGAAACCGGTCCCAGGATGCTTGTTTCGGGTCCAGGGAGGACCTGGCTTGGCAGTTCGGGCTGGACTGTTCCCATAAGGAACAGGGTCAAGACTGATTTGCATATAGCGGGGTCCAAACTGGGGTGGTGTGGTGAGCAAAAGAATGATTGATTAAACCCAGATCCTTGTGACTGGGGGTGAATGTTTGCATTGTCCAGCATTCCGTTCATCAATTGTTTATTTTGCACATGTCGCCCTAAGTGGGAAGGGTATTCCCAGACGTGGGTCCCGGGCTCACTACACCACTGCGATTCAAGCTAGCCTGGCTGATGAATGGTGATGCCCAGTAAACAGGTCCCAGAATGCTTGTATCCGGTCCAGGGAGGACCTGGCTTGGCAGTTCGAGCTGGACTGTTCCCATAAGGAACAGGGTCAAGACTGATTTGCATATAGCTGGGTCCAAACTGGGGTGGTGTGGTGAGCAAAAGAATGATTGATTAAACCCAGATCCTTGTGACTGGGGGTGAATGTTTGCATTGTCCAGCATTCTGTCCATCAGTTGTTTCTTTTGCATATGTCGCCCTAAGTGGGAAGGGTATGCCCAGACGTGGGTCCCGTGCTCACTACACCACTGGATTCAAGCTAGCCTGGCTGATGAAGGGTGAAGCCCTGAAACCGGTCCCAGGATGCTTGTTTCAGGTTCAGGGAGAACCTGGCTTGGCAGTTCGGGCTGGACTGTTCCCATAAGGAACAGGGTCAAGACTGATTTGCATATAGCTGGGTCCAAACTGTGGTGGTGTGGTGAGCAAAAGAATGATGGATTAAACCCAGATCCTTGTGACTGGGGGTGAATGTTTGCATTGTCCAGCATTCCGTTCATCAATTGTTTCTTTTGCATATGTCGCCCTAAGTGGGAAGGGTATTCCCAGACGTGGGTCCCGGGCTCACTACACCACTGCGATTCAAGCTAGCCTGGCTGATGAATAGTGATGCCCAGTAAACAGGTCCCAGAATGCTTGTATCGTTCCAGGGAGGACCTGGCTTGGCAGTTGGGGCTGGACTGTTCCCATAAGGAACAGGGTCAAGACTGATTTGCATATAGCTGGGTCCAAACTGGGGTGGTGTGGTGAGCAAAAGAATGATGGATTAAACCCAGATCCTTGTGACTGGGGGTGAATGTTTGCATTGTCCAGCATTCTGTCCATCAATTGTTTCTTTTGCATATGTCGTCCTAAGTGGGAAGGATATGCCCAGACGTGGGTCCCGTGCTCATTACACCACTGGGTTCAAGCTAGCCAGGCTGATGAAGGGTGATGCCCTGAAACCGGTCCCAGGATGTTTGTTTCTGGTCCAGGGAGGACCAGTCTTGGCAGTTCGGGCTGGACTGTTCCCATAAGGAACAGGGTCAAAACTGATTTGCATATAGCTGGGTCCAAACTGGGGTGGTGTGGTGAGCAAAAGAATGATGGATCAAACCCAGATCCCTGTGACTGGGGGTGAATGTTTGCATTGTCCAGCATTCCGTCCATCAATTGTTTCTTTCGCATATGTTGCCCTAAGTGGGAAGGGTATGTCCATATGTGGGTACCGTGCTCACTACACCACTGGATTCAAGCTAGCCTGGCTGATGAAGGGCGATGCCCTGAAACCGGTCCCAGAATGCTTGCTTCCGGTCAAGGGAGGACCTGGCTTGGCAGATCGGGTTGGGCTGTTCCCATAAGGAACAGGGTCAAGACTGATTTGCATATAGCTGGGTCCAAACTGTGGTAGTGTGGTGAGCAAAAGAATAATGGATTAAACCGAGATCCTTGTGACTGGGGGTGAATGTTTGCATTGTCCAGCATTCTGTCCATCAATTGTTTCTTTTGCATATGTCGCCCTAAGTGGGAAGGGTATGCCCAGACATGGGTCCCGTGCTCACTACACCACTGGATTCAAGCTAGCCTGGCTGATGAAGGGTGAAGTCCTGAAACCGGTCCCAGGATGCTTGTTTCCGGTCCAGGGAGGACCTGGCTTGGCAGTTCGGGCTGGACTGTTCCCATAAGGAACAGGGTCAAGACTGATTTGCATATAGCTGGGTCCAAACTGGGGTGGTGTGGTGAGCAAAAGAATGATGGATTAAACCCAGTTCCTTCTGACTGGGGGTGAATGTTTGCATTGTCCAGCATTCCGTTCATCAATTGTTTATTTTGCACATGTCGCCCTAAGTGGGAAGGGTATTCCCAGACGTGGGTCCCGGGCTCACTACACCACTGCGATTCAAGCTAGCCTGGCTGATGAATGGTGATGCCCAGTAAACAGGTCCCAGAATGCTTGTATCCGGTCCAGGGAGGACCTGGCTTGGCAGTTCGAGCTGGACTGTTCCCATAAGGAACAGGGTCAAGACTGATTTGCATATAGCTGGGTCCAAACTGGGGTGGTGTGGTGAGCAAAAGAATGATGGATTAAACCCAGATCCTTGTGACTGGGGGTGAATGTTTGCATTGTCCAGCATTCTGTCCATCAGTTGTTTCTTTTGCATATGTCGCCCTAAGTGGGAAGGGTATGCCCAGACGTGGGTCCCGTGCTCACTACACCACTGGATTCAAGCTAGCCTGGCTGATGAAGGGTGAAGCCCTGAAACCGGTCCCAGGATGCTTGTTTCAGGTTCAGGGAGAACCTGGCTTGGCAGTTCGGGCTGGACTGTTCCCATAAGGAACAGGGTCAAAACTGATTTGCATATAGCTGGGTCCAAACTGGGGTGGTGTGGTGAGCAAAAGAATGATGGATCAAACCCAGATCCCTGTGACTGGGGGTGAATGTTTGCATTGTCCAGCATTCCGTCCATCAATTGTTTCTTTCGCATATGTTGCCCTAAGTGGGAAGGGTATGTCCATATGTGGGTACCGTGCTCACTACACCACTGGATTCAAGCTAGCCTGGCTGATGAAGGGCGATGCCCTGAAACCGGTCCCAGAATGCTTGCTTCCGGTCAAGGGAGGACCTGGCTTGGCAGTTCGGGCTGGACTGTTCCCGTAAGGAACAGGGTCAAGAATGATTTGCATACAGCTGGGTCCAAACTGGGGTGGTGTGGTGAGCAAAAGAATGATGGATTAAACCCAGATCCTTGTGACTGGGGGTGAATGTTTGCATTGCCCAGCATTCCGTTCATCATTTGTCTTTTGCATATGTCGCCCTAAGTGGGAAGGGTATGCCCAGACGTGCGTCCCGTGTTCACTACACCACTGGATTCAAGCTAGCCTGGCTGATGAAGGGTGATGCCCTGAAACCGGTCCCAGGATGCTTGTTTCCGTTCCAAGGAGGACCTGGCTTGGCAGTTCGGGCTGGACTGTTTCCGTAAGGAACAGGGTCAAGACTGATTTGCATATAGCTGGTCCAAACAGGGGTGGTGTGGTGAGCAAAAGAATGATGGATTAAACCCAGATACTTGTGACTGGGGGTGAATGTTTGCATTGCCCAGCATTCCGTTCATCAATTGTCTTTTGCATATATCGCCTAAGTGGAAAGGGTATGCCCAGACGTGGGTCCTGTGTTCACTACACCACTGGATTCAAACTAGCCTGGCTGATGAATGGTGATGCCCAGTAAACAGGTTCCAGAATGCTTGTATCCGGTCCAGGGAGGACCTGGCGTGGCAGTTCGGGCTGGACTGTTCCCATAAGGAACAGGGTCAAGACTGATTTGAATATAGCTGGGTCCAAACTGGGGTGGTGTGGTGAGCAAAAGAATGATGGATTAAACCGAGATCCTTGTGACTGGGGGTGAATGTTTGCATTGTGCAGCATTCTGTCCATCAATTGTTTCTTTTGCATATGTCGCCCTAAGTGGGAAGGGTATGCCCAGACGTGGATCCCGTGCTCACTACACCACTGGATTCAAGATAGCCTGGCTGATGAAGGGTGAAGCCCTGAAACCGGTCCCAGGATGCTTGTTTCTGGTCCAGGGAGGACCTGGCTTGGCAGTTCGGGCTGGACTGTTTCCATAAGGAACAGGGTCAAGACTGATTTGCATATAGCTGGGTCCAAACTGGGATGGTGTGGTGAGCAAAAGAATGATGGATTAAACCCAGATCCTTGTGACTGGGGGTGAATGTTTGCATTGTCCAGCATTCCGTTCATCAATTGTTTCTTTTGCATATGTTGCCCTAAGTGGGAAGGGTATTCCCAGACGTGGGTCCCGGGCTCACTACACCACTGCGATTCAAACTAGCCTGGCTGATGAATGGTGATGCCCAGTAAACAGGTCCCAGAATGCTTGTATCCGGTTCAGGGAGGACCTGGCTTGGCAGTTTGGGCTGGACTGTTCCCATAAGGAACAGGGTCAAGACTGATTTGCATATAGCTGGGTCCAAACTGGGGTGGTGTGGTGAGCAAAAGAATGATGGATTAAACCCAGATCCTTGTGACTGGGCGTGAATGTTTGCATTGTCCAGCATTCTGTCCATCAATTCTTTCTTTTGCATATGTCGCCCTAAGTGGGAAGGATATGCCCAGACGTGGGTCCCGTGCTCATTACACCACTGGATTCAAGCTAGCCTGGCTGATGAGGGTGATGCCCTGAAACCGGCCCTAGGATGCTTGTTTCTGGTCCAGGGAGGACCAGTCTTGGCAGTTCGGACTGGCCTGTTCCCATAAGGAACAGGGTCAAGACTGATTTGCATATAGCTGGGTCCAAACTGGGGTGGTGTGGTGAGCAAAAGAATGATGTATTAAACCCAGATCCTTGTGACTGGGGGAGAATGTTTGCATTGTCCAGCATTCTGTCCATCAATTGTTTCTTTTGCATATGTCGCCCTAAGTGGGAAGGGTATGCCCAGACGTGGGTCCCGTGTTCACTACACCACTGGATTCAAGCTAGCCGGCTGATGAAGGGTGATGCTCTGAAACCGGTCCCAGGATGCTTGTTTCCGGTCCAGGGAGGACCTGGCTTGGCAGTTCGGGCTGGACTGTTCCCATAAGGCACAGGGTCAAGACTGATTTGCATATAGCTGGGTCCAAACTGGGGTGGTGTGGTGAGCAAAAGAATGATGGATTAAACCCAGATCCTTGTGACTGGGGGAGAATGTTTGCATTGTCCAGCATTCCGTCCATCAATTGTTTCTTTTGCATATGTCGCCCTAAGTGGGAAGGGTATGCCCAGACGTGGGTCCCGTGCTCACTACACCACTGGATTGAAGCTAGCCTGGCTGATGAAGGATGATGCTCTGAAACTGGTCCCAGGATGCTTGTTTCCGGTCCATGGAAGAGCTGGCTTGGCAGTTCGGGCTGGACTGTTCCCATAAGGAACAGGGTCAAGACTGATTTGCATATAGCTGGGTCCAAACTGGGGTGGTGTGGTGAGCAAAAGAATGATGGATTAAACCCAGATCCTTGTTACTGGGGGTGAATGTTTGCATTGTCCAGCATTCCGTCCATCAATTGTTTCTTTTTCATATGTCGCCCTAAGTGGGAAGGGTATGCCCAGACGTGGGTCCCGTGCTCACGACACCACTGGATTCAAGCTAGCCTGGCTGATGAAGGGTGATGCCCTGAAACCGGTCCCAGGATGCTTGTTTCCGTTCCAGGGAGGACCTGGCTTGGCAGTTCGGGCTGGACTGTTCCCGTAAGGAACAGGGTCATGACTGATTTGCATATAGCTGGGTCCAAACTGGGGTGGTGTGGTGAGCAAAAGAATGATGGATTAAACCCAGATCCTTGTGACTGGGGGTGAATGTTTGCATTGCCCAGCATTCCGTTCATCAATTGTCTTTTGCATATGTCGCCCTAAGTGGGAAGGATATGCCCAGACGTGGGTCCCGTGCTCATTACACCACTGGATTCAAGCTAGCCTGGCTGATGAAGGGTGATGCCCTGAAACTGGCCCCAGGATGCTTGTTTCTGGTCCAGGGAGGACCAGTCTTGGCAGTTCGGGCTGGACTGTTCCCATAAGGCACAGGGTCAAAACTGATTTGCATATAGTTTGGTCCAAACTGGGGTGGTGTGGTGAGCAAAAGAATGATGGATCAAACCCAGATCCCTGTGACTGGGGGTGAATGTTTGCATTGTCCAGCATTTAGTCCATCAATTGTTTCTTTTGCATATGTGGCCCAAATGGGAAGGGTATGTCCAGATGTGGGTACCGTGCTCACTACACCACTGGATTCAAGCTAGCCTGGCTGATGAAGGGTGATGCCCTGAAACCGGTCCCAGAATGCTTGCTTCCGGTCAAGGGAGGACCTGGCTTGGCAGATCGGGTTGGACTGTTCCCATAAGGAACAGGGTCAAGACTGATTTGCATATAGCTGGGTCCCAACTGGGGTGGTGTGGTGAGCAAAAGAATGATGGATTAAACCCAGATCCTTGTGACTGGGGGAGAATGTTTGCATTGTCCAGCATTCCGTCCATTAATTGTTAATTTTGCATATGTCGCCCTAAGTGGGAAGGGTATGCCCAGACGTGGGTCCCGTGCTCACTACTCCACTGGACTTAAGCTAGCCTGGCTGATGAAGGGTGATGCTCTGAAACCTGTCCCAGGATGCTTGTTTCCGGTCCAGGAAGGACCTGGCTTGGCAGTTCGGGCTGGACTGTTCCCATAAGGAACAGGGTCAAGACTGATTTGCATATAGCTGGGTCCAAACTGGGGTGGTGTGGTGAGTAAAAGAATGATGGATTAAACCCAGATCCTTCTGACTGGGGGTGAATGTTTGCATTGTCCAGCATTCCGTCCATCAATTGTTTCTTTTTCATATGTCGCCCTAAGTGGGAAGGGTATGCGCAGACGTGGTTCCCGAGCTCACTACACCACTGGATTCAAGCTAGCCTGGCTGATGAAGGGTGATGCCCTGAAACTGGTCCCAGGATGCTTGTTTCCGGTCCAGGGAGGACCTGGCTTGGTAGTTTGGGCTGGACTGTTCCCATAAGGAACAGGGTCAAGACTGATTTGCATATAGCTGGATCCAAACTGGGATGGTGTGGTGAGCAAAGGAATGATGGATTAAACCCAGATCCTTGTGACTGGGGGTGAATGTTTGCATTGTCCAGCATTCCGTCCATTAATTGTTTCTTTTGCATTAGTTGCCCTAAGTGGGAAGGGTATGCCCAGACGTGGGTCCCGTGCTCACTACACTACTGGATTCAAGCTAGCCTGGCTGATTAAGGGTGATGCCCTGAAACCTGTCCCAGGATGCTTGTTTCCGGTCCACGGAGGGCCTGGCTCGGCAGTTTGGGCTGGACTGTTCCCATAAGGAACAGGTTCAAGACTGATTTGCATATAGCTGGGTCCAAACTGACGTGTTGTGGTGAGCAAAAGAATGATGGATTAAACCCAGATCCTTGTGACTGGGGGTGAATGTTTGCATTGTCCAGCATTCCGTCCATTAATTGTTTCTTTTGCATATGTCGCCCTAAGTGGGAAGGGTATGCCCAGACGTGGGTCCTGTGCTCACTACACCACTGGATTCAAGCTAGCCTGGCTGATGAGGGGTTATGCCCCGAAACCGGTCCCAGGATGCTTGTTTCCGGTCCAGGGAGGACCTGGCTTGGCAGTTAGGGCAGGACTGTTCCCATGAGGAACAGGGTCAAGACTGATTTGCATATGGCTGGGTCCAAACTGGGGTGGTGTGGTGAAGAAAAGAACGATGGATTGAACCCAGATCTTTGTGACGGGGGGTGAATGTTTGCATTGTTCAGCATTCCGTCCATCATTTGTTCCTTTTGCATTTGTTATCCCAGAGCTGAGGACATGAAAAAAGCAACCGCCCTCCTGTGTGGTCACTTCATACCAGTTCTGGAAGCAGGTGCCTCCCCACTGTCCTTGGAGCCAAGCTGATTGGGGGAACAAAGAGGGAGCCTGTGCAAGTGTCATTTGACATCTGCCTGTCACAAGGGAGGCCCCTTTAAGTATAATTAGGTTCTTGTGCAATGCCCAAATGGTTATCGTGCCAGAGGAACAGAAACACCTCCCCACATCCAAGTCTTTGTCTCCTGCTCTGGGAGCAGTTTTCACACCTCATACATGATGAAGCACTCAGAGGGCTGCATATGGAAGGAAATTCAAATTAGCCTCCAGAGACCTTAGGCAGGGAAAAGGTAACTTTGTAAAAGTGCATGTTGCTTAATAGTTATCAAAAATCTGACTTCACCAGTGAATTGTGGCTTTAATAAATGTTACAAGGAGTACAGGAATATAATTTCCAGGGGTTATTAAATTTAATGTTGCATCCCCGTGTTTTCCTATGGGACAGCCACCCTCGCTAAAACTAAAAATAGCATTGGGGGCCTTTCCATTGAAAGGACATGTTTAACAATAAATTTGTACATGTCCTACTTTTAAAAGCCATGTACCCTGCCTTATGGGAAGTAAAACCTATATAGTGGTGACTTATTAATATGTGAATTGCAGTTTAAAAGCTAACTTACAGTCCCTGAGTACACCAGGTACTATGTAATAGGGATTTATACCACTTCAACCATGTTTAAAAGGAGGCACAGGTATTTACTACTGGTTATCAGGGGTAACAATCACAGCTTTCTACAGTCAGCAAAAACAGGGTTAAGCAAAAAGGCGAAAACTTTAGAGTGACCATACAAGAAAGGCAGATTTCCTACATTTAGCATTCAAAGGCTGACGTGGAGGATCTATCAATGTTTCAGTCTGGAAGTACCTGTCCATGGGATAGCATAATAGTATAGGCAGGACAATGATAAAAACAGGACAATAATATAGTGACGGACCCTTGGATTCAAAAGTCGCCACATTCGATATATAATGATGTAAACACACAAAGACAATTAAACTGCCAAAGATGAAAAGCATATTGTTTGTGGGGAAAAATCTGGTGTGGACAATTTGGTGTATCAATCTAGAAATAATTAAGCCATGAATGTTTAAATCATGGAAAATCAGCTCATTAATTGCCAACAGTTGAAGCTACAGTCAAAACGTACCTGACTGCAAATGCTGAATGACTTCACATCAATATTTATGGAATGTGATGACTTTTGATCGCGAGGATCATTCTCTATATTATTGTCTTGAGACAATAATATATTAGAGACTGAAAGACCAAGAAACTGAGAGACCGAAATACAGACTGCTCCTCCACATCAGCTTCTGAATGCTATATTTATTAGAGAACTTACTTAAGCTGAGTGTTTTTACACCATTCAAGGCCATTCAGACAAACTTGAATATTGTATGTCATGTGTCCTTGCTGGTGTATATTTAAACATATGACTCACTTCACAACCTGTACAGAATTGGATTCCTGGCTGCTATTTTAGCATTGAAAAAACATATACTGGTATATATTTTTGTTGCTGGTATTGAAAAAAAAATGAAAAAATTTGTTTATTAAACAAATTAAATAAAAGTACTGTTTCTTTCTAGTACTGGCTTTTCATTTACTTTATAGCTAAAAAATATTTCCTCAAAAGAATCAACAAGATTCTTTCTTTAATTGGATCTATTGACCAATTATTTATTAACAAAAATAATCCACAATTATTCCTTCAGGTGTTTCTCTGTTATTATACACTTACCCATCTCTTGAGGGAAGAATGAGTTGCCCTACAGTGTTTACATTCACTGAAAAGAGTGCTTTTATTTCACTTTTTGGCTGGTGGCAAAGCTTCTACTCAGCGCATACAGACTGAGTTGGTTATGGCGGCAAGCTAATGATCATGGCTTTACTATAGAATGTTATGATAAAGAGAGTATGCCTGATATTTGTATTGTTAAAAACATATGTTACCATCAATCCATTTAATGGTGGATTGTTAGTACTTAGTATGAAAGCCTACAGAGATGGAATTTGTTACACAGTCTCTCACAGATTACTGTAGTTAGCAAGGATATTGGTGTTGGTACCCCCCTGAGACAAACCATTGATATAGAAGATTTGCTAGGCCTTCTTGTTAGGTCTTCTTAGGAGAGATAAGGGGCCTATTCCCAAACTGTACTTTGTAGTACTGTATTAGTACTATAATAGTACTGTTGGAAAATGGCCCTCGCTGCAGGGTCACCCCCAAACGTTTTGCCTTCCTACTCCTACCTTTTACTGATTTAGTTTTTGTTGGCCTTATGACTATGTGCACTTTATAACTGCTAACCACTGCTAAAGTGCTTGTACTCTCTACCTAAAACATGGTTTAACTAGCATATATCGGTTTGGCATATTTAATTAACTTGCATGTCACTTGTAGAGTGGTATATCATATAGTCAGGGTTTGTAGATTGAATGCTAGCAGTGGGCCTGCAGCACTTATTGTGCCAACCACGTAAAGTAGCACCTTAAAACGTTTCCCAGGCCTGCCATTGCTGCCTGAATGCAGAGTCACACTGCCATGCCAACTTTGCATTTAAAACCTCTTGCCAAGCCTTAAACCTTACTTTTATTACATATAAGTCACCTCTAAGGTAGGCCCTAAGTTGCCCATAGGGCAGGGTACTGTGTAATTGAAAGGTAGGACATGTGCATTTAAATTTTACATGTCCTGGAAGTTAAAAAAAACTCCTAAATTCGTTTTTCACTATTGTGAGGCCTACCCCTCCCATAGAATAACATTGGAGATTCCTTATTACATTTAATACGCTGTAATTCCTAAATGAGTGGAGGTAGATATGTCATGTTGGGTACCTATGAATAAATCCTCTTTAATGGTATAGTCAAATTTATCATAGAAAGTTGGCATTTTACTGCCCTTTGTGTTTGCAGCCTGCCTTAGGTCATGTGACTGGGTGTAGCTGACAGACTTTGTGAATTCCCTGCAAACAGTCATACAATAGTGGGATTAGCTGAGAGATAACCGGGGTGGGGCTGAGCAAAGCCCCAATTGCACCTGAATAGGCTGTGATCGGTCTCCTCAGAATAGGCCTAACAACCCTGTATTGTCAATTCAGCCAGCTTGGAACCAGGGCAGGGGAAGCAGGAAACTCCCAGAACTTCAAAGGACCTTTCCAAATGTGCTGACCTTCTGCCTGCTGCGCTCCTGGTCTGAGTGAGAAGAATTGGGCCTGCATCACTTGACCGCCAGAACCCAGAGTGACTCCAAGAGCTAGTTGGCTGGCCTCCTGATCTGAACTCTCAGGTCCATAAAAGACTTCCAACTATCCTGCTACTGCACCTTGACTCTGCCATCTGTGAGTTTATCCTGCAAGTGGTGCCACTACAGTCTTGGACCCTTGGAAATGGACCTAAGGTGATTGCTCAGCAGAACCAACACGTCACCACTGCTGTGGAAACGAGAACCGGTGCATCATTACCACTACATGGGTCAGCACTGATGCATCATCGCTACTGCGCGGATCAGAACCGGCACATTGCCCCTGTTGCACGGATCAGAACCGGCACATCGCTAATGTTGTGTGGCTCGGAGACACCACTCCACCTTCAGAACCACCACTGTGTGACGCTCTATTAAAGCAAAGTCCTCGCATCTCCGTCGATGACAGCCTTGACGACGATGCTGAAACTTCGCATGGCAGCAATCCACTCACCGGAGCTGACACATCGCCGTTGCTGCGCAGCCAGGACCAGCGCATCGCCGCGTTGGGTGAATCGACACCGACACATCACCCTCTGCATCCTCACCATCGACAGGATCCTCAACGTGGACACAACTCGGACTAAGGTACTTTTGCTCAGTGTGGCCAACCTGGTCACTGTAGTCAGCCTATCCTCCATCGCGGTCAGTCTGTAATTTTGACTTTGTCCCGGTCCAGCGAGACCAGATATCCCTTGTTGGCACTTTGTGCTTTAAGATGCTATTTTCACTTAGTTCTTTAAAAATCAATATCTCCAGTTCCACTTATTGGATTTTTGTCATTTTGGTATTGTTTTGTTTATTTAATGAAGTTATATTTTAATAACTTAGTGTGGAATCTTTTTGTGTGGTGTTGTCACTGTTTTACTGTTTGAAGTGCTGCACAAATACTTTATACATTGCCTGCATGTTAAACCAGACTGCTGTGTGTGAAAATGCTGATTGATGGTGTCTTACCCTGACGAGGATTGAGGTTACTGCTTGACCAGAGCTCACAACCCTGTCAACGAGGAACCAAATTTGTAACAAGGACTAATACTATGGTACTATAAACTGATATTTTCAAACCTACACTTATAAATATCTACCTCTCATCTTTTCTATGGGAAGATCCTCACACATGTAAGTTTACTATTTGGTAGTAATTGTGGGAGGGACCGGATGATTGTTCGAACAATGGGGTGTACTTACTACAAAATAGGTGGGATTCAGGGAGGACTAAGAAGGGGTTAAGGTGGAATTAAGGAGGGGATTAGAGGGTTGAGCACCCACCGACAAAAGAGTAAGCCCATTGCTATTCACAAACTGCGCTTCTAAAGTTACTGAACTGAAAAATTGAACCAAAACAGCAGTAAATTACTCAGAGCTGAAGTAGGTTCAGCACCACCCATGGCCACTCACTGTTACTGCAACACCCTTTCACAGAAAATAATGGAGGTATGGATTTAAATTAAAACCCTATAGGAAATAATGTTAAATTAAATCATTTAAAATAGTTAACAATCTAAGGAACTGATTTAGATTTCGGTGGATGGGTTATTCCATCACAACGGTGACTGATATCCTGTCTGCTGAAATATAAATCACATAGGATATTATGGGATTTATATTTTGGACGGGATATCCTTCACTGTTGTGAAGGAGTAACCCATCCGCCGAAATCTAAATCAGTCCCTAAGTAAGTATAATTTAATGTTAAAATATCGAAAAATAACACATATTTATTATTTAATTGAAAAATATTTTAGCAACTGTTGTTTAATTAAAAATATGTATGTATGTTTTAATAAAATGTAATTAAATTACTTTTACTTAATTATAGAAACCACTTTTAATAATTAATAATGCATGATCAAAATATGTTTGGGGAATGTATTTTTTAATTTAACCTTCAGAAAAATAAATGTAATTTAATTTTATATAATTAAGTTAAAGATGTAATTCCAAATTAAGATAATAGTGATGTATGCTGTAGCATGTTTATCTTTTGTTGTACATTTAAAAGAAATATATAAAATTAATTTACAATAATTTTACCATACTGAGCTTCAGGTGGAGATTTCCATTTATATATACAAAAAACAAAGGTTAAAGTGAGGCTATAGTAAGGTGAAAATGTCAGTTAAAAACACAATTTTAATCTAAAAATCACTAAAATTCCCTAGTTTTATTTTAGTTATATTTTACTGAGCGAACTATAACTTGCGTCCCCACATGCATTGCTTATGAACTCACATATGACATTATTCATGTCATTTTCAATGACATAAATTGTGACATCACTGATGGCATCTCATGTGACATCATTGATGACATCACTAAACCAAATCTTTTGGCACTGTCAATGCTTCTTAAAGTTGGAAAGTTGTAAATTGGGTGACTTTGCAACATCTCACACCCTTACTTAAAACTCAATTTAAAAATGTTCGGATGAATCCCCAACAAACAGACTCAGCTGTTAACAGATACATTATGGGGCTGATTACGATATTGGGTGGAAAGCCTCCTCCCGTCAGTCGGAATCTCCTCGACCGCGTCGGAGCCCTTCCGAACGATTGGTCAGTTTACATTCCGACCGCCCGATTACGATGTTCGCGGTCGGAATGTAAACCGTGAGGTCATTTCGATTCGGTTCAGAGCGACTTGAGGAGTATTCGTGTCGGTCGGAACCGCATCGTACACCCTTATGGACAGCGTTTCCGCGCTCGGCCTGTCTGACACGAAAAGGCTTACAGTTGGTGGTCGAGGGGGTAGCCAAGGTCCCCCCTGTAACACCCTGCACTGTGTGGCAGGCACCGTGGGGTGCCTGCGACAGGGTGCAGGGTTTTCCGCAAACACCCCATTTCCCCATAGGAGCCTGTGTTGAGGCCGGTTGTCAGGCGGAACACGAGGTCCCATAGGGAACAATGGGAATCCGATCGAACAGTGTTTGGTCACATCGTAATCCGGCGGTCGGAACCGCCGACCGCAAGTCGGTCGTTCCCAAATCCGAGCCAGTGTTGGGCGGAGGCTTTCCGCCTGACATTGTATTGAGGCCCTAAATGTGGATTTGTGAGGGAAGAGCCACCTGTTAAAGTGATCGCTTGTGAGTGGAAAAAACCTAAGCTGTCTATCACAGACACTGATATGATGGTGTGGTGCATCATCGCTGCAGGGCAAAGCCTAGAACCCCAGGCAGCTTCTCTTCCCAGACACAGACAGTTGTATTAGGAAGGCTTCCATGAGACTATGATCTCTCTAAATAGGCCAAAGAGACCCTTCCCAACACGAAGCTTGGAATGACTCCAAAATCAGAAAAACAAAGTCGAGTGGGGGCGAGGAGGGGCAGAGTACAGGGTAAGTCTTACAAGAAAAGTTAGTTCAAACTTTTTTCATTATGGTTATTCTCCACATATCCTTAATGTTTGGAGTAAGAGTTATTTTTGTATTATTTGCTAACATATCGAACAGGAGTAACACATGCACATTTTAACTTCACTGAGGTACTAAAGGTTATTATATCCAAACAATTCTTAATACTGTAGCATTACATATTCTCTTTATTCTCCAGCTAAAATGCTAAAGTACACATGTTAACAATATTGTTTTTGTAAAACATCTTATGTAGACGTTCTACTTCATAACACTGTTCTGAATAACAGATGTTTCTAAGGATAAACTTAATGGAACTCATTTAAAATCAGAAGGCTGAAAGGCTGGATTGCTTCTGCTGGGATCCAGTTGGTGAGTCGTAAGCTGGGCTACTTTATTAGCTGCCCTACATCATGTCAACGTAACCAAATATAGGCAAACAATAATGAGCATACATAATTACTGTATGCACAACGATTCAAACGACTGCCTGGCACCTTATCAAACACATTGTCGGCCTTGAATTTCTTGGGAAATGGTATAAGGGCTTACACTCATAAAAAGCTGTCTTTTTCTGAAAACATAAATTATGTGCTCTAAAAACACAGAAAAAGCAAGCTTTGTGACAACATGCTCCTTTGTCATGCACAATTTATGTCTTGCATCAGTACAATTTGTGGGGGAGTTGTGGTTGCAGTTTGATATTTCAGAAGAAATCAAAAATGCCTTCATGAGTTGCAGGCTGCTTCCTAAGAAATTGTATTGGGCTGCCATCAAAAAAGGAATTCTTTGCCATACTGTAGAAATTCAGAGAGGCCTAAGGTTTTCGGTACAATGTTTGCGGTCCAGACAAATCACAAGCCCCTCATTGATTTTGAAGGGAGCGGATCCCAAGGTTTTCTGTTGGACAATCTCTTTGTAGGGATGAGACTTCACTGTGTTGCGCAAGACAGACTAGCAGTATGGGAATAGAGAAGATCTTCCCTGCTGAATTATGACTGGACTCCTACGAACAAGGAGAAAGTGCCTATTAGATGGATTCAGGGAGTGACATATGCTAGTATGGCTTGGTAGAATCTGCATCGCTACCCTGAAGTTCCCTTGCAGCATATCTCTATAGGCTTTTGATTTTTCACCTCAGCACACATGGCGATCACACATGTTCGCTGAGGGCTTTCTGCGAAATGGCTTGAAACCTAGAGTGGAGTTCTCTGACCCAGAGAAACACACCAGGTTCAGAGGAATCCAATGCCTCGCTATGTGCCCAGCTAAAGCAGTTGCTGATGGGGATCCAAGAAATGAAAATGGCTCACAGGGAGGTGGTGAAAAAGCGAAGAGCAGATTGGATTCAATTGAACTGAAGCATTACATGCACAGAAACAAGGATTTAGAATTTGGAGGATATGCAGCGGTCTCACTCCAAACCTACATGTGGGCCCCTGAAACACATGCATCAGGTTAAATATAAGTTAGAGGATTTGGAAAATAGATTCAGGCATGCAAATTTAAGACTTGTGGCATCCCGGAAAATGTTGGTCAAAAAAATAAGGATCAAATTGAGGAAGTATCTAACTTTCTGTCTAATCATGTTCTATCAGGTTCTGGCTCTGATCTTTCAATCGCCAGAGCACATAGAGTTCTCTCCACCGCTTATAAAGCTGGTGCAAAACCACAGACTAGTTTGGTCTATTTTCAAGATTTCAGAATTCGAGAGGCCATTCCTAGAAAGGCCATTCAGTTGAAATCTGTAAAACTGCGGAGTGGTTTCTCCTTCAAAGTTTTTCTGGATTTAGCACACAAGTCCTCCAGAAAATGCTGGGAATTGAAACATTTGTCTGAGACCTTTAAAGCTAAGGGAGTAGAAGTGCAATTGTTACACCCAACTAAATTGGTTGTGCGAGGCAGTGACTGAATACTGGCTACAGATTTGTGGGCAAATTTCGTTAAGGGTAGGACACATGGTTAAACATACATTCTCTATTGCCCTGCTAGGCATTGTCATACCTTCTCTGTTTAGGAAAGAAAGTTGGGAATATATCTATATTTCAGCAGTTGTGGCCCACTCCAATTTTACGAAACTAAGGAAATCTTCAGCCAGTCCCACCCTTGGTGAATGGCTCAGTAAAATGAGAAATACAGGGTACAGATTTGTGGGCAGATTTTGTTAAGGATAGGGCACATGCTTAAACCTACATTCTCTATTGCCCTGCTAGGCCTTGTTATTCCTTCTCAGTTTTGGAAAGAAAGTGGGCAATTTGTCTATATCTGAGCAGTTGCAGCCCATTCCATCATTACAAAACTAAGGAAATATTCAGCCACTCCTACCCTTGGGGAATGTATCAGTAAGAAGAGAAAAGTAAGTGTGAGAGATTATTGGTTTCATGCCAGGGTCAATAAACTGCAGCGCTATAGGAAAATTTGGGGTGATTTTGCAGTTGCATTATCCTCCAGTTTGTAAGCACTTTAATAGTAGAGGTATTAGGAAATGATTAAGGAAAATGTGCACCTCCCTCCCTCCTATATCTGTTTCATCCATGTGTACGGCCCAGAGGCGTAACCTCCCTGCTACTCTCAGTGGCCTATAAATGCTACCGAAGATGCCTATTTATCACCCGCGCCACGAAACCGTACGCCCCCTCTATAATTGGGACACAACTGGAATCCGCGACACCGGAGACCTCTTCCGGGACGGTACCCTTATCCGTAACCGAGCTCGTGTCAGAAGAGGGTCTCCATCTGGGGTATTTCTTACTGCACCGTTCACTCATTGAAACCCTCTCATCCAGATGGGGTAGCCTGTCCACAGAGCCTCCGGTGCACCACACAATCCAATACTTACACATCATGAGTGAAGGAGGGTCACTTGATCCGATGGTTCACAACGTCACTTCGTCAGCATGCTGCAATCTCACTAGCCCCCTTAAAACTACAATGGGAGGAAGATTTGGGACATACCTTCTCCGAGTCCCAATGGACAGCTGCCCTGGAAAGCCCCACTCGCATCCCCCGCGACCAGCGCTTCCGCCAATTTCAGTTTTTCTTTACACCGAGCATACCTTACCCCAGCCAAAATTAATAAGTACTTTCATCGCACAGACTCTGCCTGCCCCAGATGTGACTTAACCAATGCAGACATCCTACACATGCTATGGCACTGCCCCGAACTCAATGGGTACTGGATTGAAGTGGCCACCACCCTAGCCCGCTGCACTGAACATGGCATCCCCTTCCAATGGGAGGTCTATCTCTTACATTTGTTCAAAAGGGGCAGGAAACATAGGGTCACTTCCCGTTTCCTGGACCTGGGCCTAGCTACCGCTAAACGCCTCATCACAAAACGATGGAGAACACCGGTCGCTCCACTTGCAGTAGCGTAGCGCCGCTCTTTGCTTAATTGGGCCAGGGCAGAGAGTGTTGCACTGCACAGGGAGGACCTGCTGGGCCTCCGCAAATCCCCCCTGGCTGACAATTGGAAGGCCATTCTAGCAGATCTGCAGAAGCTAGATGTAGTCTCTGCGGATTCCTCCGCAGGGGTAGGGGATCAGACTGCTGTAGCGTCATAATTGGAAATGCTCCTCTGCCACTACACCCTTGGAGATATATTTGGGGCAGACCCCTACCTGAGCCAGTTAATGAGCTAGCACATATTTACGAGACATCACTCGCACACACAATACACACGTGGATTGGTACTCGACGGAGAACGACACAGCAGCATGTCATTAACAGTTAATTCTCCCCTCCTTCAGCCTAATTTGTCCTCATTCTGTTGAATCCCACCCCCACTGTTCTGACCTGTGACAAAACACTCTTGGATTTTATGCATTTCCACGTACCACCCTGTGGTACTCACGTCACAATTGATATTGATAAATACCCCTCCAATGTATGTACTTTGATTCTTCTTTCATGGCACACCATATGCTCAATAGAATTCGAGCTACTCCGCGATTAGGGGGGGGTCGCTCTTGTGATTATAGCATGCATACTACTGTTATTTTGCTCTTGTTGTTTTACTATGAAATGTCATTAAATAGATTTAACAAAAAAGGAAAATGTGCACCTTAGCTAGCACCATCACTTTTGCAGTTTATACAGGAGTAGGCAGTTAGGAAAGCATGTATTACTTTATAAATTATGCATTAAAGGTTTTAAAAATCTATCACTAAGGGGCATGGATTAGAAAAACAAGCCACTTTAAATCACACCAGCACTTTGTAGGATATAATGTGGGTTTTCGTATTACATGTTATTTTAAATATTATAATGTGGGTTTGTGCAATTACTTATCTGTCAGCACTAGCACTTTATTTGATATGCTGGGATTTAATTAAAAACCTGTTTTATTTTTCTTGATGTTTGTTAATGTCTGATTAGATGTAGATTACATGAAATGTATGTTGTTTAAGCTGTATTCCAATCATAGGACAAAAAATGCTACACCCTACCATAGAAAATAATAGAGGTCGCGACATATAATAAAACCTCATAGTAAATAATGTTTAAATAAATATTACTAATATAAATAAATATAACTTAATGTTTTCAAAAACAACTGTTGCAGTACATATTTATTATTTAATTATACAATATTTTTATAAGCTTTTAAAAAAATTAAGTTAATGCAATGTTAATTTTTATTAAAGTATAGTTTAATTACTTTTAATTACCTCTATACATCACTTTTACTAAATATTGATGCATATTAAAAAATATTTAGTTTTACATCAGATGGGAATTTATTTTTAATTTAAAATTTATAAGGATAATTTTATTTTATTTAATATATTTTGGTCAAAGAAACATTTTAATACAAAAATAAATTAATAGTTAGGTATAATTTGGTTTCTTTTCTCCAGCCCAATAAAGTCAGTAGAGATTAATTGAGCCAGACTTTAGCCTGAAGAAACGTTTTTCTACTGCTAAACATGTGTTGGCTATACCCTGTGAAACAAGAAATCTGTTCCAAGGATGGTGGAAAGAAAGTCAAAGAGGAAACTTATCATGTTCTTTTTCTCCATTCTGTAAGCCTTTGTAGAAAAGCACACTATCTCACTTGCTTCTGCCCTCCACCTAGACATTGTGCCTGTGTAGCTACCAAAGATCCTAGCTCCATTTGCACACAATGTTTAGCTGATTTTCCACTTCATACCCAGGGCCTGTAAATTAAATGCTACTAGTGGGCCTGCAGAGCTATAGTGCCACCTACTTAAGTATCCCCTTAAAACAGGCCGTCCTGCCATCTCAGCCTGGATGCATTGTTTACTGCCAATTCGATTTGTCAATAAAGCCCCCTATCCAAGCCTTAAACTCCCCTTTTATTACATGTAAGTCATCACTAAGGTAGGTCCTAGTTAGTTCATAGGGCAGAGTTCATAGTACTTAAAATGTTGGACGTGTACTTTAAGTTTTATATGTCCTGGTAGTGACAAAATCCTGCAGTGTTTTTCACTACAGTGAGGCCTACCTCTCCCATAGGATAACATTGGGTTGTTATATTATGTTTAATGAGTGCTAACTTTTGATTGGGAACAAGTAAACATTTCATGTTTGGTGTCTGAGAAATGGTATTTAAAAATCCTCTTTAATGTTAGAGTCTGATTTGGAGTTACAAATTTGAAAATGCGTCTAAAAAGTTGGCTTTTTCCTGCCTTACTTGGTGCATGCAGCCTGTTCTTGGATCACACGACTGGGTGTAGTTGGACTTTGTTTATTCCTCCCAGACAGCCATACAATAGAGGGATTAGGTTTGCTTGGATGGGCCATGAACTGGCAGGATGGAGGGTTCAGCTGGGCACAGCCCCACTCCCAACTGAATAGGCTATGCTCTGCCTGCACACAAAGGACTTGTCAACCCTGCATTGCCCATCCAGGTAGCCAGGAACCATGACAAGGGAAGCAGGAACCTTCAAGCACTTAAAAGGGAATTCTCTAGCAACTTCTCTTACTTCAAAGCAGGCACCAGGCATAAAAATAGGAGCCTCAAACCCACTCTAAATTTCACTTTCTGAACCTGCAGAAGAACTCTTACAGGACTGCCTCGTGCTGTTATCTGCTGTGTACTCCACAAAACTGTTTTCCTGTACCTGGAAGGACTGTTATGCTGCCTGAAGCCAGTCTTGAACCCTCAGAAGCCTGCCCTGCTGCTTGAGGCCTGTTCCACTGCTTGAACCCAGGACTACCAGAGTGACTCCAAGGGCTAGTTGGCTGGTCTCATAATCCCCAGTTACTTTTTTAAATCATACCTAGGGTACCTTCCAATAAAGGAGAATCCCATAGATTAACCCTAGGGTATTTGTATCTAGATTCCTGCAATTTTCCAGGAATTATAATTTATCAATACCATGCCACATTACATGGGTGAGGCTTCCTCATCCAGAAAAACTGGATCTGGTGTTTCAACATAGGGATACAAAATACGGAATACTAATTTCTTCCGTTTTCATTTTTGGTGCCCCGTGCCTATGTGGTTTAGATGTTTTAATTTTCTGGAGTACATTCAATGTACACATTTTTCCCCTCTTGATCTCCTTGTGTGAATGTATAGTAATGTTAGACTGACATATTCTTAATGCAATATGATACTGTCTAAATCCAAGGAGGTTGCAAAGCGGCTCACCCACATGGATCTTGGTCTACTATGCTTTACAGAAAAACAGAAAATGGCAGTCTGATTCTCCCTGTAACATACAAGCTGACATTTATTAGTAGCATGTCTAGATGGCAGCCACTTACTTGTAAAATAGTCTACTGGTATAATTCCTAACCTAAATTTAATGTAAAAAGTTCTAGCTAACCAGGGTGTATATCATCCAAGTATTACGCAAATGTATACTCCCATTTGGTTTTTTTGGAATTCATTTATCACTCTTTCCATAGAGGATAACGACTGCAATTTTATCGTAGTGCAGTGCCAAAATCTTTCTTTGGTAACACGATTTGCACTTTCCGTAAGGGACATTGAATTGGACCAAAACTCTTCAAGCCCCAGCTCTAGAAATGTCTTCAATACATATCTTAACTGGGGTCTCTTGATTATATTCAATTTCCTATTATATCTAATAGGCCCTCTCTATATGTCTTAAGGCCTTCCACTGTCCACACTCGAAGCCACTAAAAGATTGGCCTCAATTTCATATGATCCGCTATAGATTTAATTGCCAAATCCAATCCAATCGAAGCAGGGGGTGCTGTGGGAAAGCCTCAAATTATCTGCCCTCTCTAAGTTACTGACATCACAATGACCCTAAAACTCTGAGATGTACATTACTGCACTAAATGCTTGGGCTCTGAAACCTCCAAGTCCGGTGATACAGGTTGGTCAATAGCTCTCCTGTTGAAATAATCAATGATGACACTCTGTTTCAGTAAAGCTGTGCTTTTTGTAATTTGTTCTGGCCACAAGTGGGATCAGAAATCCTTATCCCAAGATAATCAAACTCTTTTACTCTTTCCAAAGGGCTTCCATCTAAAATGATTTTACTGATAAACTATTTGTCCGGCTTAAATGCCATAAGCTTGGTTTTCTAAGCATTTATCTCTAAGCCATGGATAGGGAAAAATAAAACAAATCTTTGCAATAACGTCTGGAACCCTTTCTCAGTTTTGGAAATCAACAGGGTGACATCTGTAAAGACAGATCCGTCACCTTTTTTCCAGTGAACACTGGAGAATCATGCACACAATTAAGTTTAAAAATCTATGAAACCAAGATATAGGTAGAATTACCTTTCACATGACTCACATAGTTCTGGATTTAGCACAAAGTATCTTTAGTTTGCTTCTAGAACAATATTCTTTGACTCTAGTGAGCAAACTTTGGACATCCATCCTAGCACAGGTCAAGATAATCATGATGTCTATATAATACAAACTCCATCAATATATGTTCTTAAATCAGAGTTCATATATTTCCATCAATATTTGTCACTTCTTTATGCAAATTCTTTAGGAAAGGAGTTTCATCCAATATTTCAACAGCACAGTCATAGGGGTCCGTCGGCAATCCAAATTTCATATAAATCCTCTTTATTGTATACCCAAAGTTTCTTTAAAACCTAGAATATGAGCCCTGCCAACGTGTTTCATACCACACAAGGACTGAGGAAGTGTCAGTGCTGAAAAAATATATATACAAATAATTTAAATCCACACACTCTTCTATAAAAAACATTATATACAAAACATTTACTTAAAAGGACACCATATCTTTCAATACAACAGTTAAATGATATATCAATCCTCGCTTTCAAATCAGATATAACTGTGGATCTCATTATACAATCCTATTATACAATTAAAAAATCCATCAATCTTAAACTGTGTCATTAGAAAGAAACTGGTCTCATAAATGACTCTGAATATAAATCTGTAAGCATTAACAGATTTATCTGTTTATATATGTTTATTTATTTAGAGTTTTATATAGCGCGAACATGAACCAGAAGTGTGACAGAGTGCTTTACAGGAATATCAGAGGTTGTTACAAATACAATTATAATAGTTATTTATATGCATAGTATAAGACAACAGAAATGAAGACAGTACAAAAAACACAGCCGAGAGTGAGTCCAATTAGAGTGTAGTTGGTAGGGAAGCAGCAGAGACAGCATCGGTCTCAGTAGTAAAGGGACGACTTGATAGTATAAAAATGATGATGGGTAGCTGAGCAATGTCGGAGCTTAGTGTGGGAGGGAGCTCTCAGATAGTAGATTTTTTCCCTTCCTTCCTCAAAGTGGATAAGGATGGGTTGCATCTAATCACTGGAAGGAGAGAGTTCCAGATTTCAGGGGCCATACCAGAGAAGGATCTTTTGTAGGTTTGCTGTTTGTTAAATTTTTGAAGCTTAGGAAGTTAGGAACTGGGGTTTCTAGATTATCGTGTTCTGCCAGATAGGGTCATATTCTGAGTCAGGTAGGATGAGGTGTTGTGGTGTAGAGCTTTGTGGGTTATATAGGCAATTTTGAGTTGGATCCTAGCCTCGTAGGGTAGCCATTTCAGAGAACGGAGGTCAGCGGTGTATATATGTACTCCCCAAAATGCACAAACAAAGCAGATTTCCTCCTGGTTGACCCGTAATCTCTAGGATCGGTTCATTTACAAAAATTTGCCTGAGTTTGTTGATCTGTTCTTGAAACCCTTTTTTGATGTACCTGCTAATGTTAAGGATACAAAGAGTCTTCTAAACAAGTTTGAGTAATAATTTGGGATGAGAAGAACATGATTTTCGTGACTGGGTGTAGTATGTTGATGCACCTGCATAAACAAAATTGGTTTACTTGCCCTCAAACACTTTTTGTCATATAGATGTGCAAATTATTATATGCACATGAAAATGTTGGTTGGAATGGATGATTTGATTTTGTTTAATAACTTCTTCCTAAATAGAGAATGGTACCATCAATTGCACAGGACACCTAGGAGTTCCAGGTTTGCCCCTTTTATGTGAACCTCTTTATGAGTGGGTATGAGAGGGTCACTCCTGGGCCTAGGGGCGAAGCCATGGATGCAGCACACCCATTTCTGCGGTCATTACATAGACAATGTAATAATCATATGGACCAGTACTGAATAACAGTTGGAATACCATGCATATTTGAATCAAAATCTGTATAATGTGTCATTGACTTTAAGGATAGCTAGGCAAAGAATAACATTTTTTGGATGCAGTATTCTATGTCAAGTATAGCAGAATCCGATGTCTGGGCAGGCTGCCCTGAGAACAATAAAAAAAATCTTCCTGTGTCCAGTGGGCTTTCTGGGGAGGAAAGCGGATTTGAGGTAAAGACCTCCTATCTGCCCCCAAAGGGGCAGAATGACTGTTAGGTAATTTTGGGGGTGGGGTCTGGGCAGGATGCCACCATAAATATTTTGCCTGGTGTATAGTGGGCATTATGTCCCCCCCCATGGGGCAGATTAGAGGTAAGGACCTCCTATCTGTCCCCAGGGTGGCAGAAAGACCTTTGTGGCTAGGGGAGGGGATGGCATTAGCCCATTTCCAGGAGAGGGCCACCCCCTCTAAAACTACCCCCTAGGGTCTAGAGGGCCTTCTTCCCCTCGTTGGGGGAAAATTGGAGGAAATCAGCTCCCATCTGCCCCTGAGGGGGGTGGCAAAAACACTGCTATGGGTAATTTGGGTGGGGGGGCTAAGCCCTAAGCCTGGGCAGGCCACCCCCACCCATTTTACACTACAATAAACCTTGGTGTCTAGTGGGCTTTCTGCCCCCCCCACCTGCAATAAAATAAATACATTCCCTTGTGTCTAGTGGGCCTTCTGCCCCCCTCTGGGGTGCAGATTGAAGGTAATTGTGTGCAATCTGCCCCCTGAGGGGCAAAAAGACTTTTGGGGCTGGGGTGGGGAGCATTAGACCCTTACCAGGGGTGCACTCCCCCCCCCATATAAATAGTCCTTGGTGTCTAGTGGGAAGATCCCTCCTTGGGGATCACCCTCCTGCGGCGATCCTCAATGAAAGATTCACTAGGGAAAGGTACCATTGAAAAGTGAAGTTTCTCCCCTTCTTAATCGCACCTCCCTTGTCCAAATCGTGGCTTGGGGGTCTCAGATATGCCCCTGAACACTGATGTAAGTTAAAGAAAATGAGCCAATCGGCCCATATTACTTTCACTTTCTCTGCAATTACGTCCGGACACCAGGCGCACTCTTCCCCAGCACCTGGGGCTAAAAATTCAAAAAGGAAATCCCTCTGGTACTTACACCAGAGAGACTTCCAGCCTCTGGTGTCTGGATCTGCTAGAGCCATCCTCAGCACCACGGCTCCAGCACGTCCTTAGCACCGAAGAGGTTAAACTCATTATATTAATCATAGTGAAATTTAGGATATGGTTTTGTTAGTCAGGTAAATGTCCCCATACAACAAATAGCTGGGGCCATATTATGGAAAGTGTCCCGGGGAAGCAACGAGCATGTGTGCCTGCTTTGCATGCTGCCGGGGCACTTTGGTATCACAGAAAGGGCTGCAGATGCTTGTGCAGCCCTTTCTGTAATACAGATAGTACTAGTGCACATACAGCGCCAGCGCTATCACCAGAGAGTGCTCCCTCATTTGCATTGGGGTGCGGTCTCATGCAAATTAGGGAATCCCTTTGCCTCTGCACCGCACTATATTATAGACATTGATGCAGAGGTAAAAAAGCTGTCAGGAGGCACACTGACAGTGCGCCACCTAAAAGGTGGCATGCTGGGAGTGTGCCCCTTGATAGCAGCCCTCTGGGAGGGAAACGTGGTCCTATTGACCCCCCAGACATCCCCTTGTAGGCGGATGCAGTCACTCACTGCACCCGTGTGCAACGGGATCTTGAATCCCCCTTAAAAGTGCAGGCGGGTTGCTGCCTGCACAGTGAAACACAGAGCGGCTGCTTCAAAGGCGCTCCGTATTTCACTTGAATGCGCTGCCTCCAGGACAGCAGGAGTTTATATCTGCCCTGGGGGCAGCACATTCAATATAATCTCTCCTTGTTTACGCAGGGAGAACCTTTTGAAAGGTCTGCCCTGCGCAAACAAAGAGAGCACGCCGTATTCTGTAATATGGTCCCTGGTTCCATGGTTAAGGGTGCAATTTCTCAAAATATTGTGAAAGACTAGTTAAAGTCTCCTTTCATCTCAGTGGTTAACTTTGTCTATATTATATAGCCAGGGCCGGACTGGCCGTAGCGGGCACCGGGCAATCCCCCGGTGCGCCGCACGGGTGGGGGCCGGTTTTGGGCCCCTGGGGGCCGTTTTTGTTACAGGGCCGTTTTTGCAGCATAGCTGCAAAATTGGCCCTGTAACAAAATCGGTCGAAAACCAGCCCTGACATAGAGCTCGGCGGCACCCCCAACCCCCCGGGGAGGGGGAGGGCGGGGGGCGGCCGAGCACTTTGCCAGGGCCGGTTGTGGTTCCCAGTCCGGCCCTGTATATAGCTAGGGATTAGACAGTTACAATGGGTACCTTTTATACTTTAGTTGGATTATGGAATAGTGAGGATATTTGATACTGGATATAAAACTATGGAGTTTAACATACAATATAATCATGGGGTATAACACGCAACGTTGGTCCAATATTAAAATTGTTGAACTGAGGACCTTTTGGATTTGTAGCATTTAATACCTAACTTAGTTATATGAGAGCAGATACATGTATCTCTTTAGAGCATATACAAATACCTCTTTAGCTTGACGTCCTATGGAAGTACCATGAGCACAGACACAGTTGCTTTACAAAGATGGTACTCCATTATGTCAGCATAGCTTGGATACTGTCTATTTACATTGTGGGACTAGTCTTCCCTCTTCTTGGTGTCCGTTATTTGGGATGACATGATTGAATGTCAGAGTAGGACGCTTCCATTTTGTATGTGTTTAAAATTATAGAGGAGATTCAGGGAAGAAAGCTGTTTCTTTAGAGATATTTGTGATGATGTTTTACTAAATTGTTTGTTGCAAAGGTAGAGATGCAAATAATACTTTATTGGTTTAGAATGCAAAAATATGTTTAGAAGCCTTCCTGATATGACGTTATACACAGAGTTATACATTGAACAACATTTGTGGCAGTATTTGGGAGCTAAATCTGCTCAATATGGTGTGCAATACTTAGATCAGCATGAGCTATGGTACGCACTGCAGAGTTTTGGGGACACATTAGACTTTCTAACATGGTGTTACAATGAGGACCATTTGCTTGACAGCCGATACGATGCTACAATTTGCGAATTTATTCTGCTTAATATGGCACCCAACTCTCACCAGCATAGGCATTGGTATGCATATAGAGCTTATGGAATCTGCTTAAGATAGTGTCACATACTTGGGCCAGCGTGGACGATGGTATGCGGTGTAGCATCTACAGGAGAGGTGAGTCTGGAACAAACAGGAAACATGCAGATTAGTTAAGGCTAAAGATAACAATTGGGAGTGCTTTTGCTACTGGTAAGAGGTAACACACGGCTGGATACTTTCAACACCACTATACAGGTAATTTGATTAGTGTGTAGTGTGAATTTTGTAATATGTGGCTTGTAGGTGCAGTTGCGATATATGTATGCCCTTCTTTTGGTTAGTTTAAAACTATTTTTTGGACGTATGAGACATAGTTGTCCCTTTCAGTCACTACCACTATATGTAATATAATGATTAGCTACTCATTTTGTTTTCAATCACCAAGGGTTATAGATGCCATAAATGTTCAGGCCTGTGGGGCCATTCTGGATATGTTGTTTTTTAACTAAAGGGCATGTAAAGGAGCACTAGTATCTGGTCTCTATCCATGGCTACTGGGAAAAGAAGAGTTATGTACATTTTTGTAAAGCATTACTCCTGGCCTATCACTGTAGCCTGTAGAGATGTTAACTGCAAATTCAACCTGCCAGAAACAACTATCTTTAATAGCTTTTAAAAATCAAAATCAGTTGAATGGTGAAGTCAGGTGTTTTCTAAATATCGTGGAAAAGTAACATTTAGAAAGTTACATTTGTCTTTCCTGATGTCTTTGGAATCTAAATCTGCATTTTGTTCTCCTTCTTTGGCCAGCCAGTATTTGCATTTGAATAAGGGTGAATGAGGTGTGAACTTGCTCCCAGGAGCAAACAGGCTCACATTAATCGGCAGAGATGACCCGTCTGACCTGACGAAATTCACAGTGTGGCTGGGAAGATTGTTTTTGATATTCACCTGTCAAGTCCTGCATTAAAGGCACATCCTACTTGACAGGTTGGCTGAGGTTTTTCATATGACACTTGGGGGCACACTTCAAAGAGGTCTCCCCTGTTACAGGCAAATGTTAGCTGACACTTGGGCAGGGCCCTTGTTTTGTCCCCCTGGCCAGCCAGGCACCAATTAGAGTGGGCCTCTTTTTGACATTGCAGTGGCACAGCCTGTTTGACTGGCACACGATTAAGACCACCTCTGTAGTACTGGAATTTATGTGCCGAAGAAAGTTACATTACTGTTTATTTAGTCATGGAATAACAAACTTTATGTATTAATAAAGGCTACATCAATTTACCCCTGTATTTATGTTAAGGTGATTACTAATACTGTTGGCTGAAATTAGAAATCGTGAGGGATTATACTTTTGCTTCCCGTATGTTCCAGTGTTGACATGGACTAGAACACAGTGAAGTGTCTGTTTATTTAAGTATTTAAGGAAAATTGATCAAAAGTGGAAAAGTTGTTTGATAATTACAAGTAAGTTACTTTTATGTATTATAGGTTACTTTCTTGGTGATGTAACTGTATTCTATATATAAAAGATATGAGTCCTGATTTTGAAATTTATTGGGTTAATGACCAGTGAAAACATAGTGACTACATTATTACCTGTTGATGTATAAGCAATTCTGGAAGAAACCACACATTTTGTTTCTCATGATATGAATAACAATAAAGTAAATGAAAACATAATTAGTGATATTAATAACAAAGGGTTTTTAAAGGAGGTTGTATTAACTTATTGAACAAACATTATGTACTGGGGATATAGAAAGGGCTATTTCCTTAAAGTGTCTAGAAGAGGAATGAAATAACACTGTTTTAACATAAGCAATTTGAAAATGTTGGGTGGGAATCAATCTGAGTATCCAATATTTGTGAATTCCTTTTTGTGAGGGA
Source organism: Calotriton arnoldi (assembly GCA_963921515.1). Taxonomy (NCBI): domain Eukaryota; kingdom Metazoa; phylum Chordata; class Amphibia; order Caudata; family Salamandridae; genus Calotriton; species Calotriton arnoldi. The sequence goes on along the minus strand of CAWUFW010004324.1, from coordinate 898,893 downwards.
GGAGGGTGATGTAAAAGTGTATAATGGGACCCACAGTTATATCTAATTTGAAAGTGAGGATTGATACATCATTTCACTGTTATATCGAAAGGTATATTGTACTTTAAGTAAATGTTTTGTAAATAATCTTTTTTATAGCAGAGTATATAGATTGTAAATATTTGTATATATATTTTTTCAGTGCCGAAGAAGTCCTTGTTGGAGACAAAACGTGTTGGCTGGACTGATATTCTAGTTTTTCTTTTACTTTGGATATACAATGAAGACGATTTACATGAAATTTGGATTGCCAGTGGATTCCTCATGACTGTGAAGCTGATTTAAGAACATATATTGATAAGGATACAAGTTTACATGTTTGAATATATTAGAATTAATGTATATGTAGTGGTAACAATATGATATATTGAGTGCCTCCTCTAAAATGATTGTGTGTTGACTGAGCGATGACATTTTAGGCAACTAAACCAGGTAGAGGAAGAGCACCATTTTAACCTAAATGTATTTTCAGGGTATGTGCAATGTAACAAAGCCAAAGCTGCCTCTGTATACAAAAAATGGGCCGATGACCCCGTTCAACTACATGAGAAAGGAACTTTACTTAATTCCGAATCAAGCTATGACATAAAAAAGATTAAAACATAGGTGTAGGAAACCAGGTAATTTGTTGAGAGGGTAAGTACCACCCTCAAGTAGTGAATCACAATCCTTGTCAGGGTGACCCACTAAAGTCACTAAATAAATCACAGAGCAGACAGGCTTAGCTTCGAGGCAATTTTTAAAGTATTAAGCAGTACTAAAATAGTGATAAAGTTAAATTGCAAAGCAATATCAAATACCAAAATGAATTTGAAAAATAAAGTAAAATGTAATTAACACAATGACTCCAAAATGACAAAAATCCAAGACGAGGAGCCGATGATATGAATTTTTTAAGTTTTAAAAAGAGATAGCGCTAAGAAGCACAAAGTTCCAATGATAGTCAATGGACACAGCAGAACATGATATAAGTGAAATTTGAGGCTGACCAGGATGGAGCGCTGGTTGGGTACACTACCCAGGATTTTTGTGGTCAAAGATGCTATCTTCTGACTTTAATCCCTTAAGTCCCAATCCACTACGGGAGTACACTTCTAAAGACCCAGGACTTCAGCATTGCCCTAGAGACTCAGAGGGTGGCAGGCAGAGGCCAACAGGAGAGTCCAGTCCAGGTTTAGTTGCCACTGATCATCTGGGCAGTTGCAAGAAAAGGCGTCTTGCAGCTTTTTGTGTCCTTGTAGCTTTAACAAGTGGTTAGTCTTATGACTCTTGGAGTGCACTCCTTTATCCTGGGTACAAGCTGGTGAGCAGGGCCAGTCTTCTAGGCTCTTCCCAGGTCTCAGACAGCAGGTTCAGTCCTCTTCTGATCTTCCACAAGTCCAGGAGTGTTCTGAAATAGGCAGCTGGAGACACCCCATTTGTGTGTAGCGCAGGCTAGTGGGTGGGAATGACTCCTGATTTATACCCTTACCAATGGGGTAGAGGTTCCCGGGGCAACCCCTACCTACTTTGGGCATTTTCAAGATGATCATACTAAACTTTACTCTGAAGGCGGGGGCTGTGTGTGTGGAATGCACTATGGCAATCTTAGTGCCCTCCCACATCTAACCCTGAAATCCAGCATCCCCTGTACCCACAACAATCTCAGAGACAGAAGTCTGGTAAAACAAAGCTGAGTTTTCAGACATGGGATACACAAGAATTATTTCAGTATTCTTCCTTAAGTGCACCCGATGCATTATATGTAAAACCAGCTGACCTGTCAAACAGGCTGTGCCACTACAATGTCAAAAAGAGGCCCACTCTAATTGGTGCCTGGCTGGCCAGGGGGACAAAAGAAGGGCCCTGCCCAAGTGTCAGTTAACATTTGCCTGTAACAGGGGAGACCTCTTTGAAGTGTGCCCCCAAGTGTCATATGAAAAACCTCAGCCAACCTGTCAAGTAGGATGTGCCTTTAATGCAGGACTTGACAGGTGAATATCAAAAACAATCTTCCCAGCCACACTGTGAATTTTGTCAGGTCAGATGGGTCATCTCTGCTGATTAATGTGAGCCTGTTTGCTCCTGGGAGAAAGTTCACACCTCATTCACCCTTATTCAAATGCAAATACTGGCTGGCCAAAGAAGGAGAACAAAATGCAGATTTAGATTCCAAAGACATCAGGAAAGACAAATGTAACTTTCAAAATGTTACTTTTCCACGATATTTAGAAAACATCTGACTTTACCATTCAACTGATTTTGATTTTTAAAAGCTATTAAAGATAGTTGTTTCACTATTTTTCTAGTGACTCCCATTCTGCAGACACAATATGAGTATTTAATATTCCATCCTGCTGATTTCTAATGGAACAGACAACCCTGCTACAGTTAAAACAGCTTTTAGGTGCTAGTCAATGTAAGAACACACTTAACATTAAACTTTTACATTTCATTTTAAATACTAATACACCCTGCCTTATGAGCAGTACCGCCTACTTAGGGGTGACTTATAATTATTTAAAAGGAACATTTGGGCCAGTTAAAAGGGATTTTTCTGGCAAGTTGAATTTGCAGTTAACATCTATACAGGCTACAGTGATAGGCCAGGAGTAATGTTTACAGTGCCACTCAGTGGATGGCACAATGAGTGCTGCAGTCCTGTGGTATCATTTAATTTACAGGCCCTGGTTACACGTGGTAAAATATACTAGGGACTTATAAACAAATTAAATAAGCCAATGAGCTATGTACCAAATTTACCATGTTGAAAGGAGGAGCACAAACACTTTACACCTGAGGTAGAAGGGGTTAGGTGCACAGAGTTATATAGTCAACAAAAACAGGGTTAAGCAAAAAGGCAAAACACATTCCGAGTGACCCAGCAGAAAGGGAAAAATTCCAACAAAACTCATTTTTTCATTCATCTTATTTTATCAAATGTATTGATGCATGACAGGCAATGAATAATGATTATAAGCTGCAGCTTCAGTTGACAGCTCTGGGTATTGTGTGTTTTTGGACAACCATCAATCACCATATATCCCTATGACCAGGAGAGTCTGATGGACTGTATATTGGCTATTGGGCCATGTTAGAAATGACCATCCTTCGCGTGGTGCTCTCCCAAATGTCTGCTTTCTGTAACTAAACTCGTTTTTGTTAGTATTACGACACTATACCCCAGCTAACCAGTGGTAAAGTGCTGTGCTATCTCTTTCAAACATAGTAAAATCAGCAAACCCCTGATTGGTATATTTAATTTACTTATATGTGCCTAGTATATGGTACTACATATACCCAGAGCCTGTAAATTAAATGCTACTAGTGAGCTGCAGCCTTCATTGTAGCACCCACCAAAGTAGTACTGCAACATGCCTCAGGTCTGCCTTTGCAACCTACATTCTAGTTTAAAGCTGTTATTTCAGCCTGCAGTGCAGTTTAGAGCTGCCATTCTGACTTGGCAAAATAAATCTTTTTCCAGTCTAAACCTTCCTTATTTATAGGTCGCCCCTAAGGTAGGCTCTTAATGCCCCAGAGGGCAGGGTGCATGGTATTTAAAAAGTAGGGCATGTATATTTTATGTTTTACGTGTCCTGGCAGTGAAAACCCCCGAAGTGGTTTCGCTGTGGCAAGATTGCTCTTCCATGGAAAAGCATTGGGGTACATTATAACTCCCTATAACTGAAGTTTGGGGCTAGCTAGAAAAATGATTCAAGGGCTCATGTATTGGGAAATTAAAATCCAACCTAAAGGTCACGTCTGATTTTAAAGTACTTTTTTCAAAATGCCACTTTTGGAAAGTTGCCATTTTCCTGCCTAAGCCAAATGTGCCTTTCAACCAGTGTCCAGGGTCACCTTTTAATTGCTCTCCTGTGGTGTGATGTGTATTCCTCTCAGACAGTTGACAAAGGGCCTGGGGGTGGGGAGGTGAAGGTCCGCCTAACAGGATGGCTGGGGAGAAGCTGTGCCCTGGCCCTGATTACACTCCAAAGGGGCTTTCCCCTGTCATTGTTTCACTAGCCAGCCTGGAGGTAAACCCAAAGGAAAGACAGGAACTGACCAGAAACAGTAATGGAGTTATACAAAGGGGTGTCCCCCACCCACAGGCCTACACTGGCCATGAAAGTGGCATCTGCAGAACCTGAAATCAGAACATCGCTTGATCTGTGAAGGCTCAGACGAAATGCCCTACTGTTTGAAGCCTGAAGGAATACTGGACCTACTTGCCTTTAACCCAGGACCCTTAGATGTGACTCCAAGGGAATTTACCTTATTTGTAAATCTTTTTAGCTTTGGGGTTCTTTTTTTAATATCTTCTACTAATTTTTATTTTTTATTATGATTTTTAGAACATGATGAGACTTGTATTGTCGGTCTGTAATTTCCCACACGATTTTGTATTACCTAAGAATAATATTTTTAATGAATTTGTATGTTTTATTATATTGCGATTCTAAATGTTTTACAATGTACCAGAGCAACACAGAGCTCCACAGAGCAGTGCCATGCAGACCGCGCACTGAAATCTGTAAGTAAAACTTCCTGCAGGACGAACCTGGTCCTCTATCCTTGTTACTTTGCCCCAGTCAGGAGTGGCCGAATACCCGCAGTTACGTAACGCGTTTTGGTGCTATCTATAAACTTACATTTCAAAATTCTTGTTCTATTGATTGGATTTTTGTCATTTTGATGTATTTTTATTTATTACAATTTACTTTATTTTTCTAAATTGGTTTGGGATTTTTCTTGTGTTCTATTTAACTTTATTGCTGTTTGTGTGCTGCATAAATAATTTACACATTGCCTCTAAGCTAAGCCTGACTTTTTTGTCAAGCTATTAGAGAGCTAAGCTTAGGTTTATTAAGAGACTTCTGTGAGTCACCCTGACAAGGATTGTGATTAATATTTGAAGTGGGCTTTCCTCCCCTTCAACCAATAGTCCAATTTCTTACAGGTCAAAAAAATAAAGATGAAAACAGTGTCACCTATTTCTAGGTTTTCCTTCATACGTTCTTTAGTTTTGGATTTAAGTGATTAGTTTCTTTGGGATAACCAAAGACAACCTACTTAAATGACCCCTGACTGAATTTGGAAATGTTATCAACTTTTGAGAAATGTGTAGCTTTCTGAGTTACACATGGGTTTCTCACCTGTTTCCATCACAAACTGCAAGTAGGCAGGAACCATAAAAAAAAGGAAAGATTTACTACCACTAAAAAAAATGCAACAAAAGTGTTAAAATATTTCTTTACAACTCTCCCTCTTTCTTAGCACATTAAACCTTCTATTGATGTCATTCTTTAAATAAAAAACACATTTTCATGACCGCACATTTTTCCTATTGAACCCCAAAAAATCTACACTTAGCTACATTTTGGCTCTTTTCTCAGTTCCTTCCAAGGAAATACAAAAACCCTGTGTACCTTTAGAATACCCATAATGTGTGGAAAAAATGGCACAAATTTCTCCTGGATGCCTTTTGTGGGAAAAAGTTAAGAAAAGCGTTGTGAAGGCTTTTCAAACAAACTGCTCAAAATAACCAACATCAACAAAAAGGGCTCAGCACTGGGGACTATAGGGGGGGGGCAAAAATAGCTAGAATTATTCTAGAATTTGGATTTATCTTTGAGGACAGTTTGAATTCAAATCAGCAAGTTGAACAAAACTGTCTCAATTGTTGAAGTGTTGTTGACTTAATGGTGAGCAACTCCTAGCTATTGAATGGTTGGTTTGTAGGTGTTAAGTCGCATGGCAGAAAACATGAAAAAAGGCAATGCATGTTTTTTAATCCTTTACTAGAACGTTTCAAATTCAAATTTAATAAGGGTCTAACAAGGCAATGTTAAATGTGGATCAAACATGAAGAGTGGAGGGTGGCCCAGGCAGGGTAGATCTCAGGTAGAGATGGCTAAAGGTCTCGATGCCACAGGCAATGCCGTGTGGAATATCAGACCAGATGCAGGTATCCTCTTGCGTCTACAGATCAATGCAGGCTTGACGAGCAGGAACTGGCATAAATGCCGACTTGAACAGGGAGGGTGGTGGCAGCTCGATTATTGAAAATAAGGGAATGAGGAGGAAATTCCCAGGTCAGGGGTTGGTTTCTTCTTGGCTACTTCATGAGTTTAATCCTCAATTAGCTCGTTCTTTGAGCAGCTGCCGCAACACAGACCCTAAGGACTCTGTCTATTCAGAGAAGACCCTTCAGGCCATCTTCAGCAAGTATGCCATCCTCAGCTCCTAAGCAGCCAGTCTTCTTGAAGCAAATTACTCCTTCAGAGAGGCTCTTCTCAGAAGAAGGGGCAAATTTCCTCGTGGACTCCGGCTTTAGTGATTGGCACTACCAGTTCTGGAATAAAATGTTAGAAGCAGAAGTTTATGACAGCACTGGAGTCATCTGTCTAATCTACTCAGGAAGGTAGTCGGGAATTCTTCTGTGCAGCAAGCGTGGAAGTCTTTTTCATCCTCAGGTAAAGGCAGTTTCTCTCCTTGTACTGGATCAAACAGGGTATTTTAAATGGAAAAACAGTCAATTGTTTGTGATAAGACTCTAGACAATCCCAAAAATATTTTCAGGCTCACTTTCCCAGTTTTGTAGCAAAGTGATGTACTTCCATCCCTATGACATCAAAACAACAAAGGAGGGAGATAGAGGAAAAAGGAGAGGACTCGTCCTCCGAACTTTTATCAAATAACCAAAAGGAGTCACTCCTAGAGAAATAGCAACGAGGTCAACCTCGTCGTGGGAAGGAAAAGGTTTTCCTTTTAAGTAACCCTCACCCACCAGGGTTACCCCTTGGTGGCATGCTTCATCATAGGGTTCATCCCTAACCTGCTAGGTAAATGGGCGTGCTGCGAACGACGGATACGTGGGAGCACTGATAGTATGTTTGCCTATACACCTTCGCTGGTTGTAATAATATTGGAGTGGGGTTTTTTGTGTAAGAAATAGGTTTAAAAATATCTGGCGAGTGGGAAAGGGTCAATTTATTCAGTGGGGATGGTGAGAAACTTCTAGGGTAAATGACCCTTAGTTTCTCTGGTCAACTAGTTTCAAGCCCTACTCCCAGGCTTTTCATCAGGACCTAAGGGGGTTGCTCCCTGCTATCATTCCCTACAGTCGTCAGATCTCTTAATAAGTGCAAGATATAAATATAATGAACATATGTGAAGATAAAGGTATACAGCACCTATTTGGCCTGTTCCTATCTTTTCAAATTATTTCTACAGAGTTTGGGAGAGAAAGAAATGTTGTTAAAAATATGCACGGCCAGTGCACCACTTAGAAAAACAAAAGATCTTAGCAACACTAAACCCCTAAATTACTAACATCAGACTTTGGATAACATATAAAGACAACAGCTTAGTAGTGTGGAATGGTGATGAAAAAACAGCTAACAAGATCCTACAATGGCTGAATAGGCAGAATGATTTCCTAAAATTCACATATAGCATTTCCAGAACAGTACTGGTCTTTCTAGATCTGAAAATGTTCCCACATGAGGGAGGCCTCAAAACCACAACCCATTTCAAACCCACAGCTAAAAACTGTCTACTCTGTTTCAACAGTTTTCACCTTAGACATTTGAGGGAAAGCCTTCTGTTCGGCAAATTTTTAAGACTCAGACGTAATTGTACAGAACTCAGCGATTACAACACACAAGCTGCAGACCTGGCTTCCAAGTTAGAAGCACGAAAATACCCACACAGAATTGTGAGGTAGGCTATGAAAAGAGCAAAGAATAACAACAGGCAATCCCTTTTGGAGCCTCCGGTAGAGAAAGATTAAGAGGTTCGCCCCATATGCATCACCACCTACAACTGTGCATCCAATGAGGTGAACAAAATTATCAACAAACATTGGCGAAGTTTGAATGGCAGTGACATACCTGTACCAAAACCAATTGTTATGTTTTGTTATGTACCCCAATATAGGCCTGGGTAGTTGCCTAACTGTTCACCTACATTTTCCCTGCCATTGTACAACATAACGGTTTTTGGTACTGGCCTTTTGCCTAGTTAAGGTGCTGCATAAATGTAGTGTGGTTTTCCCATAAAACTAGCCTCATTTATTATGCATGAGAATTCTCAGAATCACAGCAGGATTACCATCTTCTGCATGATAACTATGTATTAGGGTCATCCCTTTCGTCATCCTCAGCCGACATGACACAGCAAGGTAGAACCCCTGAGGGTACCTTTTTGGGTACATAAACACCATATCTTTGCTGGGGCAGACAGAGGAGAAAGACTTCCATGCTGACACACTGACGCAAGACCCTGAGGTTCCTGCACGCAGACACTCCAGCACGCAGTGGTCTGACATCCCTTGCAGGGTGTCCATCTCGAGACCAAGATGGGGTCCTTCATTCTCTCACACCAGGTAAAGGGGTTGGCTTCATCCTAGGGGGATTCTTGGCTCTACACCTACATACATGCTAGGTATACTTAGGTACATCGAGTTAGGGTTGCATCGTAGGAATACGCATTATTATTGTCATGTATTTATATACCTGCATATATTCATTGTTTTAGCACTATGGTAGAAATCTACCATCCACTTACTTTGTTGGTGCTTATAATAATTTATATCTGTTTCTGTCTTGTGGTTGTTTCAGCACACCTATTTTACACTAGAATGACGCTGGTTCAATAAATTCTTATTGAAAACGTCCCCACCGTTTATTCTGTGTATCTCTCTAAGACAAAGTGAGCACGAGTGACTGAGCGAAAAGTACTATACTGTTTCCACAATCCCTGATGGAACAGGGTTGTCATGTTCGATAGTTGCCAGGAACTATTCTCTCCTTGGTAAAATGAGTTTACAGTGGCATTGCGAGCTAGCTGGTATACAGGCGAACATACCCAGTGGGGGTGTCTGGAATCAGTCTGGACACCAATCCCACAGGTTATGTTGTCTAAATGCGCAGATCCTATATAGATTTATAGGAACTACACGACATGGCGCTGCCAACGTTGGTTTGGTTCTTATTTAACGGTCAAAACTGAGTAGTTCAGTTATGCTTTCTCAGAGACCCCTACTCACATTTACCCAGAGACGTCTGGAGTGGGGAGGGAAACATCCGCCACAGCTGAGTAGGCATATCCTATGTATTGGCTGTAGGTTTATTCAAGCTTGAAGGATAAATAGTTCCCTAATGTGCATAAAACCTTATCTCAGTTTCCTTGAAACTCTTTCAACAGAGACTGAAGAAGAAAATGTTGTGCTAGCATTACGTGCGAATGCAGCAGGGAAAGGAGAACAAGAAGGTGCTATAAACATTTCAGAAAATGTAAGAAATGCACTCACTTTAAAATTTGCATAATTTGGAGTCATGGCATTAGGTTAGACTGTTACCTTTGTGATTGAAGCACACGAGTCATACAGGACAGAGGTATTCTATTCGTGGGTCAAATCCCCACCAGCAGATGCACGCACAAATACATATCGTTCTTATACTGAAGATGAAATACCAGAGGAATACTCTCCATATGAGGATATTGTAGTTCCGCTCACCTACCAGGAGCACATAAACTGGTTTAAAGGCGCCCTCCAACACAAAACAGATAAAGTGAGGCTCGGTCCACTCGGCAGCGACGGAGCAACTTGGCCGGTCCTAGCTGCCTATACACTGCATCCAGACATTGACACAATGCTGGTAGCAGACTTACGTCCACTTCACAAAGAAGTAATAGAACTTTACAGAAATCTGACACAGTTCGTTATAAGAACACTCACACTTCAACCAACAAGGGTTACCCCAGCAGGACAAATACAAGGAACTACAACTAAAATAACGCCACAAACACTAAACGCAGTTATGGGTAAAATGTAAACCTGGGCGTAGTTTGCATAGTAGCACTTCACCTAGCTACGTGAAGTACATTTTGAACTACACGTAGCTATGCAAATTGCGTAGTGCGTAGCTGCGTGCTTGACTGCATTGTACAATAATTGCCAAAGGCATCTTGCACAGTGCAAGTTAAGATAAAATAAATATCTCTGTCTTTATATGCTAAAAATGCATATAGTAATTTCACAAAAGTGAAAACAATAAATTAACAAGCAGTGAGAGAGGAGATGATTTTGGGATCCTCCCTAACCTAGGGAGAGAACCAAGCAGATGCCTTGAAAACAAAAAGCACATCTTTTGAACGATTCAGTGGTGGTCCCATCCTCTTAGGACCACCCCAAGCACAGTTATTGGCAAAAATACAATCCCAACCAAAGGCCCTGCAAAGCATTATGGGACGAGATTAGCAGTGGGCAGTGAATATTATAGTATCCAATATCAAAATAATTCTACAAAGAGCTGCAGTTCAACTATAGAAAATTCTGACAGCACTACAGACTGCTGTATTGAGAGAAAGAGCACTGGCACAGGGAAAACGAATAATCGTTGTGACTCCAGTACCGGCCTTAGAGGCTGTTACAAAAGCTAGCGTTCCAAACGCAAAAGCGCTACATCCATGATGGATACAATGGGCTAATTCTCTCACTGCAACAGATGTAGACTACAAATTTGATTATACGCTAAAAACACAAGCATTTTTGCATTACCAACAAGAATATCCTCTCCCGAATGAAATAATGCCTCTGGATCAGTATGAATACATTATTTACACTGACGGTTCTGCTCAGCCTGCCATAGGAAGTAAACACCAATACAGCGCAGCTTGTGCGGTTGTAAAGGGACGTATGCAGGAAGGTAAGTTCCATGCTAGCAGTACGAAGACACAGTCTCTAGGAGACTGCACAGCACAGCTAGCAGAATTAAAAGCCCTATTACTGGCACTTACAAATACGGATCGGGAATTCCCCACAATCACTTTCTGCATAAAACAAGCGCACCCCATAATGTTTTCGCATACCACCAATGGGAACATTGCCTAACACCACCAAAAGGTAGTTCACATACGTTTGCACAGAAGTTTGCTCATTTTTCTGGGTTTAATACATCAGATCCACGCTCATATTATTATAAGCTTGCACCTACATCTGCAAAGATGCTCACTAACACGAAACAGAAATACTCTGCATCCTTTATTGCCCAACTGTCTGAACAGGGTTTTGACTTATGGAGAGACACTATAGACATAAAATCTGTCTGGGGTACTAAGGAATGGCAGGTTAAGGAAACTGAGGCACTATTTAGAGCATGCCTTATACCACAGCAGATTATTTTCCTGACGACACTGTGCAACAGACTTCCTGTCTTGGGTTAGCCAAGATTAAGGACCTGAACACACCTCATATTCCCTCACTTTCACACCTGGAGGGATGGCAAAACTATACAGAAAATGGTGAGGGTACACTCGATGACATCATGCATGACGTTTCATACAATTCAGCAGACCCCAATTGGAAGGGATGGTTGGTTTGGCCTATAGACACAAATAGGTGTCAGTCAAGATTCAGGGGTACCGCCGAAGGGTTTAGTATCCATAACTCGGACTTACGCTATGTACAACAAGAACATCCGGGGGTGCTGACATAGTGTTGGCAAGTTATGCCTAGATTGGCTAAGAACCTCAACACTGTCACAGGTGAAACAACACTTGTGCTTACTCTCAGATGACATGGATTTTAGGGATTGTTTGCTAGGTCCCTGAAAGCCACGTCAGAAACGCTTCCTATACGCTGTTTATAATGAAATTTGAAAAATCTCTCAACAGGAAGCTGCGGAGAGATTGCGTGAAATTGACAGAATTAACTTAGGAAAGGCTTTGGCTGTGGTTGACAATGGTATGACCACACTAACATCCAGGATTTATTCACTGGGCAACACTGTATCTTCTGCTATAGATATAATGGAACAGGATCTGTCCAATTTACAACACGGACAATCACAGTTATGTTCTATTGTGTCATTAAGCTGGACGCTGCAATCATCGCACTCAGGTTATGTACCCTGGCGATATATCAACAGTACGTATCTGGTCTCTGCATCTGATTTGACTGAAAAGCAGACAACAATGGCACAAAGGGATGCGAAATATAAAATGCTGCGCATTGAAAAATTAGACCAATTACCTTTCACCATGGCAGAGTCACCATCTACCGAATGGTTAATTCATGGCCATATAACATTGCCAGTAACAACTTTCCAGTTTCAATATTGCCTAGAACACCACCAGGTAGGCAGGTATGAAGCAATGGGTGGGGAATTCATCCATGAATCTTGGGAATTACCGTATAGATTTAGATGCAGGAACAGGGACACTGAAGTGTTTCTCAGGAGTACAGACTGCTAGAATTAATTGAGTGGATCTCTCATTTGCCAGGATATTATGCTTCACGGGGCCTGTAACGGTTCAGTTGCGAACTTATCCTATCATTTAAAGGGTTCCCCAACTGCTGTGATTAATCCAGTGTACAAGCTGCTCTCAAACGGGAGTTACTTAATGCTGAATGATCAAGGTTGTTGTGGGATGCTTCCAGGCATTGCATATCTAGTCACAGTAAGTTTCAGGGTTACTTGTTGTATGCAAGTATTATTTCCACCGACCCACACAGTCAGGGAGGTGCTGTTATGGCCTTCGTTAAATGTTTCCTTTATACGGTTTGATACTCTGAGCCAAAGGAAAGCCATGCTTTTACAGAAAGATGTGCCCTTAACCTCAGCCCGAGAGACTTAAGATCTTCAGGTTACAAGGTCCTCAGCTGAGATACGGGAACTGGTATGAACCAACTGCCCTTTCCATTTCGGAGAAATGGTACAGCATATCTTTAACATGTCTGATACGAAGGGTATAGTACACCTATTTAAGACCGTAGGTTATGGACTGTTAAGCACCTATCAGACGGTCTTCGGAGTGATTCCAGCTTTTATACACTCTGTATTTGGAAGTATTTTTGGAGGGCTTCCACTAATCCTGCTACTGGTAGTGGGAATCCTGATTTTAATTTTTCTGCTATGTAATGGACGTCCCAGTCACCAAGGAGATGGAAAAACGCTCTTGGAGCGACATCACCGTGATCGCATGGTACTCCATCTGGGCACACCTAGACTTCGGGAGCTAAGTGAGTCTTGGTTCCTATCATTCCGACCATTCTGGGTTGACTGTGTTTTGCCTGTTCTGTGTGTTGGATGTCTGTCAAACACTTTCATCGGTTGCGCCACCGGACGCGGATGCATTGCTGGACCTGTTAACGGCCCACATACTGCAGTGTCCTCAGCGTATTCCCATGTTGATGTTGGCATTTTTAGAGCCACCACGGGATGCTTCAGCTCCTGTTGGATTGGATACCGGCTCTACTACAGGCACACAGGCTTTGGATGTTTCAACTGCCTCCTCAGCATAACTGTGGGAACTGAAGAAGATCACCTTTGCTCGATTGACCTTATCTTGTGAGGTGTTACAGGGACTGTTGTCTGCAATGGCAAGCAGCAGTGATGTTGCGTCTCCCACACAGGACACAAACATTTTGGCTCTCTGTGTGCTGGGAAGAATTCGGACTTTTTTTCCAAAACAACCAAAACTGAAATTTTAAACAATTTTTTTTTCTTGTTTACTCTTGCTGAGCACCATGGCTTTCAAATGCGCTCATTTGCTCGAACCATATATATGAACATATTTTAAAGGACTTATAAAGATTTCAACATATATAAAGGATTTGTAGAGTTTTTTAGGCATTTTTATAGACTTTTTAGAAAATTGTATTCTGAACATTGTAACAATGTTTTATGATTGAGTAGAAGGACATTACCTTTTTTAGTATATCATCCGGTCGGATGAGGAGTGGGTGTTATGTTTTGTAATGTACCCCAATATAGGCCTGGGTAGTTGCCTAACCTTTCACCTACATTTTCCCTGCCATTGTACTACATAACGGTTTTTGGCACTGACCTTTTGCCTAGTTAAGGTGCTGCATAAATGTTGTGTGGTTTTCCCAGAAAACTAGCCTCATTTATTATGCATGAGGATTCTTAGAATCACAGCAGGATTACCATCTTCTGCATAATAACTATGTATAAGGGTCATATTTTTCGTCATCCTCGGCCGACATGACACAGCAAGGTAGAACCCCTGAGGGTAACTTTTTGGGTATTTAAACACCATATCTTTGCTGGGGTAGGCGGAGGAGAAAGACTTCCATGCTGACACACTGATGCGAGACACTGAGGTTCCTGCACGTAGACGCTCCAGCACGCAGTGGTCTGATATCCCTCACGGGGTGTCCATCTCGAGATCAAGACGGGGTCCTTCATTCTCTCACACCAGGTAATGGGGTTGGCTTCATCCTTGGGGGTTTCTTGGCTCTACACCTACATACATGCTTGGTGCACTTAGGTACATCTAGTTAGGTTTGCATCGTAGGAGTACGCATTATTATTGTCATATATTTATATACCTGCATATATTCATTGTTTTAGCACTATGGTAGAAATCTACCATCCATTTACTCTGTTGGTGCTTATAATCATTTATATCTGTTTCTGTCTTATGGTTGTTTCAGCACACTTATTTTACACTAGAATGACGCTGGTTCAATAAATGCTTATTGAAAACGTCCCCACCGTTTATTCTGTGTATCTCTCTGAGATAAAGTGAGCATGAGTGACTGAGCGAAAAGTACTATACTGTTTCCACGATCCCTGATGGGACAGGGTTGTCATGTTCGATAGTTGCCAGGAACTATTCTCTCCTTGGTAAGGGGAGTTTACAGTAGCATTGAGAGCTAGCTGGTATACAGGCGAACATACCCGGTGGGGGTGTCTGGAATCAGTCTGGACACCAATCCCACAGGTTCTGTTGTCTAAACGCGCAGATCCTATATAGATTTGTAGGAACTACACGACACAATGTTCTCTCACAGGAGAGGCAGAAGCCTTAGGGACATGCTGGTACATACCCGACCATGCACCCCTAGGGACAGGCCAACAGGTCAGAGTTTCATCACACCTCTCAGCAGACACCACCCATGTGATAAGTGCAGTGTGTGCCATCTTACACAAAGCAGGAAAAACATCACTTTCAATAACAACACAACATGGGAAATGCGACGATTCACCAACTGTAACACGGAACGGGTGATCTATATTATAAGCTGTCCGTTGTAACTTACAGTATGTTGGTATGACGTCACGTAAAATCAAGACCAGAATCTGTGAGTACCGTAGCAACCTTAGATGCCAATGAGCAACAACAAAATTGGCCATCCACTACATAAAAAAACAACACACTATTAACGACTTACGTTGGACAGTAATCAAACAAGTGAACCAAGAGTCCCAACTGTTCGAGAAAGAACAGGGATGGGTTTATAGACTGAAGTCACACGAGGTAGGCCTGAATGAAAACATCCCCTGGGGTCAGTTGATTTGACTAACCCTGGACCAGGCAGTGGACAAATATAGCACCTGAGAAGCCTTTTTCTATTGTGATTATCTCCTCATGAGACTCTCAAACAGCCTGGGGCTAGTTGACAGCTTTTTCAGGACTAACCATATACCCATCTAAAACCACCTTAGCACCTGAGAGTTTTTTTTAACATTGTGACCTCTCCAATAGGGTGTCTTGAAAAGGCAGATGTTAACTAAGGATGACCCACCTGGGCTAGTATACATCTATTTTCCTACTATCTACATCTATGTCTACAATTTCATCCACAACCTGACGTTGTGGTCATAGCACATGAGCAAGGTGTATTGTACGAGTATCTCCACTATAATCTATATGATTTGACCAGGGTCCGCTCTCGACGAACCTGGTTGTGAACCCACGTTTTTGAACGTTTCGCCTCCAATTTATTAACAACAACTTCTTTTTTAGAGTCCATTAGAATTGAATCCAGTAATTCCATTGCTTAATCTTTCTCACGTTTTTTTCCCTACTTCACAAGTATTTACCCATCCGGCAGTAACAATAAAAAAAATTCCCTGAGTAGCAAGGCGCGAACCCAGGGACAGTGGACGCGCCTTGACGGGGCAGAGAGTAATCTCTTCCTCTCCAAGCAGGTTAACGTTCTAGCGCGGCACTGCCACAAGGACGCCGACTGCAGCACGATCTCCCCTTATATTACGGGACTCGCCACGCCCCTCTGGCATCACCGGAGCCACGGGCAAAAGGGTAGTTCCCCAACGAGGGAGTAGCCTTGACAAAGTAAGTCCTGCCATACAATCTTAGAATTCCGGAACTATAGGTTTAGTGGATCTCCACTTCTAATGATAGGAACTTTTCCTATCCGTTACTGCATCTAATTATACCTTTTTGGTATACTGTTTTATACCCACAGAGTATGACTACAGGTGTCCTTTTTCCCCATTTGGACTCATGAGGCCTAACTAGGGCATTTTAAATGTATGTATTATTTTGTGTGCTGTACTGTTTCTACTTTGGGAACAAGTGCTGTATGTGTCTATGTACTATGTGTCTACTCTACCCATACATTTGTCACAGAGTACTCATTTGTTATGTTTGTTATGTTAATTTCATTTCTTGAGCGCACGGTTACCCGAGGGTGTCCTGGCGCTGGCTACTGTCTTTCGAATAGCACAGTATGTATTGGTCTATGTGGTAAATAGCCAGGTTTTCATCCCCTTCCTGAATGTCAGCAACTCCGTGGTGTTCCCGAGATGGAAAGGAAGCTCGTTCCATGCCCGCGCGGCACATGTGACAAAGCTTCTCCCACCACAGCTAGCTTTTTTAGCTAGAGGTATAACCACCCCTTTGGCTCCGGAGGAGCGAAGGGCTCTTCTGGGGATGTACCATTGGAAACGCCGTTTCAGGTAGTCTGGACCTATTCCGTGCAGGGCCTTGAAAACCGTACACAGGGATTTGAATTGCACCCGTTGTTTCACTGGGAGCCAATGTAGCCTTTTTATTTCTTTTGTGACAGAAACAAACTTTGGTGTCCCAGTCAGCAGTCTGGCTGCTGCATTTTGCACCAGTTGAAGCTTGTTTAGGTGTTTCCTTTGGATATTAAGGTAAAGGCTATTACAATAGTCCACGCGCGACAGGATTAGAGATGTTATTATTATCCTTTGACTGCCAGCTGGTAAGAAAGATTTTATTTTTCTTATCATTCTGAGGAGATTGAAACTGGCAGAGGTTACCGCGTTTACCTGGTCCCCAAAGGTACGTTTATTGTCTACTATGACACCCAGATTTTTTGCTTTCCTGGTTGGCTCAGGGAGAGTCCCTAGTTCTTCCGGCCACCAATCTGGCGTCCAAAAGTTGGAATTGTTGCCAAAAATGAGGACCTCTGTTTTATTGGAGTTTAACTTCAAACAGTTGGTCGTCATCCATGATCTGACCGCTTTCATGCAGTCATGGAACATTTTCCCTTTCTCTACCTCCTGTCCGGGGCGTAGAGACACCACTATGCGTGTCGTCAGCGTTTTTCAGCTGAAATCCAAAGGATCTGATAACCGCCGCCAGAGGGGCCACGTAGACATTAAAAAGGGTGGGACTAAGGGAAGAGCCCTGTGGTACTCCACATGGAAGGGAGCAAGGTTTTGAGTGGATTTTATCTAGGTCCACTGTTTGAATTCTATCTTTTAGGAAAGACTTCAATAGGTTCCAAGCATTCCCTTGCACCCCGCATGATAACAAATGGTCCATCAGGACATCATGGTGGACCGTGTCGAAGGCAGCGGAGAGGTCCAGCATGATTAGTGCTGCATTTCCTCCTTGGTCCAGGGCTTCTCTTAGTTCTTCTGTAGCTTTTAACAGGGCCGACTCAGTACTGTGTCCTGCCAAAATCCATATTGAGTGAGGTCTAGTATGTTATTTGCTTGGAGGAATGTGCTGAGTTGAGTGTTCATAGTTCTTTCCACCAATTTTGCTGGCAAAGGGAGACGAGAAATTGGCTGGTAATTATTTGGGTCCTTAGGGTCAAGATTTGTTTTTTTTAACAGCGGGAGAATGGATGCTGTTTTCCATCTCTTAGGGAACTGCCCGGATTCAAACATAGCGTTAAAAATGGGGGTCAGTGCTGTACCTATGATCTCAGGGACAAGTTTAATCACTGATGCTGGGCAGGGATCATAAGGAGATCCCGATGTGATGGAGGCTAGGAGATTTATCGTATCAGGCTTCTCCAGTGGCGAAAAGATGTCTAAAGTTGGTCATGAGTCAGTTGTGATGCTTGCCAACTTGGCTGGCTCACCTATGTCTTCTATCTGGGAGAGGCTAAAAGAGGAGAAAATAGCTTCCTCCTTTTGTAGAAAGAAGGTGGCGATTTATTCGCAAAGTTCAGGACTACTCTGAATTTTTGGGTTGCAAGGGGCGGCCAATTTAGTTACTGTCCTAAAGAGTTCTTTTGATGAAGATTTCACTTGTGAGATTTGATCTGTGAAAAAGACCCTTTTGGTGTTAAACAGTAGCTTCTTGTAGAGTAAGGCTCTGTTTATATGACCCTTTATCTATATCATTGTAGCCTCTCCTCCAGCAGCGTTCTAAGCGCTTACAGTTTTTGCTTCCTCAATTCTTCGGAAAACCAGGGGGCTGAGTACTGAGAACGCTTGGGGGCCCAAAGTTTCACCGGGGCTAGTTTGTGACATGCTGTATCTACCCACTCTGTGTAGCAGGCTGTGGCTTCTTCCACTATGGCGGGAAGAGCGGGGGCTGTGGCCCTAAGAAACGCTTCTAGTACTTGGCTCTTGATTTTCTTCCAGGCTCTTGTTTCTACCTCTTTTTTGAATCCTTCCTTCCCATGGTAGGGGTTAGGGGGTGTAAGTTCGAACTGAATAGCAGCATGGTCTGACCAAGCAAGTGGCAGCACCTTCGTGCAGGTCAGTTGAGGGTTGTTGGAAAAAATCCCATCTAAGGTATGACCTGCAACATGAGTGGGGCTCTCTACGAGTTGCCTAAGTTCTCCACTATTCATCACCTCCCCCAGACTAATTGTTTCTGGGTCAGAAAGTGCTTCCAAATGAAAGTTAAAATCCCCAAGGATCGTGAATGAATCAGAATAGAGTCCATCCTCTAACAGAGTCCCGACTGCCGCTATAAAGGCACTTCTAGGGCCTGGAGGTTGGTAAAGAAGGATGCCCTTTAAGGGGTTGTGGTGCCTAGAGTAAGAATTAAAAGAAAGTGCTTCACAATTCAAGTTGGATGCTGTTAGGAAGGAGGAGTGTAAGGAGTTGTGATATATAACTGCCAGTCCTCCCCCTCTCCTAAGAGGTCTGAGTATGAGAAATATATCACTATCAACTAAGTGCATGATGGACAACGCATAATGCAATTACGAGGCCCACGGGCCGTGCATATTTTTAAGAACTTTTTTTCTCTCCCAACCTCTGTCGAAATAATTTGAAAAGATTAGAACAGACCAAATAGGTGCTGTATACCTTTATCTTCACATATTTTCATTATATCTATATCTTGCACTTATTAAGAGATCTGATAACTGTAGGAGTGGTAGCAGGGAGCAACCCCCTTAGGTCCTGATGAAAAGCCTTGGGGTAGGGCTTGAAACTAGTCGACCAGAGAAACTAAGGGTCATTTA
This sequence comes from Calotriton arnoldi, assembly GCA_963921515.1. NCBI lineage: Eukaryota > Metazoa > Chordata > Amphibia > Caudata > Salamandridae > Calotriton > Calotriton arnoldi. Next base: position 879,416 of record CAWUFW010004324.1, on the reverse strand, counting down.
CCCTAGAAGTTTCTCACCATCCCTATTTTTTAACCATATGGACTAGGGGACTGAATAAATAAATCCTTTTCCCACTAGCCAGATATTTTTAAACCCATTTCTTACACAAAAAACCCCACTCCAATATTATTACAACCAGCGTAGGTGTGTAGGCAAACATACTATCAGTGCTCCCACGTATCCGTCGGTCGAAGCACGCCCCTTTCCGTAGCAGGTTAGGGATGAACCCTATGATGAAGCATGCCACCAAGGGTAACCCTGGTGGGTGAGGGTTACTTAAAATGAAAACCTTTTCCTTCCCACGACGAGGTTGACATCATTGTTATTTCTCTAGGAGTGACTCCTTTTGGTTATTTGACTTCCATCCCTATGGACATGCATTGTGGAAATAAAATTATCCCAGGGCTCCATGTAAACAAATATAAAATTGGTTCACCCAGTTCAGCCCACTGCATTACTAATGAATTTACCTCACCTGGGTCAGACTTGGTGTATGTCTTTTGTAGAGCCTGGTTCCACCGAATGTGAAAGAACCACTTGTACGAATGGGAAATATACATCAGAGATCTAATCAAATGCAGATGTCCATTCCCCAGCACCAAAAGTCTCCTCTCTTCCATCCTTGACAATGTTGACCGTTCCATTCTTCTAACAGTAAGCAGGTCCAGTTCTGAAAAGTTATGAATGGAAGATGATACCGGACTTTTTTGGAATAACGTCAGTGGAGAGCTGGCAAATTATATTTCATATTCCACAACAAGGCACTAGGCATTTACAGCTGATCTATTCAACACAGATTACTTTTAGGCAGCAAACTGTAACATGTATCTATCAAACATTACAGATTTAAGGTTTTCACACATTAGATATAAAAGGAATATATATTGTAATGGGCTCCTAAGAAAACAGGTAACCTAAAACCACATGGTATGTTTGGTAGTTGGGAAATACATAATTCATTCGCAATCCCTACAGCTGTTGCACATGGGGCCTACAGGCACACAGTTGCCTCACGATAGTGACAGTTATGGCAATTTGGTTAAAAAAATGGTTCTCCTTTAGAACAGAATATCTGTGGCTGAGCCTGTTCAATAGGCCATAGCCACTGGAACAGGACCAACAACAGCAGTGCAGAGAAAAATAAACTAGAGGAACATACCAATAGAGTGTGGATTTTCTTAAAGAGTGTTTACTTCTCCCTTGGGAATTTGCTCTCTTATGATTTGGAACAATGTATCAATAGAAACAAAAATTAAATGTTTTTTTTAATAGACTCTAGCTCATAAAAATTCAAGTGACAGTTCGGAGATTTGCTGTTCAAAATATTGACTTCCATCCAAGGTCGCGGCAGGTTTCACTCACTAGCACAGCTACAAATGAACACTGTATTAACTGAAAATATGCCTCCTCCACACCTGCATATGCCAACAGACAACACAGCCAAAGAGCACATCACGTTCTATGACACACTGCCAGCTGCCTCTCCAATGCCATCCAACTTGGTTCATTTCAATGAGGGGAGATGATCTTGTAACCTTCTACAAGGGGTGTAGTCAAGAGGCAAAAGTTATTCTAGGGGAGGTGGCTGTTCCAGGTGTGGCTTAGGTTGACAGTGACTTTGACTTGTGCAAGCATTCAACTTCTCACCTTGGCTATTCTCAGTCATGGGTTCTATGCATGCTGTGCTATGGATTGGGATGCGGTCCAGAGTGATTAATCCAGGCTTTCGATCCACTACTTTTTTTTATACTTCAGTGTGTCACGCTAAGTTGGATGGGTATGCCCAGACATTGGTCCTGTGCACATGTCACTGGAACCAAGGCATACCTGGCTGATGAGCCCTAACTCGGGCAAAACCAGTCCTAGTTTACTTGTGTTTCGGTTCAGAGAAAACGAGGCCCCTGCAGTTCAGGCTAGCCTTACCCACTGGAGCAGGAGCAAGACTGCTTTACATAAGGCTGGGTCCAAACTGAGGTGACATAGTGTTAGAAATGGGGGTCACTAATTGACAGAGGTATGTACCTTTGTCCAAGTAGGGACCCTTGCTTCTAGTCAGGGTAAGGGGGATACACACTTTAGATAACCCCTGCTCACACCCATGGTAGCTTGGCACGAGGGGACAGGCTTATCCCAAAGGCAATGAGTAAAGTATTTGTACTCAAGACACACAGTAACACAGTGAAAAAAATCACAAATGGACACCCCACCAGTTTAGAAAAATAAAGTATCTTTATCTAAACCAAACAAGACCAAAACGACAAAAATCAACCATACAGGTAGCAAAATATGACTTTAGAACAGTTATTTCAAAAATAGAACTTGTAGCAAAGAAAGCTCCACCTGGGGCTATTACGACGTTGTGACAGGCAACAATCCAAAGTACGGCGCCGACCGCGAGGTGCACAGTGTCGGGCAAGGAGTCACATGGACCCCCAAACAATAGTACCTTGGGACGAAGTCTGTGGACAGTGTACGGCATCGTGGAGATGAGGAGTTGGTGGCAAGATCGAGGGCTGCTTCCTGGCTGCCACGAGGAAGACGAGGCATCGTGTCCGCGAGGAGGCGACGTGTCACATCTAGGACAGGGGAAGTCAGTTGCATCGGCAGTGAGGCGTCGGTTCCAGTGAGGCGATGCAAAGTTGAAGACTTGTGGAATCACCCTCGGTGGTGATTGGTTTCCGCAATAACTGGATGCAGGCGCTGGCAGCGTCGGTGCGGGCACTGGCGTCGGGAAGGGCGATAACTGCAGGTGTCGGCAGGCGCGAAAGGGCGTTGGAGCTGGCGTGCAGGTGGAGCGTCGTGCACTTCACGTGCGGTGCCCCTGGCCTCGGTGCAGGTCGCGGCGTCACAAAGCGTCGCTGATGGCGTTGGAGATTGCTTTTCTTGCTTCTTTTAGGTTTCTTCCAGCTCCCAACAGCAGGAACAACCTCCAGAGGCCCAAAACTCGAATATGCACCTCCTCGCAGGTCAGAACTCCCAGTAGTGGAGTTCAGGGGAGCTGGTGGTGAAGTCTTTGTGTCCCTGAGACATGAGAAGAGGAGGCCAGCACATACAAGCCCTTGAAGATTCTTCTTCAAGCAGGTTCTCAGCAAAATTCCAGACTTTGTCCTCTTCCTTGGCAGAAGCAGCCACTGCAGGCCAACCCAGCAAAGCACACAGCAAAGGGGCAGTACTCCTCCTTACAGCTCTCCGGCTCTTCTCCAGAAGTGATCTAATTCTCTGGGGTTTAAGGTCCTTTACTTATACTCCATTTTGTCTTTGTTCTCTTTGTGACAAGGGTCTCTGAGCCCAGTCCAAACCAGTTCTGTCCTCTCTAGTGCAACATCACTACAGGTGGTGGAGACAGCATTGTACAGAGGAGACACTGCCTATTCAGGTGTAAGTGAAACTCCTACCACCACTCTAAATGCAGACAATGTCAATTCAGCTCAGCTCTGAGTCACCCAGGGAAGTCAGGACACAGCTCAACCCCCCCTTCCCCCCCCCCGGTGGCTGTCTAGAGTGAATGCACATCCCCAGCCCCTGTCACTCCAAAACCAGACAGTCAATACACAAACCAGCAGAGGCACACAGAATGGTTAAATAAGAAAATGCCTACTTTCTAAAAGTGGCATGTTCAAACACACAATTTAAAAACCATCTTCCTAAAAAGATGTGATATTAAATTCTGAGTTCAGAGAGCCTAAACTCTATCCCTCCATCTTGTCCCTATGGAAAGTTATACTTGTAAGATGTTACAAAGTAACTCCTAAGTTAGGCTATGGGACAGATAGCCTTTCAATAGTGAAAAACGAAATTGGCAGTATTTCACTATCAGGACATGTAAAACACACAAGCACATGTCCTACCTTTTACCTACACTGCACCCTGCCCATGGGAGTACCTTGGGCCTACCTGAGGGGTATCTTACATGTAGGAAAAGGGAAGGTTAGGGTCTGGCAAGTGGGTGCACTTGCCAGGTTCATCTGGCAGTGAAAACTGCGTGCAGACACTGTAGTGGCGGGCCTGAGTTACATTTGGAAGGCTACTTGTGTGGGTGACACAATCAGTACTGAAGGCCCACTAGTAGCATTTGATTTACAAGCCCTGGGAACACTCAGTGCACTTTACTAGGGGCTTACCAGTAAATCAAATATGCCAATCATGGATAACCAATCATGATAACAATTTACACAGGAAGCACTTGCACTTTGACACTGATCAGCAGTGGCAAAGTGCCCAAAGCATCTAAGCCAGCAAAAATAAAATTCAGCACAGCATCAAAAATACAGGAGGTAGAGGCAAAAAGTCTGGGGAAACCACGCCAAAGATGCCAAGTCTAACACATTGTGTCACAAATAACAATGGATTGGGATGTGGCCCAGAGTGATTACCAGTGGCTGAAATTAATTCAAGCGTTCCATCGATCAATTTATTGTATACATAAGTGCTATGGGTTCAAGCTGCATCTAACTGATGAGGTCCAAACAGGCTGCAACCGACCACTCAGTAGGGACTAGGCCACCAAGACTGACTAATGTATGGTTGCTCCATGTCTAGAGTGGATTAGTAGGAAAAAAAAGGACAGCCACGTGTGATTGCCATCGGCTATGACTTTTGCATGCATCCCATCCCTCACCTTTTGTTGTTTTAAAGTGATGCACCAAGTGTGACAGATACACTGGGTGCGAGTCATTTGTTTGCTGTGCCACACGATTCAAGCTGATTCTCACTGATGAGGCCCAAAATAGAATGAAAGTGGTCTGGGGTTGCTGGTTCAGAGGCTATGTGGCCTCGTAGCTCAGGCTGGACTGTTTCTATTGGAGCAGGCCCAAGACAGTGTTTTGGAGAAAGTTACACCCAGTCTGGAGTGGTGCAGTTGGCAAAAAAACAGATGGAGTAGAATGTGACCCCAAGAAAATTATGAACTGAAGTGCCACTCGCCTCTTGTTATTATGAATGACTGACACTTTTGCAAGCGTTCGACCCATCACTTTTTAAAGGATATCTTACCATCCTTCTCTTTGAAAATGTTGCTAATGTGGTACTAAGCAACACTAAATGTTGTTTTTTCTATTCATATTTTGTTTTGTTTTTTTGTGCTTCGACGGTGCCCACTGCAGGCCTGTTATTACTTCTACAAGAGTAAAGAAGCTGAGCCATTACCGCTGCTAAAGATGCAACGTTTGCACGTGAGTGCTGGCTTTATCTGAAAGATGTTTAGCTGCTGGACTGCGTTATCTTCGGTTTGTCCCTGCAGATTTAAATCGCCATACTTAAAAGGGGGCCTCCTCCCTAATCAGTGCGAGATCCTGAAGCCAATGCAATAATCTCTTGGCGTCTGAGGGTCCGTATAAGCAACAGGAGCACACTTCGGAACTCTCCCCTGGGCATTCATGAACCCTTTGCCGAGGATGCTTTTAATTTTGAAATGATCGACTTTGCTACTCTATACTTGTTTGGCGGGCTTTGCTGGGCTCTCTAACACTGTCTTTTAACTTGCTCCTGACCATGACCCCTTGAAGAGCGCACGGTGTGTACCGCGTGCCTCGGGATGGCGCGAGAACAACATTTGATGAAGAACATGAAGGTAGCACTGCTTGTATTGTGTAGTAGACGCTCACAGTGACAGATGCTGAGGACATATTAACATTCCACATTTTAAAATTCTAAAATTTCATCTAAATGAAAATGGAGACCAGAAACAATGAGGACGTGCCGAAGTTTTGAAGAACGAGTTAGTAGCGGCTGAACAGCCGAGTTTACTCTTTTCCGTACAATATATGCTGAGGACAAATTGCAATAAATCGATTCTCTGCGCCTTGTTTGGACAATATGTACACACTAAAAGTAGGAATATATCACTTAACTGCGAAGACCCATCGAAGCTACAAGTAGGACATCCCAGTCGTGGTCAATTTTCAAAAGAGCAGCATAGTTTCGTGTTCACAATACACCTGGTTCTATAAAAACATAGAAAATAGTGTTGTGAACCTGTTTATTATAATGTGAAGACTAGATAAGGCAGATGGAGAGGGGTGCCAACTAGAAGAAATAAATGCCAGAGATAGACAGACAGACAGATAGATAGATAGATAGATAGATAGATAGATAGATAGATAGATAGATAGATAGGAGAGATAGAGAGATAGATAGATAGATATCATTGCTTCAGTGGTTTCTGGGGATTGCAATATGAAACTTATCATAACGTTCTGCTTTATAAATAAATTACTGGCAAAGGTGTTATACGTTGGGTATGAGGCGAAGTTCCAAGGCCAGTTTATTATTATTAGTAGTAGTAGTAATATTAATCATAATATTACGTTTCTAAACATTTTCTTTCAACTGTGAATACAAAAGGGGGCACATTGACGAACAAGGAATTAATAATAATAATGATATACCGTTTCTAAACGCTTTTAACTGTGAATAGAAAAGGTAGTTCCCCAGGACCACACAAAGAGTTGGGATGTGTGAACCAATTCCGGACATGTGACTTCACGGTCGTCATTTTACGTACGAGCCCTCATCTGCCCGAGTGTGTGCATTTTAAAGACAGAGACGAGATTATACAGAATCTTAACTCGCAAGACCCAAATACAAATATGGCATGTATAAAAATACCGTATTGGCAGAATTCGTTCGAAATCTCACATTTCGTGTCTGTAAATATCTAGTTTTATAAATTAGTCATTCGAGTTGGGATAATTCGTTCCAATATTATTTATTTAACAAGGAATAGTACCGGGCTCAGGGTGCCCTGTAGAAAGGCAGAACGGCGCGAGTTATTTTACATCGAGAAAAGCGTGCAGTGCATTTGTTGTACACTTTCACCCTGTGCATTTCCTGCCTTTGACATCAGTACACACTGAAATACGAGTTAACTCTATTAGTATGTTGACATCGGAGGACGAGCATTAAAACCAATGTCTAACTGTAAACGCCTTTGATTATATTCCGAATTTATAGAATATTTAGAGGCACGTCAGAGCGCGTTAGAAACATGAGTGGACGTAAAAGGACACAGTTAGTTTACGCTGTAATTTTCCTCATCTGCACTTTCTTTGCACGAGCTATGGACTCCTTATTCGAATATATAAATCGAGCACGAGGCGGTGTGTTTACCTCAGCTGTGAAGGTTCCGTGTCTCCCGTGTGTTGTCTCGGCGAATTGGAGCTCGAAAGACCAATGAACACAGAGGACACAGATAAAGGGTCTTTCACCGTTTGTCACAAACAAGCAAAGCCATCAAGCAGGCTCGCAAACAGTAGACAGCACATGTATGTTTATATAGGCAGTGCTTTAAATGGGCCGGTACTCACCGGTACTGAGTACCGGCACTTCTCGAATTTATCACTCCGAGTACCGGCACTTCTCTACTGCCGAGGAGAGTACCGGTACTCATGAAAAGGTAGGCTGTGAGTGCTGGTGAGCAGGAATGGAACGGGTTTCTGGCAGCCAAGGCGCCGCTTCTGCATCCCTGATCTGAGCCCCAGCTGAGCTATTAGCAGGGCTCATTTGAATAATGTCCGGTGCTCACCATCACGCTGTGCTTGACAGAGCAGGGTCCGTTCAGGCCCTGTGCTGTCAATCACAGTCACATTATCGTCTGCGTTCATGCAAGCACAGGAATCATGTCAGTTCCCTGGCAGTGACAATCAGGCTACGGCCAGTCCGGCCCTGGTGGCAATTAAAAAAGCCATGGTAGGTGAAAGGTATAACATGGCTTTTATCATACCCAAGTCTTTTGTGTGTCTGCTGTGTTTGTGTGTATGCCTGTTTTTTTGTAAGAAATAAGTGAGAGAACGAGAGAGAGAATCAAGACACTCTCAGGTTTTTAAAGAAAATGGGTGGCACTTTGTACATGTCTGCTCTGCGACAAAATTCATACCTAACGTAGTAGGGAAGGTTGGTGGGTGGGTGAGTGGATGGATGAGTGAGCAAGGGTGGATGTATAGATGGATGGATGAATAGATGGATGAATGAGTGAAAACATGGATGGGTGGGTGAAAGAGGGTGGATGATTGGATAAAAGGGCGGATGATGGGTGGATAAGTTAAAGATTGGATGGATGAATGAAAGGGAGGGAGGATGGATGAAAGGGTGGATGATGGATGAGTGAAAGGAGGTATTGAGTGAAAGGGTGGATGTAATAAAGGAGTGAAAAGGTTGATGGATAGATGAGCAAAAGGATTGATGGATGAGCGAAAGGGTGGATAAAGAGATGGATGAGTGAAAGGATAAATGGATAGGTTTGGAGATGGTTGGATATGAAGGGTGGAAAGACAGAATGGTGAAAGGCTGAATGATGGATGAAAGACTGAATAGACAACAGAATATAAAGGTTAAATGGTGGACATCAGCAGGCAAATGGTAGGATGAATGGATAGATCGATGGAAGAGACGAGAGATATCTTCTGGGGAGGGTCATGATGATTTGCTTCATTTGCTTGGTGCCATAAGAGCTTTGGATCGAAGTGGGGTATTTTCAATTTCTTCCTACTCACATGCTCAAAAATATGTACAATTGTGCCAAACAGCAATTAACAGTATGGCATTAAGAAGGTGCAATTATTGCAAAAATAGGAAATGTTAACATATTATTGCACTTCTCTTTCGTTTTGTGTAATGAGTTAACCTGCTTTGTTTATATAAACACATTTCTCATGTGTTTTGGTATGTGCTGCAACTAATTAGAAGTCGTTAAGTATCATCATGTCTTGCCCTTAGCCCCGCCCCCTCACTGCACCTGTAGCTCATTTTAATGAGTACCTGCACTTATTTTTTTCCATTTAAAGCACTGTTTATAGGCAGTGCTTGGTGAGTGCACGACTGAGTGAGTGTATGTGCATCGACATCGTGTGCAGCAAGTCACAATACTGAGCGAAAACACTGTCAGTGTATAGGGTCTATAGATAAATCTTACAAGGATGATGATGCCTTTATAGAACAAACACAATATATGGTTTCGAACTTTCAAACTTACCTCGGCGAAGTCTGTTTCTATGATTCTGGTATTAGAGAATTTGGTGAGCTTCAAGACTACCAACCCCAACATAAAACACAATCTTAAAAAAATGTACCCTCAATGCAAACATATTTAAATACCACGAATGAAAATGTTATATAGCCAGATAAAATTATAAACACACCGCCATTTATAGGAATGATCAAATCCATGTAAATCTATACATGCTTGCATACAATTAAATACATGCATGCATGTATGTGTGCATACAGATATACAGCTATGCCAATCATATATTTGATAAAACCCTGTTTTGTTATAGGCTAGCAATATCTTTGGTTCGAGTCTGGCGGGAGGCTCAAACATCCTGTGATTCTGGGTAAATCACTTAATCTCCACGTGACTAAATAATAATAATAATAATAATAATAATAATAATAATGAAAGTGTCCGTCTGTAATACAACTGGTGCTCATGTAAAGCGCTCTGAAACCTTCGGGTCGAGTTCGCGCTCTATATAACACTGCACAAGCGTTTGTACACACCCATATGAAGATGCATGTTTGTTTAATATACAACTATTATATGCCTATGAAGGCAGAGGTGCATCGTTTAAATGTGAATTCGCAATGCTTAGAGATGCGTTTACGTTGCCGCGCTATCTGTAACTGAAGTGCATTGGACGTGATAATCCTTTATTAATTTCATAGTGTCGAGTACTCTCCATGGCCTCCCGTAGATCGAATCTACAGCGACACTCTACCTGCAGAGGCTGAAAGGCGGGCGTGCCCCGTGTCCGGGCTGTCATTCTTGCGCAGCTTCATTCTCTGCAAGGAGGGGTCGCCCCAATGTGGATTAACAGTGTATCTCAGAGAGGAAACTAGGGTTAATCTGAGCGGTGCCAGAGGCAGGGCTACTGGGGCTAAGGTGGGTGGGTACGGCAATTAAGAGCTTTGGCACACGGAGGGCAGCAGGGTGGCGCCAGCAGAGCCCCAGTGCTCTGATATATAAGACAGGTGGAATCCGAGCGTGAAGCACCCACCCTGGACAGAGCCTCGCTGGCTGCAGCCCGAGTGCGCCAGGAGGCTGCAGTGCATGAACCCAGCACACCTTCCACACCTACCCGGCATGTGCACAATGACAGCAGGTGACCCGCACTCGCCCACCGAGGCGCCCAGCCCCATGGACAGCTCCCCTAACCTGTCTCTGGACTCCCGGGGTTCGCTGAGGGGCAAGGACGGGGTTCTCATCAAGTCGGAGCCCAGAGGTGGCAGCGCCACCCCAGAAGACCGGGAGGAGGGAAGCACAGGCCCAGCGGAGGACCATGTCCCTTCCTTGGGAGGCAGGAGGCGGAAACGGCCGGTGCAGCGAGGGAAGCCACCCTACAGCTACATCGCCCTGATCGCCATGGCCATCGCCAACTCCCCCGAGCGCAAGCTGACCCTGGGCGGCATCTACAAGTTCATCATGGAGCGCTTCCCCTTCTACCGGGAGAACTCCAAGAAGTGGCAGAACTCCATCCGCCACAACCTCACCCTCAACGACTGCTTCGTCAAGATCCCCCGCGAGCCGGGCCACCCGGGCAAGGGCAACTACTGGACGCTGGACCCGGCGGCCGAGGACATGTTCGACAACGGCAGCTTCCTGCGGCGGCGCAAGCGCTTCAAGCGCACCGACATCACCACCTACCCGGGCTACATGCAGAGCTCGAGCGCCTTCACGCCCACCCCGGCCGCCCGGCCCGCCTACCCCGGCAACCTGTACTCGAGCTACGGCCACCAGGCCTCGCCGCACCCGGCTATGATCCACCATTACCAGTCCCCGGCCCCCAGCCAGCACCGGGTCTTCAGCATCGGCGGCTTCATCAGCCAGCAGGCCCTGGCGCAGCCCTCCGCGGGGGCGGAGCTGGGGCCCCAGTCCCTGGGCTTCAACGGGGACCTCGTCAACATGGCGGCCAGCTGCAACGTCAACATGGCGGCCTCCTGCTCTGTTAACATGGTGGCCGGCGGCGCGGAGCCCACCTGCTACCAGCCGCAGTCTGTCAGTCCCGGCGGGTCAGGGCCGCTCCTAAACCGGACCTCCAACATTGTGTATCCCTACTGCGCCTCTCCGCCCCACATCTCCATGGCTCAGGCTAGCTACTCCCCCGGCAGCCCCCAGGTCTATGGGGCCGCCCCAGGTAGACTCTCCTTACAGCCACTGCGGGCCAACTCCTGCACGGACAGCGAGCAGCTGCTGGGCCTGTCCAGCTCTCAGATGAACGGACTGGGGCAGTTCTCAGCCAACAACTCCTATCTTAGGCAGCCCAACTACTCCACTGGGCTGGAGAGGTACTTGTAAAGGCAGCATTTATTTTCATGAAGACATTCATAAATTCAGCTAGAGTTACCACGTGGCCTGATGTTCAATTCAAGCAAGACTACATGATTCCTGAAATCTGTTTACATTTCTACCATATCCGTATAGTTTTGTTATTTTAGCCTAACATTTGATTGCCACTGTAAATTTGCCCAGTGGTGCAAACAGAAGTGCAGGTACTCCTTGTCCCCGAGTACCCGTTTGCTGCTGAGAAATGTGGGTATTGTCCCAGTAAGAGCATTGGAGCATTGCTGAGAAGTGCTGGTACTATCCCTTTCAAATAAAAGAAGTGCAGGTACTGAGTACTTGATAGTACCTGCATATTTAAAGCCCTGGGTATGCTCTTCAAAATGTTCACACCCCAACATGTTTCGAAATAGCCTACTAATTAAGGGTTGTCAGCTGGCTAGTGTTCCATCACTGACAGTAATTTTTTATGTCAAGTAGGGTTGTCATATGGCAAGTATTTTACAGTAGTAAATAGTATTTTCATATGGCTGAGTAAAAAAAGGAGGAAAGTCAACTAAAAACAGTATTTTCCACCATGAAATACAAACTTTAAGCATCCAATACAAGACAAAATCAATTCACAAAAAATTGTATAATATTTTGCATTCTTAGCTGATTATTAAACCAAGATTAGGCAGCAAAACTATGATTAAAAGAATACATATACACAAATTCTAATTCAAGCACCAGCTCCCGACTACATATAACCTCAAAACCTGAACAAACAAGTATTTGTCTCTGAGAAAGGTGACAAACCTAAAATCAAGGCCTTTAAAAAACTGAAAATCAGCAAAAACCCTTATTTACCCCATTGAAAATTGTACTTAAAACTGAAAATGCAAGAAACAATCACTTATTAAGTGTTTTTGAGAAGCTGGTAGGTTCCTAACAGCTTATTAAAGCAAACAGGGATATAACTGCCTCGTTAATAAATATTTAGCAGAATTTTACACAAATTCTTAATTAAGTATTAGCTCCTGGCCATCCAGAATCTCAAAATGCGAATAAATGATCATGTTTTTATCTGGAAAAAATTGGCAACTGTAGGAACACCAGCACTCTCAATTGTTAATAATGATTTGCTGTCACTGTCTAATTATGGTCTAATTATTTTGTGTAGAAGCCATATATTGTACATGTCGACATTTGTACAAGTGCACTTACTTCATACTCCTGCTCATCTGTATTTCACACAGTTTACTTTCACGTGGAGTACCGAAGCATTACAGGGACCAAATTTTGTACTGAAAGACCGTATTTGTGAAATGTTTACCCAGTACTGTTTTTATTAAACTATTGCAAAACACCTACAGCAGCTGGCATCTTACTAAACAACTGCAAGTATTAGAGTCATTTAACGCTGAGTGTGTTGCCGTAAAAGTGACAACTTTTGCATGGCTATTCGATGCTGTCACTGTGCCTGTGGAAGTCGAGCACTTGTCTAATGGAGCCCTGCTTTTGTTTTGTTGAGTAAACATAAATTGTAATTGCTTTTTAGATGATATAAATAATTATTTTATAGCGTCGATTCTTTCGTCAGCTTTTTTCTTTAGTTTTGTACATTATTTATTTAAATAACCATTAACCATTATATATCTAACACCCCTGCACCATGTAGAGAAAAAGCACACTTTACAGAAAACTAGTTTAGAAATATCACAGTAACACACAATGCACATTGGAATAATATTGCAGATAACTTTAGCTAGAGAAGCAAGAAGTGGAAAACATTGGTTGTTTGTTTCAAAAAGCAGGATGGATGGACTACGTTCTAATTTGAAGAGTACAGAGCTTCATGCCTACGTTGCCCCCATGTGAAATTAGTTTTCTGGGTAATTGAGCTCTTAAGTCTTTAAATCTTTGTGATTCAAGCTGTAAGGAGTATGTATGTGTGTGTGTATGTATATATATATATATTTCCCATACCTCCCTTACAGAAAAAAGGTTCCGGCACTCCAGCGGGTTGATGTTCCATGTATTTATTGAAATACAAAGAATACAGGAATTTGAAGAGGTAGCTTTGTTGTGAACAAGGCTATGTATTTAGACGAAATGCATCAAAGTTCCGTATACTTTGTATTTCAGTAAATACGCAGAACATCAACCCGTTGGAGTGCCGAAACCTTTTATCTGTAAGGCAGGTGTGGAATTTGGTGACTCGAGGGCGGCAAACCTTGAGGACTCCGAGCACTGTCTCCATTCGGGAGCTGGTCAACAAAACCGCCAGTCAAAGCAGTTGAGATATCTATATTCACACACACACACACACACACACATGCACACATACACGCACACATACACACACACACAATACATGCCAACATCTCCAAACTATCATATTACACTATATGCATCTGCAGATATGGTTTATGACAAGGCATTGTATATTTATTTTAAAAAAAGGTGTTTAACCAAAATCAGGACTCAAGGGGTGACATTTGTGCATGAGGGTAAAATCACAATAAATCACATTAAATAGGCCTCGTGACTATTAAGAGTGTTATTTCTCATTGTAACATGCTGTAACTGTTGTTTTTCTCATACCAGTTTCACTCTACTGTGGTTATAGTATGGAATTGACCTTTGCACTGCAGTAATAAATAATGAGATGACATTAGCTCTAAAAACATTTATTTTAATTGGCAAGATATATATATATATATTCATATACATAATTATATATATTCCAAAGTCCCCACTGGGTTGGGACCCTACGACTTCGATGCGCTGTGCATAAGGGTGAGGTGCCCATATAAATCCAGTCACTCTTCAGGTCCATGAAGACACACACTCCAGTGCATCAAAAAATGATAAGGCACATGTTATGTTTGCATATACTTAATCCAGTGCAATGTATGTATATATGCATATATATATATAATACTTTTCATGAGCAATCAATTCATCACAGCATGCCTCTTGTTATCACACAACAAATTAACCCAATAGTGTGGTAATCATATGCATGAATAGGCATAATAACTTCAAGAAAATAGCGTTGACGAATGATGCAATTTTATAACCCTGCCCCACAATATAGGTTTAACAGTCTGCACACATAACCCACTTCCATATATGAAAAACACAAACTGCTAAAACTTACACGATAAATATGTTAAGTATTCATCTCTTTATGTGCCTATTATGTAAGACCGGGTACCCATGGGTAGCTTGGCTCATGCCTGGAAATGAAAATGATGGCAAAGTTGTTTAACACTGGACTTAACCTTCTGTACGCATAACCAACAACGTAGAATTATTAATATTTACACAAACTTGGCTGAGAAATCTGGTTAAAGGAGATGCATCTAAACTCTATTAGCATGAACAATCCTTATGTTCATATATGACTAATATCGAACATTGGGTACACATGAATAGTGTACTCCTCAAATAAACAGCTACGCAATGATATATATATATATATATATATATATATATATACGTATCTTTATTTGTGATGATTTTTAAAGTCATCCCTGGAGTGCCAATCTTTGTTAGTCCTATAATAATATCTTTTTGTGACACTGCCTGCTTGGTATCCTGGAACGAGCACTTTTTAGCACTCATTTCTTGGTAAAAAAGCAAAGTGGGCGATTCACAAAAGCATTAAAGAGCATGGAAAGAAGTACTACCGGAGTGTGACTTTATGTACTCTAACTTGCCTTGGTGAATTGGCCCGAAACGTCCGACTCCCTATTAGTAAAAGTGCAAAGAGGGTACAGTCCTTTCTATTTTTACAAATTTTATATGAATATGCACATTCTATTCCCATTTTATTGCCTTTTTAGATGTTTTGGGACCATTTCACAAAGCCATGCAAGACTCTTTAAATGAGTGCTATAGGAGCACTACTTTAGGTACTCCAAAATGCATTTGTGAATATAGCCCATACTGTAGAACAGTTGTGTTAATTCTTTTCAAGTGGCTAATCAAAGCCTCCTGTTCCATAATTTTTGAGGAGTGCAATTATCTATTTATTTACTGTTTTCATGCTGGATAACACAGGGGCCTCATTGTCTTATTTGTCACTATCTCTTATACTTCCCTAATATATGTACTGACTTGTATGTGTGACATAAGCTGAGGAGAGTGCCAGAAGAATGATAGCAATAATAAAATATGAACTCTTTATTCATTTCTTCTTGTGGTGTCCCTGGCACTTTCATAAATTGGAAGCGTGATCGTTGCCTTGAAAGACACTTCTTAGAGCACACAACAAAGGCTGTCTTGTCCAAGCACTCAAAGCTGCAACGATGTAGCAGTAAGTGTCAAACAGAGGGATCATTTGGAAAACACATTTTCTATGCCGGGTGTTCTGTAGAAATATGGAAAGAAAAGATGTTGATCATCACTTTGTCTTTGGCTTGTTTTTAGAATTATATTCTAATTTCAGTACATTCTTCTGCTAGGTCTGGTAAAAACGGTTTATTAAATCCGAGTAAGGCACAAATACCCACTTTCACTTCCAGTTTTAAGTTGTTGCTCTGCACCAACTGTGGCTGTGGGGTTGGTCCAAGGTTGTTTTAACAGAGGGAGAGTGTTAAAAGTCAATAACACCCGTGATGTGGATTTAGTATCTTGTAAACTTTGCTGGTGTTTCCTCGACAGAAGCCAGCGAAGGGACTTTAGCCGGACAGAAGCTAATTGATTTGATTTGAGAATTTGTATAGCGCACGAATGCCCGAGGGCATCTATTCGCTGTGCGGTAAGGTGCCAGAAGAGGAGAAAGAAAAAAAAAGTGGAGATTTAGTTAGCGAAGAGCCAAGTTTTTAATGCCTTTCTGAAGGAGAGCAGTGTTGGGCTGTTTTTTATCTCAAGCCATTCGTCAGTGAACTTTATAGATAGGAGGATTTCCAACTTTAATTACAGGCACCACCATGTCCTTGCTTCCATTCTGCTGCTTCTTGAGCTGGTTTGATGCCATTGGTGCATTAACTCTTGCTTTGGTTCTATCTTAAACTGTTGCCCTGTTTTGGCAAGTCTCTGTCTTCTTTCCATCCCACACGTTTTCAGAATCTTGAATGGTGGTCCTTTACCATGTGTCACTTTTCTATGTCACCCTACAACTACTAGAGCTTTGAGCCCTACTCTGTTCCCTTTCTACCAAAACATTTGCTTTGACTCTTGCTTCCTTGCTGTTATGCAGGCATTTATGTTCAGATCACAAATATATTTCCCTTGTTGTCGTTTTGCCATTCACACCTGGACTTTTTCTAGCCTGCTTTATAGTGCTTGCGCCTTCTATGAGATGATACATAGCACTATCTTAAGCTACCATACACAAAAAAAATATCTGCTACATTTCCCACATGACACAAATGAATTTACTTTCTGACATCTGCCTAAAATGTAAGAATTTATTTTTAATTTTCTCTTTGTGTTTTCATGAGGACATCTCTGCATTCACACTCCGATGGAATTTACAACTTTTTCAATGTGAATAAACTGTTCTTTTTTCAGGTTCCCACGCGAAACCTATAGTGTGAACTACTTTCCACCGAAGTTATTGCTGCTTACTGAATGTTGTTCTTCCTAAAATCCCCTCTTTCTTCCCAGCTTATTCTCATCACTGCCAGAATGTCCATTTTGGTCTTACGTTTGCTGCACATCTTTTTTTAATTCGCTTTCAAAATAAACCATAAATATAGACATTTGTACATAAAGTTCATAATGCATACAGTGTTAGATATATTTTCGTGTCATTCACAAGTGATGGAGTTTCTGCTCCTTTACAAGTTTTAAAGAGCCATCAAGGCAATTAATGAAGCGATCTGACTTTTGCTGATAAAGTTGATGCTACCCCAACTCCAGCAATGACTAACAATGATTCACCTGGGTGTCTTTACCATTCATATGAAATTTTAATAACGCAGTTAAACACACCCTGACAAGGAGTTAAGACCCAACTCTAAACCGATCACCTCGATAGGAACTGAGGGCATAAGCCAAGAATCACGCTCTGCAGACACGCATCCAAGGTGTCAAAATGAAACCTGTATCCTGTAGCCATAATATTCCAGGTATAGAATCTATATTGGCTCAAATGCCTCTGTAATGTCTTTAAATGTCTTGATTCTCTAGCTGCTCCTTATCTGTCTTCATTTATTTTGGTCGCCTTAAGAAGTGGCAAGATATTTTCATTTGCATTTTAGGCCTACTTGACTGTTCCTCGTGAATCTTATCTTCACTGTAGAGTCAATTTCTTGAGTGCACTGACGCCTGCATTAAGAATACCTTAGAATCAGCTCTACGCTTCACACTACCTTGACTCTGTTTAAAGGAGGTTAAAGGATCTTTAACAGCATAGCCTTTTTGTCTATTTCTCTTTCTCATCAACTGTTTTAATTTCCATTTGTGTTCATGGGGCAGATTATTCTTCTAACGTGCTATGCCCCAGGAATGAGGTTAATTCCATCATCACATGCACACAAACATACCAAATTTGCAGACACTGACACCAGGGGCAACCATAATTATAAACCAGTTTGGTACCAAAAGAGCTGATGAGAGCTCCCAGTTTACAGATGTGAAACCGAGACTGAGAGGCATAATTAGGAATAAATGCATGCCAAGGTGCATACCCCAGATGTGTGGTGAGACGTGAGACCCACATCACCTTGGAGTTTCAACAAAGCCACTTGTTGCATGTGATGGCTTACTTAGCCGAGCGACTTTAGGTTTCTAAGTACACATTATGTGAGATTATAAGCTTCCCCATGTGGCCTGTATTTCTGTGCTTTCAAAATGTGTTGAAAGGCATTGCTATTAAATGAACCAAAACACAGTTTTCTCTTAATAAACCAAAATGCCTTAGGAATTTCGTTGCCTTTTTTTTCTTTAGTAAAGAGACGTAGAGGCAATGCGTTTTTTGTTATGATTTTCTATTTTGAGTATTTTCTCTTGCATACCTGTTTTTGTTTCAGTATATTTTGTTATGGTGTTACTTTTCAATTTAGTTTAATATATCGCCCTAGGCACCTGTTTTGGGACACCCTCTTTCAACTGTCCCACATGCCATGGCCTGTCATTTTGTGGACCATAAGAGTAGCTCTCAGATAGTCATTGGCGAGAGCCCCCGTCCCCTAAAGGGAGATATCTGGAAATATTGTGCAAGGTATTAATCTTCAATAGCCACAAATCAACATGCACAAATCCAGGAAGGGATAACAGTTCTACTGCCCTGCGTAACCAGTCCAACCCTCATACAATCAAAAGGGGAGACAAAAGTCAATATACGAATCTTTATCAACTAAGACAAAGGTCCCCTTGCCTACTAACTAAAGAATGGGCTGGATTTGGGGTGGGGGGAGGGATAGGGACAATGTATTGCTGTGCATGAAGGCCAACAGGGAAAATTGTGAGGTTGTGACTATGACGTCTGTGCTGTTGTGTGGCCACTACTGGCAAGGTGCCATTGTGCTTCCCTTGAAGACAGCCTATTGCAGTAAAGGAACTCCTTCTGCCCCTACATTTAGAGGGCGTTGGTTTGTGCTTGTCATTTTCAGCAGACACTTGCTTCATAGACTTAAATGGATTCACACTTCAAAACAACCCATAGCGCAGTTTTAAAACAATTGACTTACAATGGAATTGACCCCTCAACGCAGTCAACCATTCAAAAGGGATGGGATTTTAAGACTACTAGAGGCACAGACATATAGATCTTAAACCAGAAAGTAGTTCGGAGGAGTGATGCACCTGTTTCTTGTTCTTTCTAGACCATAGGTTTGAAAACTGGTATGAGAGACCCGAGCTCTGCTTAAATCTCAAGGGTCCTCCTAAATGTATCCATCATTTCTCCCCCAACTGACTGTAGAGTAGGCACTGTGACAGTGACACTACCCTCTCACAACTTTTTTGGAGTAAGAGGTAGTGGGCATAGAACATCCTGGACTTCACCTCCCATATTCACAAGCACGTGAATACAGCTCAGGTCTACCATGTTTGGTGGAAAATCTGACTGTTGCCGAATTAGCCTTTCATCCTTTTGAGGTAGACATAATGGATCCTTCTGCAGCAATCATTTAGAGGTTTCTCCTAAATCAAGGGTAATAGCCCCTGCAGTGACCATGCTATACATTTGAAATGTTCAGTGTTACATTAATGTATTATTACGTTTTCCGTTTTTACCGATTTTTACATGTAAATACAGACAGAACAGCTTTTCTTTTCCTTTTTTGCGTTTATTTTTTAATGCGGACAAAAGTGGCACATAGGTCTCCTTTGAATGATTCTCAATGGTGTCTGTCTTGACTGCCAGGCCAGTACCTGTGTAGATTGACAGGTAGTCAAGTTTACAATGCTTCGGATGTGCAGCTTTTTAATTTGTTCAACAATGCTGTTTTCAGATGAGTATATTGTATTGCATATAACTGCTTATAGAGCTAAAACCTGTTAAACATTCAAGAGTAAGGGTACATTAATCGGTTCAAGGTTGAAATATGCTTGATGCTATTGAATTTTTAACTAAGCACCACACATTTATGGGTAAATAAAGATACGAGCAGAAATAAAAATGGTTAAATATAAATGGAAAAATTAAAAAATATATAAATACTATAAACGGGGAGGCTTACTTATTATGTAGGCTTCAGTGGCCATGCCTATTTCTGTCAGTTTATGTGAAATAGTTACTACTAAACTTTTGACAGTAGTACCCTTCACTTTTTGCAATGATTAATTCACTAATATTGAATTTCAGTAACACAGCAATACAATTAATCCATAGAATTGGATTAATATGTGCTAATTCGATTACTACACATTTGTCAAGTTACTGTGGAACTCTAAACAGGACCTGAATGGAGTAAGAAAAACATCAACAGCTACCACATGTTAAGGTATCAGTGAGTTAGAGTTATGTGAAATACCACTTCTTAGTAGGTAAAGTATTAGAAATTATAGTTAAACAAGCATTGGCAAAGCCAATAGGTCTGACCTATGCAAGAGCTATTTTTGCTTTGCCAATGTGCTTTAGCCATGTTGTACACCAGTGTGGCTACTGTTCAGCACGGCTAAAAGTTAGAGGCATGGAGGAGAGTGGTGTGGAGTGTCGTAGAGTCGAATGGCTTAGAGTGGAGTAGAGTGCTGTAGAGTGGAGTGGCACAGAGTGTCATGTATTGGAGCGGCAAAGAGTGGAGTCACGAAGAGTAGAGTAGACTGGTGTAGAGTGCATTGGTCTAGAGCATGGGTACCCAAAAACATTTTCCCGGGGGCTGCAAAGTTTGGTCTTTGGTGTGACCGAGGGCTGCACTGATGCCAGCGGAGGAGGGGGGGGGTGTAGAGTGGGTATTGGTGAAGAGAAGCATGTATATCTACTGGCTGAACTCAATTGCGCAATGTGAAACCAGAAAACTTTGGATGAATCCCAGCTTCTCCACTTGACCAAACTGTGTGACCCTGGGCAATTGTTTTATTTAAATTCCCTCATTTTTCTTCATTATCACATATAAGAGGAGCTTGAAATAAATGACTTTAGGATGCGTGCTGTAGAAAACCATGTGCATGGATGTAATCACCAACGGCATTGTTGTCAGGGTAGGGGGGAGCATGAACATTTCTAAATTCATGTTTGAAAATCATCACTTGAAAAAAATACTTCTGAATGTGCTGCTATAATTTGATTTACTAAGGTGAAATGGTTCTACAGGTCAATGAAAAACACTTACAATTTTTAAAACACTATCATATTTTTACATGTTTGCTCTCTTTAAAAATGAAGGTATTCCTAGAGTTAAGGGCATAGTTACTTCCTTTTGTTTAACTGCAATTAACCTTTAAATAAGTGCTTGCTGTATATTTAACATGTTTTTAATGTTAGTGCTGAGTAAACAGAAGCCCAGTGCTGCTGTTGCTCAGGGGGCCACATGTGAAGGTCAGGAGTACCGCATGTGGCCCCCGGGCCGTACTTTGAGTATAACTAGTCTAGAGTGTTTCAGAGTATAATGATGTAGAGTGCAATGCCATAGAGTGCAGCGGCATAGAGTTCAGCGGCGTGAAATGCAGCAGCGTAGAATGCAGTGGCGTAGATTAGAGTGGTATATTAGAGTGCAGTGGTGCAGAGTGGAGTGGCATAGAGTGCAGTCGCGTAGAGTAGAGTGGCACAGAGTGCAGTAGCGTAGAGTGGTATGAAGTGGCGTAGAGTGCAATGGCACAGAGTGGAGTGATGCAGAGTGCAGTGGCATAGAGTGCAGTGATGCAGAGTAGAGTGGCATAGAGTGCCCTGGCAAGGAGTGCAGTAGTGCAGAGTAGATTGGCATAGAGTTCAGTGGCCGAGAGTGCAGTGTTGCATAGTAGAGTGTCGTAGAGTTCAGTGATGTAGAGTGGCATAGAGTGCATTGGCATAGAGTGCATTGGCATAGAGTGCATTGGCGTATAGTGCAGTGGCCTAGAGTACAGTGGTGCAGAGTAGAGTGCAGTGGCATAGTGCGAAGTGACATAGAATGCAATGGTGTAAAGTGCAGTGGTTTAGAGTAGAGTGGCGTAGAGTGCAGTGGCACAGAGAGGAGTGGTATAGAGTAGATTGTTTCAGAGTAGAGTGAGGTGGTGTAGATTAAAGTGGTGTAGGGTAGAGTGCAGTGGCATAAAGTGCAATGGAATAGAGTAAAGTGGTGTAGAGTGCAATGGCATAGATTGTAGTGTTGCACAGTAGATTAGAATGGTTTAAAGTAGATTGACGTATAGTGCAATGGCGTAGAGTTGAGTGTTACAGAGTAAAGTGCATTGGCGTAGAGTGTATTGACATAGAGTACAGTGGCGCAGAATGCAGTGTGCCAGAATAGCGTAGAGTGCTGTAGAATGGAGTTGTGCAGAGTAAATTGGAGTGGTGTAGACTGGAGTGGTGTAGAGTGCTGTGGCGAAGAGTGCAGTGGTGTAGAGTGGTATAGAGCGCATTGGCATAGAGTAGAGTGTTGCAGAGTAGAGTAGAGAGGTGTAGAGTCGAGTGGAGTAGAGTGCAGTGGCGTGGAGTGTTGTAAAGTGGAGTGGTGCAGAGTAGAGTGCAGTGGCCTAGAGTGGTGTAGAGTGGAGTGGGGTAGAGTGGAGTATGCATGGTGTGGTAGTGCACTGCCTTTAACAGGCAACACATTTTCAATTGAAATGACCATTACATTTGCTCAGACATACAGCTTTACTTATAAAGCTATACAGCACACAAATGATGTGTGGAAATGGCATCACCTAGTGCATTGATTTGTTTTTTATCATATTAAAGTATTTGTTTCGAACATACTTCAGATTTAACTAAAATGTGCTTCATTTGTGCATTTCCAATTCTGAAATACTTGCACAATTCATTTAAATGTTGTCTTGTGATAGAAAAAAAACCTTTCCTACCCCCAGTACCCAGCAAGATTGTCACATAACTCCTCTCACTTTGAAGTCAGAGAAAGAAGATTAAACACCAAGCTCCCTTCGAAGGCAGAGCCTGACATTTGACCTCTGTCTTTGAATGGACAGCAATTGCGACAAAATAAGATCGAGATTTACAGACCACTTTACAGAAAGGGCACTGGTGGCAGAATACAAGGGGAGTTGGTGTGAAGAGGCTGTCCTCCTTGGGAGGGAAGTATTCACCCTGGACTGCCTTAAACAAATAAAGTCAGCTAATAGAAAGCCAGAAAAAGTGAGTTACAAACCACAAAGCCAATGGTGAGCAACGGCCAGAAGGCATTCCCGGGGAAGCTTTTTGAATATCCCCTAGATGTCTTTAGCAACCTTGTAGGCTACGACCTAAAATGGCAAGCCCTCACTGCCACACTGTACTCACTTCCATTTAAGAAACGTCAGAACTGCCTCCATCAAAGTGCAAGAGATGTTTGAGGAGACCCAGTATTGTCCATTGAGTAAAAATAAGAGCCTGAACTCAGAAGCCAATAATGATTTTTCATTTAATGCTCTGTTTTTTTCCTGAGGTGTATTGGGAACACTTGCATCACATTTTACTCAACAAAATTCCACATGGAAATGGTTCCTCACAAAAAAATTATTCTGTGTGTGGTAGGGTTAAGTCCACAATGTGATGTGGGAACGAGTTCACTCACGCGGCATCCATCCATCCATCCACCCACCCACCCATCATCCCAATCCATCCATCCATCCATCCATCCATCCATCCATCATCCATCTCTACCTAGATAAAAACTGAGCAGAGATATATGTAAATATAATGAATGAATGAATGAATATAAAACTTGTAAAGCGCGAACTAAGCCCAAGGGCGTCAAGGCGCTATAAACGGACCTAAGAATGCAAACAGAAAGACATGCTCATACCGAGGTCTGAGAGAAAAGCCAGGTCTTTAAGGCCCTACGGAAAAGAGAATGGGACACCTGACTTGAGAGCTGTTCCGGGAGGGAGTTCCACAGTTTAGCAGCAGCAGTGGAGAAAGCTCGACCACCCCATGTGACCTTCTTAAATCTCTGTACCGTAAGCAGATTCTTATCTGCAGAACGGAGCCGCCTGTTGGGAACATAATGATGGAAAATGGACTTAATCGCTTCGGGTCCTGACCCATAATAGGCATTGTGAGTCATGCACAGGGTCTTGAAAAGGATCCTACGGTCCACAGGCAGCCAATGCAGCAACCTAATAGCATCTGTGACTGAATCATATTTAGGCAAGTTCATCACCAGCCTGGCAGCGGCATTCTGCACCATCTGCAGACGTCGCATCAGA
This sequence comes from Calotriton arnoldi, assembly GCA_963921515.1. Lineage (NCBI taxonomy): Eukaryota > Metazoa > Chordata > Amphibia > Caudata > Salamandridae > Calotriton > Calotriton arnoldi. The sequence goes on along the minus strand of CAWUFW010004324.1, from coordinate 855,421 downwards.
CCCTTGTTAATGCCCAGATAAAGTGCATTGCAATAATCCAATCTGGATATAACCAGTGCGATGACAGCCTGCTTACGTGCATCGAAAGAGAGATAGTGGGAGATTTTCCGTAGGATCCTAATGATCCCAAAACACGTGGAGACTGTCCTACTAACCTGAAGGTTCAAGGACAATGAGTTATCCACGATAACCCCCAGGTTTTTGCCATGGGAGACCGGAGAGGGGCAGACGCCAAGGGCATCCGGCCACCAGTCACTGGACCACACCTCCTGCTTACTCCCAAAAACCAAGACCTCCGTCTTCTCTCCATTCAGTTTTAAAAATTCTCCACCATCCAGGAGGATACTGCCTGCATACAGTTCCTAAAATTAAGGGCCGAATCATTTATGCTATGCGAAATAGACACCATAATTTGGGTGTCGTCCGCATAGGACAATAATTCCAGCCCAAAAGATCTCACAACCTTCGCAAGAGGGGCGACATAAATATTAAAAAGAGTAGGGCTCAGGGAGGAGCCCTGAGGAACACCACACAGCAGAGGTTTGGGGGCAGAGTAAAAACGACCAAGCTTAACCATCTGTGCCCGCTCACTAAGAAAGGAAGCAAGAAGCCCCAAAGCAGTGCCCCCAATACCTATCTCTCTGAGACGATCAATCAGTCTACAGGGAGACAGGGTATCAAAGGCTGCGGTGAGATCCAGTAGAACAAGAAGGGTGGTATGACCTGCATCCACTTGAACTCGAATATTATCAAATACAGCTGTCAAAGCAGTCTCTGTACTGTGAAGGCTTCTAAATCCATGTTGCGAGCCATCCAGTAAATGGAAATCCTTAAGATAAATACTGAGATGGGAATTGAGGTATGTTTCCAGAATCTTAGCTGGAACAGGAAGCAGGGAGATAGGGCGATAGTTCTTCAATTCATCAGGATCCAGAGAAGGTTTCTTCAAAAGAGGCTTCACTACAGCCGTCTTCCACAAAGTGGGAAATAGCCCCTCTGAGATGGCAATATTAAAAACATCCGTCAAATGAGGGACAATAGCTTCACGACCAAGTTTTAGCACCTTGAGGGGACAAGGATCCAGAGGGGAGCCTGATTTAACCCCTTCAAGGATCCGATCGGTCACCTCATAAGACATATTAGGGAAAGTAAGAAAACTGGGCGACCCCTCAATGGGTGCGGCACCAGTAGAGTGGAAGGTGGATCGGACAGATGACCCCGATAAGGGGTTGGAGGCTTCAAGCAGGGAATAGATATCTGCAATCTTAGTATGGAAAAAATCAGATAATTTATCACAGCGCTCCTGTGAAAAGATTGAGGGGTCGAAGGCAGGGGGAGAGGTGAGAGAATTTATTACCTTAAAGAGATCTCTAGAGGATCTCATAGAGTCAGTGGTTTTAGAGAAATATAATCTCTTTTCCTCCATGACGGCAATTTTATATTCTTTGAGGCCTTGCTTATGTAATGCCCTATTCAGCGGGTTTAGGTCTAGGCGCCAATGCCTCTCCTGTCTGCGGCAGCCCTGTCTCATCATTCTGAGCCTCTCCGTGAACCAAGGAGCAGAGGGTTTTTTCCTTGCTGAATAGTATTTACTAGGAGGTGCAAGAGTATCCATTGCTGCTAGCAAATGTTGCGATAATTCTACCGCTGCCAAGTTAGCATCATAAAACTTAGTGAGATCAAGATTGTTAAAAATTTTTGAGAGAGACTCATTACTTATGAGGCTAAAATTCCTCCTCTCGTCCGAATTCATATCACCAGAGATAATCAGCGCCGGAGACATAAAATGTAGGTCAAAAGGGACAGCAAAATGATCAGACCAGGCTAGGGGGATAGGTTCCCCCACAGTTACACGTGGGTCATTCGAAAAGACCCCATCAAGTATGTGTCCCGCTAGGTGGGTAGGCTTCTTGACCAGCTGAGAAAAACCACATCCATTCAAGGTGTCCAGAAGACCCAGGGCATCCCTGCAGTCGAGGTTGTCAAAGTGGAAATTAAAATCCCCCAGGAGAGTGAGATTAGATCTTTCACAGTAGGGCTCTAAGAGCCTGCTAAAATCCTGACTAAAGGCAGCCCTAGAACCAGGTGGCCTATAGCAAAGGATGCCAGAGAAACTTTCCGTAGGATGAAGATTAAGAGAAAAATAGAAAGCCTGGTAGAGATCAGGAGGAGCGGACAGAGCCTGAGTGCGACAGATCAGGGTTTCTCTATATTGAATGCCCACACCCCCTCCCCGCCGATCTACCCTGTCCATTCTAGCAAGGGTGTAACCAGTAGGAATAGCATCTACTAGGTCAGGACCAGAGGCATCAGTAGCCCAAGTTTCGGTAATAAAAACCCATGTTGGTTTCCTGGCTGATACAAAATCTCTAAAGGCAACCCTATTTTTAATCAGAGATCTGGCATTAATGAGAAAGCCCTGTGCAGTCTGTACTGTAGAATTGGTCCTAGTACTTTTATTATCCGAGGGAGTGTTACAAGCCTGTTTAAAAGGGGCATTATATCCTGTACAAACCAATATTCGCTTTTTAGCTAAAATATCCGGGTCCAGGGAGTGATGGCAGGGAGCCCAGGATGCCCGCAAAGCCAGCAGTGACTCTCGGGAAAGGCAAATCCGTTCCCGTTGACCAGCGATGGACAGGGCAGCATCTCCTGCGCGAGGCGCGATCTTAGCGCGGACAAGCGCAGACGGGCTTACCTTAGGCGCGCCTTTGGCGCGCCGGCGGCGCGCCCGCTGCGCGTGTCCGCTGCGCGACGAGCCTGCCATGCTGTTTAAATAGAGGAGCAGAGCTAGAGTGCTAACAGCCTTGGCTCCACCCCCCCAGAGACCGGAAGAAGCTGAAATGTACGCCGGCGCCCTCCACAACAAACGGGAACACCCGCGGTGGAACGGGGCGCTGGCGAAGTGAAGAGAAAGCACCACGAGAGAAACAATCTCCCGAGAGAAGTGGAGAAAAGGGAATAACTCCAAAAAGAATGTGCAAAATGCAAGAAGGCAGGGTAAGAGCAGCCAAAGTATCTGACACAAAGCACTTTACAACACTAAAAAACGAGTTTAAAAGCAAATTCAAATTTAAAAGCAGTGAGGCAATGAGTGAGGAGCTAAAACATCAGCAGCAGCATGGTGTCTGCGCGCGTCCCATAATGTGTTTGATTGCCATTGCCTCTTTTGCACCTGTCATGGCTGTTTAGGGTGATCGGAGTACTTTCGAAAAACATTTAACTTGCTGTTGATTGTACAGCTGGGTAGCGCTTCGTACATAAAGAAATGTCCGTTCTAGGCATGCGACTCTTTGGGGGGAGTCGGGGCGAAGGGGGTGAACATGGTGAATGCTTGTCTCTCAATTCTGGCTAAAGTGCAGCTCGGTGGGGCCGGCTGGAGCGGGTTTTATGACACAGTCTTTGAAGTGCGCTCCCCCCTTCGTCAGAGTGGTTTCACCTCAAGTGCTCTGGAGCCAGTTCCGCTCAGAGAGGAAGTTGAGCGTGCAGACAGATCTCGTGGCAGCGGTTGTCTCATCTGCAAGACATGTATGTACTTCAATAGCGCAGAAGTGGTTCAGACTTGATTGTTAACCTAATGACACTAGCTAAGAAACAAGTATACTCCACGAAGCAGAGATAACAGATAAAGCACATTACTCGATAATTATCATGTCTTTTAAGCTATTGTTCTCCGACTGAAGGGGCCTCATGAGGATGTATTACAATACACACAGATAAAGCCGTCATTAGATAAAAAAATAAAATCAGATTATACGTGTGGCACATTCTTAGGAAGTTTCATAGAAGTTTATAACAATACAAAAAGTATCATTTGGACTGCTAGGAAAAGGGTTTCCTATCGATATTACTTTGCACAGACGATGAAGAAAAAATTGCTTATATCAACATAGGTTGTAATATAATTATTTTGGTAAGAAAGATGTCCTACCCACCTCAAGGAATAATTTAACCTATGTCAGAGTGAACAACCAAAATCACTAAATTTCCCAAAGCTCAACCCTCACGTAGCTATGGCCCCGAGCAGACAGGCATAACTTAGAGGCAACATGAAAAGCGTTCATGCAGTAACAAAACAGTTATAAAGTCAAAACACAACACAATAAAAATCACAAACTGAATTTGAAAAATAGGGTAAATTTTAATTGCTAAAATAACATCAAAACTTCAACAAAAAAAAACACGGAACTGGAGGTATTAATTTTTACGTTTTAAATAAAAATAGTGCCAAAAAGCATTAAATGCCAACCGCGGTCAATTGGGCGCAGTAGACCGGGATCTAGGTGTGATTTTAGGCTGGCCAAAATAGAGTGCAGGTCGGATACAAGGACCAGGTTCGACCTAGGTGGAGGATTTACCTTAGAATGTAGTCTTAAAAAAGTCCAAAGTCTTCAGCTGGGCAAGGCAGCAGTCTGTAGCCAAAGGAGAGAGGATGTGGCCTTACGGCTAGAGCGGTCGACCTCGAAGCTGGGGAACCGGGTTCGAGTCTCGGCAGAGACGCTCCGCATCCTGTGATTCTGGGCAAATCACGTAATCTCCCTGTGCCCAACATAAATGTGTCCTTGTGTAACGCAACTAGTGCTCATGTAAAGTGCTCTGATACATTTGGGTCAAGTTCGCGCTATATAAAACTCCGAAAAAAAGAGGGCTCCACAAGGTGAGATAGCTGTTGATCGTGGTTCCGGTGAGGCTGTTGGTTTGGGCTGGAAAGCGAGAGAAACTCAAATTTTGCGATGAGGGATGGTCCCTCGCCTGCCGGATACTTTTGGCGCTTTTACCTAGTCAAGATTTTCTCATTTGCACTTTGTCATTTTTTTGCAGCTCGAGTTCTTCCAGTGGGTCAAAGCTGCAGACCTAGGCCGCAGAGAGCTCTACAAGATTGATACCATCGTCACAAGGTCCTGCTGAAGAGAATTTGCCATCGCGGGTATGCTCCAAGCATGGAAAACCTGAATTTTCAGCCCAGCGGCAAAACACTTTGGTTAGATTGGCTTGGCAGTGTTATCCCGGTCCTCCGGACTCAAAAATGTTCTAAGTTCCAGATTTTCAGGGGTGGTAGGAGAAGTCCAGCCATACATGGCCCAGGTTTCCAGGACCTCAGGAACAGTGATTGTACCACGAAATATTGAGCATAGGAATATTGTAATATAATATCATAGAAAACATACGAGGGACAAAATATCGAAAGATAGGTGCATATAGAGGGAGTATAGATTTACTATTTTTAACTCCCCATCTACATACTTTGAGATAGATATATATTGTCAAGCTACATATATTTGGAGCTAGGAATAGAAAATATATGCATACTTACCTTTTGATATTTTGTCCCTCAATATTCTGTCTACAATACTAAGGTCCCGCGATATTCCATACTCGATATTTAGAAGGCACTGCGGGGTCAGAGCTCACACCAGCAAAGGCCAAAAGCAGGGTCCAACTGGTTGGAACTGGTAAGCTGGCAGCTGCAGTAAAGACCACTTGTCTCTCATTGTGTCCCTGTTCTTTGAACAGGAGGTAAGCCTTATGACCCTTGGAATCATCTTTTTTATCTTGGGTGCAAGATGGCGAAGGCCCAGTCCTTGTGGGCTCCTCTCAGGTCTCAGATAACAGATCCATTCCTTTTTCAATCTTTCTCAGGTCCAGTTGTGTTTTGAGGAGGGTACTGGGAATGCTACATTTATGCCTGGCACTAGCTTGTGGGTGAGGGTGACTCCTGGATCCTCCTTAATCAATGGGGTAAAAGTTCTCACAGGTTACCCTGCCTACATTTGCGCATTTCCTGTGTCCCCCACTGCAAACAATCCCACAGTGCCCCTTTTTGCCTAAATCCAAGATGGTTAAACCCTTTTCCCTTTGTGCAGAGCCTGTGTGCCCACCCCAAATGTGTGTCCAGGGAAATGAGCAAACCCTTTTCTGTAGTCACTCCAAAGCAATTGTGGGACAACTCCCCCCTGGTATTGGTATCTGCCTAACTCAGTGACCAAAAGAAAGGGACTGTCCAAGTGTCATCTGACATCTGCCTGTCACAGGGGAGGTCCCTTTGAATGTTAAGTGGGTTCCTGGACACTGCCCAAATGGTCATCCCGCCAGAGGAAGAGAAACACCTTCCCACACCCGCGCCTTTGTGTAACGTTCTAACACAACCACGGCTGATGTGGCTATGCAATCTTATGGGAGCAAGACATAAATGCCAGAAGCAGATTCTCTACGCCACCAAGATCCTGTAGCCACCTGAAGGGTAAGAACAGTGTGCCGTGGAAAGGAGAAGTGAAGTAAACAAACTATAACGTCCTTGGGATTCCTCAATCTGACCGCATGAGTCCTCCTGGCTGCCGATACCTTCAGTGTTCAGTGTTCACGGTGTATCTAATAAATGCACAGTACATGTCTTTTAGCACTCTTCAGATAAATGAATATATGCATTGGCTATACAGTAAGTATACGTTCTTACCTAATACCTCCCACTTTCCCACCTATATGTATCAGCTGGAACCTTGTGCATGCAGTGCGCTCCTATGGGAAGTGAATACAAAGATGTAGGTAACTGTATGTACTGACCAATCACCTACTATATCGAGAAGAGATATTGATCAATACCTCATGAATAATGATAGTGCTCCAAACAGACCCAAAAAATGCAGTTCCATGAAATCATTCCCTACTACCAGTTGCAAAAGAAATCAAATATATGTACCTATACATCCAACTGAGGAGTAATGATTCCAAGGTTCATCCAAAAAAGATATACAAAAATAATAGTCTTTACTGTTCCCTTGCTTTAGGAGTAACGAAAATAATAGTTTTTTCCTTCTGTTTGCAGAGAAAATATTCACCAGCCGTAAGGTTCACCGAATCACAACACAGGACCATAAGGTTTGGATATCCAATTATATATATATATAAACATGAACATTACCAACATAGAAGAACAGTCAGCTGTTGGTAATGCCTTCTGTACCCTTTTTGTTTTGCAGGTTTCCATAGGAGGAGAAATCCGTGGTAGAAGTATGTCCAAGAAGCCAGCAACAGGTGGTGCAGGAAACGAAGAAACCAGAGTATTCACTGTGGCCTCAGGCAGAAAACCTTCCAAGAAATCAGGTAAGTAAATGTGCACTAGACATAGTAATTGCAGGCAACCTGAATGCCTCCCGGGTGCAGCCTTTATGCTGCTACACACGAGAAGCACTGCTGCAACTAGCGCAGACTTCTGGGAGAAGCATTGACGCAGGGAAGCGCGGCAAGACTAGACCGCGTCCCCTGTCTCAGCCCCCGTCCGAACTTCCGGGTTCTCAGCGGCATGGCTCGCATAGAGACGCGCAGCCACGGTCAGGACATTTTGTCTCTGCTCTGGGAGCAATTTTCATACCTCAGGCCGGGCTTGAGCATTCAGAGGTCTCTAGCTGGAAACTAATGCAAATCAACCTCCAGAGGCTCTAGCTAGGGAAAAGGTAACTTTCTAAGTACCCTTTTAAAACATTTATTAACAAATTAACTTCTCTTCTGGAATGAGCTTTTAATAAATATTACAAAGGGTCCAAGAATGATATTTCTGACTATTTCCTAGCCAAATATATAATTATTAAATTAAACAGTGCATCCCAGTGTTTCTCTATTGAACAGCCAGCCATGCTACAGTGAAAATAATATGTCTTTGTTCTGCCCTGGCACAGGGCTTGGGGAGCCAGTCCCAACTGGTTCTGGGGGGTACTGAAGCACTTTCTGTACAGTGCTCACACCCTCCTTTGTCAGGTTAGGCTCTGTCCCCAGACACACCACAGGGGGGTGGAGCCAGCATTGAACAAGGCAGGCACAGAACTATTCAGTGTCAGGGGCTATTCCTCCCACTACTCCAAATGCAGATCTGCCTATTCAGCCTAGCGCTGACTCACCCTGCCCCTCTGGAGCCACACACCTCACCAGCCCCTGTCACTCCAGAGCCAGACTTGCAATACACATCAGGCAGGCAAAGCCACATAGCACAAAGAAATGCCAACTTCTAAAAGTGGCATTTCTAAAATAGTGATAATAAATCTGCGCACACCATTACGCAGCATTTATTATTACTATTCCAAACATACCAAACTTGACCACGCTGCTTCTCTCATATCAGGAATTACCACTGACACACATATCAGGGAATCCCCAATGCATTCCTATGAGAGGGCAGCTTCACAGCAATGAGAAACCAAAATGGCTGTTTGTCACTACCAGGACATGTCACCCCATTAAGGTACATGTCCTACCTTTTACCTACAATGCACCCTGCCCATAGAGCTAGCTAGGGCCTACCTTAGGGGTGACTGATATGTAGAAAAAGGGGGGTCATAGACGTGGCACCCACTTTATGTGCCACGTCACAGCAGCAGTAAACTGCGCGCACAGGCCCTGCAATGGCAGAGGCCTGAGACAGCTTTGAAAGGCTACTTTGGTGGGTGGCGCAAGCAGCGCTGCAAGCCCACCAGCAGCATTTAATTTACCAGCCCTGGGTATCTGAGATACCACTTTACAAGGGACTGACAGGTAAATTAAATACGCTAAACAGGTGTAGACCAATCTTACCATGTTTACCACAGAGAGCACACGCACTTTACACTAGACAGCAGTGCTAAAGTGCTCAGACTCCTAAAACCACCAACACCAGGTCAGAAAAAAGACTAGGAGGAAGGCAAAAAGTTCAGGGATGACCCTGCAAAAAGGGCCAAGTCCAATATATGTATATACATTTTTTTTAAAACCCATAGATTAACCTATACTCTTATATGCAACATCAGTTTCATAACTATACAATAGACACCATTATTTTAAATATTAGAATCCTCTTTTAACAAAAACTGTTATACTATCAAGGCTATCCGTTCATTCGTTGTCTAAAGTGCAACGTGCAATGTCACTGAAATTCCATCTTTCATGATCTATAATACGCATAGTTAAACCATTTAAACAATATAAAGTGCTATCAATGAGATACTGACTGTGTATTTAACTCAGATAAAGTGCATTTTCCTATCATCTTAACCAGATTGTTCTCTACCTTGATAAAGTGCATCAACTCATATTCTGCCCTTAGCATCAGAGCAATTCCTAGAACAAAGTGCGATTGTGCTTAAATAAATGAACCTAAAACTACTTTGACGCGTTTACCCTTGCCGACTTTCTATCTCATCCATATGTTTCCATACAGAAGCATATCTTTTAGTAGCTCCGACCCTTTTCGCATAAGCTTCTTCATATTGTCTTATTTGAATATTTTTTTTATACCATTCTAGGTATGCTGGTACTTTTGTTGTCCTCCAGTTCTGGGAAATCAGGGAGCGTGCCACCAAGGAAGTAATTACTGTGAAAATGTCCTCCCCTCTAGTCATTGGCTTAGTTTGTCTCTGCTTTGATAAACCAAAAAGTGCTATTTCAGTCTCTGGTTCCAATCTTCTCTGCACGCCAAGGCTAAGCGCAGCACAAACTTTCTCCCAGAACTGTCTTAACATCGGGCATGTAAAAAAAACATGAAGCCAGCCTCCCTCATCCAATTGCTGACAACAAAAGCATTTATTCTCGACTTCTGGATGCATCTTATGGAGCGCTTTGGGAGTATAATATGCCATCCAGCGTTTTAAAAATGACATTCTTTTAAAGTTTGCCGCTCTTAATGCCTTGCTGCCATATTGCGAGATAGCTTGCCACTCAAGATCTGAGAAGCTACATTGCGTTTCCTGTTTGATCCTCTCCAGAAAGTTATTCACCAAGAGGGACTTCCCTTGACTCCATAATAATCTATACCAATTTCCCACCCCTCTTAGCTTTGTTCTAAAGAGAGCGGCAGTAGCAGGAAAGGCAGTACTTAGTCAAAAGATGAATAATATGAAGATCGCCAAAAAGGGGAAGCTTACACCGGTCTCCGCATCTAGCTTGGACCTCCTGCCAAGTAATGCATCTCCCGCCAATTATAAAATGACCCAGCTCTTTAAAACCGTTAGCTTCCCAAAATCTTATATGGCTATTCTGGATTTGGAGGCCTAAGCTCTTACATTCGGTAAGCTGCAGGTTCTCATACCCTGCAGAGCGAGCCTTCAAGGAGTAAAATGCCTGAAGTCTAATACGAAACTCCTTCAGTGTCTTGTATCTAGTGTTTTTGAAAGTTTTGCTGTTTTTATAAAAACCGGAATCTGAGACCCGGCTTCCTGAATCATCTTGTCCAGAAATAGCTATCCAAGAATCCCTTCCTGTCCATTAGACAGGCTATTATGTCTAAAAGGATGCTTCATAGTACGTACGGATTTGGGGAGTGCAAGCCTCCCCCCAATTAATATCAAGTTGGAGTACAGGGAATTTTACCCTTGGTGCCTTCTTATTCCAGATAAACTGTCGAAAAATTGTTTCCAACTCTTTGAAATACACCGTATTGATTTTAATTGGAACGTTTGTAAAAAGAAAAATTAATATCAGTAAAATCGCCATTTTTATAAGGGCTATACGACCGATCAATGTGAGGGAAGAAGTATCCATTTATAAAGTAGGTCTTTAATTTTTTTCAACCTTGCCCCATAATTTAATTGATAAATTTCCACATATTGATTTGTAACATATATCCCCAAATATCGAATCGGATCAGGGGAAAGAGCTTGCTGCTTTAGATTATCTGGAAGGAAATCACTAGGGGCCAGATGTACGACCTTTTTTCCGGCCGCAAACGGGAGAACCTCCCGTTTGCGACTGCAAAAAAGGGTAATAGCATGTACAAATGCTATTTTGCGAGTCCCTGACTCGCAAAATAGCATTTGCGACTCTCGCTATTAGGAAGTGGCGTCCCTTCCTAATAGCGAGTCAACATGCTATGTACTAGTGTTTTGCGACCGCATTTGCGGCCGTAAAACACTCGCAGTTTACCACCTACTTGAAGTAGGTGGTAAACCACTCACAAAGGGGAAGGGGTCCCTAGTGGACCCCTTCCCCTTTGTAAGTATGTTGGAAAATATTTTTTAAGAGCAGGCAGTGGTCCCAGAGACCACTGCCTGCCCTTAAAAAAATGAAACTGAAAGGTTTCATTTTTCTTTTTTAAATGCATCCCGTTTTCCTTCAAGGAAAACGGGCTGCATTTAAAAAAAAAAAAGCTGCTTTATTAAAAAGCAGTCCCAGACATGGTGGTCTGCTGAGCCCAGCAGGCCACCATCCCTGGGAGGGCTGTCATTCCCAATGGGCTCGCAAATTGCGAGAGGCTCATTAAAATTAATGAGCCTCGCAATTTGCGACCCCATTAGGATTCGCAAACAGTGTGAAATACACTGTTGTACATCGGAAATTGCGCCTCGCAAATTGCGTCTTGCAAAAGAGTCGCAATTTGCAATGCGCAATTTTCTTGGTCGTACATCTGGCCCCAGAAACATTGAGCAACAGAATTTCAGTCTTTTTATGATTGATTTTATACCCCCCAATTAATTCAAATTGTGCAAATTCTCTTAATGTCATTTCAATATTCTGTTATCCAGAGGCCTCTCGTTTGTCCCCTCCATCGGGTTCAACAAATTTGAATTTATGAAAGATTTGCATTTATTTTTCAGAAAAATCAGACTTAGGAATTTTTTTTCCACTAGACCCCTCGTGGATAATCATGATAATATCTCCGGTCTGAAACCTCCATCCGATTTTATCCCTACCTTGGACTCAGTTGGCCCTGAACTGGCCCTCTTTGAGAAGGCAGTTCTGTCTAAAATTGAACAAGTCATAAAATTTGTTCCCAGACCGTTTGACAATCTCTTGAGAACAGAGAATTCTGCTCTATTGTCCCTCAAGAACAATAGACAATTGACAATTAAGCCTTGTGATAAGGGGGAGGAATTGTGATTTTTGACACCTCTACATACATTGAGAAGATGAACATCCTTCTTTCATCCACACATCACTATAAACGCATTATGAGAAATCCTGAAACTGCATTGAAAAAACGGATTGTACATCTGGTGGAGGCGGCTGTGGAACAGGGATTTTTATGTACTAGTGAAGCTGAATATCTCACGCCCACACATACCCGGATGCCAATCATGTACGGAGTCCCTAAGACTCATAAAGATGTGTTGTCGCCCCCATTGAGACCTATTGTTTCCACGATTGGGGCGGCCATTGAGCCTCTCTCTAAATATGTGGATCAATTCCTCAAACCCCTAGTCCAGAAATTGGACTCTTTTGTTAAAGACACAGGACATTTCATCTCTAGAATTGAAGGGATGTCGTACTGCAATGATAGGGAACTCCTAGTCACGTTGGACTTGGAGTCCCTATACACGAATATACCGCAGGATGGTGCTATGAGAGCCATACAGGAAACCCTTTCCAATGAACCTGACATCACAAATGCCCCATTTATCCTTGAGTGTCTCCAAGTGGTCCTCGGAGAGAACTATTTTGAGTTCAACTGCAGCTTTTTTCATCAGATCCAGGGAGTCAGTATGGGAGCGTCCTGTGCCCCTAGTGTCTCTTGCCTATACATGGGCCAGTTTGAACGAATCCACATATACAATGAGATGGCCCCTTTCCATGAAAATGTCCGAGCATGGTCTCGGTTCATTGACGACATCTTTTTCATCTGGGAAGGGGATTCTACTACTCTAGATGAATTCATCTCATGGATTAACGCGGCTGATGTGAACTTGAAATTCACGGCTCATTCTAGCAGGCACAAATTGGAATTCCTTGATGTCTGGGTCGAACATAATGAGAACAAACTATTTGTCTCATTGTACATCAAACCTACTGCCAGAAACACTTTGCTGCAGTATGGGAGTTACCATCCCCGTTTTCAAAAAGACAGTATTCCCTTTAGTCAGTTTCTCCGTCTACGGAGAAACTGTACTAATATTATTGATTTTCTCAAACAAGCAGACGTCCTGAGAAGTAAACTTGTCAATCGTGGATACCCTCTTAAATTGGTCAAGGACTCCTTCAAGCGAGCCCGGTATTTTAACCGGGAAGCCATGTTTCAGATCCAGGAAAGCAAGAAAATGGACAGAGTGGTTTGTGTTACCAAACACTCTAACATCAATCATACAATCAGACACACTGTCAACTCCCTTTGGTACTTGTTAAACCTGGATAACAGTGAGCCTAAACTTGCTAAGCCACTGTTTGCATTTAAGAGAAATAAGAACTTGAAAAACCATCTAGTGAGTGGCAAGATAACTCAAGCCTCTGGCGTTTGCCAGAAGTCCATCACAGGTCATAATCCTATTCATGGCAACCACAGATGTGGTTCTTGCCAGGCGTGTGCTCATGCCTTGATAGGTGACGTCATTAAGATCAGGGAACATTCCATATCACTTTCTGACATGACGAATTGTAGGACATCAAATGTGGTGTATATCATCATATGTCCGTGTGATTCCATTTATATTGGCGAGACAGGACGTGAAGTGAGACTCAGAATTGGTGAGCACAAATCAAACATACGTACAAAAAGACATCAGCACCTTTGGTGGAGCACTGGCTCAATAAACATCATACTGAACTAGATCTCAGATGGTCTATTCTTGAGAAAATTAAAGTGCCTTCTGGGAATTATTCCACGCAGGTCAGAAAAACGGGAAGTCTTTTGGATTTATTTCCTTAAATCTGTGAAGAACGGCCTTAATGAGTATTGCCCCTGGGAGAATGCCATTATATAAGAACTGCTTATTTGACCTTTTTTTTTATGTCTGTTTGGTTTTTAATATCTTATTGTTGCTGTAGTCATTTGTTGTTTTACATATTTTACCTTGATGATAAGGTATTATTATTCATTCTTCTTTTATTTTTATTTTTTTCTCCTATTTTGGTGTTGTTTGTATTGTTTGGTGCTTTATTATTATCGTTGTTTTATTGTTCGTTATTTGTGGTAATCCGATTTCTCCCATTTCAATATGGCCGCTGTTTCTTTGCCGGTTATCTTTCTTGGGCTTGCGTGTCCTTCGTTTGTGTTTGCATCGTCCATCCTGGCGGGCTTCCGGTTGATTCGTTCTAAATACCTAGCCGGTTTCCACTCACCTCTCATTCCGACGTGAGAGGGAAACGGGTAACATCATTACCCGGTCGTTGATTGTGGATCGTATCTTCAGGTAATGACCTCGGCTCTATGGGCTAACCGCGTATAGGTATCCATCTCTGCGGGGGTCTCTTAGTTGCGCAGACCCTGCATGGCCTGAGGGATCGTTTTCAACTTTGCCAACTGTAGTAATACACGAGCCTTGTCATTTGGGATTAGCCTTCTATTGTTGAGTTACATCGTTGGGTTTGTTTATTGCTAAACGTCTTTTCTTCAGTTTGCGACAATCTTTTCGGAACATTTCTAACTCTTGCTCTTCGTTATTTTTTAAGATCCATTTCCTATACTACGCTTTTAACAAAGGACGACAGTGAAAGCCGATATGGCTGAATTCTTGAAAGTGTGAATATTCGTCAAGTGCTCCTTCATGCCTACACTTCCGGGTAGGTTTATATGGGCAGTCCTTGGACATCTTTTTCTTGTCATTTTTTCTTGTCATTTCTCTCTTAGTATTTTATTGTTTATAACAAACTGCGATTGTTTGTTCATTTAATAGATATGTTGGATGCAGCTGCTTAGCATCCGTAGACCTATATGGCTAATGTTTCAATATTATTCTGTCGGATGATGTCTTGTCAGAATACCTCAATAGGTATCTCCATATATTTATTTCTATGTTGTGGGGGTCTTTAATGAATCCACCTCTGACTTGACTATTATCACTTGTTTTTACTCATTTTGGGAACTATTATAAATAGTCTTTTTTGGTGGTTGGTTGTGTTTTCTTTCTGTGGGTATAAGTACTAAAGTCACTGGTTTTTTCTGATTTTTTTGAAAACGCATGACCCAGTCTTGGTTATCTCTTTTCCTTTCTTGATGCACATTTCCTCCATTTGTTTCCTTGACCATTTTTGTCTGACCTTAATCCTTTCATTTTTAGTTATCATTCTTCCCAAGGCCTCTCGTGCATGTACTGACTATTATGTGAAGTTTGCAACTGAGTATTGGAAATCATATATGTTTATGTTATTATAGGTATTTGAGTGTCCCACGCCATCTAATTCACTGCATATGACCTGCCCTGAGGAAGGTGTAGCCCTTGTATAGGGTTTTCACCGAAACGCGCGTCAGCGTTGGTCCTTTTAAATCCTGAAGTGGTTTTCTATTTACCATCCGGACCAGTTTATTAGAACATCTACATACCTTTTGGCCTTTTTAAATACCGGGATAGATGCTTTATGTATGAATGTTTGATGGATGCAAAGAGCTCCTGTGAATTTTTGAGTGTGTATGTGTGGATGACGGTTTGCTGTGGGGTACTCTTTTTATTGTGTTTTCTTATTGTATTTCATTTGTATGTATCACCTTGCTATAATACAGTATATTTTTTGATACTTTGTTAATAAAAAGAAAAAACGATTTATTGTATTTTTTGTTTTTCCTTCAATACATGCACTGGATTGCCTTGGTTGTTTAGGTATAATTATAGGACTCCTTTGTGGGCCTTAATGATCAATCTCTCGAACGGGTGGGTATTTTTCTACTGTCTTGTGCTATTCTGGATTTGGAGGCCTAAGCTCTTACATTCGGTAAGCTGCAGGTTCTCATACCCTGCAGAGCGAGCCTTCAAGGAGTAAAATGCCTGAAGTCTAATACGAAACTCCTTCAGTGTCTTGTATCTAGTGTTTTTGGAAGTTTTGCTGTTTTTATAAAAACCGGAATCTGAGACCCGGCTTCCTGAATCATCTTGTCCAGAAAAAGCTATCCAAGAATCCCTTCCTGTCCATTAGACGGGCTATTATGTCTAAAAAGGATGCTTCATAGTACGTACGGATTTGGGGGAGTGCAAGCCTCCCCCCCCCAATTAATATCAAGTTGGAGTACAGGGAATTTTACCCTTGGTGCCTTCTTATTCCAGATAAACTGTCGAAAAATTGTTTCCAACTCTTTGAAATACACCGTATTGATTTTAATTGGAACGTTTGTAAAAAGAAAAATTAATATCAGTAAAATCGCCATTTTTATAAGGGCTATACGACCGATCAATGTGAGGGGAAGAAGTATCCATTTATCAAGTAGGTCTTTAATTTTTTTCAACCTTGCCCCATAATTTAATTGATAAATTTCCACATATTGATTTGTAACATATATCCCCAAATATCGAATCGGATCAGGGGAAAGAGCTTGCTGCTTTAGAATATCTGGAAGGAAATCACTAGGGGCCAGATGTACGACCTTTTTTCCGGCCGCAAACGGGAGAACCTCCCGTTTGCGACTGCAAAAAAGGGTAATAGCATGTACAAATGCTATTTTGCGAGTCCCTGACTCGCAAAATAGCATTTGCGACTCTCGCTATTAGGAAGGGGCGTCCCTTCCTAATAGCGAGTCAACATGCTATGTACTAGTGTTTTGCGACCGCATTTGCGGCCGCAAAACACTCGCAGTTTACCACCTACTTGAAGTAGGTGGTAAACCACTCACAAAGGGGAAGGGGTCCCTAGTGGACCCCTTCCCCTTTGTAAGTATGTTGGAAAATATTTTTTAAGAGCAGGCAGTGGTCCCAGAGACCACTGCCTGCCCTTAAAAAAATGAAACTGAAAGGTTTCATTTTTCTTTTTTACATGCATCCCGTTTTCCTTCAAGGAAAACGGGCTGCATTTAAAAAAAAAAAGCTGCTTTATGAAAAAGCAGTCCCAGACATGGTGGTCTGCTGAGCCCAGCAGGCCACCATCCCTGGGAGGGCTGTCATTCCCAATGGGCTCGCAAATTGCGAGAGGCTCATTAATATTAATGAGCCTCACAATTTGCGACCCCCATTAGGAATCGCAAACAGTGTGAAATACACTGTTGTACATCGGAAATTGCGCCTCGCAAATTGCGTCTTGCAAAAGAGTCGCAATTTGCGATGCGCAATTTTCTTGGTCGTACATCTGGCCCCAGAAACATTAAGCAACAGAATTTCAGTCTTTTTATGATTGATTTTATACCCCCCAATTAATTCAAACTGTGCAAATTCTCTTAATGTCATTTCAATATTCTGTTTTTCAGGTCTAAGATACAAAATAATGTTGTCTGCAAACAGTTTTAATTTCAACATTCCTGCTGTTGGTGTTTTAATCTCCACGTTATCGCGGATCCTAATGGCCAAAGGTTCAATAAAAAAGATAAATAATGTGGGAGATAGGGGACACCCCTGTCGAGTTCCCCGATTTATATCGACCGTACCAGCTAGCTTAGAATTTATAAAGACCTGCGCCTGGGCCCCTTGATATATATTCTGTAGCATGATAATAATCTGGGGAGGAATCGAGACCCTTTCAAGACCATAGAAGAGAGCATCACAATTCACCAGATAGAACGCCTTCTCTGCGTCGACCATCATTATAAGAGCTGGTGTTTGACTAATATTAAAAAATCAAGTGTTTGAACTAAGAATCCTGTGTTGGATGACATTGACCTGCCTGCCAAGAACCCTGTTTGATCCTTATGGATCCCATACTGTGCTTCTGGAATGAATCGGTTTGCCTAGATTTTCATAAAACATTTTGTAATCAGAATTTATCAGGCTAATTTGCCTGTATGAAGTAACATCCCCGGGATTCATACCCTTCTTAACAAAACTAGCAATGGAAGAGTCTTTAAAAGTTAATGGAACCTCACCTCCTGCCTTAACATAGTTAAAGAGCTCAAGCAAAAACGGTACTAACTCTTCTGAAAACGCCTTGTAGAATCCTGTCGGAAGGCCATCGTTACCTCTGGCCTTCCTTCTTGGCATTGAGGCTAAGGCCTTCTGAATTTTGGCTGCAGAAATATCTGCTGTCATCTCTTCTTTCTGCGTACTTGATATCTGTGGCAGGTTTATATAGTAAAATTACTGATGTATTTCTTCTTTCGACACCATATATTTAGTTGCGTATAGTTCATTGTAATGATCTAAAAATATTTTAGCGATTATATCCGTTTCGGATACTCGGGTCCTCGTCCCTGGCTCTAAAAGTTCATTAATTGCTGCGGCTTCCTGCTTTACCTTAGTTAACCAGGCTAAACATTTTCTTATCATTTGACTTTCCTCATAAACTCTCTGCTGGAATGACCGTGAGCTATTTATTTCTTCTATAATAAAGAACTCCCTTAACTTCTGTTTTGCTTTATTTATCTGCCCCTCTGCTAGTTCCATCCCCCAGGGAGCTATTTTTCCTCAACAAAGCAGTATCAACTGCCTGCTGAAGTTCAGCTATACATGACCTTCGGGTTTTTGTTTGCGCAGCCATAAAAGCCATCATTTGCCAACGTACTGAGGCCTTAAAAGCCCCCCAGATAGAAAAGAGCATTGCTGTACCCTTGTTAACCTGAAAGAACTCTTTTATCCATTTTCTCGTGCTATCCATCCATTGCTGGTTTTTTAAAAGTAGTCGATCCATCTGCCACCTGGATCTTTCCCTCTTTCTTACATCTAATTCGATTTCAATTTTTACCAGCGAATGATCTGAAAATGAGTTGGCCCATATTTCCGAGTTAAGACAGTTCAAGGAGCGAGAGATAAGAAAAAAATCAATGCGAGAGGCAGATTGGTATTG
The DNA here is from genome assembly GCA_963921515.1 of Calotriton arnoldi. Lineage (NCBI taxonomy): Eukaryota > Metazoa > Chordata > Amphibia > Caudata > Salamandridae > Calotriton > Calotriton arnoldi. The sequence continues at coordinate 836,836 of CAWUFW010004324.1, read as the reverse complement.
ACGGGAATAGTAAGTATACTGCAACATTTCCCCATGACCCTTTCGCCATGGGTCGATTAATTGATAATCTTGTTTTATAACGTCTATTACTTTTTTAGTCCTAGGCTTCAGTTGTTTCTTTGTTTTATTCAACGTACCCTTCCCCAAGTCTTGAACAAAATTGAATTCCCCCCCTAAAATTATGGGTCCCATCACCCCTCTGGCTAGATCGGTGATCTTCATAATAGCTGTGGGGTCGTCTACAATCAATGCATAGTAATTCACAAAATTAAATGTATTACCATTTACCCTGGCTGTAACACATATCCATCTACCATAAGGGTCTCTCTGGACTTAGCAATCTCCCAATCTATCCCTTGCCCAAAGTAATTGGCTACCCCGCTAATTGCCGCCCCAGCCGAAGCAAAATATGCCTTAGAGAAGGATTTAGGGATGAAGAGCTTAGGTGTGTTTGTCTTAAGATGGGTTTCCTGAAGAAACAGAATTCGTGGTGAAAATGAAGTTAACCATCTCATTAGCCCACCATATTTTTAGGTCGAGCCTATAGCGGCAGCGCGCATGCGCTGCTCGCTTTGCGAGGCATGCAGTTATCTAGTACGGAGTGGAAGCTCTGTGGAAGCTCCGCCCACTCTCCGCCCATGTTTTTAATTGGCTCGTGTCATTGTCTTTGGTCTTTGGTAAATGCTGCCGTCTGATTGATTATGAGGCTTATTAGTCCCTCCTTATTATGGCCATGTCGTCATTTGTACCCTCCCATGGCTACTGGCCCCTTTACTTTGAGTGTTACACAGTACGGTACGTGTAACGTTATTTAGACTATGAGCACTACTTTGTCCCTTCTCGCCCCCTTCTGCCCCCGCCCGCACTCCCGTTGTCCGTGCTCCCCCCGTTGTCCGTGATGAAATGCAATAGCTCTCGCATAAATGCGAGTCCTATTGCATTGCAAATGCTTGTTTATCCAGCTGTGAAGTTTATAGTGTATTATTTTATAAGGTTAACTCTTGGGTCAGAAGCTAGATACTGCTGCATGCATTTTGATATAATACGTTTGCTTGTGATAGGAAACCACAATGCCCTGTACTTGCTCTTCCACTTTATCTTTACTAGAGGGGCGGTATAATCAGGGAGCTGAATATGGTACAGTCCGTCAGGCCCCATGTTTGCTTAGTGAATGGTTCAGCCGGGGTGGCGACAGCATTCCAGAGAGCCATGCAAAGAGTGTGTATGCTAAGTGAGCTGCTGTGCAGCGGTAGTCTCTGGCTGTCTCGCTGGATCTCTGGGCTGTTTGAAGGGGGCTCTGCCACAAAGTGAATTACAGATCTTGCTCTGCTGTTCCTGGATAAACGGTCGCGTGCCCCTCTGTTCAAGAGTATGGTACCGCCCGGCTGCTGCTGATCCCGGATCTGAATTTTCTGCTGGGGAGCCACAGGGTCGCTTACCACATGAGGTGCTCTGTATTGGCCAGTCCACCTGCCCACGATGGACGATGAGAGGTATGTGCTTGCTGCGGGTAACAAAAGAAAAAAAGTAGACAAAGGGCACACTAAATCAAAACAGCAGCCTGCTGGTGAGTGGCTGAGATCGAGAAACTAGCTGCCAGCTGGGAGCGCATGCATACCTGGGTAGACAGGTTGCCGCGTGGCTACAGGAAAGGGGAGAACACCAGCTGCTAACATTCTGGGTATCAGTTGCAAAAGGTAGACAGAGCCCCTAACTCGGAACTTGCTGGAGCTACATGATGAGGGTGACAGGAAAGCAAGAGCAGGCAACCTGCTGCATGAATGACAGGAGGGCGAAGCAAGCAGCCAGGCTGCAGGAGATGGGTAGCTGGGGTCACAGTAAGCGCTAGCCTTCTGGCAGGGGGTCCTAAGACCGTTACACGAGAGCAGTCTGCCCTGCAGATGGTTAGCTATGGTCGAGGTCAGCTGGCTTGCTAGAGGCAGAAGGCTAGACTTGTAGTGATTTATTAGGATGAGCAGGGTCGGACGGGGACAGAAACTAGGCCCTGGCACCAAAATAAGTGGCCCCTATTAGCGAATCAGATAGCTAAAAAACTGGCCCACATTTTCAAATCGAGGCAGTTTGTAACTTGTAAAGATACGTTGTGTTGGTGTTTTGCAAGGTAAGGGAGATTGCATGGATCTGAGCTTGTTGCAGGCAATGTTAATGGTAATATCGGGGAATCACCAGTAAAAGCCAGCCCACCAGACCTTATAGCAGGCCCACAAACAGCCAGAAAAACGGCCCACACACAGAGCTGTCAGATTAGCCCTTCTGGCATTGCCAGATTGCCCTATAGAACAGTCTGACCCTGGCATAGAGACAACCATGGTGGATAGGCAGAGGCCGGCGCAGATGGGCATCCAGGCACAGGCAACAGTTTCGAGCAGCTTGCAGCAGTTGAATAGCTGTGTTGTTGCATTGCTATGATTTTTGCTCAGAGGGTTGCTACCACTAGTGTGTCCCCATAGTCTGTATTGGGTTGAAGCCAGAGCTTGTGGTGCTGCAGACCGGCATTGGAGATGACTAGTGACATCAGGGAGTAAAGCAGGCAGTCTGACTGCACATGGCCGCAGGAGCAAGTAGATATTAGGAGAGGAAAGCTCGGCATTAAAAGTGTTGAGAAGGCATCTGCTTGAAACGTACTGTACAGCAAATACCAGTGACCCCTGAAAGTGAGTTCAGAGGAATAAAGCAAATGGCCTACTGGAGACAGACAGGTAAGGCCATGTGCCTACATAACCTTTTGAAGTTTAGGTCAATATGTAGTGTACCCAATAGCATTCTGTCTGCCAGAGTTGTATAGTTATGGCCTGGGGAGTAGAGGATGAAGGTCATGTGGTGAAAAGGGCGCCATGTATTTTGGGAATCAAGAAAGGTTAATTTGCTTAGATAGAAGGAGACAGTGATGGGCAACTCCTGCACCTTAGGATCAGGAAACACTCAGTGCACTGGCCGCCGAGAACTGATGTGTGGGTCAGAGGGTGACAGAAGTAGCAATGTGTTTGAAAATGAAATCTGAGCACAGTGCGACAAAGCAGCAGAGCCCAGCTGGTGAAAAGTGTTAGAAATTAGAAGTGGGTAGAAAACAGCTAACTGGTGTTCGGGTAGGAGAACAGTAACAAGCATTTGCAATGCAATAGGTCTCGCATTTACGCGAGTTTGGCTATTGACATTGCAAATGACAATGCCTTTTATTTTTGTTTTCATTTTTATAACACAAATAAAAGGCATTGCCATTTACAATGCCAATAGCTTAAACTCGCGTAAATGCGAGACATATTGATTGCAAATGCTTGCTGCTTATTGTATATGCCATTTACATTGACTGTAATTATTTGGACTTTAAGACCCATCCCTAGAGTTGTTGCTTGAATTTAAGGTGTCGTCATCAATATATTTCTTGCCAATATCTTTCCCTCTATAATTCTGTTCATTTTTTCTAGCCATATCACCCTCCCCCTGTGCCCACTCCCCCACCACTCAGAGGAAGGGGAATTGCGCACAGTGCCCCTCTCCCCTCGGGTTGACGCCCCTACTGAGTGCCATGGTGTTGCACCCTAGGTGAAAAATTACACCCCCCACCCATTATCCTGTTGCTGTATTCCATTTACTATTTCTTATCTATTTCCCGGTGGAAATTTCTTGCAACAATTCCTGAGCTTCATCTATGTTTGCGAATATATGAAATTTTCCTCTCACTCTGGGCCATATGTAGGTAATTTCTATTTACCGATTCCTAAATACCGAATTTTACCGATTCGGTATTTAAGAATCGGTAAATAGAATGTAGGTAAACATTCGGTAAATTTTACCGATTCGGTAATATTCGGTATTACCGATTCGGTATTTACCGAATCGGTAATAAGGAATACCTTCCCATTCATTCCTATGGGCCTGGAGGCCCATAGGAATGAATGGGAAGCCATTCACTATTACCGATTCAGTAAATATCGAATCGGTAATAGGGGGAGCATATTCAAGGGTGGCAGGGTGTCAAATTGACACCCTGTTGCACCCCTGAATCGTGCATGTGTGCACATGTGGCGCACATACATGCCCTAAGGGCATGTATGTCTGCCACATGGCACTTTTAAAACTGCACCAAATTGCTTTTTAAAAGGTATTCAGTATTTACCACCAACCTGTAGTTGGTGGTAAATAACGAATCCTTAAACCAAAAATGCACTCACTTGAGTGCTCCCTACATAGGATTTAAGGAATCGGTAATTTACCGATTCCTTAAAATAACGAATCGGTAAATTACCGATTCCTTAAATCCGGCCTCCTACATCTCAATTGCCTAAATACCGGTCGGTAACGGGAGATTTACCGAATTTCGGCCGTTACCGACCGGTATTTAGCTACCTACATATGGCCCTAAGACCCTTAACTTGGACTGCTGTGCTATCGCAGCCTGTGCGCCCTGGGCCTTAAATAAATACAGGAGCTTAACAAATTCCTTTAAACGACGCGCCGCAGCCGCTGACATGTCAGAGAAAATACGGTAGCTGGATCCTTCATCAATAAAAAATAGCTTCTTCTGGATGGATTTAGTGAGTATCTGTTCTTTAATCCAGTAATCTGCAAAGTTCACTAAGATTGTCCGTGGCAATTTTGAGTTGGGAAATGGCTTAGACGGTACCCTATGAGCTCTTGTAATAGTGAGGTCACCTGAAAATTCTGGGATTACATTTTTTTAAATAAATGTCTCGACCCATTGAATAGTTTGGCCCCCTTCACATCCTTCTGGAACCCCAACTAGACGCAGGTTAGACCGCCGGGAATGATTTTCCAGCTTCCTGTACTCATGTAAAAGCTGATGTGGGGGCACTAGGGTTCCTGTCACCATTGTGACACTAGCTCCTGTGTCCCTATAGGCTACAGCTTCATGACCATTGATCAGAGGCTCCTGTCTGTACTTGCCCAAAGTATTGGGACTTTTGGTAAATGTGGCAAAGCCCATGCCACCACCACAGACTAAGGTGGCCTGTGTGGGGGATTGGCTAGGCCAGTATCCACCTCAGTACCCCATGAGAGCCCAACTAAATCTTTGGGTGTGCTACTACTACCTGGGGGGTTACTGCCAGGAGCACTAGGGGGTGCTGTATTAGTAGGAGGAATATTTTCCTTATTGCTGGCCTTGGGGTAATCAGAATCATACTTCTTGTGGCCTTGCTTTTTACAAACAAAGCAATAAGGTTTCTTTCCAGAGGAAGCAGAAGTTTGGGACCCACCCCCAGAGGAGGACTTTTGGGGACCTTCAGAGGACTTCTCTTTAGATTTATCCCCACCTTTCTCTTGGGTTTTAGAAGTATCTTTCTTCTGGTCACCACCACCTTGGTTCTTCTGCTTAACCCTGGTTCTGACCTATTTATCTGCCTTCTTTCCCAATTCTTGGGGGCAACGTCAGATCTGAGCCCACCAGGTACTGGTGCTAAAGCTATTTTTGACAATTACTAAGGATTGGCTCCCTCATAATCAAATTGTACAATCCTAAATAGCCAAGCAACCATCCTTCCAGAGCCTTTGTGGCACTATCCACAAAGTCTACCCAATCCTGGGTTTGTGCTTTTTGGGTGTCTCTGAACTTAATCCTGCATTGTTCAGGGGTTAAGCCAAACCCATCAATGAGAGCACTCTTCAAAACTGAGTAATTGTCAGCATCCTCTTCTCTAACAGTGAAGAGCTTATCTCTACCTTTGTCAGCAGAGGAGAGCCACAAGATAGCTGCCCACTGCTCTTGAGGGACCTTCTGAACTTTACAGGCCCTCTCTAAAGCAGTTATCAATTTGTGGATGTCATCCCCAACATGGTAGGGAGGGACTATCTTGCTCAGGTTCCTATGGTCAAAAGAAGTTTCTCTAACTCTAGGGACCTTGTTGCTGCCACCATGGGACTCTAGTCCCAATTTCTTCCTAGCTCTCTGGGCTTCTAGGGACTCTTTATCCAGGGCCAGCTGCTCTTGCCTGAGCCTAAGCCTAGCTTTCTCAAGTTCAAGTAGCTGGTATTCCCTGTCAAAAGAGTGGTCCCTCTTACTAGAAATGGAGGTCCCTGCTGAATGTCCTGAGGCTTGGGATTCCCTTGAGGAGGATCTAGACCTCCTAGGTCTACTCTGCACTCTCCCAGGAGGAAGAAAGGGGGCCTCTTCAAGGCAGCCTGCAGTATCCCCTGGGAGATCTGAGTTGTCCAGGAGGGAAACATCAGGCTCCACCTGGTCAGGGTTAGATTCAAGGTCAAAGAGGGGTCTCCCTCCTGGCCTATCCTCATGCCCTGTCCCACCCACTCTACCCTGATCATCTGACCCTGAAGACTTCCTGAGGTCATCTAGCAGTAACACCTCTAAGAGGCGTTGAGTAGTGGCTCCTTTCCCTGTCTTCAACTTTCTAGAGGATACAGTACTTTCAGTTCCTGGAACAAAAGTTCACTGTAGCTAGCAGTCAGAGAGCCACTGGCATCTCCTTTGGAAGACATACTAAGTGTGGTGTGGTGTTGCACCTACCTAACCTAGTGGGAACTAAACTCTCTTAGGTTGGAGAAAGGGTGTGCTAGACACTTAACTGCCCAATCCTAAGGTCAGTAGAACTTACTTATTCTAAGCTTGTATTATATGTGCCTAGAAGTAGTGATAGTTTTTCAATTAATCAATACAAAGACATATATGGTAAAACAATGCAGGCTTGAATCCCAACCGCTGCACACCAATGTGAGAAGCTGGCCTGGTATATGATGCACACTTATGTAAGTGGACACCTTGCACCAGTCCAGACAACCCGTATGGTGATGTAAGACGTCTTAGACAACCTTAGAAAGCTCTCTAAGTGGTAGCTGTGGAGAGCAGCCTTAACGCTTAGTCCAGAAGGAGTGTAAAGCAGCTTGTTTTACCAGAATTCAATCTTATAGTATAGATGAAGTGAAAAAGAACCACACCAAGTATTTATAAAAATATGTATTTAATATATAATACTCTCTAGAATGTTCAAGTATCTCCAACATGGAGATAAACACAATGTACACAATACTTCAGTTAGAAATGCAGTAAACAGCACGATATACACTGTGGACCCCAGGGTGCGAACAAACCATATATTAGGGAAGTGGTATAAAAACCATGACTCAAGTCAGGACGATGTTGAGAGTATGTAGAATCGCTGGGGACCCACAGAACCATCCAAAGTACGTAGATAGAGACCCCACTGAGAGCTTGTGCAGTGTGAGTACCCGACCGCGTGCTCTACAATGCTATGTGCAAGTCGCGGTTGGATTTTTAAAAATTAGGGACCCTTTCCAACGGACCTTGAAGAAACCCCTTGGGAGTAAGAAGGTTGGAGAGCCACCCCACCTGTGGATACCCTAGTACCCACGTTACCTACTCCAGGGACGCCTTGTGCATAGGGGTGAAGTGGTGTTGGAAACCGCCGTCGAACCCAATGGAGGACTTCATGAAAGTGCCGCTGCTGAAAGAGGAGAAAGTGTCCGTGGGAATCCAAATGTGGATTCTTAAAGGAGTACCTGAAAGCAGAGGAGACAGAGTCTATGTCACCTGGGAGTGACCAGGAGCCCTGGAAGACGAATGCCCTCCAATATCGGGTGCTTCAGGAAAGATGACGATGACCTTGACTCTGCAGCTGCGAGGACCAGGCGATGCTGAGGATGACCAGAACCTGGATACGATCTATCCCACGAAGGATGTTGAGTGCTGAGGGGTCGGTGTCCGGCGGGAGCACCAATAAGCCTTGGCAAAGGCAACCCATGCAGGAAGTTAAGAAGGTGCAAAGTTGGGACCAGCAAGGTCCAGGAGACTCACCACTAGCAGGGGAGTCAGGGCAGGCCCCAAGCAATCAGGGGAGCCCAAGGGAAACAAAAGTGACCCTCAAATGGACCCACAGGCCTTAAGCACTGGAGTCGCGAGAGGACCTCGAGCAGCTCACCAAAGGAGCAGGCTATGGTGCCCATGAGGCGTTGTGGCTGAGGATCTTGGTGGAAGAAATTGCCGGAGGTTGAAGCTACTTGGAGCCCAATGCACTTGTTGCAAAGTTGCCAACAAGCATTTGCACTTGCAAAAGTACGTGGTGCACAGGGATTCGGTTAATGCAGCCCCCACGAGGGATACTGGCCTCAAACTTGGTGAGAGGACAGCTCGGGCCTCGACGGACGTAGGAAACCACCACCTGTGTTATTGAACCCTTCGGAGTCCGCAGGAGCTCAGGATCAGCAGACCGTTCAGCAGTGTTGAGGTGCCTGCAAATGCAGGCACCTCAACACTTCACTCCTTCACTTCAAGGGAGATTCCTTTGAATGTCTTTGATGCTCCACAGGTCCTGTACGGATCCTGTATGGTGCACAGGCACAGATGATGCAGCAGACTGAAAGGGAGACAAATTCAGCTCCAAACGAAGTCCAGCGAAGTCGAGTGCCCAGACGGTAGAAGTGCAGTAGTTTCAGTTCTGAATCTTATCCCACGACGAATCTAGGGTCCTACACCCACGTAAGCCCTTAAGTACCCTAGGGGAAGGGTTAGGAAGATTCAGGGGACGGTCTGGACATGGGGGAGGTTACTCTCATGTCCTTTGTCCAGTTTCGCACCAGAGCGGGAGCCAACAGCTCCCAGAACTGGTTTGAACTGGACTATGCACAGGGACACCAAATGTGCCCCTCCTGCAGACTTTCAGGCGATGGCAAGCACACCCATGCGGTCCCAATACACTAAGGGCCAGATTATCAAGAACGGCGATAACATTATCGCCGCTTTAGCGGCAGGAAACTGCCGCTAAAGCAGCGATAAGGTGCTTGATAATATGCCCTATAGAATTCCAATAGAAGCCCAGGTTTGATGTCCTTCACACCAGAACCTGGGCTTCTATTGGAATTCTATAGGGCATATTATCAAGCCCCTTATCGCCGCTTTAGCAGCAGTTTCCTGCAGCTAAAGTGGCGATAATGTTATCGCCGTTCTTGATATTATGGCCTTAAATTCTGTCTGGGAGATGGTCACTCCTCCCTGTGACAGGATGCCTATTGTTCCACCTTCCTCTGCTCGAGCTTGGCACAGCAGCAGGAGGGCAGAAATGTGTCTGTGGTCGGCAGCAACCATTTTGTGCTGTCCGGGACTAGAAGGTTGGCACCGGAAACACTGAGAGCCTAACGGAGGGCTCTGCCAGTGCTTGGAATCATGCCTCCCACACCATTTACGGTGTGAGGGTATGATTTCACCATGTTTGATACCAAACATGATGGGATTCGTTGCAGCCGTTTTCGAGATGGTCATCGCGTAATTACACGGTGCCCCTGTATATAGTATATGGCTGCTTCTCTGACAGCCCGGGAGAATGGACTCCGTAGGCTGCAGGGGTTTCCTGCTCATGCAGGGGCACCCTCTTACTTAGAACTAAGCACCCTGCCTTCAGGATTGCAAAGGCCTGCTATAGGGGTGACTTATAGGTTTTAAGTGCAGTGACCCTTAGATATAGTATACCTATATCTTTAGTAAGTGGTGTAAGCACCTACTTACACAGGCTGCAATGGCAGGCCTGTAGTTCCATTTTGAATGGTCTCTCATGGGTGGCACAATACATTCTGCAGCCCATGGGAGACCTCTGGGGTACCTGTGCCCTGGGTACATGGGTACCATATACTAGGAACCGACAAGGGTACCCCAGTATCCAATCTGGAATGTACCTAAGTACTTACTGTGACAATTTAGGGAGAAAGCAGATAGAATGGGGTCCTGATTAGCAGGATCCTTGTCAGACTAGTCAAAACACAGCTTAGTACCAGGCAAAAAGTGGGGATAACCATGCAGAAGGATCCTAGCTTCCTACAGTTAGCAATTCTGACTATTGCACCCTGTGCTTAGTTAATTTCCTTGCGTCTCGGTCCTGATAAATCAACATCAGAACTGAAATTGCATTTTGAAATTGTAATGCATATTTCTTCTCTCTCTCCCTCATGCCAGTTATTTGATTTTGATGTATTATCACTTTGAATTGTATTTGTGTTGTGGATTTACTTGTACTCAAATGATTAACCAAGTAACGAAAATTCTAATTGTGCTTTTGTATTTTTTGACCATTCAATATAAGTTTAGATAAAAGTATCTTGATAAATATTCTGAGTTTTGTCATTTTTGATGAGGCATATTTTGACAAAATATGTTTGTGGACTATTGTCGTTAGATAGGTATTTTCTTCATTACAGGTCCTCATGAAGGAAATAGCATCCATCTCTAATTATCTGAGTCCCAATTAGCTCTTACAAAGATCTATTGGAGGACCTCATGTTTTGTAAATGGTTGTAGAGCTTCTATGGATCCAAACTCTTGGTTTAGTAATTGATTTTATAGTTTAGTTCATGGTATAATGACTATTTGTGAATGATTATAAAATTTACACCACTTCCACTGGATCAGGTACTACTTGATTGTCTTTCTAGTGGAAAAATCAGCCAGGGGTTTTCGGATGATCCTGGATCTGAAAAGCTTCAACAGATTTGTTCTGACTCTGCCATTCAAGATGAAGACCTTGCAGTGGGTCATTTCCCTGGTGGTAAAGGATCATTTCATCACAGTCCAATTCAGCCACATGACCAGAGGTTCTTGAGGTTCTGTAACCAAAGAGGGACATTTTCATTTCAGAGTGCTTCCAATAGGCCTGAAAATGCCCCCCAGGATATTCACGGAGGTGGTGGCTCCCTTGTTTGGCTCGGTCCATCACGAAGGGATTCGAATATTTCCATAACTGGATGACTGGCTACTTCACACTATTTTAGATTCAGTTGCTTCAGTAGATGGCGGTTGTCTGCAATTCCATTCAGCAATATGGCTTCCTTCCCAATGTGGGAAAATGTAAGATGACTTCTTCAAAGGATTTGACATTTATAGGAGCCAGATTTTGAACAAACCTCAACAAGGCCTACCTCCCGGAGTCTCTGGCATTGACCTTGATGACTCTGGCTCTGCAGGTGTTCAATAGCCATTCTCTTTCAGTTCTTCTATGGTTGAAGCTGTTAGAGCACATAGCAGCAGCAGACTGCACTGTCCCTTGAGCCAGGTTTCAAATCCAGCCATTCTGGATTCATCTACAGTCTTTTTTGCGTCCATTCTTGGGAGACTTCGAGGTCTTGGTTCCAGTGACTCTGGAGATGTGGAGGGACCTGCAGTGGTTGATAGATCCGCTCTCCCTCTCAAAGGGAGTGTTCCTCCAGCAGGATTTCCCAGGGTTCTGATGACAGATGCCAGTTCCTTTAGGTGTGGGCCACTCTGGAGGAGCAATCAATTCAAGCAGAGTGGTCTCTTCAGAATAGCAGATGTTTCTTCAACTGGAGAGAACTTACAGCTGTGTACAGGGCTGTCATGCGGTTACAGCGTCTTTTGGAGGTATGCAATTTGGTTGTCAGGACAGAAAATATGGTGACTCTGGCGTATCTCAACAATAAGTGGGGGGGGGGGTACCAGATTGCAGTCTCTGAATTTGGTGATTGTTCTGCTGTTTCAGTGGGTGGAAAGTAATCTGTTTTTTCTTTTGGCAGTACACATCAAGGGGGAAGACAGTGTGATGGCAGACACTCTCAGCATGGTTTTTCCATCCATCCCCCCAGGAGATGACCCTAACCAGGCAAGCTTTCCTCCAAATCTTCGAACATTTTGGGAAACCGTTCCTGGATCTGTTCGCTTCCCACCATAATGCATAGCTTCCTTGATTAGCTCCAGAGTGCTGCAAGAGGGGTTTTGGGGGGTGGATGTGTTGGTTGTCCTCCCTTCTGTATACTTTTTCTCCAGTTCCTCTGATCCCCTAGTTGTTGGCCAGATTGTTAAGAAAACACACAGCGGTAGTGATGGTGATCTCATGTTGGCCAAGGCGTACATGGTTCCAGCTTCTGAAGTCCAAACATGTCAGATCTGTGCCCCTGGTTTCTCCCTCTGTCCCCCTCCTCTCTGAGGGTGTCACATGCTCTTTCTACCCAGAAAAGTCATCTATTGGTATGGAAGTTGAGAGGGCCGGGTTACAGAGAAAGGTTCTGCCCAGACACTTAGCAGTAGCTATACAGCAGTCTTGAAGGCTGTCTTCTTTGAAGTCTTATGGTCGTGATTGGGGCAGTTTTCATAGATGGTGTGCTCCTTTGAATAGCTCCCCTTTAGCTTGTATGTTAAATCATATCCTGCAGTTCCTTTGGGAAGGATTCGAAAAACAGTTGTCTGTGTCCACATTGAGGGCTCAGTGGGCAGCCATTATTGCCTTTAAAGCTCCATGGGACAATCTTTCAGATTCTGAGGATTTAGTGGCTAGACTTTTAAAGAGTTTTACCATTGCTAGATCTTTTGTATGGCCTTTGTATCCTTTGTGGGATTTACCCTTGATATTAAAGGCACTGATTTCCCATCCTTTTGAGCCCCTAAAAACAGTGGATATCAAGTTTTTAACTCTGAAAGTAGTGTTCCTTGTGTCCAACACATCGGCAAGGCGTATTGGGAAGCTGGGGGCTCTGTTGGTGAAGGAACCTTTTCTCTCTTTTTGTGAGGATGGTATTTTTCTAAGACTAGATCCCTCATTTGTTCCCAAGGACTCTTCCCAGTTTCAAAAAGAGCAAAAGTTGACTTCTGTAGTTTTACAGTGGCACTTGTTGGGTGTCAGGAGGGCCCTTTCTAGGGTTAAGAGTGCCCTTTCAGGGGACATATTCCTTGTTTGTATCTTTGGGAACCTTTAACAAGGGTCCTAAGGCATCCTTGTTATCCATCAGTCATTGGGATAAGTAAGTGATCTCTTTGGCTTATGTTTTATCAAAAACTCCTATTCTAGAGGGAGTCCAAGGTCGTTCTACCACAGGGTCTCTACTTCCTGGGCAGAAATCAATGTGATTTCTAGTGCAGAAATTTGTTAGGCTGCTACTTGGGCCACAACAAACACCTTTGTACATCATTATAGGTTACAGAATGTGTTAAATGACAGCACCAATTTTGGGGTGGGAGTGCTGCATTCGGTTTTGCCTTGGTTGTCTGGTAAATTTGTAATAAATCACTTTTGCGTGTTGCAGTCAATAGTGGTTTGTGTCTTTCTGTGCAGTATGTGTCTTATTGTTCAATGAAGGCTGGTCTCAAAAATGCTTTGGTATTCCTCATTAGTGATGACTGGGGCAAGGACAAGGGGCACCGGGGGTGGGGGAGGTGATGTCTAATTACTTACCAGTAATCATTACTCCTGGTCCTATTGTTCTCATCCTCACGCCTCTCTCTGCCCCTGGACAGTCCAGCCTTCATTGGGGGAGGCTTGGTAGTTCAGGAGGAATGCTGGGTAAGTATTGCCTATATAGGCTCTAGCCTTGTGGGAGGGGCATGTACTTCTCACATTCTTCTCATTCTTTTTTCTATCTTGCGAGGTGAAATCACCTCATTAGTGATGAATGGGATGAGGACAATAGGACTAGGAGTAATGAGGATTACCAGTAAGTAATTAGACATTACAGGCCAGATGTACGACCCTTTTATTTAGCGCCTCGCAATTTGCGACTCATTGCGAGTCGCAAATTGCGAGGCGCTAAATGAAATGCACAACAGTGTTATTACACTGTTTTGCAATTCCCAATGGGGTCGCAAATTGCAAGGCTCATTAATATTAATGAGCCTCTCGCAACTTGCGAGCCCATTGGGAATGCCAGCCCTCCCAGGGATGGTGGTCTGCTGGGCTCAGCAGACCACCATGTCTGGGACTGCTTTTAATAAAGCAGCTTTTTTTTTTTAAATGCAGCCCGTTTTCCTTAAAGGAAAACGGGATGCATTTAAAAAAAAAAATGAAACGTTTTCGTTTCATTTTTATGAGCAGGCAGTGGTCCCTGGGACCACTGCCTGGCCTTATAAAATATTTTTAGAGACAGTCACAAAGTGGAAGGGGTCCCCTGCGGACCCCTTCCAAATTGCGACTGCATTACCACCCTCTTGAAGAGGGTGGTAATTTGCGAGTGTTTTGCGACTGCAATTGCGGTCACAAAACATTCACTCATAGCATTGCGGACGCAATTAGGAAGGGAACGCCACAAGGCCCCAATCCCTTTGATGACTGAGATTCCTAATAGGCCACAAATTGCGACCTCTCTCATTAAAATTCATGAGGTAGGTCTTTTTGTGCTTTTCGTAACCTGCTAGCAAACGCTATTTGGGAAAAAAATCATACATGAGGAATACCGATTTCCGAATTGCGATTCCGAGATAATTGCAATTAGGAAATGGGTATTCCTAATGTTTATACATCTGACCCGTAATCATCTGGTTGCAAGCTGGAATCCCACCCAGGCACACTCAGCGCTCGATATTTCTGAAATCAGTAAACAAAGTGTGCTGGTGTGGAGTGCTAAATGTAAAACATGGAGTGCTAAATGTAAAACAAGCTTTGGCAAAGTCCATAGGTCTGGCATTGACTGCCAGCCTTTTAGCAACTCTTGTTTTGTTTTGCCATGGCTTTTGGAAAACTTTATTGTTCAAGAAGCTGCCAGGCCTTTATCAATCTAAAAGACCATTGGCTAATGGCAAAAAGGTTTTTGGTCTAAAAAAACAGACGTTACCATAGAACTCTCTGGCACTGAAGGGAACAACTTGGTGTGTGGATGTGCTCCTTGTGAAAGGACATCATGCCATAAGTCATAGTAAATTCAGTCAAATGCTGAAGTGGTCTTATGCATTGCCCCTTGATGCATTCTGAAGTGGGTGAAGAAAAAGTGTGAATGACGCAACCACAGCCTAATGGGTGAAGTCTGGCTGAAAATCCCTTTAAGTAAGTATGTTATAAACATAATTTTAGTAAAAACAAAAGGTCTTGACTAACACAGACCTAAAAAAGTCAATTTGTCTGGCATTGGCTGCCAGCCTCCTGACTTTGAGAAAGGAAGAAATCGAGAAAGAAAGAAATCAAGAAAGAAAGAAAGAAGGACGGAAAGAAAGAAAAAAACAGTAAGAACAATCAATGAAATCTGGCTGAAAACTCCTATAAGGAAGTATGTTATACACATAATTTTAGTAAAATCAAAAAGTCTGACTCACACCGACCTAAAAAGCCAATTGGTCTGGCATTGGTTGCTAGCCTCTTGCCTTTGAGAAAGAAAGAAATCAAGAAATAGAGAGAGAAGAAAGAAAAAGAAACAAACAAAGAAACAAACAAAGAAATAAAGAAAGGAAGAAAGAAAGAAAAAAAGGAAGAAAGAAAGAAAGAAAGAAAGAAACTGAAGAATGGATGAAGTCTAGTTGTAAATCCCTGTAAGAAAGTATGTTATACATGTTATGCGTCCGGTATTACTAATCATTGACTTTTCTTCATGTGCTCATTTATTTCCCTTTTTTCCAATTTTTATGCTACTAGTTTTATCGATATCATTCTTACCTATTTACATGCAGATTTTACATATAATGTCAATTTTTTGAGAATTTACTAGACTGAAGTTAAATTGTTACTTATGACTTCACGTGTCATTACTTGGAACTTAAGGGACTAGGTTCACCCATTAAATGTCAAAGGGTACTTACTAATTTAGCCAAACTTAACACAGATGTTGCTTTATTACAAGAATCTCATATTGTGGAAAAGCCTCAAAGTTTGTTCGTAGTTGGGTAAGTTATGCTTTCTCTTCACCAGGGACGGGTAAGCATAATGGTGTTGTCCTTTATAAATGTTTATGCTCCCACATATATTGACAGAATTTTCCGGCCTACCATTGCACATAAGCTGTTGTCTGTTACGGGTGAATATTTGATATTTGGAGGTGATTGTAATCTTGTACTAGATCAATTTCTAGATCGTTCCTCTAAAACTACTTTTATTCCTTTCCCCATGAATAAACAATTCACTAAAGCCATTAAACAGCAAGAACTTATAGACTCATGGAGACTCAGCAATCCTTGTCTGCAAGAATATTTCTTCTTTTCTCCTGTCCATTTCTCGCAGTCCAGAATTGACTACCTGTTTATTTCTAAAGCCATATCTCAACACATTTAACATGCAGATATTGAAACTATTCTGATTTCAAGTCATGCTCCAGTATCTCTAGATCTAGATTTTCATATACATATACCAATAACATAATTTGGCCCTTATTACGATGAGGGTCGGAAAGCCTCCGACTGCAGGTTGGAGGCTTTCCGAGCCTCATTGCGGTTTCAGTTTCGACCACCACATTACAATGTAGGCGGTTGAAACTGAAACTGGCAGGTCATTCCAGCTGGATTCCCAAGGCCTCAAGGTGCCCGTCCGCCAGTCGGAGACCGGCACGTAATCCCTATGGACGGCGTTTCCGCTATAGGGATTACGATTTGGGCTTCTGACAGGCTTTCCATGTCGGACTTTATGACATGGAAAGCCTGTTGGAAAGCGAAACTGGGGGCCCCTAGCAGGGCCCCCTTCATCCTGCAGCCTCAGGTTGGGGGCCGAGGGGGCTCCATTGGTGCGCCCTGTTAAACCCTGCACCGTGTGGTAGGCACCTTGAGGTGCCTGCCACGCTGTGCAGGGAAGTACAGATTTTCCCATTTGTCTATGGGTTTACAGCCATAGCACAAGCTCCCATAGACATATGGGAGTATGCGACTGCACCATGTGCGGTCGCATTGTATTTGCGGTGTCTGGACCGCCGACCGGAGGTCGGTTGGTCCCGACACCACAACAGTGTCAGGTGGATGTAAGTCCACCCGACATCGTAATTAGGCCCTTAATATTTAAAAAACAAACCATTTGAATTAAAATACAAAAGTAAACAACAAATTTCTTACACTTTAATAAAAATATTTTACACATTAAAAACATTAATAATTATAAATATTATAATTCTATATAAGCAAAAAACATAATAATATAAATTGTAACAATATAAAATAAAATATAAAATGTTACATTTAATACATATACTATTATCACTACAATTTATACAAAAGAAGGCAAAGTGTTGTACTAAGGATGTATAAAATATACTACTCCCACTTCAGGCAACGCAACAGTGGAAAATTGTTACATTTCACAGGGTTAAATTTACTATTCTCATTCCAGTCAGTGCAACAGTAGGGAAAGTGTTGGATTGCGGAGGGGTAAAATTTACTATTCCCTTTCCAGTCAATGCAACAGTAAGGAAAGTGTTGGAATGCGGAGGGGTAAAATTTATTATTCCAACTCCAATAACTTCAACAGTAGGGAAAGTGTTGGATTATGGAGGGGTAAAATGTACTATTCCCACTCCAGTCAATGGAACATTAGGAGAAAGTGTTAAATTGAGAAGGGGTACCTTTTACTATTCCCACTCCAGTCAGTGCAACAGTAGGGAAAGTGTTGAATTGCGGAGGGGTAAAATCTACTATTTCCACTCCAGTCAGTGGAAAAGTAGGGAAAGTGTTGGATTGCGGAGAGGTAAAATGTACTATTCCCACTCCAGTCAATGGAACAGTAGGGAAAGTGTTGAATTGCGGAGGGGTACATTTTACTATTCCAACTCCAGTTAGTGCAACAGTATGGAAAGTATTGAATTGCTGAAGGGTAAAATCTACTTTTTTCACTCAAGTCAGTGGAAAAGTAGGAAAAGTGTTGGATTGCGGAGAGGTAAAATGTACTATTCCCACTCCAATAAGTGCAACAGTAGGGAAAGTGTTGGATTGCGGAGGGGTAAAATTTACTATTCCCACTCCAGTCAGTGCAACATTAGAAACAAACAAATTCTCTTCAACACAATAAAATAATTGCAAAAACATAGTAAACAAATAAAAATATAAATATGTAAAAAAAATACAAATATATTTTATATTAAAAATTAAATACAATTAATACACATTACAGTGTTAGATACATATAAATAACTACACATATTATTATAATTAAAATACAAAAATATTTTTCATTTAAATAAATATTTTATTTAAATATTACTTATTAACAAAAATATATTTATTAAATAATTTTATTTTAGTTACTTTCCACCCTATACCCCTACAAAACTCACAACCCACAGCTAAAACTTAACTTAAAAAACAATTATTTACACTACTAACATAAATATTTATCAATAAACTAATTATCATTAATGTATTATTACTTATTTACAATTAATTTACTTCCCACAATATACCCTCAAATACCCACAACCCACAGCTAAAATCGGAGTAAAAAAATGTAATTGCACAATTAAAATAATTAATTATCAATGAAATAAATGTTATTAATTGAAAACAAAATATTAATTACTTATAATTAATTTACTTCCTACCCTGTACCCCTATAAACCCCACAACCCGCATCTAAAATAAAACCATAAAAATTACACAATTAACATAATTAATTATCAATTAAATAATTAATATTAATTAACAACTAACTATTAATTAATTAGAATTAATTTACTTCCCACCCTGTACCCCTACAAACCCCCTAACATGCACCTAAAATAAAAATATTTAAAAAAATTAATTAAACAATTAACATAATTAATTATCAATTAAATAATTAATATTAATTACAAACTAATTATTAATTAATTAAAATAAAATTACTTCCCAACCTGTACCCTGCATGAACCCCACAACTTGCACCTAAATTGTACATTAAAAAAATAATGAATTGCACAATTTATATAATGATTTATCAATTAAATAAATAATATGAATTAACAACTGATTATTAATTTATTATAACTAAATTACTTCCCACGCTGTACCCCTATAAACCCACAACCCTCTACAATAAAAAAATCACAAAAATTAATTACATTTAATTTAATAACTACACATTTTTTAACAACTATATTAAAAAATAAACAATAATTATACAGAAAAATTACATCATATACATTTAAAATATATTCTAAAATACATAACAATAATTAAAACACAATATTATAACCAACTATGGGCCTAATTATGATGCCGTCCAAACCGGCTGCAAACGACGGTTGCCGGTCGTTGGCAAACCGACTGCAACCGATGGCTTGTTAGTTACGGTCCAAACCAACCACACATAGTGCCCCTCCAACTGCTTCCTCTGACCGCACGCACCGTAATGCATGGGTCGGACCGCAGCAGTAGATGCAGTTTAGACCGCAACCGACAAGCTGTCTATGTGTGGTGGGATCGTAATTCAGTGTACGGAACCGTGACCTATAGTTTGGTGGTTCCTCCACCGAAGCGGTGTCAGTCGGAAGTAACTCTGATCGACATCGTGATCAGGCCTATATTTTTGTAAACAATATTAATGATTTCGATGGTTTAAAAATCGATATTACTTAGCTTAAAATCGATATTCTTGACAAGGATATTCTTCTAAAAGATATTTCCATATCAAAATATTTTGGACATATTTTGGTAGGACGATATTTTTGTTTCAATATTTTGTATTAGTCTCCAAAGTACATCAGCTTTTTAAATTTTTTTACATTTTTCACCACTACCAAATCTGCTTCTGGCACTTTTCAGGATGCTTTAATTTGCCTCATACCCAAAGAGAATAAAGATCCTAAACTCTGTAAAAATTATCGGCCGATATCCCTTGTCAATTCTGATGATAACATTTTTGCTAAAATTCTTGCCCTTCATTTGGATCCTTTTGTTTCCACATTAATTGGTAAGGAACAGTTTTGTTTTGTTAAAGGGAGACATCTCAGATAATACTAGAGACTTCTTTAACATTCAAAGTAAATGAAAAATATATTCACTTTCACTAGCAGCTGTATATCTTGACGCCAAGGAGGCTTTTGACAGAGTTCATTGGTCTTTTCTTTTCTCTGCACTTTCATGATTTGGATTTGGACAAAAGTTCTTTAACCTAATTTCTCTTTTATACTCTTCTCCTAAAGTGTCAGTCTTCATTAACGGTTTAATTTCTGCTTCCTTTCCTCTGTACAGAGGCGTTAGACAAGGTTGTCCTCTCTTGCTGCTTCTTTTATCCTTGTCCTTGAACCTTTTTTGTCCCATATTCGACAAAATGGCAATATAAAAGGCTTTCAATATGGGGATCAACACATCAAGTTTTCAGTGTATGCTGACAATATTCTATTATAAATGTCCTTCCCTGACTCTTCTTTACAACACATTTTCGATTTTTGCTACATTGTCGGGCTATAAACTTAACACTTGCAAGTGTGAAGTCCGTCCACTTAATGAATGGTGTTTTAAACATGATTTTTCATCTTCAAATTTTCTTTGGAGCCCAACAAAAATAGAATATTTTGGCATCTGGTTCACTAACTCTGTTAAGGACACTGGCCCTCATTACGATGTCGGTCGGAGTTGCCTCCGACTAACTCCATTTCGTGGAAGGAGCTGGCCGACCATAGGTCAGTGGTTCCGACCGTGCAATTAGGATGTGACCGCACATGGTGCGGTTGCAAAGTTCAATTTTTCAATGGGAGCTTGTGTGATGGGCGGAAACCACCCAGAGCACAAGCTCCCATTGAAAAACTGAAGTTTTTAAACATCCCTGCACTGTGTGGCAGGCACGTCACGGTGCCTGCCACACGGTGCAGGGATGGTAAGGGGCCAAATGTGGAGGGCCAGGGGGGAAGGTGGCCCTGCTAGAGGCCCCCAAAGTCAGTTTCCAACAGCCAATTCATGTCAGAAAGGCAGACATGGATTGACTGACATGGATTGGCAATTAGGATGCAGATGGTGCGGTTGCAAACTCACATTTTTCAATGAAAGCTTGTGCAGCGGGCCGAAACCGCCCGCATCACAAGCTCCAATTAAAAAATTGAAGTTTATAAACATCCCTGCACCGTGTGGCAGGCACCTCGCGGTGTCTGCTACACGGAGCAGGGATGATGTAAAATGCGAAAGGCCAGGGCGGAGGGGGCCCTGCTAGAGGCCCCAAAGTCAGTTTCTGACAGTGAATCCATGTTGGAAAGGCCAACATGGAATGGCTGTCGGAAACCGACATCATAATCCCTACAGCGGAAACGCCATCCTTAAGGAATTATGAGGGCTTTCTGACTGCCTGACGGGCTCCTTTAGCCCGTTGGAACTGGGTCAGATTCCCTAGCCGGGTTAAACTCTGACCGACGTCATCATAATACGGCCGTCGGACTTTAAACCTACCATGTCAGTTGGAAAGCCTCCAATCAACTGTCGGAGGCTTTTCGACCAACATCGTAATCAGGCCCACTGTATCATTAACTCTACTGTCCTTTTTTCAACTCTATAAACCCATGTGTCAAAATGGAATCCATTGTTCCTTTCATGGTGGGGTAGACTGGACTCTATAAAAATTATATTAGCCCCCATAATACTCTTTTATCTTTCTGCAATACAAACTACTATTATGTCTTCAATTTTAAACAAAAAATATTCCATCTTAATGGGGTTTTTATGGAGCAATAAAAAGCCTCATATTTCTCTCATTAAACTTCAATGCAGCAAACAACAAGGGGGAGCCAACTTTCCAAATTTTCAATCCTATCATGCCGTTTTCTCTTTGAAGCACCTGGCCCGTTATTATGATGAACAGTCTTTTATTCAACCCTTTTCTTTTTTCAGAGTTTTTGTCTTTTTACCCACCATCCCTTCTCCATGTGGCTTCCCATTCTCAAACATTCTTGTCAGGTATTACATCCTATAGTTATCTCTAATCTTTCTATCTTAGATCAATTTATGCATTCTTTTATTTGGTACAATAAGCTCATTAAAGTTAAAAATAGATCGTTTTTTTTTTAGATCTTGGCTGGAGAAAGGTTTGTTATGGACTCATCAACTAATACATAATCACTCAGTGATCCCCTTCTCTCAAGCTCAAATTTTATTTAGTTTTCCAAATTCATACAAACTTAAATACCAAACTTTAAGCTCAGCTATTCTCAAATCTTATAATTCCCTCTCTTCTAGAATCTCTCCAGCATCTAGTATTTCCCCCCTGCAAACGTTGCTATCACATTATCCCTCCACTTCTAAAATATATACACATCTTACCTCCCTACATGTACCACAACAGAAATCATCACTGGAGCTGCTATGGGAAACAGATCTGCACACCTCCTTTTCTCCTTCTTTATGGAATAAAATATGGTTAAAGCTTTGTAAAACCTCTCATGCTGTTAACGCCACCCAAACTTAATTTTTGTTATACAATAGATTAATGATTAGACCAAGTGCTTCACACAAAATAAACCCCATTATATCACCTCCATGTTGGACATGTAACCTCTCTAATTCAACTTTAAAACATATGCTATTCGAATGTCTTCATGTATATCAATTTTAGCTTCAAGACTGGACACAGATTAACCATATTTTTCACACACATATCCCCTTCTCCATCACAAATCTATTTTTTGGTAGCCTTTCCGAAGATTCGAATGATTGTAACCTCAATGTGCAAATTGTAGATTTATTAATTGCTGTTGCTTTTCAACAAATAACAAAAAATTGGAAAAAGGCTTGTTGTGTAGTTCCTACAAATTATAAAGGATCTGCACGTTCAGACAATATAAACTAAGGGTTTGGTGTCCAGACTGATTCCGGACGCCCTCAAAGGATATGTTAGCCTTTAGACCAGCTACTTACAGTGTCACCATAAGCCCCCTATCCTAACCAAGGGACGAATGGTTTCTGGCAACTATCGAACATGACAACCCTTGATCCTTCAGGGATCGTGGATACAGTACCGTACTTTTCCCTCAGTCACTCGTGCTCACGTAGTCTCAGAGAGATACACAGAATAAACGTTGGGGACATTTTCAATAAGTATTTATTGAACCAGCGTCATTCTAGTATAAAACATGTTTGCTGCAACAATCATTAGACAGAAAAAGATGTATAAGATTACAAGCACCAACAGAGTAAATAAAAGGTAGAATTCTACCATGGTGCTAAAACAGTGAATATATGCAGGCATATAGATACATGGCAGTAATCAAGCATACTCCTACTATGCGGACCCTATCTAAGTGTACCTAAATGTACCTAGCATGTATGTGGGTGTAAAGCCAAGAATCCCCTAGGAAACAGCCAACCCCATTATCTGATGGGAGAGAACGAAGGACCCCGTCTTGGTCTCGAGCTGGACACCCCGTAAGGGATGTCAGACCACTGTGTGCTGGAGTTTCTGTGTGCACGAATCTCAGCGTCTTGTGTCAGCATGGAAGCTTCTCCTCTCATTATCTAGTGTTCGGTGTGGATCTTTTATACCCTAAAGATAGCCTCGGGGTTCCTTACACAATCGATATGTTGTTTGTACGATTATGCAAATGAGCCTGGAACAATACCTGCAATTATGCATGGCAGTTTATTTTTCCCTAATATGAAGATGACCATGACTTTTATGCAGAGTATGTTCATGCTTTGATGCACGTCATGTGCAGGGGACTTTTCTAAGAATCCTCATGCATAATAAATGAGGGTAGTTTGCAAGAAACTGATCGCCATTTATTTAGCACATAGCTGGGTAAAAGGTCAGTGCTAGAACCGTTATGTAGACGACAAATGTCGGGAAAAGGTCATGTAGCTACCTAGGTCTAGATTGTGGTACATTGGGGTTCATAACTCCCACTCCTCATCCGAAGGTTGATAAGGTCAACTAATGCTAAAATATGCCTGATAAAAGCATAAAAACATTGTCATAAAAACCAGTGTCTAAAAACATCTAAAAACATGGTATATGTAAACAATTATGCTTAAAAACTAAAAAAAAAGCTCTATAAGTCTGCTAAATAGTCAATATACTGTTAGACCAACTGAGCACATCGAAAGCCATGGTGCTCAGTGACAGCAAAAAGGAAAAAATAAAACAAAACAATGTATTTACATTCTAATTTGGCTTGATTTGGAAAAAGGGCCGAATTGTTCCCATCACACGGAGAGCTGAATGTTTATGTGTCCTGTGCAGAAGACCTGGCTTGGCAGTTCGGGCTGGACTGTTCCCATGAGGCACATGGTCAAGACTGATTTGCATTTAGCTGGGTCTGAACTGAGGTGGCGAAGTGAGCTAAGGAACGATGATGGATTCAACCCAGATCTGTGACTAGGGGAGAGTGTTTAAAAAGTTTCAGCACTCCGTCCATCATCTCTTTGTGTTTGCTTTGTTCGCCCTAAGTTGGCAGGGTATGACCAGACGTGGGTCCCTTGCTCACTTTTCCACTGGATTCAAGCGAGCCTGGCTGAAGAGGGGATTTACCCCAAAACCGGTCCCAGGATGCTTGTTTCCGGTTCAGGGAAGACCTGGCTTGGCAGTTCGGGCTGGACTGTTCTCATGACGCACAGGGTCAAGACTGATTTGCATATAGCTGGGTCTGAACTGAGGTGGCAAAGTGAGCTAAAGAACGATGATGGATTCAACCCAGATCTGTGACTGGGGGTGAGTGTTTGAAAAGTTTCAGCACTCCGTCCATCATCTCTTTGTGTTTGCTTTGTTCGCCCTAAGTTGGCAGGGTATGCCCAGACGTTGGTCCCTTGCTCACTTTGCCACTGCATTCAAGCTAGCCTGGCTGAAGAGGAGTATTACCCCGAAACCGGTCCCAGGATGCTTGTTTCCGGTTCAGGGAAGACCTGGCTTGGCAGTTCGGGCTGGACTGTTCCCATGAGGCACAGGGTCAAGACTGATTTGCATATAGCTGGGTCTGAACTGAGGTGGCGAAGTGAGCTAAAGAACGATGATGGATTGAACCCAGATATGTGACTGGAAGTGAGTGTTTGAAAAGTTTCAGCACTCCGTCCATCATCTCTTTGTGTTTGCTGTGTAGGATACGCAACATTACTGTAGCTCGCTTTCCCAGACGACGGTCCCTGTATCACCTCTTGTATCAGGTCAATGGAGCAAAGGTGATCATCTTCAGTTCCCACAGCAGCCGCTGAGGAAACACTCGATACATGTGTGTCTGTGGTAGAGCCGGTGTTCGTTCCGACAGGAGCTGAAGCATCCTGTGGAGGCTCTAAGAATGCTGTCATCAACATGGGAATACGCTGAGGACAATGTAATACGTGGGCCTTTAAGGGTTCCAGTAGAACGTCTACGTCCGGTGCCGCAACCGATGGAAGGCTTCTAAAGAAGGGACCCCCCTCTAATTGCACAGTTTACGTCTGAGAGAAAAGGGGGACAACAAACACCAAACAAATAATCAAAACCTCCCACTTGACCTATATTTTTTTCCTGTAGGGCACACAAGCTCCAATGGGTTATTAACCTTCAATTTGAGACATGATACATACAACAATTGTTACTTTATCAAAAATATTTATATTTATTTGTTATTTTGTATTTTTTATTATGATTTATTTCATTGTTTATATCAAAACATTTAAAAACCATACATTATATTCATATTTTTGTCCATTATTCTTTTTACAATTGTGTTATACATTTCATTGACATATTTGCACACAGATAAAGTTATCTGTTTCAGACCCCAATACATTACCACAACCTCATATTGACCTCTCACATCCACACTCATACTCGCACATACTATCCACACTATCAACCCACCCAGGAGCACATACACCTTAGGGTCATGCAAGGGACAAAGATGTTTTGAGTCTCTGTGACCGTGTTGTGGGTTGGGAACACAAAAAAAACAGGTCGGCACACGTTTCGGTGGTATTAGCCAGATTACGACCACCTTCTTCAGGACCATCAAGGTTTGCAGATAATGGGCCTGTGATTGGGGTATCTGTAATTTTCCCAAAAAATTCTATGTCTCAATAAACCCATATACACACTAAAATGTAAATTGGTTTTAGTTGATTGAACCAAAAGAAACTCCAAAAGGTGATTCAAATTCAGAAGATCCTCGAAAAAAGCGTGTGATAAAATAAAAGTCGCGTGTACCATATAGTAACCTTAAAACCAGACAAGTGAAAGAAGAAATGTTTTTGTTAGAAGAGAAAGGTTAGCTCAGAGGTATGTACACACCTTACCGCATAGTCATAGTGCAAGTTAATATCGGCGCAGAAGTGACTTCTTTTCATATATGCCAACATGGCTGTTTAGTGGGTCTGTTAGTATCTTGTATTCCACAAGTCCCCAAGCAAGAGTGTGCATAATTATGTTATACTCTGACTTACAAGAACTATACGAGGGGAACATACTTCAGGGACCCTATTCGGCAGGTCACTAGGACTTAAAGAGCATCAATATTGCATTGGGTCTCTCTCATAAGCTAAATGCATGAGTCTCTATATGACACTGTGGGAAATAAAAGAATTTATTAAAGCCCCCGCTCATCTCAAACTGGTATCTAGCTACTATATGTGTACCAAGTCCCATACGTATCTACCTAGTCTCAATGAAGTATCACTGCACTGTCGCAATCTCAAAGAATATGATTCACAAAATAGATCTATTTGTCACTCCTCTCTGTTTAATGGGTTTTATCCTCACAACCTGTAAAGGATGACACAATACAATTGCTTATTAAGGGAACTTGGTGGAAAAAATGTGTCCTGTCATTAAACCCAGAACCATTCAAGTCTCGATAATTGGACAACGATGGGGTCCAATATAGTATGATATATGGGGGCAGGGATACACACCTGTTGGTATATATAGTCCTATGTCCTGTGATTTTGGGTCATAGCCTCTTAAAATGTTCTTAATATCGATTAATATACTTACAAGTATGATATGAGTATCTAGTTTCCATAGAATACGTCGTCAATGGCATAAAGAAAGAGAAGGAGATATTAAAATCGGATGACCTAACGATGACGCATTAAGAGATTGACATAAGTCATAATGCAACAGTCCACATTATCACTGTGTCAGCATATCCTTATCCACTCACTTGTATTCATACCACTCAGTGGGTGCATTGTCAATATCACCCATTGTAGTAAAGACTACATATACCCAATAATAAATGCTGTAAAAACAACATAAATATAGTGTGTTACATAGTGCAGTATGAGCCCCTATCTTAGCAGCATGTCCATGGTGTAATTAAGTAGTAATGATACTCATTACTAAAGATAATGTGATTGTTTCACACAGACTTAGTCAGGTAACGCGGAACGCCCTAAGTATATGGCTGCCATGCTCGTGTGTGTTTGTGAGCATGAGTCATTTTATAACCACGACGATCTGTAATATCCCTAAATGGAAAATAAGGGGCAAAATAATTGCATGCTAAGAAGCCTCGGTAGAGCAGTCTTGACTGCCTCTTAGAGCTATCTTAGCTATGTCTTAGGGCTATAGTACTCCAAATAACTCAACTAACACGGCTTGGTGTCAGAAAATTACACCCAAGTCTACATTGCGAGCGACCCCCCTCACGAGATACCACCCACCACAAAGTGCTGGTTCGTCGTCGGGTATCTCGTCTATAAATCCTACAGCTGCGCGGTGCTGTTATCTGTCTTACCTTCGACATGGTGTGCAGAGATCCCGAGTCCACTTCTCTGGGCCATGTAACCGCGAATGTCTGAAAAGTGCACTGCGTTATATTTCCGGGAGTACAAACGTACTCTGCGTTGTTCCGTGAACGCGTCATGACGTGGGCCTGCATGTTTGTAATACTGACGAGACTCAAAAATGACAGGCCAGTGCTACTGCTACTCAAGACTCATGTTTTGCTAGCGGCATCTTAAATTCATACAGGGAAGGGAAGGGAAAGGCCGGGGAAGGGAAGGGAAAGGCCGGAAGAAATACCGCAGGCACGCTGACTGGAGTACCTTGTGCTGAAGCTCTCTGCACCCGCAGTGGACATTGCTGTTGCCTGCGGGGCTGGCCCTGACTGCCGAGCACACTCAGTGCTCATTGGTGGCCGCCCCTCGGACTGCTACTCTGTGCGGGGAGCTGTGCCCTGGACGCCGGAGGAACTAGCGGTGCGGCGCCCCTGATGCTTCGGGCCCGTGGATCCTGCTTGGTCCGCCCGGAGCTGCGTGGAGGAGCTACGCGGCACCCTGTGTGCTCGGCGCCGGCTGCGGTGAGTGGTGGGTGGCCTACCTCCTGGCCGGTGACTGTGGAGGCGGCGCCGGTGGGGGTCGGGCCACGGCCTGCGAGCTGTGGCTGGGCGTGGGGGCGCAGGGGAGCGCGGCGGACGACATTGGATGGCGGTTTGAGGACGAGGCGGTGCGTGGTGCTACCTGATCACCAGTGTTCATGCGAGGCGCTGGGATTGCATTGAGCTGTGAGAGCTGCTGAATTCCGTGGTACAGCGCAGCTGATGTTACACTGAGGCCCATCGGGTGTCTGCTGGACGCTGGAGTAACTGTCTGCCTTGCATTGGGTGGTTGCATTCCTCCGCTTCAGAGTCTAGGCTGAGACTCACTTTTGGGAGGCTGCGCTTCTTTATGCCTATGGTCCCCTGTTGTGATTGCGCAGTGCCGGCGTCTTATGGGGGATGAACTGTTCCTCTTTGGGGGGACCTTTGCGGCTGACGCCATCATGCCCTAACGTGATTGTGGTGCACCCCCTTGTCGTGGTGAACTTGCGCTTCACGCATTTGTGACACGAGGAGCTCACTTGTTGTGGCAGGTGTCTCGCTGGGCCCTCTGGTTGTGAGAACTACTATAGTTGTGCAAATTGGGCCTGTGGTCTTGTGTCGCAATGTGCCATGGGGAGGACTGATAAAACTCAACCCCGCCTCAGTTGAAACATCTTGCAAGGTCAGTGATCCCTCTTACAGGAATTTCCTGTCTGGTCATTAGTCCGATCTGACTATAAACATGGGTAGGCGGATTGGTGTGGGGAAATCAAACATAGCACACCCACAAATGTCTTCTTCACTACAACCAACCTCCATAGACAGAATGTTACAGAGAGCAATTGGAGTAGTTGCTACCGAGATCGAACTAACTGAAAGATGTTTGTCTTTGACCCCTGATCTTGCCCAACCCATTAGCTTGCATGATGTATCAGGCTCCCCAGCATCCATTCCCCAGGATCTTCCAACCTCCCACCCTAGGACCCGTGCGGCGGTCAATGTGGATGCGCTTCATCGAGAGGGTGCTCGCCCGAAAGTCAAGAAAACCAAAAATGCTGCTCCATTGGGCCAAAAGCGCAAAAAATTACCTATGGCCCACGCAATTCCTGGTGACTTAAGGGAGGTTGGTTTGGAAACACCATTACAGACAGACCTGGAGCAGCCAGCCTGGGTTATGGATGTGATGGTGGACTTACAGGTTCAAGTAAGGACCATTGTGAAGGATGAGCTAAAAAACTTGTGGGAATGGGTGGACAAGCTTACCAACCTAGTCGAGCTATGGGTGGACAAGACTGACGCAGCCCTGAGGGTAAAGGAACCGGCTAACCCTGCAAACTTAAACTTGGCCCCCTAGCTATAAACCCTGAACTCCTAGAGATTGATTGTATACCAACCCCCATTTTAACAATCCATTCTAACCAGGAGGGTGGGGGAAACAGTCTAAACAATGCTGAGGGGCTAGGAAAAGGATCTAGTTAAAATCACCAGGTGACCAAACAGGGGGTACAGGCAGGAAGAAAGAATGTCCAATCCTCAGTTAGACCACAAGTAAGCAATGCTCGTAGCGAGAGGCCAGGGAACAAAAATGTTTCATACGAGGACAGACAAGTCCCAGGGTTAATTTTTCCATCTATAAACCTTCCCCCGGAGTCAACCCCCTATGTAGTTATATTAGCAGGTGTTCCGGAGTTGAAAAAGGGGGGTAGAGAGTCATATTCTGATTTAAAAAATAAATGTTCACAATGGCTAGCCAGCCATAAACAACTCTCCTATAGAGACATAAAGGAAATCAGCATGGTCCGTAGGGTGGGCTGGGTAGGCTGGCGACCCAAAGACATTGCTGGCGATTGCGTTGTGATAAACTTTAAAAACACAGAGTTTGTTGAATCCCTTTTGGATCACTTCTACCTGAGGGTCAGGGGAGGTATTAACTCCTTACCATTAGGCTACTTTTATCCCCCTGCCCTTATTCCACCGGCAAGAAGCAGACATGGTCATTGGAGGGGAGATTGGCCACAGGAAAATCATTTTTCCCCAATAGGACAGGGCCACCCCCCCCTTTTTTTTTATATTCCGGTAGAAAATAGATTTAACCCTCTGGAATCAGTAGATTGACTCACGAGTGAGGACCCCCCACTAGAAGTATCTGATCAACTCAGAGAGGCGGGGACACTGCGATGGACTAGGGCTCAGAGGAAAAGATCTCCAAAGCAGAACTTGGGGCTGCTACTGGAAAATGAGGAAGGAAAGTTTAGGCTGACTAGGAGCACACACGAGACAGCTATCATCAATTTACCAACCCTTGATCCCTTACAACAGGACACACAGAGCTCGATTACAGCTCAGAGGGATGCAGCATATAACCCACATACTCCAAAAGGTGCTTGCGACCCAGTTAATGGAACTAGCACAGTACACCGAATGGAGTACTGCCAACTCCCCTTGGGCAGTCAAGAGAATGAAGGTACAAACCCCCTGCTTAATAAACCAAATGGGCCCTGCTAGTTTGCAAATCCTCTCTTGGAACATAGCTGGACTACCGTCTAAACTGGATAGTCCGGACTGGGGTCGCTTCATAGAGCAGCATGAAGTCTGCATGTTCCAAGAAACATGGGCTAAAGATGAAATACATAGAATGGGCTATGCATCGTTTAACATTCCAGCTACTCATGTGGGGAAGGGCAGACCTTCTGGAGGCCTGTGTACCTGGGTCGCAGTACACCTGGGCTGTGAGGCAAAACAGATAGAGAGTTTTTCACGTGACATCCTTTGTGTACGCCTTACCTCTCATGCGGGATTAAATATAGTTCTAATTAATGTATACTCCCGACCAGTACCTAGAGGGAAAGAGTCCTCCACACTTGACCAATTAACTACCTGTCTCACAACCATCCCTCCAAATTCCGGGTAATCATTGGCGGCGACTTTAATTGCCAATTTGAACCCCTGAATGGCTTGGTCCCCGGCACTTTCTGTGAAGAGGATCGCTATTGGTCCATCCCAGAGCCCAATATTCCTCCTTTAAGGGTATGGACCCCATTAGCACTACAGATAAGCACCCTCATATTAAACTTTTCACTGAGAGCTTGTAATGGACGCACCATATCCGACTCGCCTGGGAAACATACCTTTAACATACAGGGGCACACTTCCATTATTGATTACATTATGGTAGATGTGAATTCATGGCACAAAGTATTAGATTTTAAAATCAGTCCTCGCTATGATAGCGACCATAATGCCCTCAATCTAGCAATATCTACACCTTTTGCTAAGAATGCGTCTGTTAAATTGCCAGCTCCAGATACAGGCCTGATCCAGTCCAATGGAGGGAGGAGAGTTCGCTGGGGCAAATTCTCCCAGTCAGAAGAAAAATTGGCCGTGCTCTACCAACAAATCCTCCCATATTTTACAGTTGCACACCAAGCCGCAGAGACAAATGGCACTTCTATTTATAATTCAATTATCTCTAAAAATCACCAAGAGCTGTTTACTTCTATGGCCGCTTTCTTCTACCTAAATAAAAAGCCTAGGGCGTCTAAAAAAAACCAACACCCATGGTTCAATTCAAACTGCCGCAAGGCTAAAAATGGCCTTGTCACCGCCATCAAAAACAATGCCAGGCCAGCGATTAAAGATGCGAGGGCAAAATATAAGAATGCTATTGCCAAGGCCAAAAAAAGCTGGGAATCGCAAAAGTGGGAAGAGCTCAGAAGTGCCTTATCAAATCACGATCTGAGGACTTTCTGGAATATCATCAACTCAGGGTCTCAGGAGGGCAAATCTGCCATAGAACCCAATATCAGTGAAAAAGTGTGGAAGGCCCATTTTAAATCACTCTACACAAGGGTAGATGATGGGGAAGGACAAGTGCACAGACCCCTACCGTCCCCTTGTATGATATTTGCAGAAGCTCCACTGATCTCGCTGAGAGAAGTTTCTGAGGTCCTGGGCATGATTAAACCAGCAAAAGCCGCAGGGCTGGATAAGATCCCTGGTGATCTCTTCCGCTCTGAGCCGACTGTTTGGGCCCCTTACCTATGTTCCCTGTTCAATGCAATTCTCCAAGGTATGGCGATTCCCACCACCTGGGCAGGGGCCGAAATAATACCAATCAATAAAAAGGGCTCTCCGCTTTTACCTGTCAACTATCGTCCGATTAGTTTGATAGATGTAAGCCAAAAAGTGTTTGCACGTGTCCTACTGGGGCGTCTCCAAAACTGGATGGAGGAACATAACATCCTCACTTCCCTCCAGGCCGGTTTTCGAGCAAGGATATCAACAACTGACCAGATCTTAAGGCTACAGATGATTTATTGGAAAACTATTAGTATAGAGGGTGGCAGCCTCTACCTTATATTTGTAGACCTTAAGTCAGCTTTCGATCTGGTGCCAAGGGACAAACTCTGGGCTACTCTATTAGACATGGGTGTCCCAGAGTATCTTTGCCAGCAGTTAAAAGGCTTACATGAGGGCAACTTTGCTCGAATTAGATTTGGCAAAAATGGCGAACTTTCATCCCCCCTGCCTGTCGAGAGAGGGGTCCGACAAGACTGTGTCCTGGCCCCAACCCTCTTCTGCCTTTTTATTAATGGCTTAATAGAATCATTGAATGCTGGGGTAAACATTGATGCCCCCAGGTTGGCGAAACGCATTATACCTGCCCTCATGTTTGCAGATGATACCCTTCTGCTTGCTAAATCCCCCATGGGAATCCAGAGAACTCTGGACAACTTTAGCGCTTTCTGCAAACATCGGGGACTAGAAATCAACCTACAAAAAACAAAGTATATGGCTTTTAATGTAGGTAACACCACTCGCCCAAACCCTTTTTCTGGATGGAAGTCCCCTAGAACGGGTATCTATATTTGAGTACCTGGGAATTACATTGACAGAAAGAATGGATTGGGGAGCCCAAATCAGTAAAACAGCCTTAAAATTATCCCAGACTTCGGGGGGCATTTTAAAATCATATAGGTCATGCTCTGAAAAACGGGTGAGTCCTGCGGTGGAAATTTACAAGGCCCAGGCTAGGACGGCTGCACTCTATGGAGCCGAACTATGGGGGCATTGCCCAGCTGGCCAGCTAGCTCGTACTGAGAATTTATTCATTAGACAACTTATGGGATTGCCACCCAGTACACCACTAATACCTCTACGTATGGATCTAGGGGTCAGACCCATTGAGGAAGAAGCTGCTCTTAGACCATTATTATACTGGCGGCGCCTGTGGTCCACCCCTGAATTAGCCTCTTATAGAGAAGAATTGATCGATGTCATGGGGTTGCGAGGTGCAGGGAAGTTGCCTTGGCTGCTATATGTTAAGAAAACATGTGAGGAC
This sequence comes from Calotriton arnoldi, assembly GCA_963921515.1. Lineage (NCBI taxonomy): Eukaryota > Metazoa > Chordata > Amphibia > Caudata > Salamandridae > Calotriton > Calotriton arnoldi. Next base: position 803,643 of record CAWUFW010004324.1, on the reverse strand, counting down.
TTGGGCAGGGGCAGTTTGTGGTACAATGCAGAAGAAATCTCCCAAATAACTCCCAGAAAAGCTTTGATCGAGAGTAATAGAGACCATAAACTCGCCCAGTTTGAGATGAGACCCTCAGTGGGGAGACTGATGGCTGAGTTTCTGGAAGTTAAAACGATATATATTCTAGAACCAGTGTTGGACGACATACAGCCGCTTCTGGCTAAGAAGCTTTACCTGCAATTTAGGCATGGAGTCCTTCCGCTGCGTTCATTCACAAAAAAGTGGGAGGGCCACACAAATGCAGAGTGCCCTGCGTGCCTTAATGCAGATGAGACTGATCTTCATGTGATATTTTTCTGCCAGGGATACAGGAAGGCCAGGTTGCGATGGCTACTACAACTTTGCAGGAACTTGGGGTCGAGACACTGTCGCAACGTGTATAGGATCTTAAAATCTGACACACGCATGCCCATTGTTTTTTCAATCTCACGCTTCTTATTTACTATGTGGTGCACGCGCAGAGCCATTTTGAATAAGTCTCTAAATAGGAATGACAATGGTCTATGATATGTTTTAACAGATGTTTTTTGCATAAATTGTATTTATTTAGTTGTTGCGGAGACAATTGATCTATTATTGACTATTATGCCAGTCTCTGATTGTGCATAGACCATTCCCCCGATTGTTTGTGGTTTTATGCACTGTATTGACAACTGGGGCAAATATGCCGGCTGTGAAAATTTCTTCTTATTCAGCTTTTTAAAAATTATTTTTCCTATGTGCAGCGCAATTTTTAAACTTGCAATACAAACGGAGCAAATAATTATTGGAACTAGCCTCTAAATGCACATGCACTTGCACTTTATGTCTTGCTCTTTAAGATGGCTGATATCGGAGAAAGTTCTCCCAGCGCGTGGAATGTAAACCCTTTTGTCTTGTTTTTTTATGTTGTTTTTATCTATTGTATTTTATTCAATTTTTAAATATTATCCAAAAATTGTGCTTTTATGGCCAATTGTGCCGAAATAAAGTTTTATGAAATTTAAGTAATACATTCAATTGTGAGTTGTGTACCACAACGAGCGCCATCTTGAAGGCAATAGAGTTACTATGATGGTTAAATCACTCAGATATAAAAAGTTTGCATAAATATGGTAACCGTTGCCCAACTTTTGACTTAGTTTTACGGAATACATGTTAGGCATAGTAGACCATAAAATGTGGTCGATTTCGGGGTATGAACATCTTTAGTATATGGGCATTGGTGAGTCTTAGCACAAAGTGGTGTGACAATGTTGCGATAGTGTAATGGCACAAATCTATAACACGAGTAGCTAAGATGGTGGATAACTAACCTCTAAAAATATATATTTTTTAAAAACATTCAGACACCAGAACGATGTAATTGATGTATAGCGTTTGTCACAATGTACTAACTGAATAGCACAGTGACAATAAAGTGATGGAATAAAGGCATGCGTCTGCAATATGAGCCATTTAGAAATAGAGAGCTTGACTAAAAGAAATGCAAAATGAATGCAGGCATCAGAACGATGTAGTCGATGTTTAATGTTCCTCACAGTTTACTGTATAAGATGTGAGGGCCCAATTATGTGTGTACAGAACATCCTATGTAGTTATGTCTCATACTGAACCTGAGTGTGTAGCTCCCACATAAATGTAGGAGATGTGACCCACCAAAAAATGCCAAACAGATTTTTGTAAAGGGGTAAGCAAGCTAGCCAAAAACCTGTACCCTGTGTGCTAATCATCTATATTAACATTGGTCATGATAGATGTGGTTTTTGTCTAATGGCCTCATCGATGGTATGCCATTAACAAAGGGTAATTATAACTGCTCTAAAGTCAACTACTGTCATGTCGTAGTCAAAACATACATCCCCTACCAGTGGTATAGATACTAACATTCAACAAACTGTAATACAACATGAGATCTCATTTTTGTGATATGTTCCAGATAATTTCTTCTTTGAGCCCTTCTTTGACTGTATTTAAAGAGAAAATCCAAAAGGTTTCCCTCTGTTTACGGATCTGTTCTGTGGTTACACCTGCTCTAGATCTTACCTTCTCTAAGATGTACCATTTCAAATCTGTGTCCGAATGATTCTTGTCAAAGCAATGTTGTACAATGGGGGCACTCATCTTACCTGTACGAATTGCAGACTTATGTTCGTTGTACCTCACGTGAAATTTCCTACCAGTCTCCCCAATGTACCCCAAATTGCATGGGCACAGTAAGATGTAAATTATGTTCTGGCTTCTGCAATTGGTCATGTCTTTGAGTTTACCTCTTTTGCCTCTATATTCCCACCAGTCAGTCACTACGGCTGTATCACATGCGTGGCAGGAGCCACATTTGTGATTTCCCATAATTGGTGTTAAGCCGGTGATAGACTTCTGGGTACTCTTAGGGGCATATTCTCCGAGTTAGCAGCACTTTATCGCAGCCAAAGTGGTGATAAATTCATCGCACGATTCACAAGCTGGTGCTAACAGCCGATATCACCAGTATTCCTGCGATAGCAGCCGCAAAAAACATCGCCACGGATGACACCAGCAACTAACGCTAATGAGATGCAGAGTAGGCGTTCCCGTGCAAAAACCCACGGAAACACCACTTCGCAACATTCCCAACGACCAGCCAGAATGGCGATAAGAATCAAAAACATGCGATAAGGCGCGTTAGCAGCATGGATTTAACACCTGCTCATACCTGGTGTTGAGTCGGACGACAACCTGCACCATAAAAGGGAGCACAGCCCACAGCCACACCAGAAGAACAACAGATGCCAAGGAGCTACTGATCATGCAGCTCGGAGCCCCAAGAGGGCCACAACACCCACCGCCACCACACTTAGGACCCCCAACCCTCCAGGACCCTCCCCTCTGGACTACCACAGAGGCAGTGCAGACAAAGACACCGGATCTTCCGAATTCGCACCAGCCTGGAAGACTTAACGCCAGAGGAAGTCATTGCCCACTACAGGCTCAAAAGGACAACCATCCTACGCATCCTGACCATCATTGCCCACAGGCTGACGGTACCAACACAGCGGAGAACCAACATCCCTCCGCAACAAAGCTGCTGGCCGTGCTGCACCTGTTGGCCTCTGGGACCTTCCAAACAACAACTGCCAGAGTTGGAGGAGTCTCACAGCCAGCCCTGTCAAAGTTCCTCACACCTGTCCTGGATGCCATCATCAGCTTGGTACCCCAGCAACTTTACTTCCCACACACTGCGCAGGAACAGCTGGAGATCAAGCAAGGCTTCTACGCCATAGCTGGCTTCCCGCATGTCTTGGGGGCAATCGACTGCACACATGTACTCCTCGTGCCCCCTGCCGCCAGTGCACACAATTACTGCAACAGGAAACACATGCATTCCATCAATTTGCAGGCAATAGTGGACCACCGGGGACTCTTCACCAATGTCGTCGCCAACTACCCAGGCAGTGTGCATGATTCCTTCATCTTCCGACAGTCCATCATCAACCAGCGCTTTCAGGATGCCACCTATGGGAATGCACTGCTCGTCGGTAAGTACCAACGGAACACACCACACACCTCAACACCACATTCAGACAACTCACAACTCTGGGAATGCACATGTCACCAAATCACATACAACATGACAACCAACATCCCCACATTCCTAACACGACAACACTACTTACTGTGGCAACCTGGGCTAGCCATCTACACAAGCCATCAACGGCATGGCACCTCAGCCACACAATAGCAGAATGTGGGGAGAGGTGGGAACCCGGCATGTGCAGAGGAGGCAAGTGACCCATGAATAAGAATGCACACATTGCCAAGAGTGGAGTGGATGTGCTGGACAGACCGCAGTATGCAGACCACAGACACTTCCATGTCGACATACACTGCTGGTGTCTGGAGTGTACTGGACAGTGGACGCAACCATGTAACCGCAGCCAGCGGGGAACAATGCGGAAATGTAGCTTGTTACGTCCCCCCCTGTAAGCGTGCACGGAGTGGGCTGGCCCGGCGTACGCCAGGCCAGCTTAGGGCTGTGAATAAAAAGCCTGTTACTCTGGGCGTGGTTCTCTTCCGGAATGGCCAACGTGTCTGCCAGGGCTGCGCCTATCACCCCGCCACGAGGTTGACGCCGTGAGCGGCGGTGCCTGCGATCCTGTGCGCCTGCTGCACCCCAGGCCGCTGGCGTCATGCCCGCCCCAGTGCAGCCAGGCCGCACTGCTCACCTGCCGACACCGGCATGTGTCAAAGAGGGCCTACCACGTGCCGGTGCAAGCTCCAAGCCCGAGGCCCGCGACCATGGCAGCCTCCTCAGACCATCACGGCCTCCGCGACACAGGCCCCCCATTACTCCTTTCTCCTTGATGTACTCCACCGCTGCCCCCAGCCTACACTGCGGTCCAGTAGGTCACACATTTGGAACTGAGTCTTGATTATTCAATGGCAGAGTACGTACATTTATTGCAGGGTTTATATCACCGTACTCCCTACGATGTGGTGCCACCGACTCTGTGCATAGCATTCCAACGACACGTGTCTGTGGGCCCATGCTGACTACTGCCTTCGGCCTACACTGCGGCCCAGCACCACGGGGTCACCTGTGTACTGTCTACACTGCGGTCCAGCAGGCCTCACACAAATCCAATACAATCCGTAATAGGCAGGACACGGCATCGTCGCAGGCTGCACACACACACACAGCTCTGGTGCCACTACCTCCGTCAACCACAAATCATCGCCACATGGCATTCCAACGTCGTGTGTGAGAGTACCAGGAGGAGCTGCCTGAACAGCCGTTGCCTCACGCTGACCGCTGCCTCAGGCCTACACTGCGGTCAAGTAGGTCACACATTTGGAACTGAGTCTTGATTTTACAATGGCAGAGTCCTTATCATTGCACGCTAGCAGAGGAGTAAGAGGAAGACGTGATTCAGTCTGGATGACAAACAGGAACCTCGTTACGGAGGTGACCGAACCCCACCAACAACTGCCCTGGTGCCACTGACTCTGTGCATCGCAAGCCAAGGACACGTGGCTGGGGGCCCCTACTGACCGCTGCCTCCGGCCCACACTACGGTCAAGTAGGTTACACATTTGGAACTGAGCCTTGATCTATTTATGGCAGAGTTTATACCATTGTACAGGCCTCATCGCAGACTGCATCCCCTTTCAGCTCTGGTGCCACTAACTCTGTGCCCCGAAATTCATGGACACCCTCTGGTTGAACTTTGGTGGCATCTCAGTCAATGGCCTGGGGGTTGTCTTCATCATCATGTGGCTGGTAATGACTTGGTGTTAAACATGAGTCTGTAGCATTCATCTCCTCCATATTGCATGTGTCTGCTTGGTACTGCCCTCTGTATCATGCCCTGGAATAACACCTTCCACTGTCCCCCAAAACCCTCTGCGACATTCACCTTGGACATCGACGAGAACCCGCTCAGCTCTCGTGGCCCTACCTCAGTGCACCGGTAGTCACCGTCCCGTGGCGGTGTGCCTGTGCCGGCCGCAGTGCATCCTTGGCCACTAACTCTGTGCAGCTCAAGTCGTGGACCCTTGCTGTTTGAACTGTGAACTTCTGATTGTCTGATCACTGTTGTAGTTGTTGCCAGCGCCAACAACTCCCTGAGGGCTGGCTTACACTCACCCCACACCCATCCAGCACAGGCGTCACTGGACATGTGACCCTGGCAATAAAGGGTGCCCGTAGCCAGTTCCACAAACTATCTAAGTGTGTCCGTGTAGTCATTGTGTGTGCATGAGGGCCCCGGGCCCTACCACATTGCATTGTGCTGTGTACAGCGGACACAACCATGTCACCTCAGGCAGTGGGGTAGATCTGGGACATGTAGCTGTGTCGTACCCCCTGTAGGCATTGAAGGAGTGGGCTGGTGTACAGCAGTCCAGCGTAGGGGTGTGGATGATCACCCCGGGGCTCTGGGCGTGGTTAAGTGTTGGGCTTGCCAATTTAGTACCTAATGCGTGTGTCTTTGTTGTGGTGTCAGCGCCACCCGTCCCGCAATGGACAAAGTTGCAATGTAACATGCCCCCGAGTGCGGGCTCGGACGAAGGGATTAATGAATGAGTGCAAGCCCGCTGGGGGTCCGGGATCATATATGCCAACTGTTGTGTGTGTATCGCTATTACCGCAGCATGAGCCAAAGGTCTTGCCTCGACCGCATCGCGACTTCGGCCAGCCATGAACTCCACATCTGTGTCCGCCCTATCCTTACCATAGGCCTACACACACGTGGCCGCCCACCTTCAACGCACAACATCACAGTGTCGTTGTCAGGCTTGTGGACATGCACAGACAGGCATGACAATGGTGTGCCATAGGAGTGCAGGTGATGCAAGCGCGCAGCGCACCCAAGGAAATAGGCTCGGGGGAGGGAGGAGCAGCAATGAGGCTATGTAATACACATTAATGGAGCTCATTTGCTACTAGCAGTACATGTCAAACCAGAATCACTATGACACACATATCACATGCCAATGAACTAGTGAGCCTGCCAACACATCATGCAGAACCAACTATTGGCTCATGTCTCTTTGCACTGTCACAGGTGATCAGGGATATGCACTCTGCCCTTGGATGATGACACCCCGCCGAGCCCCGAACACACAGGCCCAGAGGCAGTACAATGCGGCCCACAAACGCACCAGAGGCATCGTGGAACGCACATTTGGCGTGTTGAAGTCACGTTTCAGGTGCCTGGACATCACAGGTGGGAGGCTCCTGTATAGCCCAGTCATCGTGTGCAAGATGATCGTTGCATGTTGTGTGTTGCACAACATATGTGTACGCACCAATGCCCCATGGTTACGAGTGCCAGATTCACCGGATGATGATGAGGAAGATGAGGCAGGTGGACCACACCCCACTGCAGCTGCAGCAGGAATAGCCCGTAGGAACAACATCATTGACAATTTCTTCACATGAGGACCTCACATTGTGTCAGTGCTTGGCAATCATGAGACAGTGCAAAATGACCACAGGCACAGCATGTGCAAATAAATTCAATGCAACACACATTCCCTGAGTTTCTGTATGTGTGCTGCTGTGTGGCACGGGGATCAGGGACATGTTCCAGAGTCATTGTGGGTGTGCAGTGTGCTCTACTTAATTGTGCATGTGTGCCATTGTGCCCATCTCCCCCGTCCCCCAGTCCCTGGTCGGTACTCACCCTGTTGATGTTGTGTCAGGTCATGTTGAGCAGTGTCCCGATCCCCAACTCCTGGCACCGTATCCCGACTGATGACTGTGGCCACCATTTTCTCACTGTCATCCAGCTCCTGGTGTGCCGCTGGTCCCCCACCTCCAATCTGCGTTGCTGCTTTCAAGTTGGCATAGTGTTTCTTCTTGGTTTTGCCCTTCACATCATTCCAGCGCCTCTTGACCTCTTCCATTGTCCTCCTCGACACTCTGACTGCATTCACGTTGTTCACGATGTACTGCCATGTTTCCGTTTGTGTTGCCGATGACACAGTGGAGGTGACGTACAGTTGTTGGTTGTGTTCTGTCTCCTCCGTGACGATGATCTGGTTTTCCTGCGGACTGAACCCCGTCTCCCTCTTCCTCTTCTCCTTGCCCCTCCCCGGCCCCGGGGTTCCTGGCTGGTCGTCTGTGGGGCTTGTGGGATTCGCGTTGTCCTGTGCACTCGGTCCGGGTGCGTCCATGGTGGTACGCAGTTACATTTTTTCTCTTTTTTTTCTCTGCTTTTATGGTGCATTTTCCCGCATGTCGCGTGGGAATCGCAGGCCTGTCGCTGGTTTTGTTTCGTGATTTGGGACGTCGCAACTTTTTTCGCATTGGGGTTTCGCATTTTTTAGGCGTCGCGTTGATTTTAACGCGGGCATTTGTCGCGTTATCGTGAGGCTATCGCATGGTGCCGCCGGGTTGTGAATGCTGCGTTAACACGGTGTTATTTTCCCACGATGGACTGCGATGTGAGAAGTTGCGTTAATCGATTTTGGCGATAGTTAACACGCGTGCTTGAGAATATCCCCCATAGTGCCATATTTATCTTTAAGATTGTGGTTTCTTCTGTACGCTACTCTTGGGAGTTGTATCCGTTCCTCATAATCATGGACATTCAGAATTTTCCAATTTTTATTCAAGATGTTTTTTATTTTGAAATTCAATTGTGAGTGGTTGATGACACACACTATCTGGTCACTGGGTTCTCGAGTTGTTCCTTTTAACAATGCATCCCGGTTATAATATTTAGCCCGTTTGAAAGAGGTTTTGACTAACCGGTGGGGATAACCTCGATCTAATAGGCGTTTCTTCAGCAATTCTCCATGCCTGTTGAAATCCTTTATATTCGTACAATTCCTGCGAATTCGTAAGAATTCACCGAATGGAATTGAATCTTTTTGGCTTGGAGGATGAAAGCTCTGATGTTGGAGAATCGTGTTTTTTGCCGTCGGTTTCCTAAAGAAGCCTACCTGCAATTTACCTGTTTGACCAGAAATGAGTATGTCTAAAAATTCCACTTCTGAGGTACTGAATTTGGCAGTGGATTTGACCATACCATACCATACCAAAACATTTATAAAGCGCACGGCTACCACCAACGGCGGTGTCCCGGCGCTAAGAAGAGACAAAGAGAAAAGGAGAAAGAAAAAAGACAAACTAAGGCAGATCAAAAAGCCAGGTTTTCAAGGCACTCCTAAAAATGGATTCAGATTCAGCTTTGCGTAAGTAGAGAGGCATAGCATTCCAAAGGGCGGCTGTTCTTACAGCAAAGGCGCGCCCTCCAATCCTGGCTTTACGGTAAGAAGGAGAGCAGAGAAGTAGCTGTGAATTCGAGCGCAAGGTCCTGTTCTGATGGTATTTCTGAAGTCTCAGATAACCCGGTCCGCTGTCTCTGGTAGCTCTAAAGGCAAGAGACAGGGCCTTGGTGTCACTAGCATTCAGCCATGCAATGTATTCTTGTAGCATAACAGTATCTCCACTCCATATGAAGAAGATATCATCTATAAAACGTCTCCACGTTTTAACGTTTTCATAGAATGGTGCTGCCTTGTTGAAGACATGCTTCAACTCATATGCCCCCATATAGATGTTTGCTATACTGGGGGCACAAGAGGCCCCCATGCTTGTGCCTTTGATCTGTTGGTAAGTTAGTCCATTAAATTCAAAAAGTTGTTAAAGAGGACCACCTCTAAACATTCCAGGATAAAAAGCATCTGGTCTATTGCCCGGTGTTCTTTCAAGAAGAGATGCCACAGATTGTAACGCTTGACATTGAGAAATGTTGGTGTAAAGTGCCTCAATGTCAAGCGTTACTAAGACCTCATAATCAGGGTTAAAGGACATATTCTCAATTCTGTCAATCATATCACCAGTGTCCCTGATGTATGATTGGTAGTTCTTGGTCAGTGGGCACAGGAAAGTGTCCACATATTTGGAGAGGGGCTCTGTACTGGCTCCTATGGTCGAAATAATTGGTCGTAGCGGTGGATCAGCAGTGCTTTTATGGGTTTTTGGAACCCCATAGAGAGCTGGTACTACCAGTAAGGTCTTGTTAAGGTAAACATATTCTTGTTGACAAATATGTCCTTCTTCAAGACCTCTTTTGGTGATTCTGTGAATATGAGCGTCTAGTTTACCAAGCGCAGAGGAATGTGCTTTTTTGTAGTGTTCAGGAACAGCTAACATGTTGTGTATCTTATTATCATAGCTAGCTTTGTCCATCACTAATATTCCTCCACCCTTGTCACAGGGTTTGATAACTATCTTTTGATTGGATTTGAGTTTGTTAAGAGCCAGATTCTCACTTGGTGACAGATTGTATTGGTTCTTAGGGGGATTTTTTGTGATACGTTGTACTTCATTCAAGACTGTCTTCTTGAAAATGCTGATTTCCGGGTCCACCATCTCCAGTGTGGGTGTAAATGTGGACCTAGGCTTATATTTAGAGAGATTGTTTTCATTTTCTGCTGGAGGATGATGCATAAAGTATTTTTTCAGCCGCACCTTTCGAAAAAGACAAACATATCTTGATGGAGTTTAAAAGTGTCACATCTAGTACTCGGTACATAGGATAACCCTCTCTCCAAAACTGAGATCTCATCTTTCGAAAGAACCATAGATGACAGATTGAAAATTGGTAAGGAGTCATCTGTGGTTGTATGATGTTCTATTTTGTCTAGGATCTCCAGTATTGTTGGTTCCTCATTTTGAGGTAGGGTTGCTGATGTTGTTGGTTTGTCTGCTGATAATCGTTTCTGTCCTGTGTCCACTGACTGTTTCTCCCCCTATTGCGACCCCTCTGTAAAAAGAGGGTTGATTCTGATGGAATTGCTGGTTCCCTTGTCTCCCTCTGTTGGCCCTATAGTTATACTGAGCTCCCTCAGATGTATTAGAGCTGTCTCCATCAGAATCCGTGGAATACGTATCAGAAAAGGTAAGAACCTTCCTCCTGGTATTCCTACTCGGATTGTGGTAGTTGGTACTTTGGTTCCAGTCCTGATAGTAGGTGGTACTCAGATAGGGGTACGCTCTTTCTTGGGTGTACCACCTTACATCTTTTCTGAGTTTCTCCATCTTTTTCCCACCAAGTATTCCTCAAAGTCCTTCATTTCATTGCCCATGCTCTCTAATCTTGCTTTTGCTTCTTATAATACAGTCATTGTCTTAAGTTTCTCTTCCATGTCAACTATTTCTTGGCTGAGTACAGCCATCACTTCTTTGGCCGTTTCTATGATTAAAATCATCCAGTCCCTGGAGCAGCGGTTCGCAATTTGGGACCACCGCTCCAGGAACTTACGTATCTCTATGAATAAAGCTGGAACATTGCGTACTCTCAGTCCTGATGGAATCACACCAGCTCTAAGATATTCTAGCATAAAATGTGCGTGTGATTCCATCCTTTTAAGTTTTTTCCTAAGGTTCAGGAGATTGTTCCATTCACTATTGTCAGTTAGACATCAATGTAGTTCTGTCTTTAGATGGTACTTGCCCGATCAGAGCAGAAAAGTCCTCTTCCGAGAATCAGAACGTGTTTAGACTAGGGGTGGGCGGAATTTGCGTAGTCGCGCAACGCAAAGCTCCGCGAAACGGTAAAAAATCTCCGCGAGCACGCAAAAGTTCCGCGAACACGTGGAATTACTTGTTCCGCCCGTTCACAATGCTTTTTTCCTGTTCGTGAACACTGTTTGCGTGCTCGGGGAGAAATATCTCGCGAACACGCATTTTGAAAGCGCGAACAAGCAAAAAATTCCGCGAAGCCGCGGATCGCAGAATTTTTGGTAATTTCGCGTTCTCCAAGGAACGCGAAATTACCCAAATTCCGCAAATTCCGCGAGCGGAACGGAATTTACCGCCCAGGCCTACTTTAGACCCTCCATGTTCAAAATTAGGTAAGAATATTTTTTATCCTGTTTTGATTCAGACAAAAGTAAATAGGAATCAGAGACGGTTCCTAAGCGTCTGAACTAGTGATAAGCCTCTGTGGTAATGGTCTGTCTAATGAAAGCCAATGACTATCAGAGCTGGTACGACATCCGAAAGTGACCCTTAGTGGAGGGGTAAGAAGAAAAAGAGTTTCAAATCCATAAAGTGAAATTAAATGTTTCCAAATCTATGGAGCTTTACGGTTCAATCAAAAACTGTCTCAATGAGACAATCCACAAGGGACAATCCCACAGTTAAAAACCGCGAACACTTCTAAAGAAGGGACCCCCCACTAATTGCACAGTTTAGGTCTGGGAGAAAAGGGGGACAACAAACAAACAATCAAAACCTCCCACTTGACCTATATTTATTTCCTGTAGGGCACACAAGCTCCAATGGGTTATTAACCTTCAATTTGAGACATGATACATACAACAATTGTTACTTTATCAAAAATATTTATATTTATTTGTTATTTTGTATTTTTTATTATGATTTATTTCATTGTTTATATCAAAACATTTAAAAACCATACATTATATTCATATTTTTGTCCATTATTCTTTTTACAATTGTGTTATACATTTCATTGACATATTTGCACACAGATAAAGTTATCTGTTTCAGACCCCAATACATTACCACAACCTCATATTGACCTCTCACATCCACACTCATACTCGCACATACTATCCACACTATCAACCCACCCAGGAGCACATACACCTTAGGGTCATGCAAGGGACAAAGATGTTTTGAGTCTCTGTGACCGTGTTGTGGGTTGGGAACACAAAAAAAACAGGTCGGCACACGTTTCGGTGGTATTAGCCAGATTATGACCACCTTCTTCAGGACCATCAAGGTTTGCAGATAATGGGCCTGTGATTGGGGTATCTGTAATTTTCCCAAAAAATTCTATGTCTCAATAAACCCATATACACACTAAAATGTAAATTGGTTTTAGTTGATTGAACCAAAAGAAACTCCAAAAGGTGATTCAAATTCAGAAGATCCTCGAAAAAGCGTGTGATAAAATAAAAGTCGCGTGTACCATATAGTAACCTTAAAACCAGACAAGTGAAAGAAGAAATGTTTTTGTTAGAAGAGAAAGGTTAGCTCAGAGGTATGTACACACCTTACCGCATAGTCATAGTGCAAGTTAATATCAGCGCAGAAGTGACTTCTTTTCATATATGCCAACATGGCTGTTTAGTGGGTATGTTAGTATCTTGTATTCCACAAGTCCCCAAGCAAGAGTGTGCATAATTATGTTATACTCTGACTTACAAGAACTATACGAGGGGAACATACTTCAGGGACCCTATTCGGCAGGTCACTAGGACTTAAAGAGCATCAATATTGCATTGGGTCTCTCTCATAAGCTAAATGCATGAGTCTCTATATGACACTGTGGGAAATAAAAGAATTTATTAAAGCCCCGCTCATCTCAAACTGGTATCTAGCTACTATATGTGTACCAAGTCCCATACGTATCTACCTAGTCTCAATGAAGTATCACTGCACTGTCGCAATCTCAAAGAATATGATTCACAAAATAGATCTATTTGTCACTCCTCTCTGTTTAATGGGTTTTATCCTCACAACCTGTAAAGGATGACACAATACAATTGCTTATTAAGGGAACTTGGTGGAAAAAATGTGTCCTGTCATTAAACCCAGAACCATTCAAGTCTCGATAATTGGACAACGATGGGGTCCAATATAGTATGATATATGGGGGCAGGGATACACACCTGTTGGTATATATAGTCCTATGTCCTGTGATTTTGGGTCATAGCCTCTTAAAATGTTCTTAATATCGATTAATATACTTACAAGTATGATATGAGTATCTAGTTTCCATAGAATACGTCGTCAATGGCATAAAGAAAGAGAAGGAGATATTAAAATCGGATGACCTAACGATGACGCATTAAGAGATTGACATAAGTCATAATGCAACAGTCCACATTATCACTGTGTCAGCATATCCTTATCCACTCACTTGTATTCATACCACTCAGTGGGTGCATTGTCAATATCACCCATTGTAGTAAAGACTACATATACCCAATAATAAATGCTGTAAAAACAACATAAATATAGTGTGTTACATAGTGCAGTATGAGCCCCTATCTTAGCAGCATGTCCATGGTGTAATTAAGTAGTAATGATACTCATTACTAAAGATAATGTGATTGTTTCACACAGACTTAGTCAGGTAACGCGGAACGCCCTAAGTATATGGCTGCCATGCTCGTGTGTGTTTGTGAGCATGAGTCATTTTATAACCACGACGATCTGTAATATCCCTAAATGGAAAATAAGGGGCAAAATAATTGCATGCTAAGAAGCCTCGGTAGAGCAGTCTTGACTGCCTCTTAGAGCTATCTTAGCTATGTCTTAGGGCTATAGTACTCCAAATAACTCAACTAAAACGGCTTGGTGTCAGAAAATTACACCCAAGTCTACATTGCGAGCGACCCCCCTCACGAGATACCACCCACCACAAAGTGCTGGTTCGTCGTCGGGTATCTCGTCTATAAATCCTACAGCTGCGCGGTGCTGTTATCTGTCTTACCTTCGACATGGTGTGCAGAGATCCCGAGTCCACTTCTCTGGGCCATGTAACCGCGCATGTCTGAAAAGTGCACTGCGTTATATTTCCGGGAGTACAAACGTACTCTGCGTTGTTCCGTGAACGCGTCATGACGTGGGCCTGCATGTTTGTAATACTGACGAGACTCAAAAATGACAGGCCAGTGCTACTGCTACTCAAGACTCATGTTTTGCTAGCGGCATCTTAAATTCATACAGGGAAGGGAAGGGAAGGGAAAGGCCGGGGAAGGGAAGGGAAAGGCCGGAAGAAATACCGCAGGCACGCTGACTGGAGTACCTTGTGCTGAAGCTCTCTGCACCCGCAGTGGACATTGCTGTTGCCTGCGGGGCTGGCCCTGACTGCCGAGCACACTCAGTGCTCATTGGTGGCCGCCCTCGGACTGCTACTCTGTGCGGGGAGCTGTGCCCTGGACGCCGGAGGAACTAGCGGTGCGGCGCCCCTGATGCTTCGGGCCCGTGGATCCTGCTTGGTCCGCCCGGAGCTGCGTGGAGGAGCTACGCGGCACCCTGTGTGCTCGGCGCCGGCTGCGGTGAGTGGTGGGTGGCCTACCTCCTGGCCGGTGACTGTGGAGGCGGCGCCGGTGGGGGTCGGGCCACGGCCTGCGAGCTGTGGCTGGGCGTGGGGGCGCAGGGGAGCGCGGCGGACGACATTGGATGGCGGTTTGAGGACGAGGCGGTGCGTGGTGCTACCTGATCACCAGTGTTCATGCGAGGCGCTGGGATTGCATTGAGCTGTGAGAGCTGCTGAATTCCGTGGTACAGCGCAGCTGATGTTACACTGAGGCCCATCGGGTGTCTGCTGGACGCTGGAGTAACTGTCTGCCTTGCATTGGGTGGTTGCATTCCTCCGCTTCAGAGTCTAGGCTGAGACTCACTTTTGGGAGGCTGCGCTTCTTTATGCCTATGGTCCCCTGTTGTGATTGCGCAGTGCCGGCGTCTTATGGGGGATGAACTGTTCCTCTTTGGGGGGACCTTTGCGGCTGACGCCATCATGCCCTAACGTGATTGTGGTGCACCCCCTTGTCGTGGTGAACTTGCGCTTCACGCATTTGTGACACGAGGAGCTCACTTGTTGTGGCAGGTGTCTCGCTGGGCCCTCTGGTTGTGAGAACTACTATAGTTGTGCAAATTGGGCCTGTGGTCTTGTGTCGCAATGTGCCATGGGGAGGACTGATAAAACTCAACCCCGCCTCAGTTGAAACATCTTGCAAGGTCAGTGATCCCTCTTACAGGAATTTCCTGTCTGGTCATTAGTCCGATCTGACTATAAACATGGGTAGGCGGATTGGTGTGGGGAAATCAAACATAGCACACCCACAAATGTCTTCTTCACTACAACCAACCTCCATAGACAGAATGTTACAGAGAGCAATTGGAGTAGTTGCTACCGAGATCGAACTAACTGAAAGATGTTTGTCTTTGACCCCTGATCTTGCCCAACCCATTAGCTTGCATGATGTATCAGGCTCCCCAGCATCCATTCCCCAGGATCTTCCAACCTCCCACCCTAGGACCCGTGCGGCGGTCAATGTGGATGCGCTTCATCGAGAGGGTGCTCGCCCGAAAGTCAAGAAAACCAAAAATGCTGCTCCATTGGGCCAAAAGCGCAAAAAATTACCTATGGCCCACGCAATTCCTGGTGACTTAAGGGAGGTTGGTTTGGAAACACCATTACAGACAGACCTGGAGCAGCCAGCCTGGGTTATGGATGTGATGGTGGACTTACAGGTTCAAGTAAGGACCATTGTGAAGGATGAGCTAAAAAACTTGTGGGAATGGGTGGACAAGCTTACCAACCTAGTCGAGCTATGGGTGGACAAGACTGACGCAGCCCTGAGGGTAAAGGAACCGGCTAACCCTGCAAACTTAAACTTGGCCCCCTAGCTATAAACCCTGAACTCCTAGAGATTGATTGTATACCAACCCCCATTTTAACAATCCATTCTAACCAGGAGGGTGGGGGAAACAGTCTAAACAATGCTGAGGGGCTAGGAAAAGGATCTAGTTAAAATCACCAGGTGACCAAACAGGGGGTACAGGCAGGAAGAAAGAATGTCCAATCCTCAGTTAGACCACAAGTAAGCAATGCTCGTAGCGAGAGGCCAGGGAACAAAAATGTTTCATACGAGGACAGACAAGTCCCAGGGTTAATTTTTCCATCTATAAACCTTCCCCCGGAGTCAACCCCCTATGTAGTTATATTAGCAGGTGTTCCGGAGTTGAAAAAGGGGGGTAGAGAGTCATATTCTGATTTAAAAAATAAATGTTCACAATGGCTAGCCAGCCATAAACAACTCTCCTATAGAGACATAAAGGAAATCAGCATGGTCCGTAGGGTGGGCTGGGTAGGCTGGCGACCCAAAGACATTGCTGGCGATTGCGTTGTGATAAACTTTAAAAACACAGAGTTTGTTGAATCCCTTTTGGATCACTTCTACCTGAGGGTCAGGGGAGGTATTAACTCCTTACCATTAGGCTACTTTTATCCCCCTGCCCTTATTCCACCGGCAAGAAGCAGACATGGTCATTGGAGGGGAGATTGGCCACAGGAAAATCATTTTTCCCCAATAGGACAGGGCCACCCCCTTTTTTTATATTCCGGTAGAAAATAGATTTAACCCTCTGGAATCAGTAGATTGACTCACGAGTGAGGACCCCCACTAGAAGTATCTGATCAACTCAGAGAGGCGGGGACACTGCGATGGACTAGGGCTCAGAGGAAAAGATCTCCAAAGCAGAACTTGGGGCTGGTACTGGAAAATGAGGAAGGAAAGTTTAGGCTGACTAGGAGCACACACGAGACAGCTATCATCAATTTACCAACCCTTGATCCCTTACAACAGGACACACAGACCTCGATTACAGCTCAGAGGGATGCAGCATATAACCCACATACTCCAAAAGGTGCTTGCGACCCAGTTAATGGAACTAGCACAGTACACCGAATGGAGTACTGCCAACTCCCCTTGGGCAGTCAAGAGAATGAAGGTACAAACCCCCCCTGCTTAATAAACCAAATGGGCCCTGCTAGTTTGCAAATCCTCTCTTGGAACATAGCTGGACTACCGTCTAAACTGGATAGTCCGGACTGGGGTCGCTTCATAGAGCAGCATGAAGTCTGCATGTTCCAAGAAACATGGGCTAAAGATGAAATACATAGAATGGGCTATGCATCGTTTAACATTCCAGCTACTCATGTGGGGAAGGGCAGACCTTCTGGAGGCCTGTGTACCTGGGTCGCAGTACACCTGGGCTGTGAGGCAAAACAGATAGAGAGTTTTTCACGTGACATCCTTTGTGTACGCCTTACCTCTCATGCGGGATTAAATATAGTTCCAATTAATGTATACTCCCGACCAGTACCTAGAGGGAAAGAGTCCTCCACACTTGACCAATTAACTACCTGTCTCACAACCATCCCTCCAAATTCCGGGGTAATCATTGGCGGCGACTTTAATTGCCAATTTGAACCCCTGAATGGCTTGGTCCCCGGCACTTTCTGTGAAGAGGATCGCTATTGGTCCATCCCAGAGCCCAATATTCCTCCTTTAAGGGTATGGACCCCATTAGCACTACAGATAAGCACCCTCATATTAAACTTTTCACTGAGAGCTTGTAATGGACGCACCATATCCGACTCGCCTGGGAAACATACCTTTAACATACAGGGGCACACTTCCATTATTGATTACATTATGGTAGATGTGAATTCATGGCACAAAGTATTAGATTTTAAAATCAGTCCTCGCTATGATAGCGACCATAATGCCCTCAATCTAGCAATATCTACACCTTTTGCTAAGAATGCGTCTGTTAAATTGCCAGCTCCAGATACAGGCCTGATCCAGTCCAATGGAGGGAGGAGAGTTCGCTGGGGCAAATTCTCCCAGTCAGAAGAAAAATTGGCCGTGCTCTACCAACAAATCCTCCCATATTTTACAGTTGCACACCAAGCCGCAGAGACAAATGGCACTTCTATTTATAATTCAATTATCTCTAAAAATCACCAAGAGCTGTTTACTTCTATGGCCGCTTTCTTCTACCTAAATAAAAAGCCTAGGGCGTCTAAAAAAACCAACACCCATGGTTCAATTCAAACTGCCGCAAGGCTAAAAATGGCCTTGTCACCGCCATCAAAAACAATGCCAGGCCAGCGATTAAAGATGCGAGGGCAAAATATAAGAATGCTATTGCCAAGGCCAAAAAAGCTGGGAATCGCAAAAGTGGGAAGAGCTCAGAAGTGCCTTATCAAATCACGATCTGAGGACTTTCTGGAATATCATCAACTCAGGGTCTCAGGAGGGCAAATCTGCCATAGAACCCAATATCAGTGAAAAAGTGTGGAAGGCCCATTTTAAATCACTCTACACAAGGGTAGATGATGGGGAAGGACAAGTGCACAGACCCCTACCGTCCCCTTGTATGATATTTGCAGAAGCTCCACTGATCTCGCTGAGAGAAGTTTCTGAGGTCCTGGGCATGATTAAACCAGCAAAAGCCGCAGGGCTGGATAAGATCCCTGGTGATCTCTTCCGCTCTGAGCCGACTGTTTGGGCCCCTTACCTATGTTCCCTGTTCAATGCAATTCTCCAAGGTATGGCGATTCCCACCACCTGGGCAGGGGCCGAAATAATACCAATCAATAAAAAGGGCTCTCCGCTTTTACCTGTCAACTATCGTCCGATTAGTTTGATAGATGTAAGCCAAAAAGTGTTTGCACGTGTCCTACTGGGGCGTCTCCAAAACTGGATGGAGGAACATAACATCCTCACTTCCCTCCAGGCCGGTTTTCGAGCAAGGATATCAACAACTGACCAGATCTTAAGGCTACAGATGATTTATTGGAAAACTGTTAGTATAGAGGGTGGCAGCCTCTACCTTATATTTGTAGACCTTAAGTCAGCTTTCGATCTGGTGCCAAGGGACAAACTCTGGGCTACTCTATTAGACATGGGTGTCCCAGAGTATCTTTGCCAGCAGTTAAAAGGCTTACATGAGGGCAACTTTGCTCGAATTAGATTTGGCAAAAATGGCGAACTTTCATCCCCCTGCCTGTCGAGAGAGGGGTCCGACAAGGCTGTGTCCTGGCCCCAACCCTCTTCTGCCTTTTTATTAATGGCTTAATAGAATCATTGAATGCTGGGGTAAACATTGATGCCCCCAGGTTGGCGAAACGCATTATACCTGCCCTCATGTTTGCAGATGATACCCTTCTGCTTGCTAAATCCCCCATGGGAATCCAGAGAACTCTGGACAACTTTAGCGCTTTCTGCAAACATCGGGGACTAGAAATCAACCTACAAAAAACAAAGTATATGGCTTTTAATGTAGGTAACACCACTCGCCCAAACCCTTTTTCTGGATGGAAGTCCCCTAGAACGGGTATCTATATTTGAGTACCTGGGAATTACATTGACAGAAAGAATGGATTGGGGAGCCCAAATCAGTAAAACAGCCTTAAAATTATCCCAGACTTCGGGGGCATTTTAAAATCATATAGGTCATGCTCTGAAAAACGGGTGAGTCCTGCGGTGGAAATTTACAAGGCCCAGGCTAGGACGGCTGCACTCTATGGAGCCGAACTATGGGGGCATTGCCCAGCTGGCCAGCTAGTTCGTACTGAGAATTTATTCATTAGACAACTTATGGGATTGCCACCCAGTACACCACTAATACCTCTACGTATGGATCTAGGGGTCAGACCCATTGAGGAAGAAGCTGCTCTTAGACCATTATTATACTGGCGGCGCCTGTGGTCCACCTCTGAATTAGCCTCTTATAGAGAAGAATTGATCGATGTCATGGGGTTGCGAGGTGCAGGGAAGTTGCCTTGGCTGCTATATGTTAAGAAAACATGTGAGGACTTGGGCAGGGGCAGTTTGTGGTACAATGCAGAAGAAATCTCCCAAATAACTCCCAGAAAAGCTTTGATCGAGAGTAATAGAGACCATAAACTCGCCCAGTTTGAGATGAGACCCTCAGTGGGGAGACTGATGGCTGAGTTTCTGGAAGTTAAAACGATATATATTCTAGAACCAGTGTTGGACGACATACAGCCGCTTCTGGCTAAGAAGCTTTACCTGCAATTTAGGCATGGAGTCCTTCCGCTGCGTTCATTCACAAAAAAGTGGGAGGGCCACACAAATGCAGAGTGCTCTGCGTGCCTTAATGCAGATGAGACTGATCTTCATGTGATATTTTTCTGCCAGGGATACAGGAAGGCCAGGTTGCGATGGCTACTACAGCTTTGCAGGAACTTGGGGTCGAGACACTGTCGCAACGTGTATAGGATCTTAAAATCTGACACACGCATGCCCATTGTTTTTTCAATCTCACGCTTCTTATTTACTATGTGGTGCACGCGCAGAGCCATTTTGAATAAGTCTCTAAATAGGAATGACAATGGTCTATGATATGTTTTAACAGATGTTTTTTGCATAAATTGTATTTATTTAGTTGTTGCGGAGACAATTGATCTATTATTGACTATTATGCCAGTCTCTGATTGTGCATAGACCATTCCCCCGATTGTTTGTGGTTTTATGCACTGTATTGACAACTGGGGCAAATATGCCGGCTGTGAAAATTTCTTCTTATTCAGCTTTTTAAAAATTATTTTTCCTATGTGCAGCGCAATTTTTAAACTTGCAATACAAACGGAGCAAATAATTATTGGAACTAGCCTCTAAATGCACATGCACTTGCACTTTATGTCTTGCTCTTTAAGATGGCTGATATCGGAGAAAGTTCTCCCAGCGCGTGGAATGTAAACCCTTTTGTCTTGTTTTTTTATGTTGTTTTTATCTATTGTATTTTATTCAATTTTTAAATATTATCCAAAAATTGTGCTTTTATGGCCAATTGTGCCGAAATAAAGTTTTATGAAATTTAAGTAATACATTCAATTGTGAGTTGTGTACCACAACGAGCGCCATCTTGAAGGCAATAGAGTTACTATGATGGTTAAATCACTCAGATATAAAAAGTTTGCATAAATATGGTAACCGTTGCCCAACTTTTGACTTAGTTTTACGGAATACATGTTAGGCATAGTAGACCATAAAATGTGGTCGATTTCGGGGTATGAACATCTTTAGTATATGGGCATTGGTGAGTCTTAGCACAAAGTGGTGTGACAATGTTGCGATAGTGTAATGGCACAAATCTATAACACGAGTAGCTAAGATGGTGGATAACTAACCTCTAAAAATATATATTTTTAAAAACATTCAGACACCAGAACGATGTAACTGATGTATAGCGTTTGTCACAATGTACTAACTGAATAGCACAGTGACAATAAAGTGATGGAATAAAGGCATGCGTCTGCAATATGAGCCATTTAGAAATAGAGAGCTTGACTAAAAGAAATGCAAAATGAATGCAGGCATCAGAACGATGTAGTCGATGTTTAATGTTCCTCACAGTTTACTGTATAAGATGTGAGGGCCCAATTATGTGTGTACAGAACATCCTATGTAGTTATGTCTCATACTGAACCTGAGTGTGTAGCTCCCACATAAATGTAGGAGATGTGACCCACCAAAAAATGCCAAACAGATTTTTGTAAAGGGGTAAGCAAGCTAGCCAAAAACCTGTACCCTGTGTGCTAATCATCTATATTAACATTGGTCATGATAGATGTGGTTTTTGTCTAATGGCCTCATCGATGGTATGCCATTAACAAAGGGTAATTATAACTGCTCTAAAGTCAACTACTGTCATGTCGTAGTCAAAACATACATCCCCTACCAGTGGTATAGATACTAACATTCAACAAACCGTAATACAACATGAGATCTCATTTTTGTGATATGTTCCAGATAATTTCTTCTTTGAGCCCTTCTTTGACTGTATTTAAAGAGAAAATCCAAAAGGTTTCCCTCTGTTTACGGATCTGTTCTGTGGTTACACCTGCTCTAGATCTTACCTTCTCTAAGATGTACCATTTCAAATCTGTGTCCGAATGATTCTTGTCAAAGCAATGTTGTACAATGGGGGCACTCATCTTATCTGTACGAATTGCAGACTTATGTTCGTTGTACCTCACGTGAAATTTCCTACCAGTCTCCCCAATGTACCCCAAATTGCATGGGCACAGTAAGATGTAAATTATGTTCTGGCTTCTGCAATTGGTCATGTCTTTGAGTTTACCTCTTTTGCCTCTATATTCCCACCAGTCAGTCACTACGGCTGTATCACATGCGTGGCAGGAGCCACATTTGTGATTTCCCATAATTGGTGTTAAGCCGGTGATAGACTTCTGGGTACTCTTAGGGGCATATTCTCCGAGTTAGCGGCACTTTATCGCAGCCAAAGTGGTGATAAATTCATCGCACGATTCACAAGCTGGTGCTAACAGCCGATATCACCAGTATTCCTGCGATAGCAGCCGCAAAAAACATCGCCACGGATGACACCAGCAACTAACGCTAATGAGATGCAGAGTAGGCGTTCCCGTGCAAAAACCCACGGAAACACCACTTCGCAACATTCCCAACGACCAGCCAGAACGGCGATAAGAATCAAAAACATGCGATAAGGCGCGTTAGCAGCATGGATTTAACACCTGCTCATACCTGGTGTTGAGTCGGACGACAACCTGCACCATAAAAGGGAGCACAGCCCACAGCCACACCAGAAGAACAACAGATGCCAAGGAGCTACTGATCATGCAGCTCGGAGCCCCAAGAGGGCCACAACACCCACCGCCACCACACTTAGGACCCCCAACCCTCCAGGACCCTCCCCTCTGGACTACCACAGAGGCAGTGCAGACAAAGACACCGGATCTTCCGAATTCGCACCAGCCTGGAAGACTTAACGCCAGAGGAAGTCATTGCCCACTACAGGCTCAAAAGGACAACCATCCTACGCATCCTGACCATCATTGCCCACAGGCTGACGGTACCAACACAGCGGAGAACCAACATCCCTCCGCAGACAAAGCTGCTGGCCGTGCTGCACCTGTTGGCCTCTGGGACCTTCCAAACAACAACTGCCAGAGTTGGAGGAGTCTCACAGCCAGCCCTGTCAAAGTTCCTCACACCTGTCCTGGATGCCATCATCAGCTTGGTACCCCAGCAACTTTACTTCCCACACACTGCGCAGGAACAGCTGGAGATCAAGCAAGGCTTCTACGCCATAGCTGGCTTCCCGCATGTCTTGGGGGCAATCGACTGCACACATGTACTCCTCGTGCCCCCTGCCGCCAGTGCACACAATTACCGCAACAGGAAACACATGCATTCCATCAATTTGCAGGCAATAGTGGACCACCGGGGACTCTTCACCAATGTCGTCGCCAACTACCCAGGCAGTGTGCATGATTCCTTCATCTTCCGACAGTCCATCATCAACCAGCGCTTTCAGGATGCCACCTATGGGAATGCACTGCTCGTCGGTAAGTACCAACGGAACACACCACACACCTCAACACCACATTCAGACAACTCACAACTCTGGGAATGCACATGTCACCAAATCACATACAACATGACAACCAACATCCCCACATTCCAAACACGACAACACTACTTACTGTGGCAACCTGGGCTAGCCATCTACACAAGCCATCAACGGCATGGCACCTCAGCCACACAATAGCAGAATGTGGGGAGAGGTGGGAACCCGGCATGTGCAGAGGAGGCAAGTGACCCATGAATAAGAATGCACACATTGCCAAGAGTGGAGTGGATGTGCTGGACAGACCGCAGTATGCAGACCACAGACACTTCCATGTCGACATACACTGCTGGTGTCTGGAGTGTACTGGACAGTGGACGCAACCATGTAACCGCAGCCAGCGGGGAACAATGCGGAAATGTAGCTTGTTACGTCCCCCTGTAAGCGTGCACGGAGTGGGCTGGCCCGGCGTACGCCAGGCCAGCTTAGGGCTGTGAATAAAAAGCCTGTTACTCTGGGCGTGGTTCTCTTCCGGAATGGCCAACGTGTCTGCCAGGGCTGCGCCTATCACCCCGCCACGAGGTTGACGCCGTGAGCGGCGGTGCCTGCGATCCTGTGCACCTGCTGCACCCCAGGCCGCTGGCGTCATGCCCGCCCCAGTGCAGCCAGGCCGCACTGCTCACCTGCCGACACCGGCATGTGTCAAAGAGGGCCTACCACGTGCCGGTGCAAGCTCCAAGCCCGAGGCCCGCGACCATGGCAGCCTCCTCAGACCATCACGGCCTCCGCGACACAGGCCCCCATTACTCCTTTCTCCTTGATGTACTCCACCGCTGCCCCCAGCCTACACTGCGGTCCAGTAGGTCACACATTTGGAACTGAGTCTTGATTATTCAATGGCAGAGTACGTACATTTATTGCAGGGTTTATATCACCGTACTCCCTACGATGTGGTGCCACCGACTCTGTGCATAGCATTCCAACGACACGTGTCTGTGGGCCCATGCTGACTACTGCCTTCGGCCTACACTGCGGCCCAGCACCACGGGGTCACCTGTGTACTGCCTACACTGCGGTCCAGCAGGCCTCACACAAATCCAATACAATCCGTAATAGGCAGGACACGGCATCGTCGCAGGCTGCACACACACACAGCTCTGGTGCCACTACCTCCGTCAACCACAAATCATCGCCACATGGCATTCCAACGTCGTGTGTGAGAGTACCAGGAGGAGCTGCCTGAACAGCCGTTGCCTCACGCTGACCGCTGCCTCAGGCCTACACTGCGGTCAAGTAGGTCACACATTTGGAACTGAGTCTTGATTTTACAATGGCAGAGTCCTTATCATTGCACGCTAGCAGAGGAGTAAGAGGAAGACGTGATTCAGTCTGGATGACAAACAGGAACCTCGTTACGGAGGTGACCGAACCCCACCAACAACTGCCCTGGTGCCACTGACTCTGTGCATCGCAAGCCAAGGACACGTGGCTGGGGGCCCCTGCTGACCGCTGCCTCCGGCCCACACTACGGTCAAGTAGGTTACACATTTGGAACTGAGCCTTGATCTATTTATGGCAGAGTTTATACCATTGTACAGGCCTCATCGCAGACTGCATCCCCTTTCAGCTCTGGTGCCACTAACTCTGTGCCCCGAAATTCATGGACACCCTCTGGTTGAACTTTGGTGGCATCTCAGTCAATGGCCTGGGGGTTGTCTTCATCATCATGTGGCTGGTAATGACTTGGTGTTAAACATGAGTCTGTAGCATTCATCTCCTCCATATTGCATGTGTCTGCTTGGTACTGCCCTCTGTATCATGCCCTGGAATAACACCTTCCACTGTCCCCCAAAACCCTCTGCGACATTCACCTTGGACATCGACGAGAACCCGCTCAGCTCTCGTGGCCCTACCTCAGTGCACCGGTAGTCACCGTCCCGTGGCGGTGTGCCTGTGCCGGCCGCAGTGCATCCTTGGCCACTAACTCTGTGCAGCTCAAGTCGTGGACCCTTGCTGTTTGAACTGTGAACTTCTGATTGTCTGATCACTGTTGTAGTTGTTGCCAGCGCCAACAACTCCCTGAGGGCTGGCTTACACTCACCCCACACCCATCCAGCACAGGCGTCACTGGACATGTGACCCTGGCAATAAAGGGTGCCCGTAGCCAGTTCCACAAACTATCTAAGTGTGTCCGTGTAGTCATTGTGTGTGCATGAGGGCCCCGGGCCCTACCACATTGCATTGTGCTGTGTACAGCGGACACAACCATGTCACCTCAGGCAGTGGGGTAGATCTGGGACATGTAGCTGTGTCGTACCCCCTGTAGGCATTGAAGGAGTGGGCTGGTGTACAGCAGTCCAGCGTAGGGGTGTGGATGATCACCCCGGGGCTCTGGGCGTGGTTAAGTGT
Source organism: Calotriton arnoldi (assembly GCA_963921515.1). Lineage (NCBI taxonomy): Eukaryota > Metazoa > Chordata > Amphibia > Caudata > Salamandridae > Calotriton > Calotriton arnoldi. The sequence goes on along the minus strand of CAWUFW010004324.1, from coordinate 777,806 downwards.
TGGGCTTGCCAATTTAGTACCTAATGCGTGTGTCTTTGTTGTGGTGTCAGCGCCACCCGTCCCGCAATGGACAAAGTTGCAATGTAACATGCCCCCGAGTGCGGGCTCGGACGAAGGGATTAATGAATGAGTGCAAGCCCGCTGGGGGTCCGGGATCATATATGCCAACTGTTGTGTGTGTATCGCTATTACCGCAGCATGAGCCAAAGGTCTTGCCTCGACCGCATCGCGACTTCGGCCAGCCATGAACTCCACATCTGTGTCCGCCCTATCCTTACCATAGGCCTACACACACGTGGCCGCCCACCTTCAACGCACAACATCACAGTGTCGTTGTCAGGCTTGTGGACATGCACAGACAGGCATGACAATGGTGTGCCATAGGAGTGCAGGTGATGCAAGCGCGCAGCGCACCCAAGGAAATAGGCTCGGGGGAGGGAGGAGCAGCAATGAGGCTATGTAATACACATTAATGGAGCTCATTTGCTACTAGCAGTACATGTCAAACCAGAATCACTATGACACACATATCACATGCCAATGAACTAGTGAGCCTGCCAACACATCATGCAGAACCAACTATTGGCTCATGTCTCTTTGCACTGTCACAGGTGATCAGGGATATGCACTCTGCCCTTGGATGATGACACCCCGCCGAGCCCCGAACACACAGGCCCAGAGGCAGTACAATGCGGCCCACAAACGCACCAGAGGCATCGTGGAACGCACATTTGGCGTGTTGAAGTCACGTTTCAGGTGCCTGGACATCACAGGTGGGAGGCTCCTGTATAGCCCAGTCATCGTGTGCAAGATGATCGTTGCATGTTGTGTGTTGCACAACATATGTGTACGCACCAATGCCCCATGGTTACGAGTGCCAGATTCACCGGATGATGATGAGGAAGATGAGGCAGGTGGACCACACCCCACTGCAGCTGCAGCAGGAATAGCCCGTAGGAACAACATCATTGACAATTTCTTCACATGAGGACCTCACATTGTGTCAGTGCTTGGCAATCATGAGACAGTGCAAAATGACCACAGGCACAGCATGTGCAAATAAATTCAATGCAACACACATTCCCTGAGTTTCTGTATGTGTGCTGCTGTGTGGCACGGGGATCAGGGACATGTTCCAGAGTCATTGTGGGTGTGCAGTGTGCTCTACTTAATTGTGCATGTGTGCCATTGTGCCCATCTCCCCCGTCCCCCAGTCCCTGGTCGGTACTCACCCTGTTGATGTTGTGTCAGGTCATGTTGAGCAGTGTCCCGATCCCCAACTCCTGGCACCGTATCCCGACTGATGACTGTGGCCACCATTTTCTCACTGTCATCCAGCTCCTGGTGTGCCGCTGGTCCCCCACCTCCAATCTGCGTTGCTGCTTTCAAGTTGGCATAGTGTTTCTTCTTGGTTTTGCCCTTCACATCATTCCAGCGCCTCTTGACCTCTTCCATTGTCCTCCTCGACACTCTGACTGCATTCACGTTGTTCACGATGTACTGCCATGTTTCCGTTTGTGTTGCCGATGACACAGTGGAGGTGACGTACAGTTGTTGGTTGTGTTCTGTCTCCTCCGTGACGATGATCTGGTTTTCCTGCGGACTGAACCCCGTCTCCCTCTTCCTCTTCTCCTTGCCCCTCCCCGGCCCCGGGGTTCCTGGCTGGTCGTCTGTGGGGCTTGTGGGATTCGCGTTGTCCTGTGCACTCGGTCCGGGTGCGTCCATGGTGGTACGCAGTTACATTTTTTTCTCTTTTTTTTTCTCTGCTTTTATGGTGCATTTTCCCGCATGTCGCGTGGGAATCGCAGGCCTGTCGCTGGTTTTGTTTCGTGATTTGGGACGTCGCAACTTTTTTCGCATTGGGGTTTCGCATTTTTTAGGCGTCGCGTTGATTTTAACGCGGGCATTTGTCGCGTTATCGTGAGGCTATCGCATGGTGCCGCCGGGTTGTGAATGCTGCGTTAACACGGTGTTATTTTCCCACGATGGACTGTGATGTGAGAAGTTGCGTTAATCGATTTTGGCGATAGTTAACACGCGTGCTTGAGAATATCCCCCATAGTGCCATATTTATCTTTAAGATTGTGGTTTCTTCTGTACGCTACTCTTGGGAGTTGTATCCGTTCCTCATAATCATGGACATTCAGAATTTTCCAATTTTTATTCAAGATGTTTTTTATTTTGAAATTCAATTGTGAGTGGTTGATGACACACACTATCTGGTCACTGGGTTCTCGAGTTGTTCCTTTTAACAATGCATCCCGGTTATAATATTTAGCCCGTTTGAAAGAGGTTTTGACTAACCGGTGGGGATAACCTCGATCTAATAGGCGTTTCTTCAGCAATTCTCCATGCCTGTTGAAATCCTTTATATTCGTACAATTCCTGCGAATTCGTAAGAATTCACCGAATGGAATTGAATCTTTTTGGCTTGGAGGATGAAAGCTCTGATGTTGGAGAATCGTGTTTTTTGCCGTCGGTTTCCTAAAGAAGCCTACCTGCAATTTACCTGTTTGACCAGAAATGAGTATGTCTAAAAATTCCACTTCTGAGGTACTGAATTTGGCAGTGGATTTGACCATACCATACCATACCAAAACATTTATAAAGCGCACGGCTACCACCAACGGCGGTGTCCCGGCGCTAAGAAGAGACAAAGAGAAAAGGAGAAAGAAAAAAAGACAAACTAAGGCAGATCAAAAAGCCAGGTTTTCAAGGCACTCCTAAAAATGGATTCAGATTCAGCTTTGCGTAAGTAGAGAGGCATAGCATTCCAAAGGGCGGCTGTTCTTACAGCAAAGGCGCGCCCTCCAATCCTGGCTTTACGGTAAGAAGGAGAGCAGAGAAGTAGCTGTGAATTCGAGCGCAAGGTCCTGTTCTGATGGTATTTCTGAAGTCTCAGATAACCCGGTCCGCTGTCTCTGGTAGCTCTAAAGGCAAGAGACAGGGCCTTGGTGTCACTAGCATTCAGCCATGCAATGTATTCTTGTAGCATAACAGTATCTCCACTCCATATGAAGAAGATATCATCTATAAAACGTCTCCACGTTTTAACGTTTTCATAGAATGGTGCTGCCTTGTTGAAGACATGCTTCAACTCATATGCCCCCATATAGATGTTTGCTATACTGGTGGCACAAGAGGCCCCCATGCTTGTGCCTTTGATCTGTTGGTAAGTTAGTCCATTAAATTCAAAAAAGTTGTTAAAGAGGACCACCTCTAAACATTCCAGGATAAAAAGCATCTGGTCTATTGCCCGGTGTTCTTTCAAGAAGAGATGCCACAGATTGTAACGCTTGACATTGAGAAATGTTGGTGTAAAGTGCCTCAATGTCAAGCGTTACTAAGACCTCATAATCAGGGTTAAAGGACATATTCTCAATTCTGTCAATCATATCACCAGTGTCCCTGATGTATGATTGGTAGTTCTTGGTCAGTGGGCACAGGAAAGTGTCCACATATTTGGAGAGGGGCTCTGTACTGGCTCCTATGGTCGAAATAATTGGTCGTAGCGGTGGATCAGCAGTGCTTTTATGGGTTTTGGAACCCCATAGAGAGCTGGTACTACCAGTAAGGTCTTGTTAAGGTAAACATATTCTTGTTGACAAATATGTCCTTCTTCAAGACCTCTTTTGGTGATTCTGTGAATATGAGCGTCTAGTTTACCAAGCGCAGAGGAATGTGCTTTTTTGTAGTGTTCAGGAACAGCTAACATGTTGTGTATCTTATTATCATAGCTAGCTTTGTCCATCACTAATATTCCTCCACCCTTGTCACAGGGTTTGATAACTATCTTTTGATTGGATTTGAGTTTGTTAAGAGCCAGATTCTCACTTGGTGACAGATTGTATTGGTTCTTAGGGGGATTTTTGTGATACGTTGTACTTCATTCAAGACTGTCTTCTTGAAAATGCTGATTTCCGGGTCCACCATCTCCAGTGTGGGTGTAAATGTGGACCTAGGCTTATATTTAGAGAGATTGTTTTCATTTTCTGCTGGAGGATGATGCATAAAGTATTTTTTCAGCCGCACCTTTCGAAAAAAGACAAACATATCTTGATGGAGTTTAAAAGTGTCACATCTAGTACTCGGTACATAGGATAACCCTCTCTCCAAAACTGAGATCTCATCTTTCGAAAGAACCATAGATGACAGATTGAAAATTGGTAAGGAGTCATCTGTGGTTGTATGATGTTCTATTTTGTCTAGGATCTCCAGTATTGTTGGTTCCTCATTTTGAGGTAGGGTTGCTGATGTTGTTGGTTTGTCTGCTGATAATCGTTTCTGTCCTGTGTCCACTGACTGTTTCTCCCCCTATTGCGACCCCTCTGTAAAAAGAGGGTTGATTCTGATGGAATTGCTGGTTCCCTTGTCTCCCTCTGTTGGCCCTATAGTTATACTGAGCTCCCTCAGATGTATTAGAGCTGTCTCCATCAGAATCCGTGGAATACGTATCAGAAAAGGTAAGAACCTTCCTCCTGGTATTCCTACTCGGATTGTGGTAGTTGGTACTTTGGTTCCAGTCCTGATAGTAGGTGGTACTCAGATAGGGGTACGCTCTTTCTTGGGTGTACCACCTTACATCTTTTCTGAGTTTCTCCATCTTTTTTCCCACCAAGTATTCCTCAAAGTCCTTCATTTCATTGCCCATGCTCTCTAATCTTGCTTTTGCTTCTTATAATACAGTCATTGTCTTAAGTTTCTCTTCCATGTCAACTATTTCTTGGCTGAGTACAGCCATCACTTCTTTGGCCGTTTCTATGATTAAAATCATCCAGTCCCTGGAGCAGCGGTTCGCAATTTGGGACCACCGCTCCAGGAACTTACGTATCTCTATGAATAAAGCTGGAACATTGCGTACTCTCAGTCCTGATGGAATCACACCAGCTCTAAGATATTCTAGCATAAAATGTGCGTGTGATTCCATCCTTTTAAGTTTTTTCCTAAGGTTCAGGAGATTGTTCCATTCACTATTGTCAGTTAGACATCAATGTAGTTCTGTCTTTAGATGGTACTTGCCCGATCAGAGCAGAAAAGTCCTCTTCCGAGAATCAGAACGTGTTTAGACTAGGGGTGGGCGGAATTTGCGTAGTCGCGCAACGCAAAGCTCCGCGAAACGGTAAAAAATCTCCGCGAGCACGCAAAAGTTCCGCGAACACGTGGAATTACTTGTTCCGCCCGTTCACAATGCTTTTTCCTGTTCGTGAACACTGTTTGCGTGCTCGGGGAGAAATATCTCGCGAACACGCATTTTGAAAGCGCGAACAAGCAAAAATTCCGCGAAGCCGCGGATCGCAGAATTTTTGGTAATTTTGCGTTCTCCAAGGAACGCGAAATTACCCAAATTCCGCAAATTCCGCGAGCGGAACGGAATTTACCGCCCAGGCCTACTTTAGACCCTCCATGTTCAAAATTAGGTAAGAATATTTTTTATCCTGTTTTGATTCAGACAAAAGTAAATAGGAATCAGAGACGGTTCCTAAGCGTCTGAACTAGTGATAAGCCTCTGTGGTAATGGTCTGTCTAATGAAAGCCAATGACTATCAGAGCTGGTACGACATCCGAAAGTGACCCTTAGTGGAGGGTAAGAAGAAAAAGAGTTTCAAATCCATAAAGTGAAATTAAATGTTTCCAAATCTATGGAGCTTTACGGTTCAATCAAAAACTGTCTCAATGAGACAATCCACAAGGGACAATCCCACAGTTAAAAACCGCGAACACTTCTAAAGAAGGGACCCCCACTAATTGCACAGTTTAGGTCTGGGAGAAAAGGGGGACAACAAACAAACAATCAAAACCTCCCACTTGACCTATATTTATTTCCTGTAGGGCACACAAGCTCCAATGGGTTATTAACCTTCAATTTGAGACATGATACATACAACAATTGTTATTTTATCAAAAATATTTATATTTATTTGTTATTTTTTATTTTTTATCATGATTTATTTAATTGTTTATATCAAAACATTTAAAAACCATACATTATATTCATATTTTTGTCCATTATTCTTTTTTTACAATTGTGTTATACATTTCATAGACATATTTGCACACAGATAAAGTTATCTGTATCAGACCCCAATACATTACCACAACCTCATATTGACCTCTCGCATCCACACTCATACTCGCACATACTATCCACACTATCAACCCACCCAGGAGCACATACACCTTAGGGTCATGCAAGGGACAAAGATGTTTTGAGTCTCTGTGACCGTGTTGTGGGTTGGGAACACAAAAAAACAGGTCAACGCACGTTTCGGTGGTATTAGCCAGATTACGACCCCCTTCTTCAGGACCATCAAGGTTTTCAGATTATGGGCCAGTGATTGGGGTATCTGTAATTTTCAAAAAAAAATCCATGTCTCAATAAACCCATATACACACTAAAATGTAAATTGTTTTTAGTTGATTGAACCAAAAGAAGCTCCAAAAGGTGATTCAAATTCAGAAGATCCTCGAAAAAAGTGTGTGATAAAATAAAAGAGTTGCGAGTACCATATAGAAACCTTAAAACCAGACAAGTGAAAGAAGAAATGTTTGTTTTAGAAGAGAAAGGTTAGCTCAGAGGTATGTACACACCTTACCGCATAGTCATAGTGCAAGTTAATATAGGCGCAGAAGTGACTTCTTTTCATATATGCCAACATGGCTTTTTAGTGGGTCTGTTCATATCTTGTATTCCACAAGTCCCCAAGCAAGAGTGTGCATATTATGTTATAGTCTGACTTACAAGAACAATACGAGGGGAACATACTTTAGGGCCCCTATTCGGCAGGTCACTAGGACTTAAACAGCATCAATATTGCATTGGGTCTCTCTCATAAGCTAAATGCATGAGTCTCTATATGACACTGTGGGAAATAAAAGAATATATTAAAGCCCCCGCTCATCTCAAACTGGTATCCAGCTACTATATGTGTACCAAGTCCCATACGTATCTACCTGGTATCAATGAAGTATCACTGCACTGTCGCAATCTCAAACAATATGTTTCACAAAATAGATCTATTTGTCACTCCTCTCTGTTTAATGGGTTTTATCCTCACAACCTGTAAGGGATGACGCAATACAATTGCTTATTAAGGGTACTTGGTGGAAAAAATGTGTCCTGTCATTAAACCCAGAACCATTCAAGTCTCGATAATTTGACAATGATGGGGTCCAATATAGTATGATATATGGGGCAGGGATACACACCTGTTGGTATATATAGTCCTATGTCCTGTGATTTTGGGTCATATCCTCTTAAAATGTTCTTAATATCGATTAATATACTCACACGTATGATATGAGTATCTAGTTTCCATAGAATATGTCGTCACTGGCATAAAGAAAGAGAAGGAGATATTAAAATCGGATGACTTAACAATGACGCATTAAGAGATTGACATAAGTCATAATGGAACAGTCCACAATATCACCGTGACGCGCTCATTCATCAGCAGTCACTGCCGTGAGGGGAACGGCTCTGCCCCAGCTCTTCTTCTTCCTTGCCAGCCGTGAGGGGAACGGCTTTCCCTCAGTCTCTTCTTTCCTCCTGCCAGCCGTGAGGGGAACGGCTTTCCCTCAGTCTCTTCTTTCCTCCTGCCAGCCGTGAGGGGAACGGCGCTACGGACTACGAATCCCAGCAGGCGCAGGGAAGGACGCCCGCTGTCAGCATCACCGCGGCGCCAGGTGGCGCAATAAGTTGAGGCCCGGCCCTCCGCAGCGCGGGACGCGCGCGGGCAGCGCCCGGGCGAAGCCCGGGCCAAGGGCGGGCCCGTCCTTGCCCGTCAGTGTCCGACTGAGGCCGGGCTGGGCCATTTCTCTTTCATTGGCGGTTTTGAACCAGGTGAGCACTGCCCCTTGATCACCTGTATCCCGGCTGCTTAAATTTCCAAATATGGGGAAGAGAATTGATACAATACCCTCCCGCCCAGTTATTACAAGTATAGACAGTATGCTGGAAAGGGCGGTGAATATAGTCTCTAATGAGATTGATTTAACAGAGAGGAGACTATCCCTTGGCATTGAGGCTTTGCACGATGGTCCTATGTTAGGGCCGGAATTGGCTGATACAGTTGGCTCTCTCCTGCCCAGTAGTGCTTGGAATGCTCATCCGTTGAGCTTACCAACTTCTGCCACCGGTTCTATGTCTGGACATGAAGCAATCTTGACACAGAACCAAAAGGCTATCAGTACCATTACTGACCAGGATTCTCCCTTGCCCTGTGTTATAGAGTGTGCGGGTGCAAAGAGGAAGAGGAAAATAGCAAAGTCCGCCCCTTTGAAAAGAAAACAACCACCTCGCACCGGTTCCACTCGTTCTGCTATGAGCACCTGGTTACATAAACCTTCACAGACTCAGTCTCCGAATCCTGAATCTGTTATCTCCCCTCACCATGAAGAACCAAGGAACTCTGTTGGCACTCAGACGAGTATTGTATTGCCCTCTTCTCCATATAACGGCTTGGGAGAGACTTTTATTGACACTGTTATTAATAGCATTTTTGGGCAAATTAAAGATCTAATTGATTCCAATTTCTGTGCTTTGTGGAAACGGCTTGATAGGTTGGATACCCTGTCAAATAAATTATGCTCACAACTCAAGATTGTTAAACCTGCTCTAGTAGAGGGGGTGGAATCAAGACTGATAGTGGCTGATACTGTCCCTCAGTTACATGTCCCTGCTCCACTAGCCTCACTGTTATTACCACCTGGGACATGTCCCACTTGTGAGAAGGTAACAGGGTGCCCCATAGCAAAGGACATTGTTACACCAGGGAATATACCTGACACTGTAGGTTTAAATATTTTGCCAGCTACTACTTTACACACACGACCTGTTTTTAGTAGCACTATGTGTGCCATGACAGAGAGTTCAAATACAAGGGATCCCAATATACATGGGGGGATTTTACCCCAAGTAAACAATATAGATACTGAAGCCAGTAAAGATATATTGAAACTTCCACCTGCATCCTGTCCATTTGACTGCGTATTTGCAGGTGTACCTCCTCTAAAGAAAAATCAAATTGAGACATGGTACCAACTTCGCAATAAGTGCGTTGATTGGTTAGCCAAACATAAGGGGTATAAGGTGGCTGATGCAAATAATATTATCATGGTACGAAGGGTAAGCTGGGTTGGGCCCTCTGTTAAAAATATCGAGGGGGACTGTATCGTTGTTAATTTTCGTAACCCTGCACTGGTAAAATCCCTATTAAAGGTTCAGGAAGATACAGGTATGGGGCCCAGCAATATCTTTTTGCTCCCATTGGGATATTTTTATAAACCTATTTTTAGCTCACAAATGAACGCTGGTGCCTCTTTATCGAGGCATAATAGGTTTTTGCCTCTGTCCTTTTTAGATACTCAAGATTGACTTGTACCCGCCCAGCCACCTATTGAAACTAATAGTTCAATTGATGAATGCCCTTTGGTAGGACACTTAAACCCAACTAGGTCTGGCATCAACTCTAAACTGAGTATACTTAGTTGGAATGTTGCCGGTTTGGCATCCAAAATGAATTTACCAGACTGGATCGAAATAGTTGAAAATCAGGACATCATAATGATGCAAGAAACCTGGGCCACTCGGGACTTCTACCTAGAAGGGTTCCAGTGTTTTAATAATGTTGTCCCGGTCCCCAAGGTAGGGCGACCATCTGGTGGGCTCTCGATTTGGGTGAATATTTTAACGGGTGGCAATGTGAATGTTTTAGATACAAGAAATGATAACATACAGGCTTTGATTTTTACGAGGGGTATTTCCATATGTTTAATTAACTTTTACAACAATGATTTTTACTCGGTGCCAAATATCATGTTTAATAATTTGTTCAACTTTATTTTAACTCTACAAAACCTTAAGGTTTTTACTAATGTTGTCGGTATTTGTGTGGGGGGAGATTTTAATGCAAGGATTCCAATGAGTAATAATATACCAATATTTCCTACCACTTGTTTGTCTCGGTGCACGAGGGGTATAGAACTATCTGATTATTTATGTAATTATAATCTAATTAATACTATGGATATTGCTGCTATCCCCGATAAAGATAATCGTATTGAACCAACATATAGAGGCAGGGGTTGTGCATCCACTATCGATTATGTTTTTATCTCCTCAATCTTAGAAGATAGTTTGTTAAGTGCAGAGGTTATACCGACCCATCATGGAGACCACAACCCCATTAAAATATTATTGGAAATTGCCCCCAAATCTGTAAACAATAAGGAGTGTGGTGCTAGGAATCTGTTACCTTCTACAGATAATTTGAGACTAGTTTGGCGAGGAATTGATATCAATAAGTTATTTGATAATATGTTAACTGCTTTCTCGCCACTTGTCGACACCTGCCTGTCGTTTAAGGATCAAAATCCCGATGTGATTGGTGCATTCACTCAATTGTGTGCGGGCACAAAATGGTTGTTGTCAAGGCCTATTACGAAAGTTAGAACGGGACCGAGATGGTTTAATAAAGACTGCTCCTTAGCAAATAGGAAGCTTCGTAAGGCACTGTCAATGACCCCTAGAGATCGGGTACTTGTCAAAGCCTTGAGGCTCCATTACAAGACAGTAACCACACAAAGGAAAGATGAAATCCTAAAAAATCACTGGGAGAGCTTAGCATGCAGTGCATCTCTAAAAAAGGGTAATGGTTTTTGGGCTGCAGTTAAAAACATTAGGACATTAGGACATCCCATAACTGCTATTAGTTGTAATATAACCAGCGACTTATGGGTGGCCCATTTCTCTACAATCTACTCGGCCCCAATTGGTACAGAGGACTTATATGAATATCATGCGCCTACCCCAATAGATATAACTCTGTTGGAAGTGGAGGATGCAATACAACAAAGTCTGGGTAACAAAGCGCCGGGCCCTGATGGGCTGCCCATTGATCTTATTAAAAATAACCCAGATTTTTGGGCACCTCTTTTATTGAACGTTTTTAATAACTTAACCTATGATACAATCCCGAGCACGTGGTCCATGAGTATTATCGTACCGATTTTTAAAAAGGGCGATCGCTCTAACCCCAGTTGTTACAGACCTATTTCCCTTATCGACAATACCCTGAAAATCCTGGGAAGGATTCTCTATAATAAGATACGGTCTTGGGCTGAGGGCGACAATATTTTAAGGCAGTGTCAACTGGGGTTTAGAAGTAAAGTAGGCACAGTAGAACAGTGTCTGAACTTAAATTTGATTATTGGCAAGTACACTGTCGCAAAAAAATCTCCCATATATCTTGCCTTCATGGACCTCACCTCTGCGTTTGACCTCGTTAACAGGTCACGCTTATGGTCTATTCTTTTAAAACAAGGCTTGGATGAAGTTTTAGTTCATTTTTTAGCATATTTGCACAGAGATTTGCATGCGCGCGTGAGGATTAGTCAGGATGGGGACGTATCAAGTGATATTAAAATTGATAGAGGTGTCAGACAGGGGTGCGTCCTGGCACCCCTTCTTTTTATTTTATATATTAATGATTTGCATGACTCACTAGTAAGACTTACCCACGACGTACCGAGTATAAATGGCAACACACTGCCTGCTCTATTGTATGCCGATGATGCTGTTTTAATGGCACGCACCCCGAATGCTTTACGCATCTTAGTACGAGGTTTTGTAGATTTTATGGCTGTTTTAGATTTAAGGACTAATTTTAAAAAATCATTTTTAATGGCATGCGGCCCTAAAAAGCGCCCCATTAATAAAATTATTGTTGATTCAGAAAGTTTACAAAGCACTTGCACTTTTTCTTATCTTGGGTTACTTTATGCTATGAATGGCTCATGGTCTGAACATGTGGCACACAGCAGAAGTAAACTGTCAAGAAGCATCAATACACTTCTGGGATTACCCCGACCCAAAAGGTCTGAAACCGCCCTAGCTTTTAAGAAAATTTTTAAACTGCAGTGTGCTCCCATTGCAACCTATGGAGCAGAAATCTGGGGCTTCACCAAATGTAGTAGTATTCAATCGGAAGAAAATAGATTATGTAGGAAACTCTTGGGTGCACCGATTTCTTCATCGGTATATGTGTGCCACAAAGAATTGAACCTGCCCTACATTGAAGATTACATTAGGGCTCGTCCGGCACTGTTCTGGGTTGCAATTTGGAAAAACACTGCGGCAACCCTCACTAGAGATATAATAACGGATTGCCTTAGATGTGAGAGGGCGGGGATATACCATGGCTTGCTGCTGTAAAAGAGAGCCTAAAAGGCGTAAATTATTTACGCATCTTTTTAAATCCAATTCAATCCGAGCTAATTAATAAAAAAGCAATACAAGAAGCACTGTACAAAAAATATAGCGATGAAAGGCACCTGAGAGAGACCAAGAAAACCTCAGTTGTAAAGTATATGTCCATAGAGAATTGTTCTTATTTGCCTGCTAGATATCTTTTAAAACCCCTAGGACATTGGGAAAGAGGGTTGTTATTTCGTCTACGAGCAGGCACTATGAAATATTTATTATGTTTCCCTTTGGGCTATAATACCGATCTTGATGCATTGCCTTGTCCATGTAACGCACACAGTAATCAAACAATGTTGCATTTTTTATTCTTTTGCGGTTTTTATTTTAAATTTGCAAAAGGATTTTTGATACCTTTTCTTAAATCACGTGCTATTTCCGACTTCAGGTTAGCATACACGGAGGTGCTCAAATTGGCGGATGATGAATTAATTTTCCGTGTCGGATCATTCCTGAAGTCGGCTGTACGGTCACGTAGAACTATGTGTGCCCAATGAAGGTCGTTAGAAATGTATTTTATTGTATTGATATTTAAATTCTACCATTGATTGTTAATATATGATATATCATGTTATTTATGACCTATTTTAGTCATTACCATTAATGTACTGTATCTTTTGTCATGAATATGTTGCCATCTATGAATTGTTTTATTGTGCTTTTATGGATATTTTTATATTCGAATAAAGATATTTTGATTGATTGATTGAATATCACCGTGTCAGCATATCCTTATCCACTCACTTGTATTCATATCACTCAGTGGGTGCATTGTCCATATCACCCATTGTAGTAAAGACTACATATACCCAATAATAAATGCTGTAAAAACAACATAACTATAGAGTGTTACATAGAAGGAAGGGAAGGGTCAGACATATGGCTAACACGCATTCGTATCTGCAGAAAAGGCAGCGGAGTACAGGCAAGATGCAGTCAACCCAGACCGATCTGAACAATAGAAACTAATGCTTGCTTAGCTCCCGCAGCAGAGGTGTGTCCAGATGGAGTACCATGCGTTCACGGCAACATCGCACCAGGAGTGCTTTTTCCATCTCTTTGGAAACTGGGCCAACCATTGCATAGCAGGAAAATTAAAACCAGGATACCCACTACAAGTAGTAGGACCAGTGGAAGCCCTCCAAACACGCTTCTCAATACGGAGTGTATAAATGCTGGAATAACTCAGAAGATTGTCTGAAAGGTTCTCAATAGTCCAGAACCTATGCTCTTAAGTAGGTGCACGATCCCCCTCATATCAGACATGTTAAAGATACGATGTACCATTTCACCGAAATGGAGCAGGTAGCTCGTTCAGATTAGTGCCTGTATCGCAGATGAAGACCTTGCAACCTGGAGATCAAAAGTCTCTCGGGCTGAGGTTAAGGACACATCCTTCTGTAAAAGCATGGCTTTCAGTCTGCTCAGAGAATCAAACCGAATAAAGGAAACATCCAATGAAGGTCATAGCGTTGCCTCCCTAACTGTGTGGGTTGGTGGAAACAATACTTGCATACAACAAGTAAACCTGGAACTTACCGTGACCAGATATGTGATGCCCGGTACCATTCCACAACAACCTTGATCATTCAACATCAAATAGCTCCCATTCGAGAGCAGTTTGAACAGCGAATGAATCACGGCAGCTAGGGATCCTTTCAAGTGACACAATAGGTTTGCAACTGAAGAATTACAAGTTCCGTGAAGCAAAATATCCTGACAAATTAGAGACTCACTTAAAGAACGCTCACAGTCTGAACCGCTGAGAAAAACTTCAGTGTCCCTATTCCTGCATCTAAATCTGTACGGTAAGATTCATGTATCCCTCTCCCAACGCTTCATACATGCCTACCTGGTGCTACTGTAGACAGTATTGAAATTTGAATGTTGTGACTGGCAGTGTAATATGGCCATGGATTAACCATTCTGTGCAAGTTGGCTCAGCCACGGTAAAAGGTAATTGGCCCAATTTTTCAATGTACAGCATTGTATACTTTGCATCTTTTTGTGCCATTGTTGTCTGTCTTTCTGTTAGATTGTATGCAGAAAACAGAGCCGTATTGTTGATGTACCGCCAGGGCACATGACCAGAGCGCAATGATTGTAGCGTCTAGCTCAATAATAGAAAGGATCGCAATTGCGATTGCCCATGTTGTAATATAGACAAATCCTGTACCATTATATCTATTGCAGAAGACACAATGTTGCCCAACATAAATCCTTGATGATAGTGTGGTCATACCATTATCGACCACTGCCAAAGCCTTTTCTAGGTTAACCCTGCCTATTTCACGCACTCTCTCAACAGCCTCCTGTTGAGAGATTTTGCATACCTTGTTGTAAATAGCATACAAGAAGCGCTTTTGACGTGGCTTCTGGGGACCTGACAAAAAATCCCTAAGATACATGCCATCTGAGAGTAAGGACAAGTGTTTTTTCACCTGGGACAGTGTTGAGGTTTTTAGCCACTCTAGGCATAACTTCCTAACACTGTAAGATGTCACCACCCCGAGTGTTCTCGCTGTACGTAGCGCTGGTCAGGCCTATGGATAGTAAACCTTTCGGTGAGTACCCCACTGTATTGTGTGTAATTTTGCCAACCCTCAAAGTGTGTAAGTGAGGGAATCCGAGGTGTGCTCAAGTCCTTGATCTTGGCTAACCCAAGACAGGAAGTCTGTTGCACCGTGTCGTTCAGGAAGATAATCTGATGTGGTATGAGGCATGCTCTAAATAAGGCCTTCTTTCCCTGAACTTGCCAATCTTTAGTCCCCCAGACAGATTTAGTGTCTATAGTGGCCCTCTAAAAGTTAAAACCCTGTAAAGACAGTTGGGAAATAAAAGAGGCAGAGTATATCAGCTTGGTGTTGGTAAGCATATTCTTTCTTGCAGGTGTAAGTGCAACCTTATAATAATAAGATGTTGGGTCTGAAGTGTTAAACCCAGAAAAATAAGCAAACTTCTATGCAAACGTTTGTGAACTACCTTTCGGTGGTGTTGGGCAATGTTCCCATAGATGGTAAGAGAAAACATTACGTGAGATACTTGCTTTGTGCAATAAATGGTGAACATAGTGTTAGTAACAAAATATGGCATCAAAGTTAGATGTATCATCGTACAATTCATCATCTGAAAATGCAGCAGATTGTTCTACATCAGACAGCATAATATTTACAGTTTCAAAGTCCCAATCATCAGAGAAAGTACTGGAGGTGATGATACCACTTAAAGAAATTTGAAATAAATGTGGTATTTTTAAAAGTTCAGTAGGGCCATATACATCATATGAAACTCTGTCCCAAACTATTCCTTCTGGAACCAGAACTGCTGTAATGTTCACGAAGGACAGGTCTCTCTGGTCACGGTGTGATGATGCATGCGATTTCAGGACCAAGTTCACATGTACTGCAGTGTGTTCTGGGAGGTAATGTCCATTCAGGAGCAGGAAAAAGACAGTCACTACACCTATCCAGAGGACTAGGAACAGTAGACCAATAGCAATCCAGAGCTGTAGCCAGGGAGAAACATGTTGTTTGTGGGGAACAGGCGGTGGCAGTAACTCAGGTTCACTTGGATCCAATGAGAAAGTATCAAAATCAATGAAGTAGCCAGACGCAGTTTGATCTATCGTTGGTAGCTCAGCAGGTTTTGTAGAACTAGCAGATGACTTGTTTCGAAACATATTCACATAGATGTCGGTATTAGGCCGAATAGAGATCTGTGTTTCACTTGTGTTTTGTTGTTGTTCGATTTCAACAGGCACGAGTTCCATTCCATTGTTGGTAACTCCTTCACTTCGTAGAGTATACTCTTCAAAGGCTATCAATCTTTCTGTCTGAACTTCCTGTATGGTAGCAAGAGGAGATAGGTGGCTACCCAGGAGCCCACGCAGCCCACTATTGAATATCGGTCACATAGTGTGGTTTGATCAGATCAATTGAGACTAATCTCTTTTCTTTCTTGCCGGCAAGAGGCAGAAGAAGTACTGTTCTTGTTCCTTTGACAGCCAGGACAGGTACAGGCGCTCTGTAAGATGGCCCAAATTCATTTTTGTCCACAATCTTCTCTCTGACCAGATCCACAATCTTCGGGACCCAGGCAGGTCTTGCCGGAACAGTTTTCACTTCCCCACTGGCGGTGCATTTTACTTGAACGTTACTTTGTAATGCCCGGAATTCATTAAGTTTCTGTAAAACAGCCACCGTGCTGCGACAATCGAGGTCAGGTACCCACATTTAGTCCTGAACAGGACTTTATATGGAGTACAGTCCCCTAGGGAACTTCTTGGCATGTTATTAAGGGCCCTCTGGACCCCATATAGGTGATTGACCCAACTGCCACTCGGTCTAAAACCCTTGCTGTTAAAGATTGCTTTAAGTCCCGGGTCTTCCTCTCTACAATCAAATTTCCCTCGGAATGATACAGAGAGGAGTACCGCAATGCAACACCCAAACTTCCCATGGCTTCTTTGTAAGCCCGAGAGCTAAGGGCAGAGCCACGGTCAGAATGTAATGTGCCAATTGCGTATGTCCCTATGAAGACTCGCAAATCCTTTATAAAGTTTGGGCGTCAGCCGAGCGCTGGGGTCAAACCCACAGGAATCTAGAGCATGAATCCACTGCCACCAAGATGTACATTTAAGCCCCGTCAGATTGTAAGGGGCTGCAGTGGTCCAAATAGACACATGCGAGAGGTCTGTCTGAAATCAGTAGTGGTGTTTGTGGTGGACGTGCTACAGTAAAACCCTTCATCTGCTGACAGATGTTGCACTTAAGTACAAAGCCCTTGGTCTGTTTAGTGAGACCTGGCCATCAGTACTCTTGTTTTAGTAGTGATTTAGTCGCAGCGATACCTGCGTGTGCTGAACCCAGACCCTTGTGTGCAGCTAGAATTAAACCTAATCTGCGATCCATGTTTGGTATTACTCTATCCCCCACTCCTGGAATTTGAGCATACGGAATGTTTTGCGCATCTAACTTGTAGGAGTACTTAAGTGGAAAACCTTTTGGCAAGGCTGAGCTGTTGTTACGTGTAGTGTTCACAGCTATCATTATCTGTCCATCTATTCTCGTACTAGAATGAGTGATTGCAGCAATGGCAGCAGTTCGCACTGTCGCCTTGGCGACTTCATCAGCCTCTGAATTCCCTTCAACGTGCATGCCAACGTGCTGATGACTCAATGTGTGAATTACATGAGCCCTTGGCAAGCCTTTTTTCATCTCTGCCACTTGTTCCCAAAGCAACTTGTGCTTTATTGTGCAACCTTTGGAATCTCTAATCCCATTCTGGCCCCAATAGTGGAGATATTCATTGTATGACTGGGCACAGTAAAACGAATCGCACACAATTAGTGTGGGGAATTCCCGATCCATATTTTTCAGTGCCAGTATCAGGGCTTTTAGTTCTGCCAGCTGTGCCGTACAGTCTCCTTGAGACTGTGTCTGTGTATTGCTAGGACAGAAATTGCCATCCCGCATACGTCCTTTCACAATCGCACATGCTGTGCTATATTGCTGTATACTTCCCACGGCAGGCTGGGCAGACCCGTCAGTGTAAATGATGTATTCATACTGATCTAGAGGCATTATTTTATCTGGGAGAGGATATTCTTGCTCATACTGCAAGAATGCTTGTGTTTTTAATGTAGAATCAAATTTGTAGTCTACATCTGTTGCAGTGAGAGAATTAGCCCATTGCATCCATAACGGATGTAGTGCTTTTGCGTTTGAAACGCTTGCTTTTGTAACAGCCTCTAAGGTTGGAACTGGAGTCATGACAATTATGTGTTTCCCCTGAGCTAGTGCTCTTTCTCTCACTACAGCAGTCTTTACTGCTGTCAGAATTTTTTCTGTGGATGCAAAATGCATTTCAGCGTTTGTGTACAAATGAGATTTGAATGCAATGGGTAACCTTCATTGAAGGTTAGGTAGGTGTACCCTGATTGACCCGCGACTACACGGATCACCAAATTAGTGCTTTTAACACATGTGTGCAAGTGTTTGGAATCTATCATGTCAGCTTGTACGGAACAGAGATTTCTGTCTGTTCCTGTGTCCAATGTTGAACTGAAAATTAGGTCTAATTAAGTTGTAGAAAGGTTTTACCTTTTCTGCGTAATCCAAAATGTATGTTGTGCCAAAATTTAAGAATCCTAAAATGGATTGCAAGCTTTTCAGAGTATTTGGAGGTTAAAGCAGCCACAATAAAAAAAAAAAAAAGCTGCCAGGATTTTTCCTTCACTTGATAGCTCATATCCCAAAAATAGGACATTGAGGTGGGCAATTTTTGAATTTTAAAGTTAAATTTGTAGCCCACAGTGGCGATCCTCAGAATTATTTTGTTCACTGTTAGACCTGGCACCATTGGCGTGGGTCTCCCTTCCACTTTTTTTGCTGTTGCTTCTTGTGTTTACGATGTTTTTGCTGGTCTAGATGCTTTGGGCACTTTGCCACTGCTATTCAGTGCCAAAGTGCAAGTGCTCCCTATGGTAAATTGTTGTATGGATTAGTGATTCCATGATTGGCTTATTTGATTTACTTGTCAGACCCTAGTATAGTGCACCTTGGGTGCCCAGGGCCTATAAATCAAATGCTGCTGGTGGGCTTGCAGCACTGGTTGTGCCACCCACAGAAGCAGCCTGTAAAGTGTGACTCAGGCCTGCCATTGCAGAGCCTGTGTGCAGTCTGGGACTGCCATGCTGACGTGGCAAGTGCACCCACTTGCCAGTCCCTAAACCTTCCCTTTCCTACATGTTAGTCACCCCTAAGGTAGGCCCAAAGGCAGGGTGCATTGTATGTAAAAGGTAGGACATGCCCTGATGTGTGTGGCATGTCATAATAGTGAATTACAGCCAATTTCGTTTTTTCACTATTGCAAGGCTATCTGTTCCCATAGGCCAGAATGGGCAGTTTGGTTATAACATCTTATAATCCTTAACTGACCCTAGGAACAAGATAGAAAAACGAATTTAGTATGCCTGAACTCAGAATGTTAAAATACATCTTTTAGTGTGGGTGATTTTTACATTCTGTGTTTGAAAATACCACTTTTAGAAAGTAGGTATTTTCTTGCCGAACCTTCCAGTGTGCCTCTGCTAAGGTTGTGTATTCACTGTCTGGTTTGTGAGTGACAGGGGACTGGAGAGGGTCTTGGCTCCAGCAGTCTGATGGGTCAGGGCTGGGCTGAATAGGACCCACATAGAATAGAGAGTAGGGGGAGGAGACTTCCTTTCACTGACTTGAGCCCTCATAGAATAGAGAGTAGGGGGCGGGGATTTCCTTTCACTCCCCTGAGATCTCATAGAATAGAGAAGGGGGAGGAGATTTCCTTTCAGCTACCTGTGCCAGGTCTGCTCTCAAACAATGCTGTCTCCACCTCCTGCCAAGAAGCTGCACAGAACTGGTTTTGGTCAGGCACAGACACTCTCTGCCTCCAGAGAACAAAGACTTTCTGAGTATAAATATTGGGGCCCAGACCCCAGAACTTTAGATCACTTCTGGGAAACAAGACGAACCTTTGCTGAGGAGAAGAACCAGGAAACTGAAGGAGGAGACTGCCCCTGTGCTGTGTGCTGTTGGGGTTGGCCTGCAGTGGTTACTTTATTGCCAAAGAAAGGAGAAAGGAACTTTGTGTGTACTTTCATCATCTTGAAGAAGATCTCCAAGGGCTTGAAGACTGAGCTTGCCTCCTGCCTGAAGTCTCAGGGATACAAGACTTCACCAACCAGCTCCCCTGAATTCCCTTGCTGGGAATTCTACCTGCAAAGAGGTGCCTGCTGTTGTGTTGGGCCCTCTTGAAGACTGCGTGTCGCTGGGAGCTGGAAGCGCGACGCAACAAGGTGAAGCGTGTCGCCGCCGCAGCAGTTGCCGTCGCATTGCCGAAGAAGCGTGCCGCCGCCGCAGCTGGTCGCCGTCGCATCACCGGAGAAGCGTGTCGCAGGGCCTGTCACGGCTCAGAAGTTCACTGAGTCGCCGCACGGCCGTCTGGCGTGCACACATCGCATCTACGCTGTCGCACCGTAACCAAGACGCGATTTTGTCGCATCGCACTGGATCTTCATCGCATCGAGGCGCCATCTTGTCGCATCGCCCCGGATCACAGTAAGAAACCAACGCATCAACTCCCCACACAGTAAGGAAGCGAGCCTTAACTCCCCTGCGCAGCTGTAAGGAACCGACGCATCCATTCCCCTGAGTGTAAGGAACCGACTCATCACCTTCCCTGCAACCCTTTTTGTTTGTATTGCGTGACGCATCCAAGGTACTTTGAGAGTAAAGTGTCGCATTTACCATCTACATTGAACTAAGCTATTTCTACCATTTTAAAGACTCATTTTTGATTACAGTATTGTGGATTTTTGTCGTTTGACCTTGTGTTAAGTCTAGTAAAGATTACTTATTTTTCTAAACTGGTGTAGTGTCCATTTGTAGTGTTTTCACTGTATTACTGTATGCGTTCACAAATGCTTTACGCACTGCCTCTGAGATAAGCCTGCCTGCTTGTGCCAAGCTACCAAGGGGGTGAGCAGGGGTTATTTAGGAGTGAAGCCCCTTACCCTGACTAGACGCAAGGGTCCCTATTTGGACAAAGGTGCAAACCATTGCCAACTAGAGACCCCCAAATCTAACATTGGTGGTCAGCAGTGAGGATTTGGACTTGCATTTGTGATTCATATACAGTGATTGGTGTACACTACTAGTGAGTGCAGATCAAACGCAACCACATACTTATTGGTAGAATTTTTTTCCTTGGGATTTCTATTTTTTGCTAAGAACTGCCAGTTGTTGTTACCATGAGTAGACCAGCATCCATTGCACCTGAAGAGTTTGAATTTGAAGAAGAAATGTTGGATGCATACACTGTGCCCCAGCTCAAATCCGCTTGCAAGAAATTTAAAGTCTCCCTGAAAGGCCTCACGAGAAAAGAGGAATACCAAAAGGCGCTGAGGGCCTGGTTGGAAGCAAGGAGTGCCAGTGAGCACCCTGAGGATCAGATGGAGGATTTAGAGGAGCAGCGAGGGGGGCCCTTGGGTCCAGTGGGAGGGAAAGTACCTTCCAGGGCAGGCAGCAGTGTTTCTTCCAAAGGCCTGTCCCCAGGAGAGACAGGGAGAGAAGTAGGGTGCATGAGATGGAGCTAGCCAAGCTCAAAATGGGTGGGCAGTTAGAATTAGAGGAAAAGAGGATGCAATTGGAGCATGAGAGAAGCTTGAGGGAGTTGGAATTGAAAGCAAGAAGCTTAGAGATTACTCCCTCTGGTGGCAGCACACCATCCATGCCTAGTGAGGCACGAGTATATGCCCAAGGAGGTGGTCAAAGAATTTTACAGAAATGATGATATTGGTCAGTGGTTCAAGGCCTATGAGGTAGCTATGACCTCCCACCGGGTCTCTGAGAAAGATTGGGGAGCGGGGTTGTGGGGGCGGTTCCTCAGTGAGGGGCGGGATAACTTGTTAGACTTGCCCTCTGAAGTCCACAATTCTTATGAGCACATGAAAGAAGCCTTGATGAGTAGATATGGGTTGACTCCTGAAATGTATAGACAGAGGTTTAGAAACGGCAAGAAACTGGAGTCAAGCACTTGGGTAGAATATGTGTCCTTTTTTGGCAGAGCATTGGATGGTTGGGTGAAGGGTAGCAAAGTGAATAATGATTTTCAGGCGCTCTATGATTTGATTGCGTGGCAGCACTTGTCAAGTAATTGTGTTCCAGAGCTGCGCCAGCACCTGATTGATAGTAAGCTGACTATCCCTAGGAAGCTCGCTGAGGAGGCGGACCGCTGGGTGAGCACCCGGGTCCACAAGGGTCATGTGGGAGACTCCGCCAAATGTGGGCATGGTCCCCAGCAGAGGATTGGGGGGACTAGTGGAAAACAGAGGGAGTTCCAGAAAGGGCCCCAAAGTAATCCCCAAGGGAACCAAGGGAAGGGTTCCCAGACTCCCCCTGAAAAGAAGTCAGGGGCCCGACAGATAAGCCTGTTCACAGGGGGCCCAAAACCTGTTTCAAGTGTGGTCAAGTGGGCCACTGCTCCTATGATTCAAGATGTCTCATGTATGGGAAAACAGCACCCACTGTTGCACCACACCGGCAGATCGCTAGTGTAGCCCTGGGGGAGGAGTTGGGTGCCCAAGGTGGGTGGGGTCACGCAGAGATGTCCCTAGTCTCTTTAGGAGACTGTGAGGTGGTCCCCAGGACCCAGCTGCCTGATAACACTAAGAAGTACAGACAGTGGGTGACCATCAATGGCCAAAGGGTGGAGGCTCTGAGAGACACCGGAGCCAGTGTGACAGCTGTCAGTTGCCGGCTGGTGTCTGAAGAGCAGGTGATCCCCAATGCATTTTACCCAGTTGTTGCCGCTGACAACACAGAGAGCCACTACAAGGTGGCTCAGGTTCCCTTTGAGTGGGGGGTCTCAGGTACTCTTCAAGTAGCTGTGAGGCCAGCCATGCCTGTTGACTGTCTGTTGGGCAATGATTTGGAGAGCTCCCCTTGGGCTAAGGTGGAGCGTAATGCACTTTTGGAGATGTTGGGCTTGCCAGATTGGGCGTGTGTGACCACCCGGTCTATGGCAGTCAGTAAGGGTGTTCAAGAGGACCTGGAGCCTGAAAGAGTGGCCCAGGTGCCTGCCTTAAAGAGAAGAGGCAGGGGGCGCGGGAAACCAGCCCCCGTGGTTCCCACGGTCCAGGAGGAGGCAGACCTTGAGGGGGATGCCCTGAAACCTACAGGGAAACAGGTGGCTGAACTGGGGGACCTGCCTGAGCTGACCCATTGGCAGCAGGAAGGAGGCCCCTCCAGGGAAGAGTTCTGCGAGGAGCAGAACAAGTGCCCTTCTCTTGTGGGTTTGCGGCACCAGGCCACAAACCAGGCAGCAGGTGATCAGTCTGGATCACATTGGATCTACTGGGAGAATGGTCTCCTGTATAGCGAGCCTAAGGTTGCTGAGCCTGGGTCAGCCCGTGTGCTGGTGGTACCCCAGCGCTTCAGAGCCTTCCAACTGGGTTTGGCTCATGATGTACCTTTAGCAGGACATCTGGGGCTGGACAAGACCTTTGGGAGGCTTGTCACCCACTTTTATTGGCCCCAGATGCGCAAGAGTTCAGACACTCATTGCAGGATATGCCAGACTTGCCAGGCAAGTGGAAAGAGTGGGAGGAAGCACAAGGCTCCTCTCCAGCCATTCCCTGTGGTCAGCACCCCCTTTGAAAGGGTGGGCATTGACATTGTGGGGCCTCTGGATGCCAAGACAGCCATGGGCAACAGGTTCATCCTGGTCTTGGTGGACCATGCCACCCGGTACCCGGAAGCCATCCCTCTCCGGACTGTGACGGCCCCCGTGGTGGGACGTGCGTTGATGGGGATTTTCTCCCGTGTGGGATTCCCCAGAGAGGTGGTGTCAGACCGTGGTACAAACTTAATTTCCAAGTATATGAAGTCCCTGTGGCAAGAGTGTGGTGTGACATACAAGTTCACCACTCCTTACCACCCCCAAGGTAATGGGCTGGTTGAGAGATTCAACCAGACCCTAAAAGGCATGATTATGGGTCTGGAAGAACCCATGAGGCGTAAGTGGGACGTCCTCTTGCCATGCCTTCTCTTTGCTTACCGAGAGGTGCCACAGAAGTCCCTAGGGTTCAGCCCCTTTGAACTGCTGTATGGTCACCCGGTAAGAGGACCTCTGAGTTTGGTAAAGGAAGGCTGGGAGAAAGCTCCCAGGAAACCTCCCCAGGATGTATATAGCTACATGCTGGCCTTCAGAAACCAAACCCGGCGTTTCAGGCAACTCGCTCAGGCGAATCTGGAAGCCAGCCAGAAGGAGATGAAGCGGTGGTACGATCAGAATGCCACTCTGATTGAGCTCCAGCCTGGTCAGAAAGTGTGGGTCATGGCCCCAGTGGAGCCCTGCGTGCTCCAGGATAAGTGGACCGGACCATTTGAGGTGGTGGAGCGCAAGAGTGATGTCACCTACTTGGTGAACTTGCGATCTCCTAGGAACCCCTTGCGGGTCCTGCATGCCAACCGCCTGAAGCCCCACTTAGAGAGGTCCGAAGTGGGCATGCTCCTAGCGACAGATGATGGAATGGGGGAGGAGACTGAGCCTCTTCCTGACCTCCTGTCTGCGACAGAGCAAGATGGGTCAGTGGATGGTGTAAACCTCTCTTCCACCCTGACCCCTGAGCAGCAGGATGACTGTCGCCAACTGTTGGGACAGTTTCCTGACCTGTTCTCCCTGACCACTAGTGTCACTGAGTGGTGCGTCCATGATGTGGACACTGGGGACAGTCCTCCTGTTAAGAACAAGACTTACAGAGTGACTGACAGGGTGAGAGCTTGCATCAAGGAGGAGGTCTCCAAGATGTTCGCATTGGGGGTGATTGAGTCTTCTAACAGCCCTTGGGCCAGCCCAGTGGTCTTGGTCCCAAAGGCTGCTGCGCCTGGTGCCACACCCGAACTCCGGTTCTGTGTAGACTACCGAGGACTCAATTCAGTCACCAGGACTGATGCGCACCCCAGCCCCAGAGCTGATGAGCTCATTGATCGGTTAGGGGCTGCCCGGTACCTCAGCACATTTGATTTAACGTCTGGGTACTGGCAGATCGCCTTAACTGATGGGGCAAAAGAGAGGTCAGCATTCTCCACACCAGATGGGCACTACCAATTCCGGGTTATGCCCTTTGGGATGAAGAATGCCCCTGCCACCTTTCAGAGGTTGGTCAACCAGGTGTTGGCTGGACTGGAGGATTTCAGTGCCACCTACCTGGATGACATTGCAGTGTTCAGCAAAAGTTGGGAAGAACATCTGCGCCACCTCTGGGAAGTGTTGATGGCGCTGCGGAGGGCAGGCCTCACGATCAAGGCGAGTAAGTGCCAGATCGGGCAGGGTTCCGTGGTGTATTTGGGACACCAGGTTGGGAGTGGCCAGGTGGCGCTCCTACAGCCCAAAATTGATACCATCCTGGCTATGTCCCAACAGTTGGCGACAGTCATCCTGCTGCTCAGGGGTCAGGGTGGAAGAGAGGTTTACACCATCCACTGACCCATCTTGCTCTGTCGCAGACAGGAGGTCAGGAAGAGGCTCAGTCTCCTCCCCCATTCCATCATCTGTCGCTAGGAGCATGACCACTTCGGACCTCTCTAAGTGGGGCTTCAGGCGGTTGGCATGCAGGACCCGCAAGGGGTTCCTAGGAGATCGCAAGTTCACCAAGTAGGTGACATCACTCTTGCGCTCCACCACCTCAAATGGTCCGGTCCACTTATCCTGGAGCACGCAGGGCTCCACTGGGGCCATGACCCACACTTTCTGACCAGGCTGGAGCTCAATCAGAGTGGCATTCTGATCGTACCACTGCTTCATCTCCTTCTGGCTGGCTTCCAGATTCGCCTGAGCGAGTTGCCTGAAACGCCGGGTTTGGTTTCTGAAGGCCAGCATGTAGCTATATACATCCTGGGGAGGTTTCCTGGGAGCTTTCTCCCAGCCTTCCTTTACCAAACTCAGAGGTCCTCTTACCGGGTGACCATACAGCAGTTCAAAGGGGCTGAACCCTAGGGACTTCTGTGGCACCTCTCGGTAAGCAAAGAGAAGGCATGGCAAGAGGACGTCCCACTTACGCCTCATGGGTTCTTCCAGACCCATAATCATGCCTTTTAGGGTCCGGTTGAATCTCTCAACCAGCCCATTACCTTGGGGTGGTAAGGAGTGGTGAACTTGTATGTCACACCACACTCTTGCCACAGGGACTTCATATACTTGGAAATTAAGTTTGTACCACGGTCTGACACCACTTCTCTGGGGAATCCCACACGGGAGAAAATCCCCATCAACGCACGTCCCACCACGGGGGCCGTCACAGTCCGGAGAGGGATGGCTTCCGGGTACCGGGTGGCATGGTCCACCAAGACCAGGATGAACCTGTTGCCCATGGCTGTCTTGGCATCCAGAGGCCCCACAATGTCAATGCCCACCCTTTCAAAGGGGGTGCTGACCACAGGGAATGGCTGGAGAGGTGCCTTGTGCTTCCTCCCACTCTTTCCACTTGCCTGGCAAGTCTGGCATATCCTGCAATAAGTGTCTGAACTCTTGCGCATCTGGGGCCAATAAAAGTGGGTGACAAGCCTCCCAAAGGTCTTGTCCAGCCCCAGATGTCCTGCTAAAGGTACATCATGAGCAAAACCCAGTAGGAAGGCTCTGAAGCGCTGGGGTACCACCAGCACACGGGCTGACCCAGGCTCAGCAACCTTAGGCTGAGGGAAAAACCCGTAGAGTGGTACAAACAGGTTGAGCGTTTTGTTAAAATCTCGAAGGTACTATGGACTGATTTGAACACTTTGTTTGATATAGTGGTGCCAGGAGATTTGTGGACAGCTTGTAAAATCGCAGTTGAGTGGCCGACCTTCGAACCTGAAAGGGATGCTGTTACAAATGGTCCGTCACCCATTGTCATGAAAAAATTCGAACAAGTGATTACATGGTTGAAGCTGAAGATTTCACCTCAAGATATCGATTGGGTTAAGATAGATCGAACTGTGCAGGAACCTAAGGAGACAGTGCATGAATATTATGAAAGACTCTTGCAAGCCTTTAAACAGTATAGTGGATTGGATGCCTTGGACCCCAAGGATATGGGACAGTTTGTCTCAAAGTTTGTCTTGGGATTGAGACCAGAGGTCAGCCTCATGATACAGCACCATTTGATCTGTTGGCAAAACACGCCGGTAGATGAAATCTTGCAGTATGCGAGGTACTGTAGCGATGAAGTAGACTCGAAGCACCGGAAGTTAAAGGACAAGCTGATGCTCGTTCAGATGCAGACAGCTCAGATCCAGCCTAGTGGAGGGACGCTGGGAAGAAGACAGGGAAATTATCAAGGGAACCAAAACGGGCAAGGACAGGGAAAGGGGAAACCTATAGATCCCAAGACAGGGGTGGATGTGGCGACATTGAAGAAGACCACTGCGTGTCATCTTTGTCATCAGATTGGACATTGGAAGCGCGAGTGTCCCTTGAACCCAGCCAACCAGGTGCAGCAGGAGGTAGAAGTGGTTCAGGCACCTGCGCCGGAGGTAGTTAATACTGTGATGAGGCCCAGATCGATGAAAGGGGGGACGTATAACCCACAAGTACAGGTCCCCCAGCCCCCAAGAATCTCGCAGGGAATGCGGACTTACCAACAGATGCCCCTCTTTGAAGGGTATGATGGATACAGTCCAGACCCGTTATCCTGACGGTGCCTGAGGGGGGAGGAAGACTGCACACTTGGAGCAGTCTTGGAGGTAGACCAGAGAGGACCTTTTGTGGAGGCAGACATTGATGGTCATCTTACCACACTCTTGGTTGACACTGGTGCTACCCGGTCTACTGTAAGATCAGCAGTAGTCCCCAACCTACCCCTCTCGGGACAATCGATCCAAGTTGTTGGAGTGGCGAACAAAAGAATAAACAGCCCACTGACCGAACCGATTCCAGTGAGGATAGGTTCCTTCCAAACTAGACATCAGTTTGTGGCGTGCGATACGAGTCCAGTTTGTCTTTTGGGAAGAGACCTGTTATGTAAATTGAACTGCACTATTTATTGCACACCCAGGGGAGTGGAGGTTCAGACGACGGATGATGATGCTACCTTTAAAGTTGCTAATCAGCATCTGTGTATAGACTTGTATCCAATGGTGACCGTGGAAGAACTTCCACCGGATTTGAGAGACACCGTGTCACCAGAGGTGTGGGACTTTACAGGAGAAGAGATAGGACTGATCAAGGGGTGGAACCTGTGCAGATTCAGGTTAAGCAGAATGTCGAGTTCCCTAGGATGCCACAGTACAATCTGTCCTCTGAAACGATCGCAGGAATTAAGCCTGTTATCGAGTCTATGATCAAGCAAGGCATTCTGAAGGAGATCAGAGGTAGCCCATGTAATTCACCTATCATGGGACTACAGAAACCGAGCGGGAAATTCAGGATCGTGCAAGACCTGCGAAAGGTCAACACGATAGTTGTCCCTTGTTGTCCAGTGGTACCGAATCCATCAGTGATACTGTTTCAGATCCCATGTGAAGCCGAGTGGTTTACTGTCATTGATTTATGTCAAGCATTCTTCTCGATACCGCTCCATGAGGAAAGCCAATTTCTTTTTGCTTTCCGGCTGGAAAATCATGTGTTAACATGGTGTCGTATCCCTCAAGGGTATACAGAAAGTCCATCGATCTTCAATAAGATCTTGAAGAAGAATCTTGAGAGTCTTGTATTGCCGCAGAACTCAGTTCTCGTGCAGTACATAGACAATCTGCTTGTCGCCTCAGAAACGGAAGATGCTTGCAGGTTAGACACGGTAGCCGTATTGAACCATTTAGCAGAGAACGGACACAAGGTGTCTCCAAACAAGTTGCAGTATTGCCTAAATGAGGTACAATACTTAGGTCATAGATTAGAAAAAGGCAAGAGGAAGGTGTCACCAGATCGAATTGAGGCGATAATGAACATGGCAGTGCCCACCACCCAGAGAGAAGTCAGGATGTTTTTGGGAATGGTCGGCTATTGTCGTAAGTGGATTCCCAATTTTTCCCTGAGAGCAAAGCCTTTACAGAGACTTACGCACAAGGATGTGAGTGATCCGGTACCATGGGACGAGGAGTGCTTGGTGTCATTCCTAAGACTGAGAGAAGAGTTGTGTTCTGCACCAGCTTTGGGAATGCCTGACTATAATAAGGCTTTCTCACTGTTCTGTTGCGAGAGAGAAGGTTGTGCATTAGCAGTTCTAGCTCAGAACCATGGAGGTGTCCATAGACCAGTTGCCTATTTTTCAGCTACTTTAGATCCAATAGCTTCTGCGTTGCCCGGATGTCTCAGATCCGTTGCTGCAACAGGTGTCAGCATTGAAAGATGTGAAAGCATAGTGATGGGTCACCCTTTAACAGTCTATGTGCCACATTCGGTTGAATTGTTGATGACCAGAACTAAGACACAGCACCTAACGAATAACAGGTTAACGAGGTATGAGCAAGTCATACTTGCCGCAGAGAATGTGACTCTGAAAAGGTGCTCCGTCTTAAACCCTGCGACATTAATGCCTATACCGAATGCAGATGATGAAGATTGTGCGGACCATGATTGTCTTGACGTGACTGAGCTATGCACCAAACCGAGGCCTGACATTGTCGATGAACCACTGACGGACCCAGATGAAATTTTCTTTGTCGATGGTTCATGCCTGAGAGACAGTGTTGGCCAACTAAGAGCAGCGTTAGCTGTATGTACCATTTCAGGAGTGGTTGAGGCTGCTTGCCTAGAAGGAGTACACTCCGCGCAGGTGGCTGAGATCATTGCCTTGACTCGTGCCTGTTTGGCTGCTGATCAAATCCGAATCACGATATACACGGACAGCCAGTATGGGTTTGGTGTGGTTCATGACTTTGGACAGTTATGGTCACAGAGGGGATTTTTGACATCATCTGGTTCACCCATTAGGAATGGAAAATATGTAAGACAACTGTTAGATGCATTGCAATGTCCGAAGGAAATCGCAGTCGTCAAGTGCACTGCGCACGGAAAGGGGGATGATTTTGTCTCTCTGGGGAACAATTATGCGGACGAAGTCGCCCGCTTCTGTGCAGAGCAAGGATGTATATATATTTTTTTTTATTGAATTTTTTCAAACAGTATACAGTATGTTGGCACAGTAGTATACAGTGTAATTAAGCAAGAGTTGCAACGTTGATCACATATACATGACAGTGGTGAATATATGGATACTATATCATGAAAGGCATTACACAATGAAAATAGAGACAAGCTAAATGTATTATTCCGGTATTTCAGTAGGCGCACAGTGTTCCACATATCTCAGGTATTGTAACAGTGGTTCCCATATGTCATGGGGTCTAGAGGTGGATGGTAGATCCTCCGCATAAAGTACTAGGTTGTCACGGCAATAGGTTAAATCTTTGAGCCAGAGGGCACTTTGGGGTTTAACCGTACTGTCCCAGGAAAGTGCCACTCGCCGTTTTGCAAGAAGCAAAGCCACTTTCACAAACTTGCCCACTACTCCCTTCAGAAACGGCACCAAGCCCAGAAGACAAATGTGTGGGGTGCATTGCACGGTCACATTGACCATTCTGGACAGTTTACTCATTACCTCAGCCCAAAACTCGGCAACCCCAAGGCATGCCCAGGCTAAGTGCCAAAAATCAGCTCCTGTGCCCCGGCATCTTTTACACATGTCGGCGTCTCGCAGTCCATAGTGAAATAATCTCTGAGGGGTGTGATAGGTCTGATGCAGGTATTTAGAAATGAATGATACGGAGGTTCCCGTTGGAGGTCAAGTCTCCCGTCAGTTGGCAACAATATTCCCAGTCCGACTGTGTAATCTGGGGAGATAGATACGTATTCCATTTCTTCAGGCTTCTGCTAGGGGGGGCAAGTTTTTCAGCTCGGGCACTTTGATATAGTTTAGTGATGAGTTTGTGACGCGTAGGGGTAAGGAATAGTGTATGCAGCGTCTGTAATGTAGGTGGTTCTGCCGGAAATGTAGAAAAATGGGCATGTAGCGTTTTTTTGAGCCTATGAAGAGCGAAAAGAAATAGAGGGGTTTTGTTCTGTATGTAGTCGAGGTCGGCGTCTGAGATGAAGGTGCCATTCACGTATAAGTCACGCATGTGGGTAATCCCGGCTAGTTTTAGTGTGTGTAATGACCCTTTGTCATGTGTGACCGAAAGGGCCGAATGATAAGCAATTGGCAACAATGGTGAGTATAATGGAAGTTTCCCAGCTAAGCGGCCTAACGTGTGCCATGCTGTTACGGTAGTGTCGATGGTATTAATTTCAGTGCGGGGGGTATGTCTGTGGTTGTGAGAGAGTATAGAGCGCAGAGGTATGGGATGTGCATCCCCGTCTTCAACCGCAATGTGGGGTATAAAGTCATGCATACCAAGCCAATAATGTGCGTAGTGGGCATGCGCGCATAAATAATATAAATACAGATCAGGCACGCTAAAACCGCCCTCTTTATAACTTAGGGTAAGTGTGTTCCAGTTGACCCGGGCCTGTTTGCCCCCCCAGATCAGTCGAAGAAGCAAGGAGCGCAAGGTTTGAAAATAGTGCTGGGTGAGTGTGATTGGTATATTACAAAAGCAAGGATGTATATTTACAGAGGGTTACACAGGAGAGAGCCAAAAAAAGAACCGAGCTCAACATGATGTTGGCCATGGCAGACACTTGGGAGGAACTCAAGCGACTGCAGGATGAGGTCTCAGACCAGGAACGGAACGGATGGGTCAAAGCAGGGTGTGAAAGAGGGGATGTGGATGTTTGGGTTTCCAGTGATGGGAGAGCTGTGTTGCCAGAAAATTTGCTGAGCCCAATGGCGAGATTAATACATGAATCGGTACACCTTGGTAGAGATGCAATGATGCGTGTGTTTAGACAAACGTGGTATAACCCACGATTTCGTGCGATTGCTGAAGCAGTTTGTCAGAGGTGCGTTACGTGTCAGCAGATGAATGCTGGAAAGAAAACTGTAGTCACTATGAGTCACATTGGGAGGTCAGGAGGGCCCTTCAATAGAATACAGCTAGATTTCGTGGAAATGCCTAAGTGCAATGGGTTGAGATACATTTTGGTGCTGGTATGTGTATTCTCACGGTGGGTGGAGGCTTACCCAACACGCAGGTGTGACACTCTCACAGTGGCTAAGTTATTGTTGAGGGAACTCATCCCGAGGTTTGGGATTCCAACCTCTTTGGAATCAGATAGAGGAAAACACTTCCACAGTGAAATCATGAAGTTACTTTGTGCCGCATTGAATGTTGATCGGAGGATCCATTGCAGTTATCGACCAGAGGCTTCTGGGATGGTGGAACAGGTTAATGGGACTTTGAAAGCCCGGATGGCAAAAATGTGTTCATCAACGTCTTTGAAGTGGCCTGACGCATTGCCACTTGTGCTGATGAGCATGCGAAGTGTCCCAGGTAGGAGGACTGGGTTGTCCCCTCATGAAATCTTGATGGTAAGGGCAATGCGGTTGCCAGCAGTACCGGCTACAGCTTTGATAAACATCACTGATGACTTGATTCTCGATTACTGTCAAGGACTATCTGATGTGGTCCGTTCTGTGTCCCAGCAGGTACAAGCTGCAGCTGTTCCGGCCTCGAGTGATCTGTGCCATGACCTGTGTCCAGGTGACTGGGTGCTTGTCCGAAAGCACGTGAGGAAGAGCTGTCTGGATGTTCGGTGGTGAGGCCCGTACCAGGTGATACTGGTAACGAACACAGCAGTGAAGTGTGGAGGATTGCTGAACTGGGTACATGCTTCCCATACCCGCAGAGTTTCAGCACCCTCGGAAGAAACAGCTCCTCTCGTAAATGAAAATCCAGCTGATGTGTCAGGGCCACATGAGAGGACAAGTCAAGCTGTGAGGGTCGCTGACGCAGCTGGTGGTGCACCAGAGCAAGCTGAAGGGGGTTCCGACAATCCGAACCTCGACTCTGACCCAGATGACAGAGGTGGTGCAGTGGGTGGAGTGGATTCAGATTCAGCAGAAGAAGGAAGTGGTGCACAGGGTATAGAAGGGGAAGGCGGAAGAACGACCAGAATTGAGGAGGCTTGGCCTGAAAGACAGAGGCGACTGAATCTGAGGTTGGCACCCGAAAGAGATCTTGCTCCAGTGTCTGAAACGTCTGAAACAGAAGCAAGTGACGAAGAGCAGACTCAAGAGGGTCGGAGGAGGTCAAAAAGAACGAGGGTACCTTGCCAGAGATACTCTACCCCTGAGTGGACTTACGCAGTGACTGATGCAGGGGGTAGTGAGCTCGGGGAGGCTGAGGTCTGTGCAGGTGGTCAGCAAGAGTCCGAACGTGGTGCTGAAGGTGGTGTTGTTAACACCAGGACTCGAGGTCGAAGGAATACTGACCCTTACGGTTCCGAATCCCCCGCTTCTGAGTAAAGTCCGAGAATTGGTTTTGCATCGACTCGAATTTCCGTCTTTTGGATTTGGGCCGTCTTCATATGAATTGGTAATTCTTCGCCTTGAACTTTTGTACCATGTTTTAGAAGCACTTGCAGATGATCTTATTGTGGATGAAATATAACCTGTTGTAAATAAAAAGTCTAAAGAAGAAGATAACCTAGATCCGAGTGGAAGAAGAATAAACTTAGGGACTTTCCACCGAAGAGGAACAAGAGTTTAGGGAAGTCTTTTTCTGGACTATGTAAATAAGACTGTAGCCGAAAAAGGGGATTTCCAGAGTTTTCAAAGTGTTGCTCAAACTGGTTAAGCAAGTCACGTGTGGAGAAGACAGAGACTTTTGAGTGCTCATTGCTGAAACTAAGAACTTTTGAGAACTTTCGAGATCATGGAGGCTGGCGATCCACATCGTAGATCCAAATTGATCATAGGCATACTTATAGGGGCTGTGATAGTTTCTATAATCATAGTAATTGTAGTCTCATATACAGTTCCACACGAGCTAGCAGTGGAGGGGGTGTCAGGAACTCCTACACCTACTACACCTAGCCAAAAAGAGGGAAACATAGGAGCTGACAAGGCTTTGCTGATAGAAGAAAGTCGTAGGTTGCAAGTAGATTTGTCTAGAAGTGATTTCAAGCTTAATGCTTACGCCAAGCTGCTATATGAGTATGTAGATGCGATGGATGCTAAAGATTGTTATGTGTGTATGCAGTTGCCTGCTTCAGTGGATGAGGGTATTCGATATCACCATCTTCCACTGACGTATGGAATTTCATGTAGTCTGTTGCTTAGTATATTTTATGAAAGAGATCAGTTTGAGTATTTCTTTTCCAATTACGATGCAGTGCTTCCTGAAGTCCCAGCTTACAAACATTTGAATAAGTACGATTACTATAAGTCAGAGGATAGACTTAGGAAGTTCTTCATACCGTCTTTGGAACTGGACACAGCATATGCCCACCGACATAACTTGACGTGCTCATTATCAGATGTAGAAAAGAAGTTTGTAGATCAGGTAGAAGATAGATATAGAAAACTAACACAGACACGGGACACAGGGCATAGTCCAGTAGATTGGACCGAGGAGGAAAGATTGCGCCGAACAAAAGGAAGTTATGGTCCTATAGCCTTGGACAATGAGCAGAGGGGAAAGCTGTGTGTGAGACGTTATCAGACCTACTATGAAAAGGTTCCAGTGGGACAGAGTACCTGTGACCATGTTTTCACCATGGCAGATTCAGCGAAGAATTTTCTCCAAGGCCCTGTACAAGTGATACCTACGGTGTATTTTGTGTGTGGAAGGAATGCTTATGTGAGATTGCCTGCGAACTGGTATGGTACGTGTTACTTGGGAATAATATTTCCAAAGATTTACCATACAGAGGATTTAGAACTTTTGGAAGGTGGAAAGTATTCAAGAGTGAGAAGAGGTGCGAGTGCAGGGGTCGTAGTGGGAGATATCTTTGGAGCAATGATACCAAGTTTGGGAGTGGTCTTGAATGACGTAAAGATCCGGAGATTGGCGACTGTGATAGATGAACTATCAATGAACACAGCAAAATCGTTGGTACTGGTGGAGGGAGAGATGTTGTCGATAAGGACAATGGTTTTGCAGAATCGCCTTGCTTTGGATGTCTTATTGGCAAAAGAGGGCGGAGTCTGTAAATTATTGAAGGTTCAAGAGTGCTGTACTTATATACCAGACCGCAGCAAGGATCTGGAGAAATATATAAGTAACATCACTACTATCCACACGAAAATAGCGGATTTGACTGAAGAGGAGCCTGGGAGAAGGTTGGAAAAGGATTCGGTCAAGTGGGGAGCTGGTTTGCGAATTTGGGAAAGGGATTCCTTGGCTATGTTCTGAGATCTCTCCTTATTGTGGTGGTTTGTGTGGTTTGTCTGTGGGGTCTGATCAAAGCATACAAATGGTATTGAGCAGGCAGAACTGAGAGGGCTCTGAGAGAAAATGAGACGAGAATGGCTAGACTGCAGGACAGTCACTATCGAAGCCTCAAGAGTTTGGAGAGATTCAGACAAGGGAGAATGGCAACGAGTTCTGTTTAGGTCGGTTCTTTCTCCAAGGGAGTTGAGTAAATGTGATGACAGGAGTCATCAAAGGGGGGAACTGATAGAGCGCTATGCTCTCGAAAAATTGTAGGGGTGCATTATAATCATCGTTAGTCTGTACCCGCATATATCACGAGATGTATACCTATGAATGGTTAGTCAATGTAGTCGTAAATTGCATTATTAGGGTGAATAGAAGAGTAGTTGTGCTATTATGATTTTGAAATTGTAATGCTTAACTGAAACGTGGTCGCAATGATGCATTAACGGAATAGGCCATGTATAATCGAGATGCAGCAGTTAAACGTGTACTATATTAAGTTGCACGTGTAGTTCACCTTTCGCATATGAAATGTAATGAACTAATGCTTATAGAAGTGATTATAATTGTGTGTTTAATTTGTGTAAAGGCCTGACTGCATATACGTAAAGGAAAGGCCTGATTCGTGCTTATGTTAGCTTATTTTGTAGATAGAAAATGTTTCTCTTGGAAAGGCTCTCTGGGTACAGTTGGTAAATTCATGTAGAGGGAAAAAAGTCAGTTGAAACGTATCTTCTGTTGCAGGTGCAAGGACACATGCCTCGTTAGCGAAAGACTGGCTCTTTGTTTCACGAGTTAGGGTGGTGGGAGGCATTGAGATGGGAGTACACTGGAATGCAGGGATGATGTTTTCAGTGGAGAAGGTGCCTGGGACTCAAGGTCATCGTAACCGTCCTGGATGAAGTAAGAGCTTCAATGGAAAAGTACGAGAAGGAAGACCTGGCCGAAGAGGCGTGACAAGGGCATGTTCAATTGTATTTGGGGTTTTGTATTAGGGATAGTGCCCCGAGGGTGGAGAGTAGAGAAGAGGTAGAGGAGACCAGAGAGAGAAGACAGAGAGGGATTCTAGGAAGGAGCATCTTAGAACGAGCTCGAAATGCTATGTGAGTGCACTTCTTAGGAAGTCTTCACAGCTGACACCTTTTCTTTACTCTTGCCTGGGTAGCTCGTTAAGTAGGTATGTCACCTGAGTGATAGAGTAGGGACAGCTAATGGGCTTTATGCTTATCTAAGTAAATGAAGAATAACATAGAGATTGGAGCAGTTATCGCTTGTCTAATACTTCTCGAGCTAACGATTCTTCTTATCCTGAGTCGGATGAGACTCCTGCGTAGGATGCTATTTGTATTAGTGCCCATCTATTTCTTTAACCTCGTGTTGAGGTGCTTGCACGTGCAGTTATTTTTGGCAGTAATAAACCCACAAAATTGAATTTGGAGTCAGTGGTCATTTAAGGTAAACTGGATTCTAAAATAATTGCATAACTGAAAAAGATTTTCTTCCCTTCACGCTATTCAGCAGGTAAAAAGATCCTGGCGACCTGGAGATCCTTAGAAAAGATAAGATAAGGATCAGCGTTATCAGATTTTTAATACAATTATATCTCCACTTCTCAAAACTCTTATTACCTAAATTGTTAAAGTTATTTCTGTATTTTGTCTGTAGCAAATCTGCAGCAGGAACATTCCAGGAAGCTTTAATTTGTCTCATTTCCAAGAAAGGAAGGCAAATATCTTATATTGTGCACAAATTACAGACCTATTCTTTAGTCAATTTAGATGATAAAATGTTTGCAAAACGTATTGCCCTGCACCCCGACCC
Source organism: Calotriton arnoldi (assembly GCA_963921515.1). Taxonomy (NCBI): domain Eukaryota; kingdom Metazoa; phylum Chordata; class Amphibia; order Caudata; family Salamandridae; genus Calotriton; species Calotriton arnoldi. The sequence continues at coordinate 740,891 of CAWUFW010004324.1, read as the reverse complement.
AATGTTACCTAACCTGATAGGAAGGGAAGAAACTGGGGGGGATATTACCAAGGATTTGCGATAATTATCGCAAAGCGCGCTTAGCGCTGTTTTTTTTATCGCCGGCTATCGCTGGATTTCATTGCGGAGATAACGCGTTATTATCAACGCTTATCTCCAAGGTGAAAGAAAATCCAGCGATAGCGGCGAAACCCAGCAATAGCGCGAGAAATCCAGCGATAAATTCACTGCGCTAATGAAAAGCTTGCTAATAGGCAGGTGAGGACTTAACCTTACAATCCACCTCCCATTGACAAGAATGGTTAAGTCAGGTTTTTAGCAGGTGTTAAATTCCAGCGATAATCGCGGTTAGCGCGACTTTTTTTATCGCTTCGTGGGCATTGGTAATAGGGGGAAGTTGTGTTTGCGACTGTTTGCAGTCGCTTTAAGTTGGGAACGCCTACTTTGCAGGTCATTAGCGATAAATATCGCTGACATGCAAAGCGGCACCAAAACGGTCGATTCGCCATAAAGCTGTCGCTAACATCTGTTAGCGACAGCTTGCTAATAGGGCGATAGAAATATCGCCGCTTTAGCGGCAAAAAGTGCCGCTAAAGCGGCGATAACGCCCTTGCTAATATGCCCCTGGGTTTGTTAAAGGTAGAAACTTAAATGATAATACAAGACTCTTCTTTAATGTTCTGAGTAAATCTCACAAATATAAACATTCTTTAGCTGCTATCACCCTGGATGCTGGATGCTGAAAAAGCATTTGATCGAATGAGTTGGTCTTTTATTTTTCAATCGATTACGTGGTTCAGATTTGGCTCCTATTTCTATAATCTTGTTTCAACTTTCTATGCATTCCCAACAGCATTAATATGTACATGGTTTAGTATCAAATTATTTCTCTTTATATAGAGGAGTTGGACAGCGTTGTCCCCTCTCACCTCTACTTTTTATTCTTGCTTTAGAACATTTTTTACCTAAGATCATGCAACATTCAAATATAAAGGTGTTTCAATACAGCGAAAAACAAGTGAAAATTGCTGTGTATGCTGATGACATTTTGATGTTCTTACAAACCCGTCTTCTTCTTTGCCGGCATTTCTACTTGAAGTAGATAATTTTAGTAAAGTTACAGGATATAAACTTAATTCTGATAAACTTGAACTACTTCCTCTTAATAAATTCTGCCTTAGCCACGATTATGTCTTTCCAATTTGGCTTGGACCCCTCAGAAAATTAAATACTTGGGATTTTGGTTTACTAAAAATATGAAACAAACAATATCTGTTAATCTGAATTCTGTAATTTCAAAAATCACATCTTCAACAACTTGATGGAATCCTCTATTTTCTATCATGCTGGGGCAGGTTGTATTCCATTAAATTCATGCTAGTACCTATTATACATTTCACTTTAGCCAACATACCTGCACCAGATTACAGGTCATTATTTTAAATCATCATATGCTATTTTATGTAAATTTCTATGGCAGGTGTTGGACCTAGCCCTCTCTGTAGGGTCACCCCCAAACCTTTTGCCTTTACTCTCCACTTTTTTGCTGAATTTGTTTTTGTTGGCCTTCCGACTCTATGCACTTTACCACTGCTAACCAGCGCTAAAGTGCTTGTGCTCTCTCCTTAAAACATGGTGGAATTGGCGCATACCAAATTGCCACATTTAATTTACTTGTAAGTCCCTAGTAGAGTGGTACTACCTGTACCCAGGGCAGTTAATTAAATGCTACTGGTGGGCCCGCAGAACTGATTGTGCCACCCACTTAAGTATCCATTCTAAACATGTCTCAGGCCTGCCTTTGTAGCCTGTGTGTGTAGTTTTAAACTGCCATTTCGACATGGCAAAATGAACCTTTTGCCAGGCCCAATCCTTCCTTTTTAATATATATAAGTCTCCCCTAGGGTAATCCCTGGACAGCCAGAGGACAGGCTGCAGCATATCTAAAAATGTGGACATAGTGTGAATGAAAAACTTTAAAATTCGTTTTTACTACTGCAAGTCTGCCTCTCTCATAGGATAACATAAGGTTACCTTATTACATTTAATAGGCTGTAATTTCCAAATGAGAACAGGTAACCAGTTTATGTTCCACACAAAGGGTTGTATACCCCCTGTAGTTAGTCTGGAGCCAGGGCAGGGGAGGCAGGAAATGTGCACTTCAGAGGGAAAACTCAAGAAACTTCTCCCATTTCAAAGGAAGGCCCATGTATAAATATCCGGCCTCAGGCACCAACTCTTCAGTACCCCTCTGGACCTGTGGATTCTCTGCCACGAAGAAGGACTACTGTGCTTCTGAAAGGACTGTCACTCTGCTGGACTACTGCTCTGAAGGGCTGCTGCCCTGCGGTGCAGACCTGCTGACTTCTGCCCTCTTGCCTGGGTGAGAAGGTCTGGACCTGCATCTCTTGAATCCAGAATCCCAGAGTGACTCCAAGGGCTAGTTGGCTGGCCTCCTGATCTGAAGCCTCAGGGACACATAGGCTTCCAACAATCTTGCACCTGCACCTGGACTCTGCCATGTAGGAGTCTACCCTGCGAAGAGGTGCCACCCAGTCCTGGACCCTTGGAAGTGGGCCTCAGGTGCTCTACCAGCCTCTGGGGATCCATTGGAACCAACATATCTTCTCTGCTGCATGGTGCAAACCTGAGCAGAACCGCTGCATAGCTGCTGCTGTGTGGATTGGATCTGACGCAAACACTGACATTGTATTGCAGCAAATCAAAACTGCTGCAGCGTGACACATCTTTGGAACAGACCCTCACATCCCTGGTCGACGGCAGTATCAACAAGGATGCCGGACTCCGCATCGCACCCTCGCAGCTCCTCAGAACCAAATCATCGCCTTGACTGTGCGATGCGTCTTAGCCACCGGATTATCCATCGCGTTCGGCCTAAACTTGTCACTTGGTCCCAGTCTGGGGCAGGGTATGCCCAGACGTGGGTCCCTTGCTCACTTTGCCACTGGATTCAAGCTAGCCTGGCTGATGAGGGCTGTTAGCCCGAAACCAGTCCCAGGATGCTTTATTCCGGTCCAGGGAAGACATGGCTTGGCAGTTCGGTCTGGACTGTTCCCATGAGGCACAGGGTCAAGACTGATTTGCATATAGCTGTGTCTGAACTGGGGTGGCAAAGTGAGCTAAAGAATGATGATGGGTTCAACCCAGATCTGTGACTGGGGGTGAGTGTTTGAAAAGTTTCAGCACTCCGTCCATCATCTCCTTGTGTTTGCTTTGTTCGCCCTAAGTTGGCAGGGTATGCCCAGACGTGGGTCCCTTGCTCACTTTGCCACTGGATTCAAGCTAGCCTGGATGATGAGGGCTGTTAGCCCGAAACCGGTCCCAGGATGCTTGATTCAGGTCCAGGGAAGACATGGCTTGGCAGTTCGGTCTGGACTGTTCCCATGAGGCACAGGGTCAAGACTGATTTGCATATAGCTGTGTCTGAAGTGGGGTGGCAAAGTGAGCTAAAGAATGATGATGGATTCAACCCAGATCTGTGACTGGGGGTGAGTGTTTGAAAAGTTTCAGCACTCCGTCCATCATCCTCTTGTGTTTGCTTTGTTTGCCCTAAGTTGGCAGGGTATGCCCAGACGTGGGTCCCTTGCTCACTTTGCCACTGGATTCAAGCTAGCCTGGCTGATGAGGGCTGCTAGCTCGAAACCGATCCCAGGATGCTTGATTCCAGTCCAGGGAAGACATGGCTTGGCAGTTCGGTCTGGACTGTTCCCATGAGGCACAGGGTCAAGACTGATTTGCATATAGCTGTGTCTGAACTGGGGTGGCAAAGTGAGCTAAAGAATGATGCTGGATTCAACCCAGATCTGTGACTGGGGGTGAGTGTTTGAAAAGTTTCAGCACTCCGTCCATCATCTCCTTGTGTTTGCCCAGTCTGGCGCGACCAGATATCCAGACTTGGCGCTTTGTGCTTTTGCTGCTTTTTTTCATTAAAATCTTTTAAATTGCATATCTCCGGTTCCACTAATTGAATTTTTGTCATTTTGGCCTTATTTATTTATTAAAGAAAGCTCTATTTTTCTATCTTGATGTGGGATACTTTTTGTGTGGTGTTCTCACTGTATTTGTATGAAGTGTTGCAAACATACTCTACACATTGCCTCTAAGTTAAACCTGACTACTCTGTGCCAGGCTACCAGAGTGTTGAGCACAGGCTCATTTAGGGTTGGCTGTGCCTCACCCTATCAAAGATTGTGGCTGTTGCTTGACCAGGGCTCACATCTCAGTCAACCAACGAAAGAAAGAAAGAAAATAAAGAAGGAAATAAAGAAAGAAAGAAAAAAGAAAGAAAGAAAGAATGAAACAAAGAAACGAAGAAAGAAAGTAGCAAAGAAGGGAAGATAGAAGGTAAGAAAAAAGCCAAGAAAAAAAGTAAGAAAGAAACAAACAAACAAAGAAACAAAGGAAGAGAAGCCAAGAATGGAAGAAACAGAGATAGAAGGTTAAAAAGAAAACATGAATGAAGGAAAAGGAGAAGGCAAGAAGGAAAGATGAAAAAAGAAAGAAAGAGAGAAAGAAAGAAAGAATATGGAAGGAAACAATGAAAGAGAGAAGGCAAGAGCGAAAGAAGATATGAAAGAAAGACAGAAAAAGAAAGAAGAAGGGAAAGAAATGAAGGATAGCAAAAATAGGTAGAGCCCACAGATTAGTTTATATTCAGAGTTTATGTGAGCTGATGTGAAATAGCAGCTGTTAGATAAACAAAGGCCACTCAAAAAAATAATTTACAACAGCATTAGCAGGTGAGGTGATCTGATAAAGCTGGAATGTGCCCTATGCTCACATCAAAAGTGTCCTGCTATCACGTCAGGCACTACACACAAAGACAACACTTAAGTAATCAAAAAGTACAAACAAAAATACTGGCACTGTATGGAACTACCTTGTGTGTGGATGTGGTCCTTGTAAAAGAACAAAATGCAGTCACTCAAAGTGAGGTTAACCAGTGGCTTAAGCAGACTGACCTATTGCCCTATGCTGTATGTTTTAGTGGGCGGAAACAAAACGTGAATGACACAACAGCTGACCAATGGATGAAGAGAGGTGGCTGAAATTCCCTTTAAGTAAGTATATTATACATATAATTTTAGCAAAGTCAAAAGGTTTTGACTAACACCAGACCTAATAAAACAAGGAGTCCCCCAAAATGTGCAGTGAAAGGATAAGCTCATTCAATAAGAAAATTGTGAGACTGAAATGCTCCTGGGTGGGAGAAAAAGAAGAATAGGAACGAAAGCAATCAAATAAGGAGAAGACAGCTGAGATAGACAAATCCATCCAATCATGAGTAAGGGAGCTGGCCAAAAGCCCAGTCTAGGATATGGTATGCATTGGAAAGACCTAAAACAAGTTATTATTACTCTTAAGTGGTACCATCATTTTATAGTGTATATTTACTTCCTCATCATAGAGAGGCACCTAGCGTGTGCTCCTATCACCTAAGGCTTCTTTTTATCAGAGTATACACATTTCATTGACTCTCAAGAGCTGCTTTTCAGACGGTATCTGTGTTTGGGCCCCTTCCTTTATCTTCATGTCTGTGTCAGAGGCCCTTTCTTTCTTTTCTCGAGGCACACTATAGCTATCTCTATCTTTCTCTATGTCCCTTCGATGCTCTCTTTTGTATGTCTCTATAGGGGATATGTACTAGGAGCGGAGCGTGTCATTAGCCTCCTTGGCTTAACGACACGCTCCGCCACTTCTGAAACGCAAGGCTGCACCATATTTACAAGAATGTGGTGCAGCCTTGCGTTTCCCCCTGCGATGGCGCTAAGTTTAACCACTTAGCGCCAACGCAGGCACCCTTGCACTGGGTGTCTTTGTGCAGGGGAGGATTGGTTATGTGTAGGAAGGTTTCCCTTCCTGCACATAAACAATCCTAAAATGCCAATTTGTAACTTTCATGTGTGTTGCTTCATGCAGCACACATGAAAGTTACAAAATGGCATTCTTTTAAAAGGTTTGTTCATGTACAGGAAGGGACACCTTCCTGTACATAAACAAACCATGGCATTTTGCTTTTTCCATGTGTGCTGCACAAGGCAGCACACATGGAGAAAGCAAAAATGAGGAGAAATAATGCATTTCTCCTCGTTTTGCCAACTTAAGACCAGGATTTTCCTGGTCTTAATTTAGGCGCTGCCTCCTATGTGCACCACCCTTGTACATAGGGGGCAACGTCAAATACAATGGGTGTTGCGGTGGAACACCCACCAAACCCACTGCAGGCCCCTTTCACACTAACCATAGCGTGAAAGGGTGCTTTATGTACAAGGCAGCGTTAAGCCACGTTAAGTGGCTTAACTCTGCCTTGTACATAGGGCACAGCCCCTATCGCCACCACAACGTCCATAAAAGTGACGTTCTGGTGGCGATAGGGGCTTGTACATATGCCCCTATGTTTCTATCTCTTTCTTCATCGTGGGCCATTTCCTCTCTGTCTAGCTCTACGTTTGTCTTTCTCTCTAGGTGCCTTAATGTCATTGTGGATAAGCCTCTCTTTCTCTAGTTGTCGCAATTTATACACACCTCTAAGTCTCTCTCTGTCTCTCCCTCAGGAGTTCTGTGAGTCTGTCTTTATCTTAGTCTTTCTCTCTATCTCTGTGTCACTTTCTTTCTTATTCACTATCTTCCTTTGGGGTTTTCTCACTCCCTTGCTCTTGGTATGTCCTTTTTCCTACTTTTAGTTATCTCTATGTGTGTCTGTCTTTTTGGTTGTCTCTGTGCCTGCCATTGGGTATACAAGACAACTCTGTCACTAGAAGTATATTTCTATATCGGTTTCTAGGTGCTTCTCTGTGCCTTTGTTTTAGAGTCCCCCACATAGACTAGCTTTAGATCTTATCTCTGTGACTATGTGTGTAGGTATCTTTCAGTATATAAGTGTCTATCCTTTCTCTGGATGCGAGCCTGCTTGATTCTGCCTGCCTCTAAGTTATCTGTTTTCTATCTCTAAGTGTGTGTCTCTTTTGCTCTGTTCTTCAGCATGGTTATCAGTTTCTCGATTTCTCTCTCTTTCAGTCTCTGGATATTTGTCCTTGGGCCTGTTTTTCTCTTGGCCTCTCATTATCTAGTTACAAGTTCAATTCTTTTATCTAACCCTAGGACCCTGAGGAAATGGGGGGGCTTATTTATGAGCCCTTGCGTCACTTTTGCGCCGCCGGTGCGTCACTTTTTGTGACGCACCAGCGGCGTAAAAAATGCACAATGTTGCGTCATATTTACAAAGTGACGCATCTAGGTAGATGCGTCACTTTGTAAACCCTTGCGCCACATTATACCTGCGCCAGGTATAATGTATGAAGGGGGGGCGTTCCGATGCAAGTAAGCCTCGCAGAAGTTACGCAGTGAAATCTATGAGATTTCACTGCGCCACTTCTAGGACGCAAATGCGTCAGTATCTTACGCCTGCCTCACAGCAGGCGTAAGACTGACGCTGTCACATTTGAAATGGGACTTGCCCATGTGAAATGACCCATTGCTGAAGTTGCGTCACTTTTGTGACACTCCAGCAATGCGTCATTTTTGCGCCTACAGATACGTCAGAAATACTGACGTATCTGTAACTCCTTGCGACATGATGCGTCATACTGTAAATATGACGCATCCAGCATGTCGCAAGGAGGGCGCAAAGAAAAGTGACGCATCGCTGTTTTCACGCAGCGATGCGTCACTGTTCATAAATGAGGCCCGTGTTATTTATCGCAGACTTCACAGTGTATGGAATTTATCAGTGTGATAAATTGCCCTTAGTCTGAGGTTCTAGGGGATAGCATGCAATTTTGATGCTTAATGAACCAGAATCTACATCCCGTTGTAAATACCAGTTGTGAGGTAAACTCTGCACAACTTGGAATTCTGACTCCTGCACAAACTTTTATGATCAGGGCCCCGGTGTTTCAATCTGTGCCTGCCTCTTCCCTTCTATTTCTTGCTATTGTTTTCTTGAATCAGAGTATGTTTGTCTCTTCTAATTTCAGGGATTCTGTCTTTCCTTGTCTCAATCTGTTTCTGTATGTGGCTGTCTCTAGTTGGGTGCTCTTTCTTTTTTTGTACGCCTCATTCCCCCCACCTCAGATGGACTTAGGTGCACAATTTACTTGTTTTACCGCATTTTTGTCTTCATAAATGATGACATTTAACTTGCAAAGTGATTTACTCAGAGATAAAATTGCAGTTGTGTGGCGTAATATTATGTGAGAGCAAATCTGTTAACACATAACCCCTAGAAGTATCCAGGGGAGGGAACTAGAGGCTAAGGGGTCTCTAGGGTGAGCTGGCCTCCAAATGATGGTGTACACACAATTTTAGCTACCCGAGAAATATTTAAATATATTTCTCTGGTAGCTAAAATTGTGTGTACAGAGCAAATACGTTCACAGGGGCAGCGAGGGGCATTCCTGGGTGGACATGCTTTGGAAAGTAGGTGAACACCTACAAACATGTAGTGTGAGTTTGTAGTTATTCAAAAATTATTTCACAACTCATTCCCACAATGGATCAAGATTTATTCCTGCCACGTTCAGGAATAAATCAATATTGTAAGAAGTAGGGGTATCAGTTGAGGGAGGTGAACACCCACCTAAAAAAAAACGATATTCGTAAAGCGCAAACTAATCACCCCTAAGGGTCTCAAGGCGCTAGGGGCCATCAGGAAGATTAAGCGAGCTATTGCCCAGAGTCACATGGTGCTGGGCTGACCTGCCACCGAACCATGAGCCCCGTGTTCCGGCGTCAGCCACCCTGCCTGCTGCGCGCACACCTCTTCCCCGCTGCATCACACCTCATCCTCAAGTAATAACTACATAACAATAACTGCATGAGCCAAGCCCTTAAAATAGTCGGCATGTAAATCATGCAAAAAACATTATGTAAAAATATGACAAAGTCTCTTCAAAATTCTAAAAGCTTATTTCTTTACCATGTGGAAGCGTTTAACTTTGCGCATCAGATTATATTGCTGCATTGATGGGTAGTTATTAAACTAATTCGTTTTCAAACATGAAAATAAAGGCATTACTGTCCTCCAGCCTGACGACAATGTGATTTGAGAAGCATCCCAGTTGTCATTATACCCTATATGCAGCCAAGAATCTTGCTATAGCTGTAGCAGCATTATATTACAAGTTTGGTCAAGCTAGGAAGCCAGAACAATCCCAGATTTAATGATTTCACATTATGCAATTTAGCCACTCAAACTGTGTTTCTTTCTCTCCTTCATAACATCAAAGATTTATGCTTGTTTTTAATGCTGGTGTATGAGACCAGATCGTGGGTGGTAGTCAGACCCCACATGTAGGCTTGGCTCACTTTGGGCTGGAGGGTCCAAGAGGACCTCGAGCTGACACATAGCCAGGCATCAATCTCAAGCTTAGGTCGAGCTTTCAATGACTTGCCCACTTCTAGTAATAACCACAACCTTTGCCAGGGTGAATCCTCAAAGTCACTAAATTAACCTGAGCTTAACCCCCTGGTAGCTATGGCAAAGAGCAGACAGGCTTAACTTAGAGGCAATGAGTAAAATATTTATGCAGTACTAAAACAGTAATAAAGTCAAACCACAACACAAGAAAAAAAATTCCAAGCCAATTTAGAAAAATCAAGTACATTTTAATGCATAAAATTACACCAAAACAACAACAATCCAATAAGGGAAAACAGTGTTCTGCATTTTTTAAGTTTAAATGTGAAAATAGAGGCATAAAAGTGTTGAGCAGCAACCACTCATCAGGTTGCATTTGACAATGGCCTGATGCACTAGCATTTTAGCATGGTGCAAAATGCTTGGATTTATTTACACAGTGCCCAGGAGATGCTGCTCTAATTAACTTGTTTACAGCTCCAAAATGTTTAAGCATAAGATCCCAGTTTTAAAAGACCTCACTGCTTAGCACCAGATCCCAGAATCGAGTTAATACTCATCTTTCCAATATATATAGCACTCACACTGACACCTGTTGTGTTGTACTTTACTTTGACTTGAGGAACCTGGATTGATGAAAACGAAAGAGAAAACTGACCTAGACAATAAAGAGACCTGCAGAACTAATCAGAGCTGTCAGCATAACTCAAACTATAAAAATGCACATCTGTCTCTCAAACTTCCTTATCTATTACACTGCCATGCACTGCGGCCATGATATGATAACCACACTGTGGTGGTCATTACACACTACATGGTATCACTTCACCATATGGGCTCAAGGCAAAGACAGCACTCTTCCAACCCTGCACCAAACACAGTGTAGCATATTATCCATGTGTGCAAGGATTTCAACACCCCACAGAGGGGTAGTAAGCGCTATACAAATACAATACAATACAGCATTCCCACCTTTATGAACCCTTAAAGTTATATGGCTCTCAGAAGTGGAAAAGCACTTTGGCTTGCATCAAAAAGTTCATCTTTGACATGACTGTTTTGAAATCCTTCACTGGAGCTGCTCCTTCACTCTAGAACTCTCTACTAATTAAGCTCATGGTTTTAGAAAGACTCTTCAAATTTTGTAAAAATCTATAAACATGCTTCTTCAGTCCCATTTCTTTGCCTAACATCTTCTCTCTCCTTTGTCAATTTTAGACTGTTTGCTTAAAAATTCTCCTTGTGCTGCACTTGTACATTACTACTATCAATCTCAGCTTTAGTATTGATTGTAAATTGTTTATTATTCACATGTTTTACAAATGTTCTATGTAAAGGTCTCTCGAGATCCAGTTTATTTTGAATCATTTCTTGTAAGGTGCAGTGATGCCCAATCTGGTTAAGAGTCATTCTACAGCTTGTGTATTCAGAAACCTGGGCCAAGGTCACCCTTGGAAGTAATAGGGGACTAACAACTAGAATCCAGATAGAGAGAGGTATCAAACAAGACTCTGTCCTAGACCCTATGTTATTCAATCTTCATGTATTGTGGCATTCTCCAGCACACATAGAAAGAGGAAAATGCCTCTCAGGATGTTTTTTGTGCAGGAAGGTGTCCTTTTCTGCACGAATACATCCTGCATGCAATGCAGGGACCCTTTTACCATGGTGCAATGGTGTCTGTGTTGGCGCTAGGTTGCCAAATAGTTGCCAGCGCAGAGGAAAAGGCAGGAACCTGTCATTTTGCCTTAAATACGGCACATTCCTGCCCTTTTCGTGCCACACAGTGCAGCTCTCAAAGTGGCTAGCTGCGCTGCGTGACTTTTTCATAAATAGGCCCCCAGGGGTTGTAGAAATGCTGAATGAGGTGAGGGCTCGTGTATCCTGCCATCGGGCTGTATCTCACACCACTCCAACGCTTTATCAGCCTTTTTTGCCCTGTTGGGGCAAATTTTTGCTCACCACCAATATTCTATCCGTGCCTGGAGAGAAAGCACCACCAGGCAAGACACAAGTGGTTAGAAATCACGAAATGGGATGGGATCTCATCGTTTCTGCCATTTGACTGCACCCTCCCAACCTCTCATCACACTACCAGTCTGTCTGAAGACCACATTGACACTACATTGTCAAAGTTTTGGCCTGCTTCTGGCCCTTACTATAGAACCACCAATACAAATGGGATACTGTTTTTATCAGGAAATGTTAGAGGACATGGGATGGTAGGACTATGCCATAGGCCAGAAAGTCTGGACCTGTGGATCACGTAAACATGAGGAAATTGTGTTGTTCCCCATAGTTAGATATTTGCAGGGCATTCTGTGTAAGAAAAACTGGTGGGGAGCCACACTACCTTGGATTACATTGGGTCTCTAGTTTCTAGAAATACATGGTGTTGCTAGAGTTTCCTGGTGCTTAGTGAGACCATGCACAACTATTGCAGCCATCCCTCAACCTCATGAAAACTAAGAGGAAATCGGATGTTCGGGCATAGCTTGGTGCTTGCATGGAATTCACATTAAAAAAACCTTCTAGGATCTAAATAAGCTTGCACCATGCTAGATTGCCTTGGTATAAATATATTCAAAATATGTAAATGTGGAATTATGAGTAGTAAGTCTATAAGTATATACTTACTTTGTCGATATTTTGGTTGTTGATGTCAATATTTGGTAACACAATGTTTAAAGCTTGATATTCTGGCATACGGTCCTTAGCACTGGGGGAAAACCTTCACCCCTTAAGGGGCTAATTGAACTGACACCCCAATTTTCCTGTTGTATCACTATCTTTTCATTCATCGAGTCTCTTGACTGATATCCAGTATCATGACATGACCAATAGAGACATTTTAGGTAAATAGGGAAGGTCAGAGAAGGCAGGTGCACATACCAAATGGATTGTGAGGTTTGCAGTTGCAGTAGGCAAAGGGGCATTTGCGTTTTGTTTGCTCTATGGCCACTACATCGGGGGAAGCCAACTGTGTTATAGAAGCATCTCTTGGCTAATGTTTCCTGCTATGCATAAGGGAAAGTATTAAACCATGTCACATGGAGTTTAGGTATATATATGGCTTGCCAGAATTCTGTGTTCAAGGATGGTTGTAAAAGCTATGTCTGAGGTGAGTCCTTCTAGGAAATTTGGGGCATAGCTTTACGACCTGCATCAAGTATAGATTTAGTGCTCGAAGGGTACCATTTCAGTACAAAACACTATGCGTAGACTAACTTTAAACATTTGCCATTTGTATGTGTGCTGTACAGTGAAGTACACGTGCAAAGTTTAAAGAGTTTGGAGAAATAAAAGCATTTATCCTACTTTGTGCCCTCCTGGAGGAGGTGTAATTTTTTAGTGCAAAGTCTTGCCTCCCATTCTTAGTATGCAGGATTTTGCATCTAAAAACCATGGGTGTTACCATGGGAATGCCCATCTACCATCCCTAGGGAAACCCCCTAAATGCAAAGTAATGCACAGCGGAGCATAGTGCTATTTTGTATTACTTTTAGGCAACTTTGCAGCGTGAACCTTCTAAATAACAAATTAACACTTATTGCTGGTTTGCAGCACTATATGAAAATGCCTCTTTTTCCATGATCACCCCCATTTTTTGGACTATTTCTCTGATTTTATTTGACTCTGTGCACTAGGACTCTGCTAACCAGGCCCCTGTGCATGTGCCCCGACCTCTAAAAATTTTTGAGATTGGCTATACTCCTAACTAGCTATTTAACCTACCTATAAATCCGTAGCATATGGTACAAAGTGTACCCCAGGCTTTTCAGTTAAATGTCACTAGAGATTGCAGCACAGATTTTGCCACAACTAGAGTGCCAGTGCAGAACATGATTGTTGCCTGTCTGTGCAGTTTTAAAACTGCAAATTCGCCCTGTCCAAATAACTCCTTGGGCAGGCCTGAACACCCTCCTTTTAAATATTACTAAGTCACTTCTAAGCAGGCCTTAATGCCCAATAAGGGTGCGTGGTATTCAAAGTAGGACATGTAAAATTGTAATGTAAAACATGTCATTACAGTGACAAGGCCCCAAAAGCTATTTTCACTAACGCAGTTTCAGCTGTTCAGTAGGAAAGCATTGGGATATAACAGGTTTTTTAGGCCCCTCTTCAATTTACCGCAGAGTATTCCTCATCTACCGTTGTTGCTAGACCATGGAGTTTACCCTAATTCATTCACTCTGAAACTGAGACTGCTGCTCTACTGGCAGATACTCTGGACTACAGAGGAACCCGAACCTTACAGGGCCCCTTTAAAGAAGCTACTAAGCTCACAGGGGCATCTAAAAAGCAAATGACTAGGTATGTTAAAAGCATGCTTTATAAATTAGATCTATGGTCCCTCTGGGTTTCCCCAGAGGAAGTTTTTACAACATTTAAGCAGCTGTTTAAAGAAAGGCTAAGTGGAGGGAGGAACTAGAGATTTGTAAGGCAGGTAGTCTGACCGATAGATACTTGAATAATACAAATATTCCTGAACATGAATCATCTTTTGACTCCATCTTAGGTCTCCTACCTAAAAAGCTGTAGCTAAAATTTAGATATGGGACCTTACCTATCTATAATTTTACTGTTAAATGGGGAAATAATGCCAGCGTGTATGCCATATGGGCTGCAGACAGTATGAAGGTATGCTAAGAATTTTGTGTTTGGATACTAGAGAATTGATTGTTATTGGCGTTGCAAAATATTTGCACACAGCATAGTAAGTATGCAGCCGTCATGTTACTGCTGCAACCAGCCTTTCTACTAGTAATTAGATTGTAAGAAACAATCACTTTTGTGGTGGGTGCCTTTCTATTATTAGCTGCATCAATCACTGAAACTTGACTGGATTTGCACTTTATAAAGGTTAGGCCCCCATTGTGAATTTTATGTGTGACCTTTCTTGATAATTTATGCAACTTGTTGAATTTTGACTGTAGCATTGCATTTTAGGTTTTTAACTGTTAGAGTATGGATTTAACATTTATTTGTTTTAAACTTTTTAATTGAACCTGCACTTTTAAGCGCTATGGAGGCTTTGCACTTTACAATTTTGCATGTTTCAGTGAACTAAATTTAACTCAAAATGTGAATTTATGTGATTGCATCTACTTATTTGTTAAGCTGAGTCATGCATATGAATCTGAAATAAACAGATTTGGAATGGAATGGAAAGCATTGGGATATAACATTAAATAATTTTTACACTTTTTGAAATATTTATTATAAGCCAGCTTCATTGCTAAAGTCAGATTTGTACTAAATATTTTACAAAAGGTACGTTTTGAAAAATCATTTTTTACCTGCCTAGATCCTCTACAAGCCCATTTGCATGACCTTCCAAATGTCACCCAGGACCTGAATAGCCCCTTTGATGAGGTATGAACGTGCTCCCAGAGCCGAGACAAAGGCCTTGGGTGTGGGGAGAGTTCTATTCCTCTAACAGGATGACCATCTGGGCAGCCAAGGAACTTAAGTAACTTCAAAGGGGCCTGCCTTGTCACAGGCAGATGTAGCTAACACCTGGCCATGCTCCTCCCTTGTCCCTCTAGTCAGCCAGGCACCAATCCCAGTGGGGAAGAGCTGACCCCAGAACCAGTTTTGGGTGACTACAGAGGAGGGGTTGCTCATTTACCTCGCCACACCTCTGGGGTAGGCAGGGGAGCACTGCACAGGGGAAGAAAGGTTGTGCTATGGTGCATTTAGGTAGAGAGGGGGCCTGTAGGATTGTTGGTGGTAGGGCACACAGGAACCACTATAAAAGTGGGTAGGGTTACCTCTGGGAACTTTTTCTCCATTGGTCAGAGAGGGGACAGGAGTCACCCACACCCACAGGCTAGTGCCAGGCATAAATGTGGACACTCTGGGTACCCTCTTCAGAACACTATTGGACCTGTGGGAAACTGAAGAAGGACTGCACCTGCTGATGAGACCTGTGAGAAGAACCCTAAGGGCTGGACATGCCCCGACTTGTGCTCAGGACAAATAAGTGGACTCCAGTGTGAGTTGCTGATCTTCTGTTAAGCTTCAGGACCTCAAAAACTTTGAGAAAAGCACTTTCCACTTGATCTGCCCTGGACCCTGCTAGTGGCCTCTGTTGGAGTAGGTCCTGGCCCCCAAGTACTCTTTCTGAGGTCCTGGAACCCTTGGCTAGAGTCAGAGTATACTCCTCCTGCCCACCCTTAAGACTTGGTACGTAGAACTTTTTGCTATTTTAACCTGGAGAAGCCTTGAGGGTTCAGAACCAATCTGCCAGTCAGTCTGCTGAGGGTGCATCGCCGTTGGGCCTGACTTCGCCATGGCTCCTGCTATATTCTTCTTCGCAGCAAATTGGTCTTAGCAGGACCATTTTCTGACCAGCATCTGAAGACATTGAATCCTCCATGGCTACAGCCTTGTGCCACTGAGAAAATTTGACTCCAGAAAAGAGTCTAAGTTCGAAGATAGAAAGCCTCACCAGGCCTGATACAGGGCAGCATCCGATTGACGTCGACGACTTACTGGGCATGAACTCCAGACTTCTTTGCGCTCTGTGCTTTTCCTGCGTTAGTGATGGCTTCCCTGAGACCTTGTCCTTGGTCAAGCCATAATTCTGTGGCACACATAGAAAGAGGAATATGCCTTTAAGGATTGTTTTTGTGCAGAAATGGGCCCCTCCCTGCACAAAAACAGTCCTGCCCATAAATCAGACATCCTTGCATCATGGTGCAAGGGTGCCTGCATTGGCGCTAGGCAGCCTCAAGTGCACCAGCACCGGAAGAGAGCTGAAGAAGGCGCTTTTAGGCTCCCTTCCATTCATGCGATGCAACGCAGCAACTTGCCTTGCTGCACTGCACTGCGTGATTTCTAAGTAAATATGTCCCTTGATGCCACGCACCAGAAGACTGCAGCATCTGGACAGACTACTCAAATGGTAGGCAAACCTGCAGAAATTAGAATGGTTGGCAACCTTTAAAAAAACCCTCAAGCCCCCACTGTGGGTGCCCATGCCCACATTTTGTGATGAAACTCCCACCATTCCACTATCACTAGCAGAATTTTCTCCAATGGGCCTCCACCAAAGTGGCTTGTTTCTTTACGGAGGCAGACACCACAAGGGAGAAACTGCCACCTTCTTCGTGGAAAAATCTAAATATTGCAAACGTAGCTGAAGATGTGTATCTAGCACTGCGGTGGATGGAGAAATCTCCCAGGAAAACCCTAAATCAGTATGAAGGACTTATCTGGAGGAATTGTAGGGTTGTGACGTTAAATTCTGTTGGCAACAAATCTTTCTGAATATTTAACTTGAATTTTCACTTATAACTTTTAAAAAGCAATTTCTTTGCACTGTCAACACGCCCCCGCCCCCACTCCCCACTCCCATTACCCTAGCACTCTGCAGAGGTCGAAAGTCTATGCTTGTGTACCACAAAAACTATGGGGCATATTTACTAGGAAAATGTCGTAACACAACGCTAAGCCAAGAAGGATAACGCTGAGCTCTGACAGTTTTCAAATGCAGGGATGAGCCATATTCACAAGAATACGGTGCACCCCTGCCTTTCCCTTAGCGTTGGCGCTAAATGTAGCTGCCTAGCACCAACGCAGGCACTCTTGCACCATTGTGCATGGGTGTCTGCGTTGCAGGGAAAGATTGTTTATGTGCAGGAAGGTGTCCCTTTCTGCAGATAAACAATCTGTAATAAAGCATTTCTCCTTGTTTTGCCATGTGAAGACCAGGTTTTCCCTGGTCTTAATTTTGGCGCTGCCCCATATTTACGCCACCCTTGTAAATATGGGGCAGCATAAAAATCAATGGGTGTTGCGGCGAAACGCCCACCGCAACACCCATTGCCCACCCCTTTCACGCTAAGTGTAGCATGAAATTATGCCTTATTTACAAGGTGGTGTTAAAGCCACGTTGGAACGTTCCTGTGGCTATAGGGGCTTGTAAATATGCCCCTATGAATACAATAAAATACAACACATAATGTATAATGACCGAGTGTGCTGTTCGCTTTAAGGCGGCATCATTCCGTCTCTTTATGTATTGTCTCTCGCCAGCACTGTTATAGCCTCGATGAAGAAACGTATAAACATAACTGAACAAACTTATGAGCAATATTGGGAACGTGACAGTGCCTATCATTCGCTAAATAACAAATCAATGGGTTTAGGTGCGATCACTAGTTTTATGAGGATGCATTCTTGTCAGTTTGTGATTTAACTCAGTCCTTTACTGCCATCTCGAGGTTAATTGGTGTAGTTCGGCTTTTATTAGTCACAGTTGTAATTTAAATGCGAGTTTATGTTCGATACCTAAATACAAAACATTTGTTCATGAGGTGTATTGTAAGTAAACCAAAGAGCAGTTATTGATTTATTACGGTGGAGCTACCTATAGTTCTGTGGTGGAGAAATATTCGTTTTTTTCTCCAATACAATTATGTTTATACTTTCAAGAGATCAAAATTTAATATGTTTTTTGTTTAGTGGGAACCACAAACTGCAGTTTCTAACTTTTGAGATTTAACTTTTTTCCATGAATGTTACGCCTAAAAGTTATAGTGAATACATACTGAGCAGTAAATTTCAACGACAACTGTAAAAGAGGACATTTCATAAATGCCATGGGCGCAAGAGCATAGGGAGTGACTAATAAATGTGCTACATAGAAAGTAAAAAATGCTACATAGAAAGTAAAAAAGGAATCCAAGTTCGATAAGAACCAGCCTTACATCTTAAAACAAGACTATTGGCATCATTTTTATTATTTTCTATAATTTTCTGAAAAAGGCAAATAATTTGCATATATGCTTATGATTTTAAAAGCATCGACACAGATAAAAAACATGAGCCATACATGAGTATGGTATTTCAAGGAGACTAAGAATAACAAGCATTTGCAATGCAATCGGTCTCGCCTTTGGGACCTCATATGTATTTAGCTATGCAGCAAATTAGACTCGGTGCTGAAACATCTACTGTTCTTTAACATGGAGGGAAAGTAAGCACCAAACTGCGGAACACGCCAGGTATGGGAACACATGGAGAGAAATATTGACTTTCAGTGGGAAATGGTATAGTCCAAAGCTCTGTTTTTAATATAAAATCGGGGCCTTCGGTGGTCATATCACTGAAAATACAAGATTTGAAAAAAATATTATTGTCTACGGGTGCTCGTAGAAGACAGGTTTCTATGGCCTGGAAAATAGGGAATGCTAAAGTGATTCTGGTATTTTACTGACCTCTGCTGTATAAATTCGAAAGGTGGGTTTGAGGCTGGACCTGCGAGGAACCCTATAGTCCACTGGGGCTGGGTTGATATTACTGGTTGGATGGGTTGCTGACCAGAAAGTAAGGAGGGGAACCAGCTTAGTACTATCTGAGTGATATCCATTGCAAGAAAATGGGCTCTTAGTTGGGGGGTTGGGGGTGCAAGTCCTATCCAAGTAATAAGTCCAAAAATCCTGTAAGGTCAACCATAGTTTCAATAATTCAAACAATTAAAACCTGAGCTCAACCTTGGAAGCTATGGCACAGAGCAAACAGGCTTAACTTAGTAAAATGTGCAAAGTATTTAACAACACTAAAACTCAATAAAAAGAACACAGCCAATTTCTAGAACATAAAAAAAATATATTAAGAAAAATGACAACAAAATGGCAACAATCCAATAGGGGGACCAGATATGTGATTTTTTAAAGTTTTAAGACAAAAAGTATGAAGAAAAGGTAAAGCCCCAACCAGAAATCTTTCTTCACGGTTGACCGGGACCTAGGCCTAATATCAAGCTGACTGTGATGGAGCACAAGTTGGACACACCATAAGGGTCACCCTGTCAAAGTTTTTACCCTCTTACTCGGTCTTTTTTATGGATGTTGAAATCCTACAGTAGAGCAAGGTTGCAGGCTGTATCTGCCGAATTGGTCTTGAAGCTGGACAGTCAAAACATAGGGGCTTTACTGTTATTAAAACACCCCACTCACTAAGGATAAAATGTTCTAAATTAAAAGGGAGACACCAAAAGACAAACATTGGAATGTTGGAGAAGATGGTCTATGCCGGTCATCAAGGCCCCCCAGCCACTTCACTGTCTTCAGTGTTGCTCTCAACATACGAAATACCCATCCCCAGCATTAACAATTCAAGAATACACTGCCCGTGGCCTTTATAAAATGAAGGAATACAATTCAATGAAAGAGCACACAGAGAAATAGCACCTGATCAGCCTGTCTGCTGCAGCTCCCCACCGTTGTGTATTGCTCTCCGAAGCAGCCCAAGCCTACAGTGCAATGAGACCATCTCCATTTACAGTATGTGCCAGTCTCTCATTACAACATCCCAGGGCTGGCCATCATTTTCACATGCACACAAAGTTGCATTTGTCATATTACTGAAAGGTAATTATTCTCTACAGCCAGTGTGGGCTTTTCTCGGGCCCACACAAGTGCATGTATGCAACTTGTGGTCTTCACGGTAGCTAGATTACTTTACAGTATATATGCAGCTTTCAAACCCCTGTTTAGACTCTACCTCTCTGTATACCATACTTCAGATGCACGTCGGTCTTGCTGCCTGCATTTCTTTAGTTTCGTGTTATTTGCTTTATATATATACAGCTTTCAAACCCCTGTTTAGACTCTCTCTCTCTCTGTATACCCTACTTCAGATGCATGTTGGTCGTGCTGCCTGCATTTCTTTCGTTTCGTGTTATTTGCTTTACCAAACAAACACATTCTCACTCCATATCACAACCAACAGCACATTCTGCAGCATGCCAAGCAGGTTCCATGTCCCAAAGTTGCGTTTGTTCTGCTGCTGGTGAAACCTGTCGTGGGGGCATCTAAGATTTTACAGCAGGTTATTGGCCATGCAGACTCTAACGCATAAAGGATACACATGCAAGCCCCTGCACTGAAATCTCACATGGTGGCTAGTCCCAAGAGCAACGATAAGCTTCTCTGGGAGCCCATCGTTAACACATTGCAACATCTCTGTACCATAGCTGGTGAACTTACTCTATCTCATTAAATAAATCACAAACTCCGCAGAATCTATTTTTAGGCTGTGTCAACACGGCGTCCAAGTTCTCTGCTGCCCCTCTTATGAGCCACAGAGTGGTATAATTCAGTATAATAGTCTGACTCCCGGAGTCCCTGGAGCTCAGGGGGGCACAGCGGGCCCAGGTATACAGATAGGGCGAACGAGATGGAGTGAGGGGCAAAGGAGCAAAAGGCGTGGGTTTAAAGGAGGATAGGAGAAAAGATGATGTAAGACAAGAATAGAAATGTAAAGGGGACCAAAGAGCAAATGGGGGGAAAGTGAGATTAGATGTAGGATTAGAGCTAGAATAAAACGAAATGGTGCGCGTGGAAAACAGTAAACCAAGGCAGCAAGGAAAGGGCAGAATTAAAAGGAATGGTACACAGGAGAAAAACGTGGAAGAGATAAGGAGCGGCAAAGGTAGAGTCCTGAGCAAGGGAAACGAGGAGTAAACAGAACAGGAAAAAAGTAAATAATGATACGAGGAAAAGAGGAAATGGGAGAAGCATGAGGGGCTTGATCACTATCAATAAGATGGGAGCAGCAGGGCTCCAGTGCCCCCGCTGGAGTGGACAGTCTGCGCTCCCCTTCTTGGCAGCCGTACGCTGTGCTCCTCTAGCGACCTGGCACCTGACCAACTCAGGAAAGAACCTGAGAACTGTACCTCAGCTGTCACGGGGGACAGGCACTTCCGGTATTCACCAGTGTGATCCATATGATCCACTCTGAGGCCCTCATTAAAAGTACTGATCATTTCCAAGGTGTGTGGTACACCATGTTACAGTAGATATCAGTTTTGTGTTTTTTATTGTATCCGGTACATATACAGATGCGATCAAACAAAATGCATCCCCTGTGTAATTCTGTTAAGTTAAACCTGTTAGATTTTAAAAGGAGAAAAGGGTCAGGAAAATAGAGATATGCAGATTTTGAAGCTTTGAGCACCAAGATGTGCATGCTACATGCATTTCATTTGCACAGCTTGCGATAAGCCTCGGTGTTGGATTTTATCAGCCGTGATCATTATTGCATCTAAAACTGGGCCTCTCCTTAAGACGGCTTAAGCCTGTTTTAAGTGCACTCGTCAACAGAAGTACCTCTGAGTGGACATCTATACTGAACACCTGCAATAATTATTGTGTTATTTGTAACTGGACCTAAAATCCCTGTGAATTTTCTAGAGGAAGCCTAAACCACTCGACTGCATCTACCACTGTGGATGGAGTCAAGGAAATGAAGGGCACTGGCTCACTTAGCAAGTTGCAGCATTCAGTGACCTGAGAGTCCAGTGCTTAATTTGTAAAAACAGTACGTGCCAGGGCTCTCGCCAGGAGGGCACTGCAGTTTGCATCACACATTGCCCCTGCCATACTGCCAATAATAGTAACACAAGTACGAACCATTACACAACCACACGTGTGACAATTTGGATTATTTCAGGCCTCCAACGCTATAAGAATGGCTGGGGCGGCATTAATAACCATTGTTAATGTATATTGAATTAGTAATTAACTCTTGTTGTAGTCATCTCTAAATTAGCCTGGAAGCGCCACCTTATGGCAGACTGTCACAAGTGCTGGTGTTAACATTTGACTGCTGTGCCGCGCACCGGAAAACACCGGCTCAAGTTAAGCACTGCCTGAGACAGACTCAACCACGGTCCCCGCGCAGTAGCCCCAATCAGGCCCTAGGTCCTGGGGGAAACGCCAAGCTAGAGTCCACTGACATATCAACCAGATCAGTCACTTGCAGGTCACAAGTTTATACCCTGAAGGGGCAAACTCGACATTGTTCCTTCTGATGTTGATAAACTGAGTACCATTGAATCAGGTAATACCATCTATTTTTCAGACATTTCAAGGCAATTCCATTTTTTTCTCTGCCTCATAAATACTCAATACCCCATACAGGTACCACCAACACAGAATACCATCAGAAATGTACTGGTGGTAATCACGTGGAAATTACTGTTCAGTGCCACCAAGAATTATGGGGTAAAAAATGAGAAGAACAAATTGCGAGTGCTGGACAATACCGATTTTAAACATTGATAAAAAAAAATATGAATTAGAAAAAAACTTGCTTATTGTTGTCCTCCTAGGCAGCTCTTGCCTGCACACACCTTGGGCCCCGGAAACTTGATGCGCAGGCAGGTGTCAGTGATCCTGTCCGCCCAGGAGGAGCCGCATCTTGGAAGAGCCCTGGGGTTTAGGTTCCAGCCGTGAGCGTGTGATGACAGGGCAAGGGGTGGCAGGAGGAGCAGCATCCGGGCAAGGGGACAGTGGAGCTGTACCCCGGCACAGAGGCAGAAGGCCGAAGCAGCCTTGGCGCTGCACACGGGGACAGAGGCAGGCAGGAGGAGCCTCGTCGCTGTACACCAGCACAGGCAGGCTCGGCGCTGCACACGGGCACAGAGGCAGGCAGGAGGAGCCTCGTCGCTGCACACCAGAACAGGCAGCCTCAGCACTGCACACGGGCACAGAGGCAGGCAGGAGGAGCCTCGTCGCTGCACACTAGCACAGCCAGCCTCGGCGCTGAACACAGGCACAGAGGCAGGCAGGAGGAGCCTCGTCGCTGTCACCAGCACAGGCAGCCTTGGCGCTGCACACCGGCATAGAGACAGGCAGAGGAAGCCTCGGCGCTGCACACCGGAAGCCTCGGCGATGCACACCGGCACAGAAGCAGGCAGAGCATAGTTCGGATGCCACTTGTTCCCTAGCAGAACAATCCTCTTCACTCATCTCCAATGTATTAAAAACGATATCACAATGCACTGCTGTGTGCACCTGGTCCACAAATAGGTCTTTAATGGTGAGCCTGACTCCAGCCCCTCTGAGCGAGCAACACTTACCTGGGGGAGCTGATCATGTCGACGGGTGTCTTCAGACTCACACCACACGACTCTCAACCTCCGGCTGCAGTACTGTTTGATCCAGAGTCCCCGGGGGGAGCACCATTCGTATCACTTTGTAGTCACTTATGGATGGTGCTGGCGGTTTATATATATAAGGAGTAAGCCACCGAAGAGCGCGAGTATGAACAGCGGCTTCGCAGTGCGCGTTCGCCTACTATGTAGCCAACAAGCTGCAAGCTGAGGGGGAAAAGAAAGGGCATGCCCGCCATTATTATTAAAACATCAATTCAGCAGCACGCCGTGCTGTTAAAAAAAAATAAAAAACTTACAGAGATACTATGTACACGGCTGTGGGGAGGGAGAGTGGTAAAAAGATAATGATCCGGCGCTTCGTGTGGCACAATTGTAAAAGTGAAAGCGCGCATAGCAGGCTGCCAGCAAGCTCTTTAAAAAACCAGCGAGACGCAAGTGCAAACAGAGGCATGCCGGGATATCTAATCCGCCTCGTACGTCACAGAAAGGACTTTATAAGCAAGCATTGAAAAGGCAATAGGACTCACATTTACGCGAGACCTATTGCATTAGAATCGGAAGTGCGGGTGGGAAGAAGGCACAAACGGGAGTTGGGGGGGGGCTGGTGTGGTCTGAGAAGTCAGGGACTGCGGGAGGGGAGGGGCAAGGCAGGGGAAGAAAAATACTGTTGGAAGTAAAGGGGCTGGTAGCCGTGGAAGGATACAAATGACGAATGAGGAGGGACTAAGAAGCCTCAAACCAATCAGAAGGCAGCATTTAAGACAAAAGCCAATGGGCAGAGAGTGGGCGGAGCTTCCACGAAGCTTCCATGCTACAGTATATACTGCATGCCTCGCAAAGCGATGGCAGCGCATTCGCGCTGCAACGCTAGGCGAGACCTAAAAATGGGGAGGACGTAGAAACAAAGAGGGGAGTAGTGTGGGCTCAAAGGTAAGAGAGTGGGTAAAGGACAAAGCGTGCAGAAGTAGAAAGGGAGATGTGTTTACTGTGGAGGGAGTGCTGCTGGTGCAGAATGCGTGGCTGCATAAATACTGCTGTTGTGAACGGGTTGTAAAATACACCTAGGCTTGTAAATGTTGGGAAAACTTGTGAAAGTTTTCTAGGCCATGATCCAAACAACCCACTGCAGCCTTTTTAGGGTCGAGCCTGCGAGAGCATGCGCTAGCGCAAGTGTCTCGCTTGCGTGACACTGTTGTTAACAAAGAAAGGCTTGGATGCCGCCCTTTGTTTACTCATTTGTTGGCTTGCATGGTACTCTTCTTTACAGCCTTATAATTTGTCAAGGCAGGCATGACATCATTTTCGTTCTTCTCTGTGGAGCAGGGACCAAGCACTGATTGATTCAACCTAATCATTTCCAGTCCGCTGCTTTCGACGTTATTGAGGTACTATTTTGTTCTCTTTAACTTTTAGTGCCTTGCAAACAGAAGGCGTGTGACTGGCAAAAAAGTGCCCAGCAGGACAAATAAAATTGCAAAGATTTCTTTTCTATAGTTAACTTTCTTTTATTTTTCCAAGTCTTCTTTTCTCACTTTGCACTCATGTTTTGAGAGATGAGGATTATCTTATTGCAAAGTTACATTGTTTCTTTCTTATGTGTAATTTTTAAAATTATGCTTTAACACATAATCGTGCAATACACCCCAATCCACCCCACTCCAATCCGCCCCACTCTTATCCACACCAATCCATCTCACATCAGTCTGCCCCACTCAATCCAATCCACCCCAGACCGATCACGTCATGAGGGTCTTCCTGAAGATGTGCAGAGAGGGGGCGCGTCTGATGTCGACCGGGAGCTCGTTCCAGGTCTTGGCCGCAATGTAGGATACTGCTCTGTCACCCGTTCTGTCTCTGCGGATACACGGGGTATTGGCGAGGGAGAGGTCAGCAGAACGTAGGTTTCTCTTGGGTACGTGGAAGGATATTCTTTCATTGAGGTATTGGGGTCCGGTGTTGTGGAGGCATTTGTAGGCATGGGTGAGTATTTTAAAGGTTACTCTCTTCTCGATGGGGAGCCAGTGGAGGTCTTGCAGGTGTTGGGAGATGTGTTCTTGTCAAGGGATGCCAAGGACGAGTCTGGCTGCGGTGTTCTCCAATACACTCCAATACAAAAGAATCTGCCCCACTCCAAAACAGTCTGCCCCACTCCAATCTGTCCCACTCCAATCCAAAACAAGCTGCACCACTCCAATCCAAAACAATCTGTCCCACTCAATCTAAAACAATCTGCCCCACTCCAATCCAAAACAATCTGCCCCATTCCAATTTGCCCTACTTCAATCTACCCCACTCTGCCCCATTACAGTCTGCCCCACCCAATCCAAAACAGTCTGCCCCACTCTAATCCACCCCACTCCAATCCAAAACAATCTGCCTACTTCAATCTGCCCCACTCCAATCCACCTTACCCTAACCCACCCCCTCCATCACAATTAACTCCACTTCAATCCACAAACTCCACCTCACCCCACTCCAATCCAATCCACTCCACACCAATCCAATCCACCTCAATCCAATCCACTCCACACCAATCCAATCAACCTCAATCCTATCCACCCCAATCCAATCTACCCCACTCCAATCCAATCCACCCCAATCCCATCCACACCACTCCCTCACCAATCCAACCCACTCCAATCCAATCCACCCCACTCCAATCCGAAACAACATGCCCCACTCCAATCTGCCCTACTCCAATGCAAAACAATCTGCCCCACTCCAATCCAAATAAATGTGCCCACTCCAATCAGACCCACTCCAATCCAAAACAATCTGCACCACTCCAATCCAAAACAATCTGCACCCTTAAATCTGCCCCACTCCAATCCAAAACAATCCGCCCACTCCAGTCCATGCCACTCCAATCCAGTCCACCTCACCTCACCCCAATCCAATGCATCCCACCCCACCCCAATTCAATCCACCCCAATCTAGCCAAATCCAATGTAGCCCACTCTAATTCACCCCATCCCACCACACACCACTCCAATCCACCCCCACTCAATCCAATTCATCTAATTTCAATCCAATCCAATCCACCCACTCCAATCCAATCCATCCCACTGCAATCCAATCTACTCCACTCCAATCCAATCCACCCCACCCCACACCAATCCAATTCACCCCACTCCATTGCACCCCACTCCACTCCAGTCCACCCCACCCCACTCCAACCCACCCCACCCCAGTCCACCCACCCCAATCCAATCCACCCACCCCACCCCATTTCAATCCACCCCACCCCACCCCAGCCCACCCCATTCCAATCTGATCCACCCCATCCAGTCCACCCCACTCCAATCCACCCCACTACACTGCAGTCCAATCCACCCCACTCTACCCCAATCCACCCCACTCTAGCCAAATCAACCCCACCCCAGTTCAGTCCACCACTCTACGTTCTCTCCATCCAGCTCACCACACTCCAATCTGCCCCATTCCAATCCAATCCACCCCAAGTGAGTCCAATTCACCCCCTCCAATCCAATCCATCCCACTCCAATCCACCCTTCCAATCCAGTCCAATTCACCCACTCCACTCCACTTCACCCCACTCCAAACCCCCCTACTCTAATCCATTCACCTGCACTCGACAACACTCTCTGACACTGAATTCTACTCCCCTCTAGTCATCTATAGGACACTAATTTTTAGCCATGCTGAGCGGCAGCCACACTGGTGTAAAATATGGCAAAAAACCACATTGCCAACGCCAGTAACTCTTGTATAGGCGAGACCTATTGGCTTTGCCAATGCTTGTTTTTGGTTGTCTTGGACACATTGAACCTCACCCTTATTATTCTATCACTGTATATAGCAAATGTTTTCATCCAGACCCTAAAGAGAGAGGTACTGCTCTCGCCTAAAGTCCGCAGTTTTTTTCCAACAAACCTCTCTTCCTATAAGGAGTTTTATGACCAGGTTTACTACTGTTTTCATATGTAGATGGCTTTAGTCACATGGGTAAAAATTTACTAAGGCTTTCCACCAACACAAACCAATGCACAGCAATGTAAAGCAGCAGCTGTAATGTATTACCGAGTCAGAGGCGTTTTGCCCAGAATTATGTACTTTTCTCAGTGAAAAAAACCTTTGTGCCACTTTATGTAAAAAGGGCATGAGTGGGGCAGATCAGCGTAAACACCCAGGCTGGACTTTGTTAAAAAACTAATGCCTACTAGGAGTAGGCGCAAGCAAGGGGTAATGCGTTGATTTCTCCCAGAAACTGATAAATTGCATGAGTGCTGCATTGGAAAGAAAAAACCCAATGGATTAGAAACTGTAGGGCATATTATTGAGATTTGTCACACAGTGCAGCTCAGCAAGTCACCTTACTGCACTGCAGAGCGTGACAGGGAAAGGGCAGAAATGTGCCGTATTTAAAAAATACGGTGCATTCCTGCCATTTTCCCTATGCTGGCGCCATTTTGCCGTCTGAGCGCCAACAATGGCACCCTTGCATGCAGGATTATTTTTGTGTGGGAAGGGGCACCTTCCTGCAGAAAAACAATCCTGAGAGGCATATTACTCTATCCATCTGTGCTGCAGAATGCAGCACACATAGAAAGAGAAAGTAATGAGAAGAAATAAAGATATTTCTCTTTGTTACGCCTCTCCTGGGAAGGCGTATGTTTTTGGCGCATTCCTATGGTTTACCAGTTCTGGTAAAGCTGGAAATGCATAAAAAACCATGGGAGTTGCATGGGAACACCCATGCAATGCCCATGGAATGCCTCCCTAGCGCAGAGTATGGCAACATACGATTAGCGCTGCGTTGCTTTACTCCAGATGTCTGTAGCCACTCAGGGGCACGAAAGTGGCCTGCCATGGCTTCATAAATCGCATTTAAGGTTTGCGTCACGTTCTACACATGGCAAAAGTCTGTATTCATTGAGTTTGAGTGCCCCAATTCCGAGGTTCAGGGCCTGAATGAGACTCCACTCTGTACCCAGTGCCCATGGATCAGAGCCAATACTAATCTCACCCAAAAACCTCTGTCACACAGGGAGCCTGCCTGGTGCAGGAGTAAAAATAATGTCAGCCAGATTCTCAGCACAGCACACTGATAACATTCAAAGGCTGTATGCAGCAGGTTCTGGGGGCATGTGGACTGAGCTCAGGGCAAGGTCAACGCCTGACAGCCATGACCGTCTACACGTGGAAAAAGGTTATGTGCAGAGGGTTTGGGGAGTCCAGAGGAATTGGGAAGATCATATGTGGCTTGACAATATTTATCTTCAATCAGCAATAATGAATATTGTCAAGCCACACATTATCTTCCTCAACAGAATATTATTGTATACAGTGCCCAGCAGCATCCGATTTTACAGGGCTGTCTTTAAATAATTGTGTTTTTTTTGTGTACCTTTGTTAGAAATGGGATTTCTGGTTGGCTAGGGCATGCACCTAAGCCAGGCAGAAACCACCACTCTAGTCAGGGCAAGGGAGTTACACACTGAAGATAACCCCTGCTCACCCCCTTGGTAGCTTGGCAGCGCAGTCAGGCTTATCCCAGAGGCAATGTGTAAAGCGTTTTCGAGCAACACTCACACAGCCGCAACACACTAGGCACACCACAAAAGAAACTCCACACAAGGTTATGTAAAAATAGCCTTTGTATTATCCATAAAACACATTAGAACATAATCACATATATACACTGTGCCACCAGGCACTTGGCATGACCTTACAGGGATTATATACACCACAGGGCCTATCGGGCCACTGTCATAAACACCTAAACCAAAGTTAGGCAGGGCAACCAGTCACTACTGGTAAGGTTACACTTAACATATGCAGAACATAATCAGCAGTAGTGCACTAGAGTAAATGCTAATAATGTGCACACCCTATGAATGCATCAGGCAATACTCTGAACACAGTACAGTATGGCATAACCACCATCAACAGTGCACTAGAGTAATTACTAGTACGTTGCCTATAGTACAATGACACCTTCACTGTACAATCTTCCGAGCTGCTGCTTGATATCCTGATTCCTTCCTGGTAGGCTTCTGGGCCTTCTGCCCACCTTCAACCAGGAATGCAGTAATGCTCATGGGCTCCTTGGCACTCACTCGCCTACCCCCCAGGGAATGCAGCAATTGTGTGGAGATCCTTTCCCCTGTGGGACCCGGGGGCCTCCGTCGAGGTCTCGCCCCACCCCAATGCAAAGACCCGGTGGGGATCTTTATTAGCGGCGACTTGCAAATCTGGGGCCCCTACTGGACTCGCCCCGAAATGCCAAGAACAAATGCCCCCAACATCCAATATGGGTCCAACTACCCGTGACCATGCAGCGCAGCTGCAACAATGCGCAGCGCTTAACAAATGCCCCCACATCCAATACGGGTGCAGCTGACCGCGACCATGCAGCTCAGCTGCAACAATGCGGAGCGCTTAACAAATGCCCCCAACATCCAATAGGGGTGCAGCTGCCCGCGACCATGCGGCGCAGCTGCAACAATGCGGAGCGCTTCACCATCGCGGCCGCG
Organism: Calotriton arnoldi; assembly: GCA_963921515.1. Lineage (NCBI taxonomy): Eukaryota > Metazoa > Chordata > Amphibia > Caudata > Salamandridae > Calotriton > Calotriton arnoldi. The sequence goes on along the minus strand of CAWUFW010004324.1, from coordinate 711,103 downwards.
GGTTAGGTTATGAAAAATACCTGGACGCGCCGACCCGCGGCCGGGGGAGGGAGGGTGCTGCGACCCCTCAGCTCTCCTCTCACACTCCTCCTCTGACTGGTGAAGGGTTGCTGCGGGGGGATCCGGAGCGAAGTCTCCATCGAGTCCGCCCTGCTCTTTGAGCGGCCGCTTCTACTGCGGCGGGCCCCGCCCACAGTCAAGCTGAGCCTCTGCCTAGCTTCCGGCCCTCTAGCAGCTACGGAGTGAGGTCTCCGTCTACTTCCTTGTCACGGCGCGACTTCTCTCTCTGCGCCTGCTGGGCAATCATGCCACACGAGCCCACGTTAGGGCTCCATTACCCCAGCACAGAAGTCCTGGAGCACTTCACGCGCTGCTCCGGGCCCAAGTTAAAAATGAAAAGTAAAGCGCTCACCATACGCTTTCATCTTGTCAGCAGGGGAGGCTCTTCACGCTCTTTCCCATGCTGGACCAGGGAGCAGAGCAAAGCACACGCTCCTCCTCAGGAAACGTGCGAGCGCCCAATGGCTTTAGTTGCAGGGACCAGGGGCAGTCACCAGCACTCCTCCTGTCAGGACCTCCTGGGAGGACGCTGGCAGCACCACCCCAGGGCGCAGGCAGGCAAGCACAAAGGCTTTTGGTAGCAGAAGTTGCAGTCCTTCCCCCCCACAATAAAGTCCAATGGCGGTTCCTCCTGACGCCCAGCTGCCCGCGCTGTAACTCTTCCAAGCAAGCACACACCAACATGGGGTCACAGCCCTAATATTTATAGTGCCCCAAATCTTTGTTCTGCCCTGGTACAGGGCCCTGGACCTAGTCCAAACCAGTTCTGGGGGGCACTTGACAAGTGCACAACACTCCCCATTGTCAGTGTAGGCTCTGGCCCCAGACACACCACAGGGAGGCAGAGCCATCATTGTGGAAGGTAGGCACAGCCCTATTCAGGTGCAGGTGCTACTCTTCTCACCGCTCCAAATGCAGATCAGGCCTATTCAGCCTAGCACTGACTCACCAAGACCCTCTGGAGCCACTGCACCTCCCCAGCCCCTGTCACTCCAATGCCAGACAGTCAATACACAACAGGCAGGCACAAAGACACATAGCACACAGAAATGCCTACTTCTAAAAGTGGCATTTCTAAAATAGTAATAATGGGCCCGATTCACAAAAGTAATCTGAGACAAAATCCTAACTTTACAACTTTCGGTATTCACAAAAGGCATTTAGGAGTAGTAAAGTTAAGATTCCTAACTTTACTACTCCTAAACTGAGACAAAATCCTAACTTTACAACTTTCGGTATTCACAAAAGGCATTTAGGAGTAGTAAAGTTAGGATTCCCAACTTTAGTACTCCTAAACTGAGAAAAATCCTAACTTTACGACTTTCGGTATTGACAAAACAAATTTAGGAGTAGTAAAGTTAGGATTCCTAACTTTACTACTCCTAAATGCCCTTTGTGAATACCGAAAGTCGTAAAGTTAGGATTTTTCTCAGTTTAGGAGTAGTAAAGTTGGGAATCCTAACTTTACTACCCCTAAATGCCTTTTGTGAATACCGAAAAGTCGTGAAGTTAGGTTAACTTTACTACTCCTAAATGCCTTTTGTGAATACCGAAAAGTCGTAAAGTTAGGATTTTTCTCAGTTTAGGAGTAGTGAAGTTAGGATTCCTAACTTTACTACTCCTAAATGCCTTTTGTGAATACCTAAAGTCGTGAAATTAGGATTGTTATCAGTTTAGGAGTAGTAAAGTTAGGAATCCTAACTTTACTATTCCTAAATGCCTTTTGTGAATACCGAAAGTCGTAAAGTTAGGATTTTGTCTCAGATTACTTTTGTGAATCGGGCCAAATAGATCTGAGAACACCAGTACGCAGCATTTATCACCACTATTCCAAACATACCAAACTTGATCACGCTACTCATCTCATGTCAGGAATTACTACTGAAACACATATCAGGGAATCCCCAATGCATTCCTATGAGAGGGCAGCCTCACAGCAGTGAGAAACCAAATAGGCTGTTTGTCACTACCAAGACTTGCCACACAGTTAAGGTACAAGTCCTACCTCTTACCTACACTGCACCCTGCCCATAGGGCTAGCAAGGGCCTACCTTAGGGGTGACTGATATGTAGAAAAAGGGGAGTCACGGATGTGGCAACCACTTTATGTGTCACGTCACAGTGGCAGTAAACTGCGCGCGAAGGCCCTGCAATGGCAGAGGCCTGAGACAGGTTTGAAAGGCCACTTTGGTGGGTGGCGCAAGCAGCGCTGCAAGCCCACCAGTAGCATTGTATTTACTGGCCATGGGTATATGAGATACCACTATACAAGGGACTGACAGGTAAATTAAATATACCAAACATGTGTAGGCCAATCTTACCAAGTTTACCATAGAAAGCACATGCACTTTAGCACTGAACAGCAGTGATAAAGTGCCCAGAGTCCTAAAACCACCAACGACAGGTCAAAAAAAATACTGGAGGATGGCAAAAAGTTCTGGGATGACCCTGCAAAAAGGGCCAAGTCCAACAACCTTGCTTTCAGAGGTTGGATGAGATTAGTATGATTGCAGACGTGAATGTAGTGTGGATGTGAAATCATGAGTTTGTACTTTTCATGATTATATCTCTACTGATATCTGAATAAACAGGGTTTTTTTTATATATTTTTTGTGTTGCCCTTCTTACTTTTATAACTGTATTTTGGAATTTAGGTCAATACAAATATATGAGAGTTGCCTCAGGTTTCTGTTTGCTTATGTCCATTAACATTTTCCTTTTGCCAGCTTGCTTTTTTCCCATTGAAATAGTATTGTAGCACAATGAACATGGTAGTGAGTACTGTTTATAGGAAGGCAACTTGGATTCATCAATTCGTAATGGGGCGTCGACTGTATTTCCGAAAGCAGAGCTATTTGAAACACCCTCACAACCAGGTATCTGCCAGCATACAGCAGCTGATAAGGTGTCAGAAAACGATAGAGCAGTGCTTAATTTGAGCCAGTGGTTTCCCACCGGCACTTAATTGACAACATCAGCACTAATGACAGTCTGCCACATTGTGGCGCTGTCTGTCTAATTTAGAGATGAGCACAACAACAGTTACTAATTAATTCTATATTAATTAAAAATACTTATACCTGACAACCAAGCCATTCTTACAGTTTATGGAGCCCGGAACAGTCTAAATTGTCACACTAGTAACAGTGTGATGGTTAGTGGTTTTGTTTGTACTGTCATTGGCAACACTGTTAGGCACAGTGGGTGGTGCAGGCTGCGGTGATCTCCTGACAAGGGCTCTAGAACTTATTTTGTTTTTCAAATTAAGCACTGCAATAAAATGGGCTACCTGAAACTAAGCCCACAGCGCTCTTTTATGCCCAGAACTACCATGACCAGCATGGAAGTTCCAGGTATGATCAATGTTAACCACTGTGTGGGAGAAATCTCCCAGTGCGCCAGGGACATGAAGGAGCAGATTTACAAGCCCCTTGCGACACTTTTGCACTGCCGTTGCGTTACTTTTGTGACGCAGTGGCGGCGTAAACAATGAGGCCAATTTACAGTGTGACGCATCTAGGGAGATGTGTCACGTTGCAAAGCCCTGCGTCACATTATACCTGCATCAGGTATAATGTATGCAGGGTGGGCGTTCCCATGCAGGAAAGCCTCGTAAAGGTGACGCAATGAAATCTACAAGATTTCACTGCTCCACTTCTACTACGCCACTGCGTCAAAATCTTATGCCTGCTTGAGGCAGGCGTAAGGAGTGACGCAGTACAATAAGTATAGGCCTTAACATGCATTGCTGGAGTTGCGTCGTGCTTGCGACACGACTCCAGCAATGCGAGACTTTTGGGCCAACAGATGCGTCAGAATTTCTGATGCATCTGTCAATTCTTGCGCCATGGTGCGCCGTATTTTAAATACGCGCATCCATGGTGGCGCAAGGGTATCGCAGGCTGGCGCAGGGAAACTGACGCATCCCTACAGATGCGTCAGTTTCTTGTAAATCTGCCCCTAAGTTTACATTTTTCAAAAACAAGTGACTGCTTTGAGGGTCTGTCTGTAAAAATACAAGTAATGCCGGCTGCTTTGTCATGCCGCGATGATTTGGCGGACTGACTAGCATTGTCAGTTTTATCAAAAGTGCTCCCACTGTGTGAACAGTAACACTTTTGGTGAAAAAACCCAGGTGACGATAGGCGAGCTATGGCTGGTGTGGTGTGCTTTCTGACACCCAAATGTACCGAGAACTCTTACTAAGTAGTATCAAGCACTTCAAAATAAGACTGCCATTGCGGCATTATGTGGAAGAAAACACCACCACAAACATATATATTCTATGGTGCTTCTAAGCTAACTCCGTGTGCTATGTCTTTATAATATAGCCCTAATGTACACTTGGGGCTCATTAATCTGTCTATTAGATTTAGTTAGTTTTAGCTAATAAATACGTTTTCGTTTTTGGCTCCCTCATTGCCAGTGAATTACTCTGACAAATTTGTGAACAATACCTGTGTCAAAAGATTGGCGTTCTCCTTATAAATGGGATAAATTACCCACTGCTGTATGTTATAAGGAAAGTTCAAATCACTGAGGCGTTCAGTGACCATAAACAGGAAAGAGGCCGAAGTCGGAGCCCCTTTTTTACGGTCATTGTGTTTGGTGACTTGCAATATCCTTCTGAATAGAAAATGCTGTTTAAATGTAAACTTTTAGGTTTTTTTCTTGGTGGCGAAAATATTTTTCCCTATGTGAAAGGCTTTTACCCCAAATCCCCACGAAATGTGTGATCTGATTCTCTACCCAATCCGGAGGAGGAGTTACTCCTTCCCTGGAGTACATTTTTTACCATTTCCATGATAAAAGGGGGTGGAGCAGTGCTTATTTTGAGCCAGTGGTTTCTGGTGCTCAGCACTGGCAATTAATTGCCAACACGTATAACACTCTGCCACATTGTGGCGCCACTGTTTGCGTTTTTTTAGAGACGAGCAGAACAACAATTGTTTATTAATGAATTAAAATGACTAATACAGGCCACCCAAGCCATTCTTATAACTTTGGCGGCCTGGAGTAGTCTGAAGTGCCACACTTACAGGAGTGTGATGTTCGTAGGTGTGTTTGTGCTGTCACCGGCAGCGCTGACCGGGGCAATGTGTGGTGCAAGCTGCAGTGGGCTCCTGAAGATTACCCTGGCACTTTTTTTTTTTTTACAAATTAAGCACTGTGGAGATTAGTTTGGGAATGCTACAAACATACATGTTGGTGGATGTTCCCAATCTTCTAAGACAAACTACACCTTAGAACACCCATTTCCCAGTCCAAGCGTGAAGTTCTCTGCGCTTGTGGCACATAAATCGTCATTCGTAAATGCATCTACGCCACCCTGGAAACCTATGTTTATGACTGTTATTGCCTTTGTGAATACGGCCCACTGTCTGTCCCCTCTCTGACTCTAACTCTCGACCCTTTCCATCACTAGTTCCTCCCCCGCACTATCACTGACCTGTACTTCTTTCTGCCTCCCTCATATTCACTTTTAGCCTGCCACCTGCTGTCTGACTTCTCTCTGCACATCTCCCTGGCAACAGTGTGCCGCCATCTTTGAAGTTCAAACCCTGCCCACCTCAGTGTCACTGTCATAAACCTCTCACCCACGCTCCACCCCTCTACATGGCTGTTTGCTCCCTATTAGGGTGACCAACTGGCATGGGTGCAAATTCAGGACAGTGAGTGTAAAAATTCAGGACAAAGGGTCAAAATTCAGGACAAAAGTTCAGGACAGAAGGTCGAAATTCAGGACAAAAGGTACGTTTTACAGACACATCAGAGGAGGTTGAGCAATAGTATATAAGTAAGTAAATAGACAACCACTTAAGTACAAGTGAAAATAAGTTTATATTAGGTTGAGCCAATTGTGCACTTCATAGTTTTTCAGTATGCGAGCAGCTTTGAGCAAATGTGCAGGTCTTTTTGTGGTAACAAAACCGCCCCCACCTCACCTTTCCAGCCTCCCAGGGAAACGCCCGATGCCCGGTCCGGCCAGTCCGGCCTTGCAACCACCCTCCAATGGTGCCTCTCATCTTCACAAAGACTCTCATCTGTATTTAATTTCTTTTATAGTGCTACTCATCCCAAGTAAGTAGAACAGGGTGTCGGAGTGCGTTACATCACACACATATTATATAGAGACAATGACTCATATAAATGTGAAAGTCAATGTATAGGAAATGTTACTTAAGATAATGGGGGTTACAAGGTGTAATCATTCTTTCATCCATCATTCAATCTTTCACCATTCATTCTGTCCTTCCATCTGTGTGATCATCCATATCAATATTCAACCATTTGCAAACCTATCCACCATCTATCCTTCCATTAATCCATCATTCCACTCATCTAGCCCTCCATCCACCCTTTCACTCATCCATCCCTCCATTCACCCTTTCACCCTATCCATTTGTACACTCATCCATCCACTCTTCCACTCATCCATCCATTCACTCATTCATCCAGTCATTTAACCTTTCACCCATCCAGCCATCCTTTCACTTACTCATTCATCCACCCAGTCACTCATCCTTCCACCCATTCACCCTTTCAGTCATCCATCCATCCATTCTCCCTTTCTCTCTCCATCCCCCTTTCACTTAGTCATCCAGCCTTCCATCCACCTACTCCTCCACTCATGAATCAATCCATTGACCCTATCACTCATCCATCCTTTCACTCATCCATCCATCCTTTCTCTCATCCATCCACCCTTTCACTCCTTCACTCATCCATCCATCCTTTCTCTCATCCATCCACCCTTTGACTCCTTCACTTATCTATCCACCCTTTTGTCCATTTACCCTCCCTTTCACTCACTTATCCAGCCTTACATCCACCATTTCACTCATCCATCCATTCATCCTTTCACTTATCAATTCATCGATCCTCCCATCAGTTCACTCATCCATCCACCCATTTACTCGCCTATCATCCACCCTTTCACTCACTCATCCATCCATTTACCCGCACATCTACCCTTCCACCCATACATCCATGTATTTACCTTCTCTCATCCATCCGTCCACTCACTCATCCGTCCATCCTTTCTCTCATTATCCATCCAATCACCCTTTCATTCATCCATTCACCCTTTCACTAATCCATCCAGCCATCCAGCCATCCCTTCACTTACTCACTTTTTCACATTAATTATGAGCTGAACCTTTGTCTGCAGAGTTGCAGACAGAAGAGGCCGATCAACGACTTCACCCCTGCTATAGTTCCTAAAGCAAGGGATGGGACGGGGGAGGGCTCACTATGCCCCTGTACATAGGAAATCTGAAAAAGTGGAAGTCATGAGTCATGCATGAAGCACAGTGCCACTGTGACATGGTGTTGTTTCCAGGGCATTAAGTGGGATGAAAAAACTGGGGGGTCTCTCCAAAGGGGGTGTTCGATGTAATCAAGGGCATGGCTTAAAACACCTAAGCTAAAAATCTGTGCTTAGCATAGTGTGCCGCCCGACTGGTAATTTGCTGCTTCTTTCATTGCATCCAGATATATAACGCAACAAGTAGCATTACACCTACAAGCCAGAACTATTGGCTTTGTCAATGGTTGTCAGTTGCATAAAATAAAAAAGCAGCAACCATGGCTTTGTTGAATATAACACTGAAAATGCGTCCATTTCAAAATGATGAGACAGTGAAAGACCCATAACCCTTTTTTTAACTTGTTTCACCGCCTTCTTTTCGTGAATTGGATTCTCATGGAGCAGCATTGGCGTTTTTGTGCATTTCTTCCACCTGACTGAATGCCCTGCCCTAGACCGAGGCTGCAGGAGGCCCACCACATCCATTAATAGTACAGACTGTCCCATTGTCATTCTGTATGTGGCAATCAGCCCCATACAGTATGACAATGGGTGGATGGGGCTTGTCTTGCGCTCAGAGGATCAGTGCGTGGCGGCCCCATCAGGGAGCTGAGGCTTCTGGCAGGGGAACAGTGATGTTCCCAATGCCCAAAATTACAGACAAAGGGCGTCCGTAAAAGGGATCCTCACGGACAACGGACGTGAGATCCAAATTACGGACGGTCCATGAAATTTACGGACAGTGGGTCACCCTACTCCCTATGCCTCAATGACCCTCGTTTTAAGCGTCTGACGCTCTCGCCTCTGGTCCACTAGCCCCCATACCCACTCTCACCCTACCCAGGCGCTGCTTGCTCGACCATAAGTCTCCCATTCCTTCTCCACAGGTTAGATCACTGTACATCCTCCATCATGTACACAGTACAGGATCCTGCAGTTCTCCACTACCCGGCTTGCCATTGGCTAAATTCTGGGCACAATATTTAAGACTACAATATTTTATTTAATAGTTTGCCGTCCGAATATGTAGTCTAACATCCAACCCTGCTACATATAGGGTGATTGAAAATATATTCCAGCATGTTCGCATTTGCTGATGAAGTGCATTCTTAGACTCAAAAATGGTTAAAACCATAATTAAAACTCCAAAAAAGCATCTATCTTCTAATCAGTGGTGAACTTTTTTCAGCAATATCTGTGTCAATGTATTGACAGTAAGTACTTCTGCAGAAATCAATACAGTGTGGTCAACTACATGATGGATTGAGTCTATACATTACAAAAATGTATGTGTAGGTACAGGATTTCACAGCACGTCCTTCTAACTTTAACTACAATCTGTCAGTTTTACAATTCCTCTGGGGCTATTTGCTGAGGACTTCATTACAAAGAAGGTGGTTTAAGGTGTGGTATTTACCACGTGTAATAAATACTATTACCTAGTGTGGTAATTACCTCCTATTCCAAGGTTTCAATTTGAAAATGAAGTATAACATGTGGAATTGTTTTAACACACAAATTCTGCATATTTTGCCTTTTTTTCTGGGCCTTTTCTCCCAATAAATTAAAAAAGGTTTGACATGCCATTATCTATCAGGGAGAAACTGTGAGAATGTGATAAATAGCACACAATTCATAATTGAGATTCCTGGTCAAACACTGGTTTTGCACACGGATCAGAATATCTCCCTCAACTTGCATTGGGGTCCTGTAGGTGCTCGCTTGTCACTTTGCAATTTTCACTGTCCCCACTGGCTTTTTTAATATTAAGTAAATTGATGTAATGCTTTGAATCACTTTGCATTGCTTTGCATCATGCAAGCACCCCTGCAAAGCCTTAGTAAATAACCCCTCTTGTGTGAGTCACAATATTCAAAGAGAGACACAGGGGCATATTAGCAAGACCCACGTTAAAATTATCGCCGTTTTAGCGGCAGGAAACTGCCGCTAAAACGGCGATAATGGGCTTGATAATATGCGTTATGGAATTCCAATAGAAGCCCAGGTTAGATGTCCTGCACATCTAACCTGGGCTTCTATTGGAATTCTATAACGCATATTAGCAAGCCCATTATCGCCGTTTTAGCGGCAGTTTCCTGCCGCTAAAACGGCGATAATTTTATCGCCGGTCTTGCTAATCTGCCCCGTGATTTTTTGATAATATATATCCTTTGTATTTATATTAATTCTACAAAATAAAAGTTCAATTGCTCAGTGTTCATAAACCATCAACTAACAATTCCATATGCGAGGTGGAAACTTGACCGCATGAAAATTTATTAATCAATATTGATTTGTAATTGTTTTTCCCCAACACATCGCCCATGGAAATTGGTTGAGGTTTTTCAGGTTCTTTTAGTTGAAAATCCTGGTAACTCAATGTGGAACCATCACATGCTGATCCAACTGATGGCAATGTACTCAGTGGACCTCTGACATCAGAACTTTGAAAACTCCCTCTTAGGGCAAGACTTCCACGCTGACATTTCTCTGTTCCCGTGTTGAGCCATCTCAGGCAAATGGAACTGCAAGAATTCCACCCACTGGCAGGTACCCATTCTAGTATCACACTCTGTTTACTTGCAAGCTTTGAATAACTTTGAATAGGCAAATTCCTCTTCAACAATCGGCAGTGGTTTATTAGTGTCACACAAGAGGACTTTGCTGTAATGGCCGCCAGCTGCAGCCTCCCATTGGTGGCAAGGCTGAGATCAGTGCTGGTGCTGTGCAGAAGCACTACAATTAATTTGGCTAAAGGCTGGCACAGGAGTATAATGACACCTCGAACAACAACCAGGTGCGCATTAAGCAATCTCCCAGTGGAAGACGTGCCTAGCATACAAACAGTCAGGGCAATTATCAAGCTGTGACACTCTGGGGTGCTCCTCAGCCAGCCACACTGACATAATAGATAAATGTATTTCTTTTTTTGGAGAAGAAGTCATAAAATTCCATGCCTAAAATTTTAGAAGCCTTTCCTCTTTTTTGGAAGTCTCAATACGTCAATGCTGGAAATGCTTGGAAGTAAATGACTCTGCAACAAAAGAATTGAAGCCAATAGTTGGGCGAGGTGCCAGATGGAATCTGCATAATTTAATTGTCTCGATTCCGAGATCAAAAGGGAAACAGTAGGGAAACAGTGGGATGGGTAAGAGTAGCAATCTTGGCAGAGCGGCCGGAGAAAGGGATTCAGGTAGACATTGAAGCGACACTAACCATACCCCTGCCAGCTTAAGAAGTCACAGTTTGAACACAAAGCACTTTTCTTAAGTCATTGACTACCTGGTTCCATGCAATATGATGGTACATATGATGGCTTAATATGCCATCAGAGAGGCTTGCTCCATCACATACATAGTCATGGTCCTGATAAACTTTCATCGCCCTATGAGGGTTGGGACTGCCATGCAAAGGACTGAATGCATGAACGACTCAAAGTGCAAATTTGTTGCACACTCCGGCACACTGCTCCCCTTCTCTTCGCCCGGCAATGGGCAGAAATCCACAGTCGCTTCAGACTAATGAGGCCATGAGTGTAATCAGAACCACTTAAAGAAAACATTTACATCTGGTATCATTACAGGATTTGAAGGCAAAGTGCTTGGATGGTGGCAAATAAACAGATCCCATTGGCATCCATGTTTCTGCTGGTGTTCGTAAACTGTAGCACGTTCAAGATCAGAACATGATGGTCAGGCGCGGCTTGGACAGCTAAGCAAGCGGTTTCAACTCATCTCAACAAAGAGCTCGAGCGGAAACAAGCGCCCTGTTCTTGGACATGCTTGGGTTGAGGAATTGTTATTGATGGGTAATTTTCAGACATAACATTGGAAAGCCAGCTGCAGGCTCACAACTGGTTCCACCAAGATTCATGTACATGTTTCTGTGCATCTGTCATCCCTCCTCTTAAACTCAAGGAATCATTGAGTTAACAAGCCTTTTTGGGAAGTGACCATTTGTCAGTTTGTTACCTCTGTTAAATGTGTTTATGGGGAAACATCATCTCCAAGCTAACATTATCTGGGGAGCAGAGATTTTCTTTTTTATTGTGGCCCTTGGTTCTGTTGTGGTTTGCTCCATTAGCAATGGGCTTTCTGACAATGGAAACATGACCAGGATTGAAAGAATTAGTCTCACAACAACTCCTGCCTGGAATGTAAATTTCTTGGGTATCTATTACTACCCTAACAAAACAAATACATGTTATTACTAAATCACTACACTATAGTCTTGAAACATGTGCTGTCAATTAAAGTCATCTGATACAACTTACTCAGAGACACTCCTGTAAAGGTTGTTCAAAACTGCAGAACCTTTTAAGGCAGAAGAGCCCTAGCCTGAGCTGAAGAATTGGTCAATTTTTATGGTGGAGCCTGCCCCGCAATTATTGGTCGCATAACGAGGGGGAGAAGCAATGAATAGACATTAATAACTGCAAGCAGGTAGGCTGTAAAGCTATTAACACCTGCCCAACAATCACTCCTCAGTCTCATACCAGTTGCCCCCATCTGCTTTATGCCGGCGACCCACACTTTCACTGTTGTCAGTATGGCGCATTAAGATTGGATGAACCACACTCATAATTCCACAGAGGAACCTCACACTTTGTGAAAGCTGCAGTAGGTTCAAGGGACTCACCATAAAGAGTGTGCAACCTGAGATGATAGCTCAGTGGGTTACCCATCTGCTGCTAAAGCTTGTTTGTAATCTGGATGGCACATGTAGCAACCCTGGTAGAGCCCATCATGCCTCATCCATCCTCGTCTTATAAAACATGCAACTTTTCTCTTTGGTAAGAACAGCAATGGTGAATTTCAACAAAGCTTTCATGATTGTGTATTTAGACAAAAGCACTGTGGCAAATTCGTGACAATTCTGTGCAACATTTATCACTGTTAAGCTGTGCTCAAGGCTCAGACATTGGTAGGAGCCAGGGAATAGTAGACCTTTAATTTTTGTTGTGAAGAGAGAGCAAGAGGTTTTGGGTATTATGAATGACCAGGTGGTTGTAATTCAAGAGGTGTGGGGCTGTGGTAGGGAAGCCCCTGTCTCTTTTGCTCTTACTCTTGCTTCTGGGTACCACTTGAGGGTTGACTTGGTCAATGTTGAGTGGACGGGTTGTTGTGTTAACTATGGGCCTGATGTTCAAAGCTATTTTGCAATCGCAAAGGGTCGGATTCGCAAAATTGTAGCCTTTGCGACTGCTTTTGGGTATGTTCAAAACACCAATTTGCAATTCAGCAACTTAATACCGAATTGCTTACCGGTTTGCGACTACATACCAAATCGCAAATTGAAAGGGGCGTGTTTAGGGTGACCCTTTCAATTTGCGATTTCTAATGGTATGTACCAATGGTTTGCGACTGCAATGCTGTGGCAAATTATTGATAGGTTATGAACACCTCAAAATGTGGTCGCAACCCATTCGCAAATGGGTTGGTATCCCTTAGGGGTCCATTCCTCTTTGTCAATGTTGTAAAAAACATGTTTTAGGAGTCAGTAGTAGTGCATGGGACCACTGCTTACTTGTAAAAAATAGTTTTAGAAACTTTTCTTTTTCTTTTTTTAAACACATCCCCATTTTCCTGTAAGGAAAACATGCTGTGTTTAAAAAGAATGCTTTACTTAAAAGCCCTCCCAGACAAACTGGTCTGCTGAACCCAACATGCCACCATCCCTGTGATGGCAGCGGTTTGTAGTGGGTTGCCTACCCACTACAACTACCTCATGCATATCACTGAGGTAGGTCAAATTGTGACCCCATATGATTTGGAATTCAGTAAAAGTCGGTGCGCCAATTGTGATCACTTTTACCGAATGCATTGTACAAACATAAGGCCCTTAATGAAGAAACACAAATGTGCTGGCAATCAAAAAATGCATTGTTTTTCAGAGAAAGAATGGTTCTAAAAAATAAGACACCATTTATTTTAGGCTTAAAAGTAATTGGCAATAATCAAATGTGAGGATGTGCTTCTTTACTGAAAAGGAGGTGGATGTAAGCACCAGCTCCTTAGAAGATGTGGGTGGGGGTAATTCAATACCAAAATGTATGACGACATGAAACAGGCACGTCAGATCCTCTTCAGGTGCACAATATATTTCGCAGAAGAAACATGGGCAGACTAGTTGCAACCTTTTGCTACCTTTAGCTATCATCAACGTCTACATCTTTTTAACAGCAATGACCATTTAATTTGATATATCAGAACAAATGTATCAATCTGTGGGTGGCTCCTACTTACAGTAATGCAGAATGGATGACTGGCCTTGGAAAATAAATGCATCTGTGACACAGCCCTCTGCTCAGTGAGAGGCAGGAGAAGTTTTATATTTGTCTCCAGTATCTTCAGCAAACACCCTGCCAGTAGGGCCACAGATTCCAGAGCTGTAGACCTTACATCACTTACAGCCCTGGAACATCGTCGTTTTTTTGCAGTTGTAAGTATGTTGGGCGTCTAGAAAAATGATTTCCCTTTGCAGTGCCGATTGCAAATATGTGGAAGAACCAAACACGCAGAAGGGAGAGGTAGATGGGTTTTCTTTGGTGGTATGATCAGTTGGGTTGCTGGAAAATGGACTTTCCCAAGGAAGTGCTCATTGCACAAATGCTGAACACACAACTTCAGAAAGCAAGTGCAGGATTCTGTGGGTTGGTTGACCGGAAGAGGCGTGTTGCCTCTTTTTTGTGAGCTGCTTGGCCAGAAACAGGATTTGTTCATGTCATGGGAGAAACTGTTGTAAATACCTTAAATATGGAACCGCAGAAAATCTGCATGGTAGCTGAGTTTTCGCAGTGGTATGTCAGGGACGGGTGACCAGAAAAAGGTTCCACCCATGTAAGTACCTGTTGCACTCAAAAGTCACAACTTTATCCATTTTCACAGACATTTGCAATGCATTCTCACCCAAACTACACACACAAACTTACACCAAAATAAGAAAAAGGTGAAGTTGAGGTGGCATGGGGCAAGGGACCGAATATGTTTTAAGAGGTGTGAGGTAATGGATATCTCATGGAGTAATGCTATATGTGTGGAGAAAGAGATGTGCATTTGCAGATTTGAATATTAATTCTGCGTGCACCACAGTTCTTTTGAAGGAAGGACGTGTGCCCTTGAAAATCTATACATGTTGCCGTTTTCGAATAGGACACGTTACAACGCAAACATTTACAACGCATGCCTTTACAACGCAGTTTTTACATCGCAACATCCATTATAACGCATGATTTTACAACGCATGCCATCACAACGCATTTTTAGAAACTACATTTACAACGCATTCGATTACAACGCATACCACTACAACGCATACCATTACAACGCATAATACTTTTAGGGCAACAGTAGGGTAAGTGTTGAATAGTGTAGGGGTAAAAATTACTATTCCCACTCCAGTGAGTGCAACAGTAGGGTAAGTATTGGATAGTGTAGGGGTAAAAATTACTATTCCCACTCCAGTGAGTGCAACAGTAGGGTAAGTGTTGGATAGTGTAGGGGTAAAAATTACTATTCCCACTCCAGTGAGTGCAACAGTAGGGTAAGTGTTGGATAGTGTAAGGGTGATGCGTTGTAATGGCATGCGTTGTAGTGACATGCGTTGTAATGGCATGCGTTGTAGTGACGCGTTGTAATGGCTGCGTTGTAATGGCATGCGATGTAAAGGCAGTTGCGTTGTAATGACTGCATTGTAAATGTAGTGCGTTGTAATGACTGCGTTGTAATGGTTGTTTCCCCCGTTTTCACCGGCTTGTGCCCATCAGTTTATCAAATCCGGAAAAAAAAATGCCTGACCATGCAATTTTACGGTATTCCTTATTTTTAAAAATCTGCCCATTTAGGAGTAGGAAATGGTAGCTGTTTCTAGTTCACATTCTGTGGTAAGTTCAACCATTCATCAAAGAAGAAGGGACAACTTTAAAAGCTATATTGAAGTTTAGTATTGTGGCACTGGCTTTCCTAAATGGCACCCAAAACAATCAAAATATTTTGTACATATGATATAATTTAGTATATCTGCACAGGAGGACGCTATTACTCCAAACCAGATGTTGATATCTTCATCTGGGGAGCTAGTCCGGTTCAGTTTAGAGTCTTTTGCTTAGTGTCTATAGTTAATGAATTCTGTATTAACTTGTAAAGTAGTGTTTTGTGGAACTTCCATAGGCCTAGTGACTACTTCTGATGACTTATTAACCCTGGGCGTAGTTTGCGTAGTAGCACTACACGTAGCTACGCGAAGTACACTTTGAACTACACGTAACTACGCAAGTTGCGTAGAGCGCAGCTGCGTGCTTGTCTGCACTGTGCAATAATTGCCAACGGCATCTTGCACAGTGCAAGTTAAGATAAAATAAGTATCTCTGTCTTTGTATGCTAAAATGCATATAGACATTTCACAAAAGTGAAAACAATAAATTAACAAGCAGTGAGAGAGGTGATGATTTTGGGATCCTCCCTAACCTAGGGAGAGAACCAAGCAGATGCCTTGAAAACAAAAAGCACATCTTGTTGAACGATTCGGTGGTGGTCCCATCCTCTTAGGACCACCCCAAGCACAGTTATTGGCAAAAATATAATCCCAACCAAAGGCTCTGCAAAGCATTATAGGACGAGATTAGCAGTGGGCAGTGAATATTATAGTATCCAATATCAAAATAATTCTACAAAGAGCTGCAGTTCAACTAGTCGTTACTAGATGTCCCTCACGAGTCAAATGCAAAAGCATTGAAATTATTATTACATCAAGCTGCAGTTCCACTAGTCGTTACTAGATGTCCCTCATGAGTCAAATGCCAAAGCTTCATGAAAGGGTTTCAATGCTTTTGGATTTGACTTGTGAGGGACATCTAGTAACGACTAGTGGAACTGCAGCTTGATGTAGAATTATTTTGATATTGGACACTATAATATTCACTGCCCACTGCTAATCTCGTCCCATAATGCTTTGCAGGGCCTTTTGTTGGGATTGTATTTTTGCCCATAACTGTGCTTGGGGTGGTCCTAGGAGGAAGGGACCACCACTGAATCATTCAGCATGATATGCTCTTTGTGTTCAAGGCATCTGCTTGGTCCTCCCCCTAGGTTAGGGGGGACCCGAAAATCATCACCTCTCTCATTGCCTGATATTTTCATTCTCAAAGTTCATTTTTGTGAATTGGTTATATGCTTTTTAGCATGTAAAATTGCTTTATCAAAGCATTTGTAGGTGTTGATGGTTTTGAAGTTACGCTATGTCAGTTAGCACAGTTATTGCACTGTGCTACGTGCAATTTGCGTAGTGCGTAGTAGCACAAACTACGCATGCTCTGTGAGCGTAGTGTAGTACTATGCCTAGGGTTACTTAGCATAGGTGATGAATAAAGACAATTACTGCTTGTAAAACTAACAGCATAAGGAAATGGTGCAATTGTCATTGTCCACGGCACTGGGTACTAGTTTGACTCCAAACAGTTCTCCTCCTGGATGGGTGGATGAAGCTAAGTGCAAAGTACGATGTGCTAGTAAGCGAGGGTTTGGCTGAATAGGTTGGATTTTGGGTCTGTCATTACTAGTTGGGAAGTGATGAGAAAATAGGTTCTGTATGTAGTCAAGTACCCTGCCATTGCAGAATTTATGTGAGGTGCGCAATGATTAGAATATCATCCAGTGGAGTTGGAGCAGCGAAATGTAGGCTCCACCCTGTACGTCACAATTTAGCAATTATATACTCGCAGTTGACATTATATTCTCTGTGTGAACTTCATTAACGCATGGGAAACATTTAAACGTATTAATGAAATGTAATCATTGTAGAAATTAGAGATTTATACACGTGTACACAAATGTCCAGTTGATACATGTAATAATGTACTGTTTTATTCACGTTTTAGACTTATACTTTGAGTTAAACTTGCATATGTGTAATCATGTATTCAAATTCATATTAAATGCTCAACTGAATTTAGCCTGACTACAGGCCTCAATTTAAATGGATTTAGCTTTGCCAGCATGTTCTCTCTTTCTTTGCAGATATATTATCATGATTCTCATTAGTTAGAGAAAGGCTTATTGTTTGTATCAGACTGCTGATAGTGAGGCCTGAAGGGAAGACCTTGGCTGTGAACATGGAGAATTATTGGTCGAAAGAGGCCTTTTGTTCATCACGTAGCAGGACGGAGAGATGTTCAAGGTTACAGTCTTAGTTTCGATGCTGGGAAACTGAAGGGATGTTGCAGATGCTCTCTCGAGTAACAATTTGGTTGATTCCTGGTGGTGTGAAAGAAGATAAGGACATTTCTCAATCTCCTGTTACTTTTAATTGGTGTTATCACAGTTAAAGAAGGCAGATTCCCTTTCGACTTCGAGAGGTACAGACCTCTCTGCTTGCCTTATTTCTTACAAGTATGAAGCTTTATGCTAAACACTTATTTTCCTTTTTCAAAGACTTCTACTGAAGTCTGATCATGCTGACACCATCTATGCTCCTTAAATAGAGACCCTTGGTAGATGATCCTATATTTGATCTATGTTTAGAAGAGAGAAGGAAAGTTTCATAATGGAACACCTGTTTGCTTTAATCTGTTTCTTTATTGCTCTGGCTATCACAAGTCTGTGTCTCATTTTATTATGGCTCAACCTTCTGAGATATTTCAGCGTACCTGCTGTATTGCTGTACCTACTGAACTTATTTTTGGTTTATTTATATACTGGATTCATTGGTAATTCAAAATATATCCCTTTAACCATATTTGGCAATTCCTGGTAATTATTATGGACTCACATTGGCTTCATAAGTTGGAAATGTATTGATGTTGTCTCCCTTTCAGTGCTTCACGTTAACCAACAAAGGTCCATATGACCAATGGGGAAATATTCCTTGATGACGTTGCTAAGAGATTGTGGTGTAGGTAACAGCGCTGTTTCAGAGTGATCTCAACGCAGCAGTTATGTAGTCTTTTCAGCCCAAGGCACTTTCTGACACTTGGGTTTTGAAGTCTTTGCAGTGTGTGTGGATAATGATATAACAGACAATGAGTTCCTTTTTTGTTTATGTATGACTATCATCTTGAAATAATGAGGCCAATTTACAAAGGCATTTATTACTATGTGGCACTTATGAGTATGTGAAATAGTACTACAGCATTAATACTTTAAGTACTTATAAATGTGTTTGCAGTTTGGCCCCAAAATATCCAACTCCCTATTTAAAAAAGGAAATGAGGGCACAATTCTTTATATTTGAACTAACTGTATAGGGATATTCAGAGAATATTCACATTTTAGAAGTTTTGGGACCAATTCACAAACGTATTTTTGAATATGTGAAGTAGTAATCCTGTAGAATTGGATCCATAGTTACTAACTGAGGGGCATATTAGCAAGACCGGCGATAAAATTATCGCAGTTTTAACGGCAGGAAACTGCCGCTAAAACGGCGATAATGGGCTTGCTAATATGCGTTATAGAATTCCAATAGAAGCCCAGGTTAGATGTCCTGCACATCTAACCTGGGCTTCTATTGGAATTCTATAACGCATATTAGCAAGCCCATTATCGCCGTTTTAGCGGCAGTTTCCTGCCGCTAAAACGGCGATAATTTTAACGCCGGTCTTGCTAATATGCCCCTGAATTCTCTCCTACTCAAGCAACCTCATTTCGAATTATGGTGAAAAGTGGACCAAAGTCAATATAGTTATTCACTGAGAAACATAAGATTATTAACAGGAAAACCAGTTTATTTATGCTAAGTATACACAGGAAAGTGATTCTGGTTCTGTTTTCTGATATGTAGTTTGCTTTAAATCAGTGTTTACAGGAACTAATGTGTAAAAATAAAGCTTTTCACAAACTGAAAGTAATATAGAATCGGGAGCATGGCTTCACCTCCTAAGATGAATCTCTAAGCCAAGGGTTTTTAGGAAGCCAGGGTATATAGGCGCTCTGCTAGATAACGCAAATTCGAATATCAGTGACGTTACTTGGTGCTGCTAGGAGAGGGGATAAGCCCTATAACCCCACCATTTGAGTGAGGGAGAGTCCCTCACAGTTAACACAATCCTAACGAGACCTAGGCACACAATAAGATAATAAACAGTATGTAAAGTTCGTTACAAAAAGTCCAATTCAATCAAAGAATTCCATAATCATGCTGCAATCTCGTTGTCGTATCTTTAATTCGTTTTTCATTGAGCCACAACAGAAACCAGTCGACACGTGTTTCGTCGCATGTGGAATGTAATTCCGCGACTTCCTCAGGGCTGAATAACGCAGTTTATACTCCTTGTACTCGCGCTGCCGGTGATAATTCCAACCCGGCTGGGCTAGGCAGTAACGGTGGTCAATTCTTATAAAAGAACGCCACGTTGCAGGTGAAGTAGTCACTGGCTAACTAGAAAGATCCTAATGTGCTGGACTCAAGGTATCAGTGGTAAACGTAGTAATGCTAAGTATTAAAATCGAGGTGCCGTGAGGGGGATCATAAGTAAAACGGCAAACCCATGTCTTGGGAAATTAGAAGCGTGTGTGCTCTCGTCTCCTCACGGCAATCGTCTGTGTTCCGGGTTGTGGACACGTCTAAACTGCGTTATTCAGCCCTGAGGAAGTCGCGGAATTACATTCCACATGCGACGAAACACGTGTCGGCTGGTTTCTGTTGTGGCTCAATGAAAAACGAATTAAATGATTGCAGCATGATTATGGAATTCTTTGATTGAATTGGACTTTTTGTAACGAACTTTACATACTGTTTATTATCTTATTGTGTGCCTAGGTCTCGTTAGGTTCACCTCCTAAGATGATTGCAACTTCCAGGCGCTCCAGTCTAGTGCCCGAATCCGGTGATATCCTAACTCACTGAATCCCCCTTGGTAGCGAGTGGCAGCAGGGACCCAGAGGACTCACCTGGCATGATTGAAGATGCTCCCAGCTCCTCGTGCCCTTCTGAGTGTTTGTGCGAGACGATTGGCCCTGGGCACAAGATGGTCTGGTGACTAATTGTGGCTGGATTTGGCAACACCAGTAAATGTGGGCAAAGTGCTGAGCCCTGCAGAGTGATGGTACAGATCTCTTGCCCTGTGAGTGTGCTGGTCGATCCCTTACCTTTCTGTGAGGGAAGTGGCTGAAAGGTAGCCTGATGTAAAGAAGGTGAGAGCTTGGATCGTTAATCAAGATGGGTGGTTGCCAATATCCAGGCAGCCTGAGTAGGACCAGATTGTGTGTCATAAGAGGCACCTGAAGTTTAGGTTGCAGGATGCAAATTGCCTCCTGAGAACCGCCATGTCAATGTGGAGCTGGCACATGGCCAAAAAAGGATGAAGTGAGGTGCTGAGGCCTATGATGGGCCTTCTGGTGGGAGTCTTGGGGTGAAGGGGCAAGAACAGAGCCCTATGATGGGGAGGTTTGGCTCCCCCCAGCAGGAAGAAGAACGCAGACTGCTGCAGGGTGAGGAGTTGCATGGCTGACAAAACTATGGTAGTGGCTGCCGTGGTTAAGGTATCATGCATAGGGGACGAATACAGTTGGTGATGCCTTGGCGGCACATAGCAAGAGTGGCAATGATCTGTTGAGTGTCTGCTGTGGATGCCGATATAGCAAGAGGCAGAGGAGCAGGTGAAAAAACACGATTGCACAGACACCTTGGGCTTGCAAGAAATTGGCTTGTGAACCCAAGACTGGTTCTCTCCTCCTACATCCCCCCAGGTGTGCCCTGAACACAGTGAGGCACTCTTCCTAAGGACCCACTACGAATTGGCTGCAGCACATGGACCCACCTAAAGTGATACCTTGGGCAAGAAGAAGAGCCGTGCTGTGGTTCTGCATTGTAAGGATTGATACATTTGCAAAACCTCTGTCTTGCACTGTGCTGCAAAACTTGAGCCTCAAGGAAAGTGAATCCAGAGAAAATGAAGTAGGCGCTTCCCCAGCTGCAGCAATCCTCCAAGTCATCCGAGACATGAGTATTGCTCTATATAACAATATTATTAAAGCAGGAGTAGCTGTCAATCTCCTCCTTCAAGATCTGAGGAATGTTGTGTGCATGGGGTAATGGAAGCGGAGGGGCTGAAGGCACAGTTCAGACTATTCAGGTGGCGGTCTTCTACTTGCACAAGATCACCAAACACCTGGAAAGGCAGGCTAAGGATGCTAAGGGCAGATCCCACAGGAGCAATCTACAGTGTGTGTGTCTCCAGGAGGGAGCAGAGGGCCTTCTCTGGTGTGGTTCCTGTTTGACTGACTTTGCTCCTAGATCTCAACACAGGAGTCATCCTGCTTCACAATTAAAAAGGCCCATCTTATGCTAGCACAGATACCCTCTCGCCTTCACCCTCCCGGTGCACCTCCCAGAATATTGGTTGACAAGGTGCTCAGCGATATGGATCATTACACCATTCTGCATGCAGCACATCACAAGGCAGAACTGCTCCTCTACTCCTCTAGGGTCCTGATTTTTCCTGACTACACATCATTGATCCAGCGACAGTGGAAATCCAAGTCAGTCAAACAGGAGCTTAAGGGAATGCAACTCTACTAATTTCATGAGCCACTGTACAATAAATGTTACAAATTGGTGGAGTCCACAAAAAGAAAACATAATAACACCGTTTGAATTAAAGAACGATTACACTTATTTGTTTAACATCTCACTACAATATCAATTGTAGTAGTTCTTCATTTTCATTTTGCAAATTCGTATCTTCACATAGTGCGTAACATTACTTCCAAAATTCAGTGTTGATAGTTTAAATGTTATTGATGTAGTACAGTCAAACAATTTCAAATTTCAATAGATTCACTTCCCATTCATATCAAGTGCAATAATTGGTTTCTTTGATGTTGTACAGTAAACATGTTTCACAGCGTGAAGTGAACTGCTGCTTCTTCAGGGCATAATCAAATCTCCTCACGAGCTAATACGCTAGGAATATCCTCCAGAAAACTGCAAATGTTCTCTTTTAGTTTCACCATCACATTAATCAATTTCAGTATCAGGTTAAATGCCCCACATCTCTTCATTAACTAATAATTCATTCTGTTGACCTTGCTGATCTCCACCACATGTTCATCGTCACGCCAGTCGCTTGTGCAGTATATGCTACTTTACCCAGCCAAGTTAAAGGATATCTTTGGAGGCAAATCATACTTCTTTGACAAGCCAGCAAGTGCATGGGATTAGGTCGAAGAGAAGAAGGACACCAGCTGGAGAAATGGACAGACTGGTGAGATGTCCAGGCTCCGGACTGCTTTGGCTGACTGACACTGATGGATCATCAAATATGCAGAAGACAGTGGCAAAGGCAGGCAAGGGATAATTGGAGTACAGAGATCAGAGACCGATGCTCCTCAATGGAGGGCAGTGATGGCAAGGAGAAATGTAACAGTAGACTGCACAACACTGAGGAAGAGACAACCAGTACTGGGACCTCATACTGTAAGGGTCAAATGCGAGCTGCTGTATTGAATTCCAAGACTTTGTCACTCCGCTTTCTCCTGTGACTCTCATAGAGGGTGCAGTAAGGATGTGTTTAGTTCTGACGAGGTTTCTTATCGTTAGTCACCTCTTGATACTGAACAATTTAGAGGGGGAAGGATGAAAATAGATTCAATAGAGACATGGGCACAACTTGGATCTCTGGTACCAATGAGTCTTTACTTAGTTTTTGCTCACGTCATATAGTTGAATGGGAATTTTAATGGGCCATACTTCAGAGTCGGGGAAGGTTGGAGGGAAGAGCTTTGTTGAGTTAACAAGATTTCAGACTTTTTTTAGATAGTGTATGCTTCTGACTTTCTGTATTGACCCGCCATAGCCCCACCACATAGCTTTGATAGCTAAGGCAGATAGCCTGGTGGAATACCGGGTGTTATTGTGGAATGTCAATGGCCTCAACAACAAAATTAAGATGGGGACAGACCTCCAATTCAATAAGCTGCACTCTCTGGAAGTGATAATGTTACAAGAAACACATCTCTTGTGCACAGGTTGTAGCTTCTCTGGTCAAACTGGATACACACAGGTTTTTTACTCAGGTTGGCAAAAGGGTCAGGATGGTAGCGATCTTGCTGCATAGGTCCATCACCATGTGTACTGACAAACTGGGGTGCTATGTGCTGGTGTCTGGATTCCTTGAAGGCTGGAACTCTGCATTCCTTAGTCTCTAAGGGCCCCTCATCCTCACTCTTGAAACCTTGCAAATGCTCACCTACCAGTTGGCTGATAGCCCACAGATATGACAGTTATAGGAGAAGGCTTCAATGGACTTATGGATACAACATTGGACATAGGAGGCACCACAATGGAGGATAGCCATAGAATCAGCTGTCTCTCATTTGGGCAAACTCGTTGGAACTGCGCAATGTCCAGCATGCTTGGGTTTGGGGAGAGAGGGCATGCACATTCTACTCTGCACCCAACTATTATTGTTCTTGGCAGACTGCTTCTTTCTAGCAGCTACAGATCTAGCAGCTCGGACAATCATGCATATCCTCATGTGACTTCTCTGAGATCACTTTCCAATAGAACTATGGCTATGCCACACTAGGGGAGGACTCAGGACTTCAACGCTGGTGACTTCTAAATGATGACTTCTTTGCGTTTATACTAGGAGAGATAGTCACATCAGCAGCCATAAAATGAGAAACCTTCAGGACAAGAATCTCGGGACTGGCCATGACTTTTCTTTACGGGAGGGCTAGGGAGCGAGAACAGGAAGTCACATCACTTGTGATAAATATTCTTACTCTAGAAACCTTATTCATAACTGAACATAATATGCTTTGTCAGCTCGAGGCAGCCAGAGCTGAACTGAAATAGATCTCACCGAGTTGGATTTGCAACACCGCTTATATGAGTCAGGCAATAAAGCAGGCACATTATTGTACTGGCTTGCCAATTGCCGTATGGCTTCCAGGCAGGGCCGGCTTTAGGGCCACAGCCCCAGCTGCAGGGGACGGCCCAATTAAGCAGCAGGGTTGAGTAAATTTTGGAGCAAGAAAAGGGAAATTATGCGGCATTTTGCAGCATATTTTGTGATAGTATTACATCATTATTTTGTCATTTTTCAACTTGTTAACACTGTCTGGGCTTTAGGCGCACATCATTAGTATCAGTTCAACACCCAAAAATAGCAATAAGCTACTGAAAGGTGACCAGTCAACCTTTGCAAAGGGCCTTTCACTGTGCGGTTAAACGTGTCACTATATTTTTAGTAACTTTTGGACCGTTTAAGCTAGAAACATAATTGACTTTTTGTTAAAATCTGCAGATTATGCAGCTGATGATGGATTATGCAACAAATCTCTAATTATAAGAAAATCGCCGCACAATCGCATAAATCCAGTAGCACTGGTTATATTTCAGGAACCAAAATTATTCTTGAGAACAGACAAACATAGAAGCTAGACAACACTCACACATGTGCAGGTTCTATTCTCACTGCTCCTCTTTTCCCCACGTAGTTATCAAGGCATTGTAGATGCAGCAGTTGGGGTGTCCCAGTGTGCCCGGTGTAGAGCATTCTGTAATTTACTGGATGGTATGTTGAGTTGAATAAGAACCCACAAATTATTTACATACACCGCTCAGTAGCTGCAGGAAACTGTACGTTTTCTACATGTCATTAGCTCTGTTGATGGGACACATAGAAAACCAAAGAATGGGAAGGAGAGGAATTCTTTGATGCAGTCTAGCACATGTCCTCCCTGGAGCACAAATACGGTTTACCTGCTCCCTTTGCACCCAAGTGATTTGAGGTTTAGCAGCTCTGAGTTACCATAAGCAGCCCTACATTATTACCAAAATGGTCCTGAGGCGCTATGGAAAACTTTTAAGATGCAATATTTATTTTTCGTTTATCACATATATTTTGCTAACTACTGCACAAGTTAGTGGCACTTTACATAAAGGATTGGTACTAAAACCTAACCTAGTAGATTAGGGTCGACTTGACTCTGGTCCTGAAGAAATGCCTCTGACCCACAGGGCGGCTAGGGCACTAAACATGTTGACCACACGATGGAACCATGGGCTCATTACTATGCCCATTCGGTTTTTAGCCTTGGCATAGCCATTCACCAGGAATAAAATCTATGAAATAGGGAATTGCCCATAACCAATTTGGACCACCACCTCCCAATCTACCACTCCCCCTTCAACCCAAATCGAAAGGCATCATCCTGTGCCGTGGAAAATACCAGGCCTGGATAGTGGAAAAAAGATCTCCCTTTTGGGCCCACTGAGTATTGCAGTGCCCACCCAGCGAAAAGCAAAAACCCAATGATGAAGCATGCCACCTTGGTGGGGGAGGGCTATTGCATCCGAAAGATGAGACTTTCAATGATCAGTTGGTAATCCTGACTACACTATTTCGATTTGGAATATGGTGGTGTGGCGTGATCCAGCGCTATCAATAAAATTTCTTCTCCTATATGCTTTGGACGTCCAGGTACAAATATCCCTCTTTCCACAACTATATCCATATGACGGTGGGGCCCATAACACCGCATAAACATTCACTCTCTCATATATTCCCTGGATTTCATCCGTTTTTACTTAGGAGAAAACAGTTAATGATTTGCTGGAAGGAGACGGGATACCTTTTAAAACGACATAATACTTCTCAAAGTTTAAGGTATTCCGCTCATTGGTCCATGGACCAACTAGTAGGAATCAGTTGATGGTGATTAAGACCAGCTCAATCACTATAAACCTTTAAACATTTACATTTATCATTGAGCTAAAGAACCACAGACTCATTGATTTAAAGATAATAAAGTTTATCTAATTTTTAGTAGCATGAATAGGTTTCAAATTTATTATTCAGATTATTACATTTAGCATCATTATAAGAATAAATTGAAATTGCAATGCATACCTATTAGATGGAAAAACAAAGTTCGTCACAGCAATGAATTCAGATCACAGCATAGAACTTCCCGAAAAACTGTCTATCTGTCCTGAAATACAGGCCTTCTCGACGGACCACCTATAGGGTGTTTCCCGCCACAATCCCGTTCTTTTCCCCTTTAGTATTTTAAGAATAAAAAGGTCTAATAGTATTAAAATGGAAAATCTATTAAAAGCAAAAAGGTTCTCCAGCAGCAGCGTCTCGTGCTCAATCAAAAATATAAAATAGCAGTAGCGTTTCAGTCTCCTGCTTCAGAACCCCCCTCCCTAAGAGTAGGTCTTCTTATACCCTAATACTAGCTTACTAAGTGAAAATGTTACATCTTTGTGGGCGAGATTCTCTCTAATTGGTCCATTTGGGGTCAGTATACATCTCATTATGAATATCCTTGATCCAACCAGTTCTTTGTGGAAAGTTCATACTTCTGTCGTTTCTCACGGGTTCATGACATGTGGAGAGGTGTGGTGCAGCGGCCAGGGCAGCTGACTTCGGAGCACAGGGTTCACGGTTCGATCCCCGGCTCCGGCGGCAGCTCAGCTCAGCACCATGTGACTCTGGGCAATAGCTCACTTAATTTCCACGACGGCCCCCAGCGCCTTGAGACCCGTAAGGGTGAGTAGCTGCGCTATATAAAAACGGACTTACTTACTTTTTATGACATTACCCATCCGCACATTGGTCTCAATCTGTATCCTTTTCTGATACTTTAAGTTGAACAGTTCATTGTTTATTCACATATTCACTGCAACTTCTCACGCTTTTCGCTATGTCCTTCTTTGGCACACGTTTGTATAATAAGGTCATCGCAGCCTTGACCACGCTTCCATCCTAGGCTTTGGGACGGTCACATGATCCCTTTGTTCACAGCCTTTCTCACTTTCGGAACCCACTTCGCGCCTGCGTACTCTAGCTTGTTTGCCACGGCAGCCATTTTTACATCGCGGCACAACAGGCCTAAGCGAACTATTATAAAGATAAACAGAACATAGTTAAGAATAAAGAATATAAGCCTTTTCGTTTCCCTCCCGTCATTCTACGTACCCCAATTAAGTATTACCTAGCAAAGCGACATATAAAGCCATTTCTTACTTACCAACCGCTTTACTTTGCCACTACACAGTTTATTTCCAAGCACAAATCATGCATTTATTATTCTAATTAGTACGCAAATTATTAGGCTTATGTTATCCACGTTAACAATTGTAAGTAAATTAGTTTGCACGGATATAGCGTGTTACCCATAACCCTTTTCATGACACATACATGGTTGGTTATTTACTGAGACGAACCTGTGTGTTAATTATTCAACATAAATATTAGGAGGTTAAAATTTTTTCGTTTATCCTGCTCCATCAACTCCCCCTTTGGTGATTTTTAATATCACCACAAAAACCCATGTTACACAATTCTGTCAGATAGCATATTTCTTGTCCGGTTTGTTCTTGTTAGTTTACACAACTGTATCCCTTTCATCTTGTCTCTTCGTTTTCTTATACATGTTTTCTTTTATTTCTTCTAGCTCTATTTCACCCATTTCTCTTTCTTTATTTATCTTATTTTCTTTTTCTATTTTATTCTGTCTTTTTCTTCTCTTTATTAACCCTGGGCATAATACTTCGCTACGCTCACGGAGCATGCAAAGTTTGTGCTACTACGCACTACGCACGTAGCAGAGTGAATAACTGTGCTAATTGACGTAGCGTAGCAGCAGTAAAATAAACACCTTCAAATGCTTTGATAAAGCAATTTTCTATGCTAAAAAGCATATAACCAATTCACAAAAATGAATTTTGACAATTAAATATCAAGCAATGAGAGAGGTGATGATTTTGGAGTCCCCCCTAACCTAGGGGGAGGACCAAGCAGTTGCCTTGAACACAAAAAGCATATCATGTGAACGATTCAATGGTGGTCCCTTCCTCCTAGGACCACCCCAAGCACTGTTATGGGCAAAAATACAATCCCAACCAAAGGCCCTGCAAAGCATTATGGGACGAGATTAGCAGTGGGCAGTGAATATTATAGTTTCCAATATCAAAATAATTCTACAAAGAGCTGCAGTTCAACTAGTCGTTACTAGGTGTCCCTCACGAGTCAAATGCAAAAGCATTGAAATTATTAATACATCAAGCTGCAGTTCCACTAGTCGTTACAAGATGTCCCTCACGAGTCAAATGCAAAAGTATTGAAAATCTTTCATGAGGCTTTTGCATTTGACTCGTGAGGGACATCTAGTAACGACTAGTGGAACTGCAGCTCTTTGTAGAATTATTTTGATATTGGATACTATAATATTCACTGCCCACTGCTAATCTCGTCCCATAATGCTTTGCAGGGCCTTTGGTTGGGATTGTATTTTTGCCAATAACTGTGCTTGGGGTGGTCCTAAGAGGATGGGACCACCACTGAATGGTTCAAAAGATGTGTTTTTGTTTTCAAGGCATCTGCTTGGTTTTCCCCTAGGTTAGGGAGGATCCTAAAATCATCACCTCTCTCACTGCTTGTTAATTTATCGTTTTCACTTTTCTGTAGTAACTATATGCATTTTTAGCATATAAAGACAGAGATATTTATTTTATCTTAACTTGCACTGTACAAGGTGCTTTTGGCAATTATTGTGCAGTGCAGTCAAGCACACAGCTACGCACTACGCAATGTGCATAGCTACGTGTAGTTAAAAATGTACTTCACGTAGCTACGTGAAGTGCTACTACGCCCAGGCTTACTCTTTATACATATAATAATTAGCTTCAGTACTAGAACTATTATTATTATTATAGTCGCTACTATTATGATTTTCCCTATTATTAATCTATTCATTCTAGTAAACCAATTTATTACTGAGGAAAAACTCTTACCAAGTTTTCCCAATGCATTTTCAACCTCCAGTGGAACAAGTTCTTTGTGCAAATTTGTAATATTCTTTATATACTTCTATATATTTTCACTTTTATCTGGAATGTAAGTGCAACAATGTTGGACTTTCAGCATTCCACAGACTCCACCCTCTTTTGCCAAAAGAATGTCAAGGGCAAGTCGATTTTGCATCACCATAGCTCTCATGGCAACCATTTCGGTATTTACCATCAAGAACCCTCCAGCAGTATCTGTAGATAAACGATCTACTACTGTTGATAACTTCCGAATTTTAAATGCATTCAAAGATATTCCCACTGCTGGTATCAATGCTCCAAAAATGTCACCTACTATTTCTGAAAAACTTTCCCTTTTTCTACGTGTAAATGTCTTTATCATTTCGTGTGTTCCCTTTTCTGCTCTATCTACATGAAAAATCTTTGGAAAGACCAGGCCTAAGTAACATGATCCATACCAATGGTCCGGCAACTTGTAATAAGCTCTGTTACCGCAAATGTAATAGATCCCAGGAAATATTGGATCTTTTCCCCCTTTGAATCCCCAACCTCCTAAAATGTTATAATCGTCATGGCAATCACTGGAACCCACGAAATAGTTGTCATATCTTGTTCTATTTCTTCTAATGCACAGCCTTCCCTGTTGGGGACAATCCAGAGTCATAGCTGCATTTGTCTTTTTCTTGTCATGATTTTCTTCCTCAAACGCCCAAAGAGGTGTTTTTGTCTCTTCTATCACTTTTCTTTGAAATTTTACTCTTCTATCCTCGACCATTTCTAAAAATGCCTTTTCTTCATTCCTTAACTCACAGGTAAGGTTGTTTTTAACTATATCATCTGTTAGAATTTTATTTTCTATGAAAAATTCACCAAATGTTCTTGCCTCTTTCGCCTTGTTTAGTTCAGAAACTATAGGAATCTTTGCAAATATCTTATCTATATCAGTGTAATAATATTCTAATCTTCCTGTCTTGTAAAATAGACTTGCTAAAACACTACATGTTATTCCATACGTCAAAGGAAGGTGATGATAGGTCACACCTTCTGCAACAGACGCAGAGCAATTGCATACAAACATAACAATCTCTTACATCCATTGTTTCTACATACTCATACAATAATTTAGTGAAAACATTCACCATTTCTAATTGGGGTTCCTGCAGACGTCAAGAAACCTCTCTGGGACCAGATCTGCCCAAAATCATGAACCACTCCAAAGCCATATTGGCTATTCGTGATTACTGTGATTCGGACATTCTTTCCCAATTTGCATGCTTGAATTAGAGCAATCAACTCCGCTACTTGGGCAGAACGTATTCCTCTCAAACAAGATGCTTCCATTACAGCAGCTACTGTGCAAACTGCGTATGCTGCACTCAGAACTCCATCATTCGTTCTCAAACAAGAACCATCCCCGAACAGAATATAATCTGATTCCTTTAAAGGCTCATCCCGTATATCGGGTCTCGGTTTTGTACAATATTCGAGTACATTCAGACAATCATGATCAACTTCATCCATTTCAATCACACTCTCTTCATCTGGCAATGATGTTGAAGGATTCACATTTATGCATCTGTCAATGGTGGCATTGTCTGCACTCAAAATTACTTTTTCATGCCTAGTCAGCCGACTATGTGTCATATATTATATATATTGGGTTTTGGTTCTTGTCAAAAGAATTTCCACAGAATGAGGGACATATACTCTTAGTGGATATCCCATCACAATGCCTTCACTCTGCTCCAGACTTACACAAGTAGCAGCAACTGCTTTCAAACATCCAGGCAACGCTTTCGCTACTGGGTCTAAGACAGCTGAAAAATATGCAATGGGTCTTTTCATATTTCCGTGTCTCTGCACTAGGACTGAAAATGCACACCCATCTCTTTCACTACAATACAACTCAAAGTCTTTTTCATAGTTAGGCATTCCCAATGCCGGGGCTTCACACAGTTTTGTTTTTAGTTCTCTGAATGCTTTAATTTCCTCATCATTCATTTCAAAAGGATCTTTAACATCCTTCTTTGTCAATCTCTGTAATGGTTTTGCAATTAATGAAAATCCACTTATCCATTGTCGACAATATCCAACCATTCCTAGGAACATTCTTACTTCTCTCTGTGTCATTGGAGCTCTCATTCCTTGAATTATTTTTATTCTTTCAGTCGTTACCTTTCGCACTCCCTTTTCAATCTTATGTCCTAAATATTGGACCTCTTGTTGACAAAACTGCAATTTTGATGGGGATACCTTATGTCCTCTTTTTGCTAAATGATTCAGCAAAGCAATTGTATCATTAACACATGCTTCCTTTGTTTTTGATGCCACCAGTAGGTCATCAATATACTGAACCATCACAGATTTTTCTGGCATTTTTAAATCTTCCAATGATTTCTTTAAAATCTGATTAAAGATCGAGGGGCTTTCTGTATACCCCTGAGGAATTCGGCACCATGCCAAAATACGCTCTCCGAACCTGAACGCAAATAATGGCTGGCTATCTGGATGTAATGGGATAGAGAAAAATGCATGGCACAAATCAATAACTGTGTACCATTCTGCTTCGCGTGGAATCTGGTATAGAATTACAGCAGGGTTTGGTACTATCGGGCAGCAAGGCACAACAATTTTGTTTACCTTTCTCAAATCCTGTACAATTCTATATGTTCCATTCGGCTTTTTCAGTCCCATTATCGGTGAATTGCATGGACTGCTCATTATTTCTCTCAGAATCCCTTGTTCAATCATTTTATTTATTACCGGTGTTATTCCTTCAATTATTTCTGGTGTCAATTTATACTGTGGCGTATTTGGGTAACTCGTTCCTTCTTTAACAGAGATTTTAACAGGGTCTACTCCTTTCATTAACCCTATATCTTCTCCCGTAAAATCCCACACTTCCTGTTTCACTGTTTCTTTCAGTTCAATTGGGATTTTCTCTACGTCAAATATGGGAAATAAATCATTCACTTCTGATTCTAAATTAACCATTGTCATTTTATATAATACATCTTCATCCGGGGTCTTAAATGCAATCCCATCTGGAGTACAATAGATGGTGCAATTCATTTTGCAAAGTAGATCGCGTCCTAATAGGTTCACAGGACTGCAATCACACACCACAAATCGGTGCATTTCACTGAATGGTCCAATCTTTACCTCCACTAATTTGGTAAGAGGCGCCTTAATTTGCTGATTCGAAACACCTACGACTTGGATATGTTCACCTGAGAGAGGAAGGTTTGGAATTTCCACTGACCTAACAGTAGAACGGGTAGCTCCAGTGTCCACAAGAAATGTTACATTTGCACCATTCACTTCTCCATCCACAAATGGACCTGCTTGATCTACCTCTAGAGTTGCGCCAAGCACGCACTCTTCTTCCTCTCCTAGGCACCGTCATAAACTTTCATCCGACTCATTCCCATCCTGTCGTAACCAGTATTGAGATATGGCAGCTGCACGCGGCAATTATGTTACCTGCTCTCCTCCATAGAATCCTGTTTCTGCACTGTATTTCTGTGGATTAACACTCTTGGGAAGTGGTGGTTGAGGCACCTGACTTTGTTGGGTAACTACCTCACTCTGCACCTGTGGATTTAATGATTGATTTTCCGCATTAGTTTTTGGAGGGAATTTACACTCGTTTCTCCAATGTCCTAACTTTCCGCAGTTGTGGCATGGCCACTGTAGGAGAGTAGGATCTGCTTCACATGGGTACCCCCACTTTTTGCTGATGCTTCACTGTTTTTCGACCTTAGTCTGGCTGGGGCCCTGCTAATCAGAACCCCAGCCTAGCTGCTTCCTCTCTAAAATGGTTTCCATGTGCCTTAGGCACATCTCTGATTGGAATCTGGAGTGCCCTTATAAGTCCCTAGTATATGGTATACTATGTACCCAGGGCATAGGTACCTCAGAGGCCTACCAGGGGCTGCAGCATGTATTGTGCCACCCCTGGAAGGCCATCCAAACTGACACCACAGGTCTGCTACTGCAGCCTGGGTAAGGTGGTGCATGCACCCCTTACTGTGATATAGGCTACCTATATCACTATATACATACACACATATAAACCTATAAGTCACTCCTATGGCAGGCCTTATCAATCCTGAAGGCAGAGTGCGTGGTTCCTATATGAGAGGGTGCCCCTGCATGAGCAGGGCCCCTCTGCAGCGTTCGGAGACCCTTCTCTGATGCTGTTTGTAGTGCAGCCTGACCATATACTCTTAAGCGCATTATAACCTCGCGTTAAATGCTAACTTTGGGATGGCTGCACGGAAACATGTCGTGTTTGGTGTCAAACATCTTGGAATACTACCCCCCTGCCAGTTCTGGCGGTGGGGGTAGCATTCCACCCTTCTAGAGGGAAAGACATGTACACACCGGTATGCCCGGTACTGACTTTCCAGAGCCCTGGCATCACAAAATGGATGCCGCTGCCACAGACACGAGTCTGGCCTCCTGCTGCTGACCGAAACTCCGGCAGGGGAGGCCTGGACAATAGGTTTCCTGTCCCAGAGAGGTGTGACCACCTCCCCAGACAGGATAGTGTGTATTGGGGCTGGGCGGGAGCACTCTCTGGTGCTTTGAAGTCCTGCACTGGGGGCACATTTGGTGTCCCTGTGCATACCCCAGTTCAAACCGGCTCAGGGGCCTCCAGCCCCTGCTCTGGCGCGAAACTGGACAAAGGGAAAGGGGTGTAACCACCCCTCTGCCCTGGCCCTCCCATAGGTGGGGCCACAGAGTATGTCCAACCCCCTACCTTAGTATAAGTAGGGGAACCCAGTCCTTAGGACTTTAGATTTACCTGGACGAAACTCTGATACAGA
Organism: Calotriton arnoldi; assembly: GCA_963921515.1. Taxonomy (NCBI): domain Eukaryota; kingdom Metazoa; phylum Chordata; class Amphibia; order Caudata; family Salamandridae; genus Calotriton; species Calotriton arnoldi. The sequence continues at coordinate 677,143 of CAWUFW010004324.1, read as the reverse complement.
ATCCTGGACCTTTGACGCTCTATTTTAAGATTAGAGGACTGAAGAATCTCCCTTGGGGTCAAGGAGTGACTCCCCTGCTTAGCAGGCACCAAAGAAGCAATTGTCCAGTCTGCATCGCTGAAGCTCCCGTCGGACGCCGAAGTCTTTGCATCACCAGAGGTGGATTTCCAGACTTCCCCGAGGCTGCCCTGAGTCCCCAGCAAAGCTGAGGCCCGTAGCTGTCGTGGGTAACGTGGAACCGTGACCCCTGGACACCGAACGCATTTGCAAGTGCATCCTCTTCTGGGTCTTCCACGAAGTCGTGCTTTGGGCTCCGAGTAGCCCCAGCCGCCAGCACCAACTGCACCGAAGATCACTGGCCTCCACTCCACGAGTGTCCTGTGAGCCAGTTCCACGTGCATCGTCTTGAGGCTCCTTCGCGGTCACTAGTCCGTTGGCTAGTAGGCCCTCCCGAAGGCCAATATTTTTCTGCTTGGGCTCTCTGGTTGCTCCAGGTGTGCCCTGACTTATCCTCGCTGGGTGAATCCCCCAGACCTTGCTGGTCTGCAACATCGTCCTTCTTCTATTTCCACGAGACTTGTCGTTGCCAAGGCTTGTTGGGTCCAATCCGGTCGCCGACACCCCTGCAATCGACAGACGTCGTGGGACAGCTCCAATCCAGCTCCTGGTTGTCGTTGACTCCTCCTGGACCTCGTGGCTGAAGAGTCAAGACAACCGTCAACCTACCTGAAGCACTCAACATCGGTGGGCATTTGCTCATCGCCTTCCTGGTCACTGGCTAGTGACCCAGACTCTGTCCTCTCTGCTTTCAGGTTCTTCAGATCTTCGATCCACCTTTGGATCCACCCGAACACTTTCGACTTGGCCGCCAGCAGCACTTTGCAGCAGATCGCCATAGAAAGCGACGACGAAACCCGACCCCGAAAGACCCCTATGCACCCGGCTCCCCTGGGTGAGGTAACTCGAGTACTCCGGTGCTCCCGTGGGTATTGACACTAGAACAGCCTAGTTCTCAAAGGGTTTGCTCCAAGTCCTCCTCTAAGTGTCCCTTTTCTTTTAAATTCTAATCGCGACTTTCCCCATAGAAGTTAACGGTGGTTTGCGGTTGTGTTCATACACTGCACGCGTCCCCCGTGGGTCCCCTGTGTCACTGCCTTGCGTGGTTCCTTGTGGTCCAAGCACTTCTACAGGCTCTAGGCCTTGTGTCTAGCTCAGTCGTGGTTCTTATACCACTTTATTGGTATATGGTTTGGTACGCCCCTGGGGCCCAAACGTGTATTTGTGCTATTACTGTAGATAACTAACTTGTAACGTATGTACTTCGAACTCTAGCCTCATAAAGAGACTAGAGGGGTGTGTTTAGTAATAAATACATATATTTTGAATATATACCTGGTGTGGTCCTCTTTCATTTGGTCACTCAAGAGATTATAGACTGGTAAAACAAGCTGCTTTACATTCCTTCAAGACTTAGCCTGAAGGCTGCTCTCCATAGCTACCACTAGGATAGCTTTCAATAAAGGTTGTCTTTAACCTATCTCCAATAAGGGGTTGTTTGGACTGGTGCAAGGTGCCCACTATAATTAGTGGGCAGCATATGCCAGGCCAACTTCTCACATTGGTGTGCAGCGTGTGGGATTCCAGCTTGCTATTGTTTTACCAGATAATCTCAATTGAATTGATCAACTGAAAACCACTAAGGGTACCTAAGGTACATATAAATCAAGCTTAGTAATACAGTAAGTTCTACTGAACTTAGAGTTGTGTGTTAAGGGACAGCACACCCTTTCTACAACTCAAGAGAGTTTAGAAGGCCACACTAGAGTAGGTAGTGCATACACCACACCTCACTAGTGATGTCTTCAAAGCCAGGACCCAGTGAGTCCTTGCCAGAAGCCAGTGGGCTTCTTCCCTCCAAGTATGATAAACTCCCATTCTTGGAATTGAGAGCATTATGCACTTCTAGGAAGTTGAAGACAGGCAAAAGTGCCAGCACCCAACACCTCAGGGAGGTGTTACTAGCTGATGATCTCAGCAGGCCCCTAGGGTCTGAAGGGGTAGGCAAAGAGGGTGGGGCAGAAGATGAGGAAGGGGCCAGGGGTGAAGAAACCCAGGCCCCCCCTCTGAAACTGGCCAGGAAGGTGAAAATGACCTTGCCCTGGAAAATCCAATTCCTCCTGTGGAGGAGGAGGAGGGAGAGGATCAGACTGACCTCCCCTTTGTCCCCCAGGAAGAGTTCTGAGTGTGCCCAGAAGGTCTAGGTCTCCTTCTCAGGAGTCTAACCACTCTGACACCTCAATAGGGACCTCTGTCTCCTCTCATAGGAGGGAATCCTCTCATGAGAGGAGAAAGAGACTGATTCAATATGAGCAAGCTCAACTTGAACTCAGGAAACAGCAATTGGCTATAGACAGGGAGTCCCTAGATCTCTATAGAGAGAGACAAAAGTTGGGACTAGAGTCCCATGGTGGCAGCAGTTTCCCCAAAGATAGGGAAAGGTCTTATGACCATAGAAACCTGAGCAAGATTGTCCCTCCCTACCAGAGTGGGGATGATATCCACAAATGGATAACTGCTCTAGAGAGGGCCTGTAAAGTACAGAGGGTCCCTCAGGAGCAGTGGGCAGCAATCTTGTGGCTCTCCTTTGCAGACAAAGGTAGAGAAAAGCTCCTCATTGTTAGAGAGGAGGATGCTGATAATTACAAAGTCTTGAAGAGTGCTCTAATTGATGGGTTTGGCCTAACCACTGAACAATACAGGTTAAAGTTCAGGGATACCCAAAAGCACAGACTCAAGACTGGGTGGACTTTGTTGATTGTTCTGCCAAGGCTCTGGAAGGTTGGTTATTAGGCAGTAAGGTATGTGACTTCACAGGATTGTACAATCTGATAATGAGGGAGCAGATTCTTAATAACTGTCAAAATCAGCTGTTGCATCAGCACCTGGTAGACTCTGATCTGACCTCTCCCCAAGAATTGGGAAAGAAGGCAGACAAATGGGTCAGAACCAGGGTGAAGCAGAAGGTACAGAACCAAGGTGGTGACCCTAAGAAGCAAGATTCGAAAACCTCTGATAAGGGTGGGGAGAAGGGTAAAGATCAAAATCTTCACAAGGCCCCCAAAAATCTTCTTCAGGTGGGGATTCACAGTCTACCAAAGGGAAAGGCCAAAGAAAACCATGGTGCAAGGTCTGTAAGCAAAAGACCCACTGGACCAGTGATTGCACCAAGTCCAAAGACTCGACTCCAGCCCCCACCAATGCCCCTAAGGCACCTGCTCCCCCTAGTGCAGTTACAGTTGGTGGTGGGACTACACAAGCCAAGGGTTTAGTAGGGTTTGACCCTGGGTAAAGAGATGAGCTCTGACCTAGTCAGAGAACTCACTCAGGCTGTCCTAGTCTGTGATGGAGGCATGGATATGACCTCCTCTGTGAGTCCCAGTAATCTGGGCAAGTACAGACAACAGCCTTTAATCAATGGAAGAGAGGCTTTGGCATTTAGGGACACAGGGGCAAGTGTCACCATGGTGACACAAGACCTTGTGAATCCTGGGCAGATAATACTTGGTGAAATGTACCAAGTGACCAATGCTAGCAACGTCAGAACAGACCATACTCTGGCAGTTGTTAACTTCTCCTGGGGAGGGGTAACTGGCCTTAAGAAGGTTGTGGTAAGTGCAGACCTACCCGTTGAATGCTTGCTTGGCAATGACTTAGAAACTTCAGCTTGGGCAGAAGTGGAGCTCAGGACCCATGCAGAAATGCTAGGGATCCCTGCAGATGTGTGTGCTGTGACCAGGTCACAAGCCAAAATGTCTAGCACTGAACAGGCCTTGGATTCTGGAATAATGGACCAAGTGCCTTCCAAGAAGAGGAGTAGTAGGGTAAAGGCAGTGCCTTCCCCTTGGCTCAGAAGGAAGATCAGTCCCTTGAGGGGGATGATCTCAGTCCTGAGGAAGGAACTGTCCCAGAGGAGCTTGAACCTGACCAGGTTGAGTTCTTGGGGACAGGGGGACCTTCCAGGGCAGATCTGAGCCAGGAGCAGCAGAGCTGCCCCTCTCTTGAACCCCTCAGACAGCAAGCTGCTGCTGAGGCTGCTGGGAAAGCTAGTAGTCCCCATACTGTGTATTGGGATGATGGACTCTTGTACTCAGAGTGTAGAGACCCCAAGCCTGGTGCTACCAGGAGGTTGGTTATACCTCTGAAGTTCAGGGGCTTCCTATTGACCCTAGCCCATGATATTCCCTTAGCAGGTCACCTGGGCCAGAAAAAGACTTGGGACAGAATTGTCCCTCACTTTCACTGGCCCCACATGTCTGAAGACACCAAGGAGTTTTGTCGCTCCTGTGTAACCTGCCAGGCCAGTGGCAAGGCAGGTGGCACTACAAAGGCCCCCTGATACCACTACCTATGGTGGGGGTTCCCTTTGAAAGGGTAGGGATTGACATTGTTGGTCCCATGGATCCCCAAACAGCATCTGGGCACAGGTTTATCCTGGTGGTAGTGGATCATGCCACCAGGTACCCAGAGGCTATTCCCCTTAGGACCACTACAGCACCTGTGGTGGCAAGGGCCCTCCTGGGAATTTTCTCAAGAGTGGGCTTCCCTAAGGAGGTTGTATCAGACAGGGGTGCAAACTTTATGTCTGCATACTTAAAAGCAATGTGGAAGGAGTGTGGAGTGACTTACAAGTTCACCACACCCTATCACCCACAATGCAATGGTTTAGTTGAGAGATTCAACAAAACCTTGAAGGGCATGATTAAAGGGCTCCCAGAAAAGCTTAGGCGAAGATGGGACATACTCTTGCCCTGCCTTTTATTTGCGTACAGGGAGGTGCCTCAAAAGGGGTTGGCTACAGCCCTTTTGAACTTTTGTTTGGTCACCCTGTCAGGGGTCCACTGTGCTTGGTGAAGGAAGGATGGGAGTTACCTCTCAAGCCTCCAAAGCAAGACATAGTGGACTACGTACTTGGTCTCCGCTCCCGGATGGCTGAGTATATGAAAAAGGCAACTAAAAACCTTGAGGCTAGCCCGGAACTTCAAAAGGCCTGGCATGACCAAAGGCTGTACTGACTGTTTACCAGCCAGGACAGAAGGTGTGGGTGTTGGAGCCAGTGGCCCCAGCAGCTCTCCAAGACAAATGGAGTGGACCCCACACCATTGTTGAGCAGAAGGGTGAGGTTACCTACTTAGTAGACCTAGGAACACCCAGGAGTCCCCACAGGGTTCTCCATGTCAACAGGTTAAAACCATATGTGGACAGGGCAGACATGGGCTTGCTCATGGCTACTGATGAGGGACAGGAGGAAGAGAGTGACCCACTCCCTGACCTGCTCTCACAGAACCCTGATGATGGGTCAGTGGATGGTGTAGCCTTGGCAGGCAGCCTCACTACCCAGCAGCAGACTGATTGCAGACAGGTGCTCAATCAGTTCAGACACATATTCTCACTGACACCCAGTCAGACTACCTGGTGCACTCATGAAGTGGACACTGGGGACAGTCTGCCTATTAAAAATAAGATTTATAGGCAACCTGACCATGTCAGGGACTGTGAGAAGTTGGCCTGGTATATGCTGTTCACTAATTAAAGTGGACACCTTGCACCAGGGCAAATCGACTCTTATGGTAGATAGGTTTAAGACAACCTTTTAAAGAAAGCTATCCTAGTGGTAGCTGTGGAGAGCAGCCTTCAGGCTAAGTCTTGAAGGAATGTAAAGCAGCTTGTTTTACCATATAATCTCTTGAATCACCAAATGAAAAGACACCACACAGGTATATATATCAAATATATATGTATTTATTTCTAAATAGCTCTCTACTAATCTCTTTATGAGATTAGAAGACAAACATATGCACAAATCAACGTTTCACAATAAGTTAAGCACAAAATATGGCTGGGGCTTTAGGGGCGTACCAGACCATATACTAAAAAAGGGACTTAGCAACAACGACTTGCAGGGAGACAAGGCCTAGGGCCTTCAGAAGTGCTGGGGCCTCACGAAACCACCCAAGGCAGGTAAGTAAAGGACCCACGGGGGACGCGTGCAGTGTGGATACACAGGCGCGGATCGCCGTTAACTTCAATGGGGCAAGTCGCGGTTGGAAATTAAGAGTTCTAGGATACTTCGGGAGAACCTACAAGCAAGTCACTTACAGGGTAAGTAGTTCTAGGGCCCACACTCACAGGAGCACCGTAGTGCTGGAGTTACCTCACCCAGGGAAGCCGGGTGCATAGGTGTCCTTTGGTGTCGGGTCGCGTCGTCGTTTTCAATGGCGAACAAAGAAGACTTGCTGCTTGCGGGAGCTGAAGAAGTGTCCGGTGGAATCCAAGCCTGGATTCTGAAGAAGGATGACCTGAAAGCAGAGGGGACAGTGTTCAAAGTCACTTGGCAGTGACTCGGGGCAAGGAAGATGGATGCCCACCGTCGTCGGTTGATTCAGGTCGGTTGCAGGTGCCTTGACTCTTCAGCCACGAGGTCCAGGAGGCGTCGACGACGACCAGGAGCTGGATTCTGTGTGTCCCACGAAGTCTGCAGCTTACTGCGGTGTCGGCAACTCGATTGGAGCCAACAAGCCTTGGCAACAGCAAGTCTTGGGGAGATGAAGAAAAGTCGATGGCACAGACCAGCAAGGTCTGAGGGACTCACCCAGCGAGGGTAAGTCAGGGCAGGCCTGGAGCAACCAGGGGAGCCCTTTGGTTTCTTTAAGAAGTCTTCTGGGGACCCACGAGCCGGCTGGCAAGGGATCGCGAAGACACCTCGGGTGGAATCACTCAACAGGGGCCCACGGTCACTCGGGACGGTGTAGGCCTCTGATCTTCGGAGGGATTCCTGCTGGAGGTCGGACCCACACGTGGTCCAAAGCACAAGTTCGTGGAACATTGTGAAGGGGTTGCACTCGACAATAATGCACGGTACCCAGGGGTCGCGGTTCCTCGTCACTCGTGGGGTCCACTTGCCTCAGCTTCGCTGGGGACTCACGATGGCCTTGGAGAAGTCAGGAAATCCACTTCTTGGGCTGCAGGGACTTCGGACTCCGGCGGGAGCGGCGTAGTTTGCGACCGTCGTTGTCATTTTTGGTGCCTGCCAAGCAGGGAGTCACTCCTTGACTCCAAGGGAGATTCTTCTGTCTTCCAAAGGTAGTGGAACGTCGAAGGGCCAGGATTCTTCTGTAGAGCGTCGTCCAGGGGTTATCTGCTTTGCAATGGCAAGGTTCCCCCTCTTATACTAAAAAGAGGGGATGGACTAGCTCTATGACCCCACCTATGGGAGGGTCAAGGGAGGGGTGGCTACACCCACTTCCCTTTGTCCAGTTTCGCGCCAGAGCAGGGGCAGGTAGCCCCTGAGCTGGTTTGAACTGGCATATGCACAGAGGAGCCTTCTGCTCCCCCAGTGCAGGACTTCAAAGCACTCTAAGAGTGCACCCACCCAGCCCCAATACACTAAACCCTGTCTGGGAGGTGGTTACACCTCCCTGTGACAGGATGCCTATTGTTGGGCTTCCTCCACTGCGAGTTTCGGTCATCAGCAGGAGGGCAGCCCAGTGTCTGTGACTGGTGGCATCCATTTTGTGATGCCAGGGCTCTTTAGGATTCTACCGCGTTTCCACAGCAGGTACATGTCTTATCCCTCTAGAAGGGTGGAATGCTACCCCCGCCGCCAAGATTGGTGGGGGTAGTATTCCAAGATGTTTGACACCAAACACGACATGTTTTGATGCAGCCATTCCAAAGTTAGCATTTACCGCGAGGATATAATGCACTTAATAGTATATGGTTTAACCGCATCCACAAACAGCACCAGAGAATAGACTCTGAGAGCTGCAGAGGGGCCCTGCTCAGGCAGAGGCACCCCCTCACATAGAAGCCAAGCACCCTGTCCTCAGGATTGATAGGGCCTGCCTTAGGGGTGACTGATAGGTTTATATGTGTGTGCAGGAGAGATATAGGAAACCTATATCTCAGTGAGGGGTGCTAGCACCACCTCACCCAGGCTGCAGTAGCAGGCCTGTGGTGTCAGATTTAGACTGCTTCCCAGGGGTGGCATAATATATGCTGCAGCCCCTGGTAGGCCTGTGAAGTACCTATGCCATTGGCACCTAAGGTACCATATACTAGGGACTCATAAGGCACCACAGTATCCAATCACTAGTGCACCTAGAGTGCACTCCATGTCGTTTAGAGAGAACAGAGAGGCTGGGGCCCTGATTGGCAGGGACCCAGCCAGACTATAGCCAGAAACCAGTGCTAACATCAGAAAAAAAGTGGGGGCAACATAAGAGGCAGATCCTACTCTCCTACACAACCCCCCAAACGCAAGGACACTAAACTAACCTTGACCAGTTGAGTCTTCGTGTTCAAAGTGGAAATACCTTGAGAGTCCATCTGCATTGGCATGTTGGGTCCCAGGCCTATGTTCCACTGTGTAGTCCATCCCCTGTAGGGAAATGGACCACCTCAAAAGTTTTGGGTTTTCACCTTTCATCTGCTTTAGCCATAGGAGGGGCTTGTGGTCAGTCTGAACTATGAAGTGAGTACCAAACAAGTATGGCCTCAGCTTCTTCAGGGCCCATACCACAGCAAAGGCCTCCTCTCTATAGCTGACCAACGTTTCTCTCTAGGGGTCAGCCTTCTGCTAATAAAAGCTACTGGCTGGTCTTGACCTTCATCATTCAGTTGAGACAGTACAGCTCCCACACCCAGCTCAGAAGCATCTGTTTGGACAATGAACTTTTTGGTGTAGTCTGGACTCTGTAAGATGGGGGCCGTGCACATGGCCTGCTTTAGGTCTTCAAATGCCTTTTGACAGCTAGCTGTCCACTGAACCTTTTTTGGCATTCTCTTTGAGGTCAGATCATTCAAGGGGGTCACTATAGATCCACATCCCTTGACAAACCTCCTATAGTACCCAGTCAGGCCTAAGAAGGCTCTCACCTGTGTCTGGGTGGTTGGAGCAACCCATTCCATTATGGTTTGGATTTTGCTCTGTAAAGGCTGAACCTGGCCTCCACCTACAAGGTGGCCCAGGTACATAACCTGACTCTGCCATATCTGGCACTTGGTGGCCTTGATAGTGAGGCCTGCTTTCTGCAGGGCCTCCAAAACATTTCTGAGGTGGACCAGGTGATCCTGCCAGGAGGAACTAAAGACAGCAATATCATCCAGATAAGCTGAGCAATAAGTTTCCATCCCTGCCAGAACTTTATTCACCAACCTCTGAAAAGTGGCAGGTGCATTTTTCAATCCAAAGGGCATCACCACAAAGTGGTAGTGCCCACCAGGGGTCGAAAATGCTGTTTTGGCTTTTGCATCATCAGCTAATCTGATTTGCCAGTAGCCAGCTGTGAGGTCAAATGTGCTTAGATACTTGGCTGAGGCCAAAGTATCAATCAGCTCATCTGCCCTTGGTATGGGATAGGCATCAGTCCTAGTGACTGCATTGAGGCCTCTGTAGTCTACACAAAACCTCATTTCTTTCTTACCACCCTGGGTATGAGGCTTGGGTACCAGGACTACTGGGCTAGCCCAAGGGCTATCTGAAGGCTCAATCACGCCTAACTCCAACATTTTCTGGACTTCAGTCCTGATACAGTCCCTGACATGGTCAGGTTGCCTGTAGATTTTATTCTTGACAGGCAGACTGTCCCCAGTGTCCACCTCATGGGTGCACCAGGTAGTCTGACTAGGGGTCAGGCTAAACATATGTCTAAACTGTTGCAGAACTTGTCTGCACTCAGTTTGCTGATGGTCAGTGAGGCTGCTTGCCAAAGCAACACCATCTACTGACCCATCATCAGGGTTCTGAGAGAGCAGGTCAGGGAGAGGGTCACTCTCCTCCTCCTGGTCCTCATCAGTTGCCATGAGCAAGCCCATGTCAGCCCTGTCAACATATGGCTTTAATCTGTTGACATGAAGCACCCTTAGGGGGCTCCTGGGAGTTCCAAGATTCACCAGATAGGTGACTTCTCCCTTCTGTTCAACTATTGTATGGGGGCCACTGCACTTGTCCTGGAGGGCTGCTGGGGCCACAGGTTCCAACACCCACACTTTCTGTCCTGGCTGGTATACAGTCAGCACAGCCTTTTGGTCATGCCAAGCTTTTTGCAATTCTTGGCTGGCCTCCAGGTTTTTGGTTGCCTTTTTCATGTACTCTGCCATCCGGGAGCGGAGACCAAGTACATAGTCCATCACATCTTGTTTGGGGGGCTTGAGAGGTAACTCCCAGCCCTCTTTTACCAAACATAGTGGACCTCTCACAGGATGCCCAAACAGAAGCTCAAATGGGCTGTAACCAACCCCCTTCTGTGGAACCTCTCTGTATGCAAACAACAGGCATTGAAGAAGAAGGTCCCATTTCCGCCTAAGCTTCTCTGGGAGTCCTTTAATCATTCCTTTCAAGGTTTTGTTGAAGCGTTCAACTAAACCATTGCATTGTGGGTGATAGGGGGTGGTGAACTTATAAGTTACACCACACTCCTTCCACATTGCTTTCAGATATCCTGACATGAAGTTGGTACCTCTGTCAGAAATGACCTCCTTTGGGAAACCCACTCTGGAGAAAACTCCAATGAGGGCTCTTGCCACCACAGGGGCTGTGGTGGTCCTCAGGGGAATTGCCTCTGGGTACCTGGTGGCATGATCCACTACCACCAGGATAAATCTGTGCCCAGATGCAGTCTGAGGGTCAAGGGGACCAACAATGTCAATCCCTACCCTTTCAAAGGGTACCCCCACCACAGGTAGTGGTATCAGGGGGCCTTTGTTGTGCCACCTGCCTTACCACTGGCTTGGCAAGTGACACAGGAGCGACAAAACTCCTTTGTGTCCTCTGACATATGTGGCCAATGAAAATGTGGAACAAGCCTGTCCCAGGTCTTGTTTTGGCCCAAGTGACCTGCTAAAGGGATATCATGTGCTAAGGTCAAGAGGAACCCCCTAAACTTCTGAGGTATTACCAACCTCCTGGTGGCTCCAGGGGCTGGGTCTCTACCTTCAGAATATAGGAGTCCCTCATCCCAATAAACTTTATGGGACCCACTAGCACTCCCAGCAGCCTCAACAGCAGCCTGCTGTCTGAGGGGTTCAAGAGAGGGGCAGCACTGTTGCTCCTTACTCAGATCTTCCCTGGAAGGGCCCCCTGCCCCCAAGAACTCAACCTGGTCAGGTTCAAGTCCCTCTGGGGCAGTTCCTTCTTCAGGTTCTGCTTCACCTCCCTCTGGAAGTGAATCCTTGATCTGAGACAGAGGGGAAGGCACTGCCTTAACCCTACTGCTCCTCCTCTTGGGAAGCATCTGGTCCATTGTTCCAGGATCCAGAGCTGGTTCAGTGTTATGCATTCTTGCTTGTGACCTGGTCACAGCAAATACCTCTGCAGGGATGCCCAACATCTCAGCATGAGTCCATAACTCTACTTCAGACCAGGCTGAAGTCTCTAGATCATTGCCCAACAGACATTCTACAGGGAGGTCTGCACTGACTACAACCTTTTTGGGGCCAGTTACCCCTCCCCAGGAGAAATTCACAACTGCCAGACTATGGTTGGTCTGGACATTGCTTGCATTGGTCACCTGGTACATTTCGCCCAGGATGATCTGTCCAGGGTCCACTAGGTCCTCTGCCACCATGGTGACACTAGCACCTGTGTCCCTAAATGCCAAAGCCTGTTTGCCATTTATCAAAGGCTGCTGTTTGTACTTGCCCAGATTACTGGGGCTTACTAGGAAGGACATATCAATGTTTCCATCACAAATCAGCATTGCCTGAGTGGTCACTCTGACTAGGTCAGAATCCACTTCAGAACCCAGGGTCAACCCTACTACACCCTTATTCTGCGTACCACCTCCACCAGTAGCTGAGCTAGGGGGCACAGTTGCCTTAGGGGCAGGAGTGGTGGTGGTTTGGTCTTTGGACTTGGTACAATCAGAAGTCCAGTGCCCTTTCTGTTTACAGAATTTGCACCAGGGCTTCTTTTGGCCTTTTCCCTTGTTGGACTGTGTCTCCCCACCAGATGCAGATTTTTGGGGCCCTTGTGAAGACTTCTGGTCTTTTGACTTATCCCCACCTTTCTCAGAGCCTTTAGGATCTTGCTTCTTAGTGTCACCCCCTTGGTTCTGGGTTTTCTGCCTCACCCTGGTTCTGACCCATTTGTCTGCCTTCTTTCCCAATTCTTGGGGAGAGGTCAGATCAGAGTCCACCAGGTACTGATGCAACAACTGGTTCTGGCAATTATTTAGGATCTGTTCTCTCATCATCAGATTATACAATCCCTTGAAATCAGTAACCCTACTGCCAACCAGCCACCCCTCTAGAGCCTTGGTTGCACAATCAACAAAGTCAGTCCAGTCCTGAGTCTGTGCCTTCTGGGTATCTCTGAACTTCAACCTGTACTGCTCAGTGGTTAAGCCAAACCCATCTACCAGTGCACTCTTCAGGACCTCATAATCATCAGCATCCTCCTCTCTAACAGTGAGGAGCTTGTCTCTTCCTTTATCTGAAAAGGAGAGCCACAAGATTGCTGCCCACTGCTTTTGGGGGACCTGCTGTACTCTACAGGCCCTCTCCATAGCAGTTATCCACTTGTGGATATCATCCCCACTCTGGTAGGGAGGAACAACCTTGCTCAGGTTCCTATGGTCAGGAATATATTCTCTGCCTCTAGGGACACTGTTGCTGCCACCAGGGGGTTCTAACCCCTCTTTTCTAGAAGCTCTCTGGATCTCCAGGGCTTCCCTATCCAGTGCCAACTGCTTGGTTCTGAGGGCCACTTTGGCTTCCTCATACTGGAGCAGTTTGCACCTTCTCTCAGAGGAGGTCTCTCTTAAGGAAAAGTATGAGCTACTCTGCTGGACAAATTCTCTGCCAGAGTGATAAGAGTGGTCAGATTCCCTGGAAGGGGATCTGTGCCTCTCCTCCTCTCTGTCAGTTCTCTTAGGGAGAATTCCTCTGTCCTTTTCAGGCCCCTTGAAGCCTGGCCCTTCAATCACAGAGTCTTGGTCATTCTGATTTTCATCATCTGACCCAGATACTATGACTGACCCACCCACTGATTCAAACCCTTTAGCTCCTAGAGCCAATCTAAGGTCATCTGCTGTCAGCAGATCTATCAGGTGTAGTGTTGAGGGACTCTGTCCTAGCCTCAGGTGTCTGTCAACACACATGGCTCTCAAGTCAGAGAAAGCCATGTCCTTATACTGAGGCTGAGTGGATCCACTGGGTCCACCCTTTAAGGACATTCTAGTGTTGTGCAGTGTTGTACTACCTACACTAGTTTGTGGCCTACTGATCCTAGCTTGAGCTGTGGAAAGGGTGTGCTATCCCTTGGCACACAGCTCTAAGTTCAGTAGAACTTATTGATACTAAGCTTGACTTTATATGTACCTTGAGTACCTATAATGGTTTTCAGTTAGTAATTCAAATAGAGATTTTCTGGTAAAACAATGGAAAGCTGGAATCCCACACGCTGCCCACCAATGTGAGAAGTTGGCCTGGTATATGCTGTTCACTAATTAAAGTGGACACCTTGCACCAGGGCAAATCGACTCTTATGGTAGATAGGTTTAAGACAACCTTTTAAAGAAAGCTATCCTAGTGGTAGCTGTGGAGAGCAGCCTTCAGGCTAAGTCTTGAAGGAAAGTAAAGCAGCTTGTTTTACCATATAATCTCTTGAATCACCAAATGAAAAGACACCACACAGGTATATATATCAAATATATATGTATTTATTTCTAAATAACTCTCTACTAATCTCTTTATGAGATTAGAAGACAAACATATGCACAAATCAACGTTTCACAATAAGTTAAGCACAAAATATGGCTGGGGCCCTAGGGGCGTACCAGACCATATACTAAAAAAGGGACTTAGCAACAACGACTTGCAGGGAGACAAGGCCTAGGGCCTTCAGAAGTGCTGGGGCCTCACGAAACCACCCAAGGCAGGTAAGTAAAGGACCCACGGGGGACGCGTGCAGTGTGGATACACAGGCGCGGATCGCCGTTAACTTCAATGGGGCAAGTCGCGGTTGGAAATTAAGAGTTCTAGGATACTTCGGGAGAACCTACAAGCAAGTCACTTACAGGGTAAGTAGTTCTAGGGCCCACACTCACAGGAGCACCGTAGTGCTGGAGTTACCTCACCCAGGGAAGCCGGGTGCATAGGTGTCCTTTGGTGTCGGGTCGCGGCGTCGTTTTCAAAGGCGAACAAAGAAAACTTGCTGCTTGCGGGAGCTGAAGAAGTATCCGGTGGAATCCAAGCCTGGATTCTGAAGAAGGATGACCTGAAAGCAGAGGGGACAGTGTTCAAAGTCACTTGGCAGTGACTCGGGGCAAGGAAGATGGATGCCCACCGTCGTCGGTTGATTCAGGTCGGTTGCGGGTGCCTTGACTCTTCAGCCACGAGGTCCAGGAGGCGTCGACGATGACCAGGAGCTGGATTCTGTGTGTCCCACGAAGTCTGCAGCTTACTGCTGTGTCGGCAACTCGATTGGAGCCAACAAGCCTTGGCAACAGCAAGTCTCGGGGAGATGAAGAAAAGTCGATGGCACAGACCAGCAAGGTCTGAGGGACTCACCCAGCGAGGGTAAGTCAGGGCAGGCCTGGAGCAACCAGGGGAGCCCTTTGGTTTCTTTAAGAAGTCTTCTGGGGACCCACGAGCCGGCTGGCAAGGGATCGCGAAGACACCTCGGGCGGAATCACTCAACAGGGGCCCACGGTCACTCGGGACGGTGTAGGCCTCTGATCTTCGGAGGGATTCTTGCTGGAGGTCGGGACCACACGTGGTCCAAAGCACAAGTTCGTGGAACGTTGTGAAGGGGTTGCACTCGATAATAGTGCACGGTACCCAGGGGTCGCGGTTCCTCATCACTCGTGGGGTCCACTTGCCTCAGCTTCGCTGGGGACTCACGATGGCCTTGGAGAAGTCAGGAAATCCAATTCTTGGGCTGCAGGGACTTCGGACTCCGGCGGGAGCGGCGTAGTTTGCGACCGTCGTTGTCGTTTTTGGTGCCTGCCAAGCAGGGGAGTCACTCCTTGACTCCAAGGGAGATTCTTCTGTCTTCCAAAGGTAGTGGAACGTCGAAGGGCCAGGATTCTTCTGTAGAGCGTCGTCCAGGGGTTATCTGCTTTGCAATGGCAAGGTTCCCCCTCTTATACTAAAAGAGGGGATGGACTAGCTCTATGACCCCACCTATGGGAGGGTCAAGGGAGGGGTGGCTACACCCACTTCCCTTTGTCCAGTTTCGCGCCAGAGCAGGGGCAGGTAGCCCCTGAGCTGGTTTGAACTGGCATATGCACAGAGGAGCCTTCTGCTCCCCCAGTGCAGGACTTCAAAGCACTCTAAGAGTGCACCCACCCAGCCCCAATACACTAAACCCTGTCTGGGAGGTGGTTACACCTCCCTGTGACAGGATGCCTATTGTTGGGCTTCCTCCACTGCGAGTTTCGGTCATCAGCAGGAGGGCAGCCCAGTGTCTGTGACTGGTGGCATCCATTTTGTGATGCCAGGGCTCTTTAGGATTCTACCGCGTTTCCACAGCAGGTACATGTCTTATCCCTCTAGAAGGGTGGAATGCTACCCCCGCCGCCAAGATTGGCGGGGGGTAGTATTCCAAGATGTTTGACACCAAACACGACATGTTTTGATGCAGCCATTCCAAAGTTAGCATTTACCGCGAGGATATAATGCACTTAATAGTATATGGTTTAACCGCATCCACAAACAGCACCAGAGAATAGACTCTGAGAGCTGCAGAGGGGCCCTGCTCAGGCAGAGGCACCCCCTCACATAGAAGCCAAGCACCCTGCCCTCAGGATTGATAGGGCCTGCCTTAGGGGTGACTGATAGGTTTATATGTGTGTGCAGGAGAGATATAGGAAACCTATATCTCAGTGAGGGGTGCTAGCACCACCTCACCCAGGCTGCAGTAGCAGGCCTGTGGTGTCAGATTTAGACTGCTTCCCAGGGGTGGCATAATATATGCTGCAGCCCCTGGTAGGCCTGGGAAGTACCTATGCCCTTGGCACCTAAGGTACCATATACTAGGGACTCATAAGGCACCACAGTATCCAATCACTAGTGCACCTAGAGTGCACTCCATGTCGTTTAGAGAGAACAGAGAGGCTGGGGCCCTGATTGGCAGGGACCCAGCCAGACTATAGCCAGAAACCAGTGCTAACATCAGAAAAAAAGTGGGGGCAACATAAGAGGCAGATCCTACTCTCCTACAGGGACTGTATCAGGACAGAAGTCCAGAAGATGTTGGATTTGGGAGTTATTGAACCCTCAGATAGCCCTTGGGCTAGTCCAGTGGTCCTTGTGCCAAAACCTCACACCAATGGTGGGAAAAGATAGATGAGGTTTTGTGTGGACTACAGGGGTCTCAATGCAGTCACTAGGACTGATGCCCATCCAATACCTAGGGCAGATGAGCTAATAGATACTTTGGCCTCAGCCAAGTATCTAAGCACATTTGACCTGACAGCTGGCTACTGGCAGATCAGACTAGCTGATGATGCAAAGCCAAAGACAGCATTCTCAACCCCTAGTGGGCATTATCAATTTGTGGTGATGCCCTTTGGTCTGAAGAATGCACCTGCCACTTTTCAGAGGTTGGTGAATACAGTCCTTACAGGTCTGGAAGCCTATAGTGCAGCATATCTAGATGATATTGCTGTCTTTAGCTCCACCTGGGAGGATCACCTGGTCCACCTCAGAAATGTTTTACAGGCCCTGCAGAAAGCAGGCCTGACTGTCAAGGCCACCAAGTGCCAGATAGGGCAGAGTCAGGTTGTGTACCTGGGCCACCTTGTGGGTGGAGGCCAGGTTCAACCACTGCAGAGCAAGATCCAGACCATCATGGACTGGACTGCTCCCACAACCCAGACTCAGGTGAGAGCCTTCTTAGGCCTGACTGGGTACTATAGGAGATTTGTCAAGGGGTATGGATCAATAGTGACACCCCTGAATGACTTAACTTCCAAGAAAATGCCCAAAACGGTTCAGTGGACAGTTAGCTGTCAAAAGGCATTTGATGACCTGAAGCAGGCCATGTGCACTGCTCCCATTCTACAGAGGCCTGATTACTCCAAGAAGTTCATTGTTCAAACTGATGCATCTGAATTGGGGGTAGGGGCTGTACTGTCACAATTGAATGATGAAGGTCAGGATCAGCCAGTAGCTTTCATTAGCAGAAGGCTGACCCCTAGAGAGAAACGTTGGTCAGCCATTGAGAGGGAGGCCTTTGCTGTGGTCTGGGCTCTGAAGAAGTTGAGGCCATACTTGTTTGGTACTCACTTCCTTGTTCAAACAGACCATAAGCCCCTCTTATGGCTAAAACAAATGAAGGGTGAAAACCCCAAACTGCTTAGGTGGTCCATTTCCCTACAGGGGATGGACTTCACAGTGGAACATAGACCTGGGAGTAACCATGCCAATGCAGATGGACTCTCTAGGTACTTCCACTTAGAACATGAAGACTTAACTGGGCAAGGTTAGTTTAATGTCCCTACGTTTGGGGAGGGGTTGTGTAGGAGAGTAGGATCTGCTTCACATGGGTACCCCCACTTTTTGCTGATGCTTCACTGTTTTTCGACCTTAGTCTGGCTGGGGCCCTGCTAATCAGAACCCCAGCCTAGCTGCTTCCTCTCTAAAATGGTTTCCATGTGCCTTAGGCACATCTCTGGTTGGAATCTGGAGTGCCCTTATAAGTCCCTAGTATATGGTATACTATGTACCCAAGGCATAGGTACCTCAGAGGCCTACCAGGGGCTGCAGCATGTATTGTGCCACCCCTGGAAGGCCATCCAAACTGACACCACAGGTCTGCTACTGCAGCCTGGGTAAGGTGGTGCATGCACCCCTTACTGTGATATAGGCTACCTATATCACTATATACATACACACATATAAACCTATAAGTCACTCCTATGGCAGGACTTATCAATCCTGAAGGCAGAGTGCGTGGTTCCTATGTGAGAGGGTGCCCCTGCATGAGCAGGGCCCCTCTGCAGCGTTCGGAGACCCTTCTCTGATGCTGTTTGTAGTGCAGCCTGACCATATACTCTTAAGCGCATTATAACCTCGCGTTAAATGCTAACTTTGGGATGGCTGCATGGAAACATGTCGTGTTTGGTGTCAAACATCTTGGAATACTACCCCCCGCCAGTTCTGGCGGCGGGGGTAGCATTCCACCCTTCTAGAGGGAAAGACATGTACACACCGGTATGCCCGGTACTGACTTTCCACAGCCCTGGCATCACAAAATGGATGCCGCTGCCACAGACACGAGTCTGGCCTCCTGCTGCTGACCGAAACTCCGGCAGGGGAGGCCTGGACAATAGGTTTCCTGTCCCAGGGAGGTGTGACCACCTCCCCAGACAGGATAGTGTGTATTGGGGCTGGGCGGGAGCACTCTCTGGTGCTTTGAAGTCCTGCACTGGGGGCACATTTGGTGTCCCTGTGCATACCCCAGTTCAAACCGGCTCAGGGGCTTCCAGCCCGTGCTCTGGCGCGAAACTGGACAAAGGGAAAGGGGTGTAACCACCCCTCTGCCCTGGCCCTCCCATAGGTGGGGCCACAGAGTATGTCCAACCCCCTACCTTAGTATAAGTAGGGGAACCCAGTCCTTAGGACTTTAGATTTACCTGGACGAAACTCTGATACAGAATCCTGGACCTTCGACGCTCTACTTTAAGATTAGAGGACTGAGAATCTCCCTTGGGGTCAAGGAGTGACTCCCCTGCTTGGCAGGCACCAAAGAAGCAATTGTCCGGTCTGCATCGCTGAAGCTCCCGTCGGACGCCGAAGTCTTTGCATCACCAGAGGTGGATTTCCAGACTTCCCCGAGGCTGTCCTGAGTCCCCAGCAAAGCTGAGGCCCGTAGCTGTCGTGGGTAATGTGGAACCGTGACCTCTGGACACCGAACGCATTTGCAAGTGCATCCTCTTCTGGGTCTCCCACGAAGTCGTGCTTTGGGCTCCGAGTAGCCCCAGCCTCCAGCACCATCTGCACCAAAGATCACTGGCTTCCACTCCACGAGTGTCCTGTGAGCCAGTTCCACGTACATTGTCTCGAGGCTCCTTCGCGGTCACTAGTCCGTTGGCTAGTAGGCCCTCCCGAAGGCCAATCTTTTTCTGCTTGGGCTCCCTGGTTGCTCCAGGTGTGCCCTGACTTATCCTCGCTGGGTGAGTCCCCCAGACCTTGCTGGTCTGCAACATCGTCCTTCTTCTATTTCCACGAGACTTGTCATTGCCAAGGCTTGTTGGGTCCAATCCGGTCGCCAACACCCCTGCAATCGACAGACGTCGTGGGACAGCTCGAATCCAGCTCCTGGTTGTCGTCGACGCCTCCTGGACCTCGTGGCTGAAGAGTCAAGACGACCGTCAACCTACCTGAAGCACTCGACATCAGTGGGCATCTGTTCATCGCCTTCCTGGTCACTGGCTAGTGACCCAGACTCTGTCCCCTCTGCTTTCAGGTTCTTCAGATCTTCGATCCACCTTTGGATCCACCCGAACACTTTCGACTTGGCCGCCAGCAGCACTTTGCAGCAGATCGCCATAGAAAGCGACGACGAAACCCGACCCCGAAAGACACCTATGCACCCGGCTCCCCTGGGTGAGGTAACTCGAGTACTCCGGTGCTCCCGTGGGTATTGACACTAGAACAGCCTAGTTCTCAAAGGGTTTGCTCCAAGTCCTCCTCTAAGTGTCCCTTTTCTTTTAAATTCTAATCGCGACTTTCCCCATAGAAGTTAACGGTGGTTCGCGGTTGTGTTCATACACTGCACGCGTCCCCCGTGGGTCCCCTGTGTCACTGCCTTGGGTGGTTCCTTGTGGTCCAAGCACTTCTACAGGCTCTAGGCCTTGTGTCTAGCTCAGTCGTGGTTCTTATACCACTTTATTGGTATATGGTTTGGTACGCCCCTGGGGCCCAAACGTGTATTTGTGCTATTACTGTAGATAACTAACTCGTAACGTATGTACTTCGAACTCTAGCCTCATAAAGAGACTAGAGGGGTATGTTTAGTAAAAAATACATATATTTTGAATATATACCTGGTGTGGTCCTCTTTCATTTGGTCACTCAAGAGATTATAGACTGGTAAAACAAGCTGCTTTACATTCCTTCAAGACTTAGCCTGAAGGCTGCTCTCCATAGCTACCACTAGGATAGCTTTCAATAAAGGTTGTCTTTAACCTATCTCCAATAAGGGGTTGTTTGGACTGGTGCAAGGTGCCCTTTAGTGGACAGCATATGCCAGGCCAACTTCTCACAGCCACTTTTTC
Source organism: Calotriton arnoldi (assembly GCA_963921515.1). Classification (NCBI taxonomy): domain Eukaryota; kingdom Metazoa; phylum Chordata; class Amphibia; order Caudata; family Salamandridae; genus Calotriton; species Calotriton arnoldi. Next base: position 656,861 of record CAWUFW010004324.1, on the reverse strand, counting down.
TTTGCCTCTTCTATACTCATTTGACCTTTTCCTTTACCTATATTTGGTCTGGATTTAGTCTGTCCTGCCTCATTAACTTGATTATTCAATTGATCTTCTTGCTTTTCTGCAACTTTCACCTGTGCCCACATTGCTTTCTCTTTTAATTTACGCTGTCTACTCTCAATGTCATCACTGCAGTATTTAGCATATCTCAAAACCTCAACTACCGTGCTGTTCTGCCAACAAATCATATGTTGTTTAATCATTTCACTTATCTCTGGTTTCAATCCATAAACAAATCTATATACGAAATGACTCATATCCTTCTCATTTAGTGTCTCATAGCCACTATACTGTTTAAAAACTAACAGTAGTCTTTCATAATACGCGTGTACAGATTCTTTACTTTCCTGTGTGGTTCTGTCGATTTTTACCCAATCCGTTTCTTTGGGTGGGATTTTATTTTTCAAAAAGGTAATAACTTGGTCATATTTCCTCATCACTTCTGGTCCTGGCGCTCCTGTTTTAGCATCTCTTGGATATTCTACAGTTGGCCAATCAATAGTAATCTTACATTCTGTCCACAAATCAGCTGGTACTACTATGTCAAATAATCCATCCAAATCTATCCATAACACCTTTGAAACTTTAACAAACCTCTCCACTTGTCTGTACCATTCTACTGGTTTTTCTCTCAATTTTGGGAAGTCATTTGTAAATGACAGTATATCCTGTCTAGACCATGGGACATACACATAACTACCTCCTGGAGTTTCTCTCATCGGGTACTCCCTTACAATTGATTCCTTGTCTGTCACCGCAAAAGCGAAAGACGCTTTATCTGTCGTTTTCTCATTCCTTTTAGTCCACCTGCTTCTCCATCTATCCACATCACCCCATTTTCTCAGCAAAACAATTAATTCTTTTATTTGGGTTAACCGTCCTGATGTTTTCAAATTTTCTATATCTTTCTCGCAAAAATCTACTCTATATGGTTTCTGCAAACTTCTCGCTTTTACAAATTCTACTACTAGTTCATTTGCTGTTTCTTCTAATTTGTCATGTAAATTTCTAGCTCTCCATGTAATGCTTTTACATAAAAACATTATCTCGTCATCCTGATAAGTTTTCAGTCTTTCTGTGCCAATTGTCCCTAAGATCAATTCCTCCATGTCTATTTTTAACCTAATTACATCTAATGGTTTTTGATTCTGTCTCTTTCGTTTTCAAAGTTTTCATCCATTCATTCAATTCATCCGGAGTCGGACCTACAGGTGTACTATTTAATTCTATCCAATTTTTACTTCTTTCTGGTGTCTCTGATGCAGACTCAGTTCCCATAGGTATCCTCCTAAACTCATTCTCATTTACCGTCAAATTAGTAGGTGGGCTTGGTCTATATGAACTGACCAAATTTCTTGCACCTTCATTGTCTAATTCCATCCCCTCTTTCCTTCTTTGCAAGTTTGAATTCATAGGAATGACTAAAGAATGCTCTTCTATTTTCTGATTCTCAAAAACTGGTATTACTGGACCTATCGTCACTGGTACAGTTACAGCTTCCATATTCATTGTTAATTCTCTTATCTTTTCAGTCAATTCTCTTGTGGTTTTTGCTAATTCAGTTGTATTGTCACTTTCAATCTTCTCGTTTTGTGGGGTTTTCAATTGATCTTGTGACCTATTTATCTCATATCCCCGTTCGGGATTTTTATTCCTCCCAGTTTCCATTGGCGGTGCATTAGGTGTCACCACCGCAGAATTCTGTTGGTATGGAGGTGGGTTTCTGTTTAAAATATCTTCCAGCAATTCATCTTCCGTCTCACTACCACAATACCCATACTTTTCAGTAACCAAATGTTTCTTTTTCTCTGTACACTTTCTCTTTGCTTCTTCCTCAACTGTAAAAGCTGGAAACAAACCTCCTGTCATATTAGCATATCTCCAATGCTTTATTCTGTCCTCATGATTCACTCCCCACAACCTTCCGGGCACAAAATCATGATTCTTTAATCCTCTGAATCTTTCTCGTTCATACATCTCATCTTCCCATTCACTTAAAGCTTCAAACTGTGTTGGTCTAGGTTTAGGTTCAAGCATCGTCATCTTCTCCCTCAAATTCTGAAGTACAGCTACACTAAATGAACCATTCTCAGGAAATGCTAATATTCCATCATTTTGAGTATATTTAGTCCAATTTTCTAACCATATGCAGGTATGATATCCGTACTTCAGCATCATATGCGAAGCTGGTGATTTCGGCGGAGGAATTACTTGTCCCTCTCTAGTCACTACCTTTTTGTCTTTCTTAAAAAAGTTCTTAATTTTCACCATCCACGACGTTTTCTCTCTTCCATACTCATAATAAGCCATAATTCACAATCTCTTTCCTTTCTCAAAAGTCCGCAATTCAACACTGTTCTCTATGCGTTATTCGGACCTATCCCAGCGCGACTCACACCAACGCTCCAATCCTAAGCTTCTACGTCACTGCTTATCCAACCACTCCTAGCGCGTCTCACACCAACGCACCAATCAGAGCGTCTTCTGTATAACTAGTGCACTGTCCAATCCCAGCGCGGCTTTTGTCTACGTCAGTTCTGCTCCTGACCCCTCCTTTACAAAATTTATCGGCAATTTATTTTTCAACAGTTCTTTGTTAGTTACAACATTAAAAACACATTTCCATTGTCTGATTTCGCTAACAAAAGTGACAGTTTTATTCTAGCTCGCAAGAATACAGTTTCGTTCGATAAGTGTAGCACTTCCATCTACCTTACCCTTCTTTCAAGCAAGGGGTAAACCCGTTTCTCTGGGGATAAAACACATGTGGAGACTACACTGCTCCTGAGAATTAAGGCCAGAGTTTCACAAGAAAACCGGTTGCTATTTCACTCACACACCTTTTATACAGAATATGTCCCTATCATAATACAACCTGTGTTATCACCAATATGAACTCAGACAATGCACTATTCCATGTGACTTCTCTTGTCACACGTGTCCACTTCCTACTTCCCGGAAGCTTCAAAACCTTTGACTTACATATAACGTGATACCATACAACATGAAGTGTTATACATAAAAAAAATAACCAATAATCAATAATCACCAAACTAATCTATAGTAACCATAACTCTGCTACCAAGAAATCTGATCCAGCGCTATCAATAAAATTTCTTCTCCTATATGCTTTGGACGTCCAGGTACAAATATCCCTCTTTCCACAACTATATCCATATGACGGTGGGGCCCATAACACCGCATAAACATTCACTCTCTCATATATTCCCTGGATTTCATCCATTTTTACTTAGGAGAAAACAGTTAATGATTTGCTGGAAGGAGACGGGATACCTTTTAAAACGACATAATACTTCTCAAGCTTTAAGGTATTCCGCTCATTGGTCGATGGACCAACTAGTAGGAATCAGTTGATGGTGATTAAGACCAGCTCAATCACTATAAACCTTTAAACATTTACATTTATCATTGAGCTAAAGAACCACAGACTCATTGATTTAAAGATAATAAAGTTTATCTAATTTTTAGTAGCATGAATAGGTTTCAAATTTATTATTCAGATTATTACATTTAGCATCATTATAAGAATAAATTGAAATTGCAATGCATACCTAGTAGATGGAAAAACAAAGTTCGTCACAGCAATGAATTCAGATCACAGCATAGAACTCCCGAAAAACTGTCTATCTGTCCTGAAATACAGGCCTTCTCGACGGACCACCTATAGGGTGTTTCCCGCCACAATCCCGTTCTTTTCCCCTTTAGTATTTTAAGAATAAAAAGGTCTAATAGTATTAAAATGGAAAATCTATTAAAAGCAAAAAAGGTTCTCCAGCAGCAGCGTCTCGTGCTCAATCAAAAATATAAAATAGCAGTAGCGTTTCAGTCTCCCGCTTCAGAACCCCCTCCCTAAGAGTAGGTCTTCTTATACCCTAATACTAGCTTACTAAGTGAAAATGTTACATCTTTGTGGGCGAGATTCTCTCTAATTGGTCCATTTGGGGTCAGTATACATCTCATTATGAATATCCTTGCTCCAACCAGTTCTTTGTGGAAAGTTCATACTTCTGTAGTTTCTCACGGGTTCATGACATTACCCATCCGCACATTGGTCTCAATCTGTATCCTTTTCTGATACTTTAAGTTGAACAGTTCATTGTTTATTCACATATTCACTGCAACTTCTCACGCTTTTCGCTATGTCCTTCTTTGGCACACGTTTGTATAATAAGGTCATCGCAGCCTTGACCACGCTTCCATCCTAGGCTTTGGGACGGTCACATGATCCCTTTGTTCACAGCCTTTCTCACTTTCGGAACCCACTTCGCACCTGCGTACTCTAGCTTGTTTGCCACGGCAGCCATTTTTACATCGCGGCACAACAGGCCTAAGCGAACTATTATAAAGATACACAGAACATAGTTAAGAATAAAGAATATAAGCCTTTTCGTTTCCCTCCCGTCATTCTACGTACCCCAATTAAGTATTACCTAGCAAAAGCGACATATAAAGCCATTTCTTACTTACCAACCGCTTTACTTTGCCACTACACAGTTTATTTCCAAGCACAAATCATGCATTTATTATTCTAATTAGTACGCAAATTATTAGGGTTATGTTATCCACGTTAACAATTGTAAGTAAATTAGTTTGCACGGATATAGCGTGTTACCCATAACCCTTTTCATGACACATACATGGTTGGTTATTTACTGAGACGAACCTGTGTGTTAATTATTCAACATAAATATTAGGAGGTTAAAATTTTTTCGTTTACCCTGCTCCATCAACTCCCCCCTTTGGTGATTTTTAATATCACCACAAAAACCCATGTTACACAATTCTGTCAGATAGCATATTTCTTGTCCGGTTTGTTCTTGTTAGTTTACACAACTGTATCCCTTTCATCTTGTCTCTTCGTTTTCTTATACATGTTTTCTTTTATTTCTTCTAGCTCTATTTCACCCATTTCTCTTTCTCTTTCTTTATTTATCTTGTTTTCTTTTTCTATTTTATTCTGTCTTTTTCTTCTCTTTATACATATAATAATTAGCTTCAGTACTAGAACTATTATTATTATTATAGTCGCTACTATTATGATTTTCCCTATTATTAATCTATTCATTCTAGTAAACCAATTTATTACTGAGGAAAAACTCTTACCAAGTTTTCCCAATGCATTTTCAACCTCCAGTGGAACAAGTTCTTTGTGCAAATTTGTAATATTCTTTATATACTTCTGTATATTTTCACTTTTATCTGGAATGTAAGTGCAACAATGTTGGACTTTCAGCATTCCACAGACTCCACCCTCTTTTGCCAAAAGAATGTCAAGGGCAAGTCGATTTTGCATCACCATAGCTCTCATGGCAACCATTTCGGTATTTACCATCAAGAACCCTCCAGCAGTATCTGTAGATAAACGATCTACTACTGTTGATAACTTCCGAATTTTAAATGCATTCAAAGATATTCCCACTGCTGGTATCAATGCTCCAAAAATGTCACCTACTATTTCTGAAAAACTTTCCCTTTTTCTACGTGTAAATGTCTTTATCATTTCGTGTGTTCCCTTTTCTGCTCTATCTACATGAAAAATCTTTGGAAAGACCAGGCCTAAGTAACATGATCCATACCAATGGTCCGGCAACCTGTAATAAGCTCTGGTTACCGCAAATGTAATAGATCCCAGGAAATATTGGATCTTTTCCCCCTTTGAATCCCCAACCTCCTAAAATGTTATAATCGTCATGGCAATCACTGGAACCCACGAAATAGTTGTCATATCTTGTTCTATTTCTTCTAATGCACAACCTTCCCTGTTGGGGCCAATCCAGAGTCATAGCTGCATTTGTCTTTTTCTTGTCATGATTTTCTTCCTCAAACGCCCAAAGAGGTGTTTTTGTCTCTTCTATCACTTTTCTTTGAAATTTTACTCTTCTATCCTCGACCATTTCTAAAAATGTCTTTTCTTCATTCCTTAACTCACAGGTAAGGTTGTTTTTAACTATATCATCTAATGTTAGAATTTTATTTTCTATGAAAAATTCACCAAATGTTCTTGCCTCTTTCGCCTTGTTTAGTTCAGAAACTATAGGAATCTTTGCAAATATCTTATCTATATCAGTGTAATAATATTCTAATCTTCCTGTCTTGTAAAATAGACTTGCTAAAACACTACATGTTATTCCATACGTCAAAGGAAGGTGATGATAGGTCACACCTTCTGCAACAGACGCAGGCAATTGCATACAAACATAACAATCTCTTACATCCATTGTTTCTACATACTCATACAATAATTTAGTGAAAACATTCACCATTTCTAATTGGGGTTCCTGCAGACATCAAGAAACCTCTCTGGGACCAGATCTGCCCAAAATCATGAACCACTCCAAAGCCATATTGGCTATCCGTGATTACTGTGATTCGGACATTCTTTCCCAATTTGCATGCTTGAATTAGAGCAATCAACTCCGCTACTTGGGCAGAACGTATTCCTCTCAAACAAGATGCTTCCATTACAGCAGCTACTGTGCAAACTGCGTATGCTGCACTCAGAACTCCATCATTCGTTCTCAAACAAGAACCATCCACGAACAGAATATAATCTGATTCCTTTAAAGGCTCATCCCGTATATCGGGTCTCGGTTTTGTACAATATTCGAGTACATTCAGACAATCATGATCAACTTCATCCATTTCAATCACACTCTCTTCATCTGGCAATGATGTTGAAGGATTCACATTTATGCATCTGTCAATGGTGGCATTGTCTGCACTCAAAATTACTTTTTCATACCTAGTCAGCCGACTATGTGTCATATATTATATATATTGGGTTTTGGTTCTTGTCAAAAGAATTTCCACAGAATGAGGGACATATACTCTTAGTGGATATCCCATCACAATGCCTTCACTCTGCTCCAGACTTACACAAGTAGCAGCAACTGCTTTCAAACATCCAGGCAACGCTTTCGCTACTGGGTCTAAGACAGCTGAAAAATATGCAATGGGTCTTTTCATATTTCCGTGTCTCTGCACTAGGACTGAAAATGCACACCCATCTCTTTCACTACAATACAACTCAAAGTCTTTTTCATAGTCAGGCATTCCCAATGCCGGGGCTTCACACAGTTTTGTTTTTAGTTCTCTGAATGCTTTCATTTCCTCATCATTCATTTCAAAAGGATCTTTAACATCCTTCTTTGTCAATCTCTGTAATGGTTTTGCAATTAATGAAAATCCACTTATCCATTGTCGACAATATCCAACCATTCCTAGGAACATTCTTACTTCTCTCTGTGTCATTGGAGCTCTCATTCCTTGAATTATTTTTATTCTTTCAGTCGTTACCTTTCGCATTCCCTTTTCAATCTTATGTCCTAAATATTGGACCTCTTGTTGACAAAACTGCAATTTTGATGGGGATACCTTATGTCCTCTTTTTGCTAAATGATTCAGCAAAGCAATTGTATCATTAACACATGCTTCCTTTGTTTTTGATGCCACCAGTAGGTCATCAATATACTGAACCATCACAGATTTTTCTGGCATTTTTAAATCTTCCAATGATTTCTTTAAAATCTGATTAAAGATCGAGGGGCTTTCTGTATACCCCTGAGGAATTCGGCACCACGCCAAAATATGCTCTCCGAACCTGAACGCAAATAATGGCTGGCTATCTGGATGTAATGGGATAGAGAAAAATGCATGGCACAAATCAATAACTGTGTACCATTCTGCTTCGCGTGGAATCTGTTATAGAATTACAGCAGGCTTTGGTACTATCGGGCAGCAAGGCACAACAATTTTGTTTATCTTTCTCAAATCCTGTACAATTCTATATGTTCCATTCGGCTTTTTCAGTCCCATTATCGGTGAATTGCATGGACTGCTCATTATTTCTCTCAGAATCCCTTGTTCAATCATTTTATTTATTACCGGTGTTATTCCTTCAATTATTTCTGGTGTCAATTTATACTGTGGCATATTTGGGTAACTCGTTCCTTCTTTAACAGAGATTTTAACAGGGTCTACTCCTTTCATTAACCCTATATCTTCTCCCGTAAAATCCCACACTTCCTGTTTCACTGTTTCTTTCAGTTCAATTGGGATTTTCTCTACGTCAAATATGGGAAATAAATCATTCACTTCTGATTCTAAATTTACCATTGTCATTTTATATAATACATCTTCATCCGGGGTCTTAAATGCAATCCCATCTGGAGTACAATAGATGGTGCAATTCATTTTGCAAAGTAGATCGCGTCCTAATAGGTTCACAGGACTGCAATCACACACCACAAATCGGTGCATTTCACTGAATGGTCCAATCTTTACCTCCACTAATTTGGTAAGAGGCGCCTTAATTTGCTGATTCGAAACACCTACGACTTGGATATGTTCACCTGAGAGAGGAAGGTTTGGAATTTCCACTGACCTAACAGTAGAACGGGTAGCTCCAGTGTCCACAAGGAATGTTACATTTGCACCATTCACTTCTCCATCCACAAATGGACCTGCTTGATCTACCTCTAGAGTTGCGCCAAGCACGCACTCTTCTTCCTCTCCTAGGCACCGTCATAAACTTTCATCCGACTCATTCCCATCCTGTCGTAACCAGTATTGAGATATGGCAGCTGCGCGCAGCAATTGTGTTACCTGCTCTCCTCCGTAGAATCCTGTTTCTGCACTGTATTTCTGTGGATTAACACTCTTGGGAAGTGGTGGTTGAGGCACCTGACTTTGTTGGGTAACTACCTCACTCTGCACCTGTGGATTTAATGATTGATTTTCCGCATTAGTTTTTGGAGGGAATTTACACTCGTTTCTCCAATGTCCTAACTTTCCGCAGTTGTGGCATGGCCACTTTTTCTTTGCCTCTTCTATACTCATTTGACCTTTTCCTTTACCTATATTTGGTCTGGATTTAGTCTGTCCTGCCTCATTAACTTGATTATTCAATTGATCTTCTTGCTTTTCTGCAACTTTCACCTGTGCCCACATTGCTTTCTCTTTTAATTTACGCTGTCTACTCTCAATGTCATCACTGCAGTATTTAGCATATCTCAAAACCTCATCTACTGTGCTGTTCTGCCAACAAATCATATGTTGTTTAATCATTTCACTTATCTCTGGTTTCAATCCATAAACAAATCTATATACGAAATTACTCATATCCTTCTCATTTAGTGTCTCATAGCCACTATACTGTTTAAAAACTAACAGTAGTCTTTCATAATACGCGTGTACAGATTCTTTACTTTCCTGTGTGGTTCTGTCGATTTTTACCCAATCCGTTTCTTTGGGTGGGATTTTATTTTTCAAAAAGGTAATAACTTGGTCATATTTCCTCATCACTTCTGGTCCTGGCGCTCCTGTTTTAGCATCTCTTGGATATTCTACAGTTGGCCAATCAATAGTAATCTTACATTCTGTCCACAAATCAGCTGGTACTACTATGTCAAATAATCCATCCAAATCTATCCATAACACCTTTGAAACTTTAACAAACCTCTCCACTTGTCTGTACCATTCTACTGGTTTTTCTCTCAATTTTGGGAAGTCATTTGTAAATGACAGTATATCCTGTCTAGACCATGGGACATGCACATAACTACCTCCTGGAGTTTCTCTCATCGGGTACTCCCTTACAATTGATTCCTTGTCTGTCACCGCAAAAGCGAAAGACGCTTTATCTGTCGTTTTCTCATTCCTTTTAGTCCACCTGCTTCTCCATCTATCCACATCACCCCATTTTCTCAGCAAAACAATTAATTCTTTTATTTGGGTTAACCGTCCTGATGTTTTCAAATTTTCTATATCTTTCTCGCAAAAATCTACTCTATATGGTTTCTGCAAACTTCTCACTTTTACAAATTCTACTCCTAGTTCATTTGCTGTTTCTTCTAATTTGTCATGTAAATTTCTAGCTCTCCATGTAATGCTTTTACATAAGAACATTATCTCGTCATCCTGATAAGTTTTCAGTTTTTCTGTGCCAATTGACCCTAAGATCAATTCCTCCATGTCTATTTTTAACCTAATTACATCTAATGGTTTTTGATTCTGTCTCTTTCGTTTTCAGAGTTTTCATCCATTCATTCAATTCATCCGGAGTCGGACCTACAGGTGTACTATTTAATTCTATCCAATTTTTACTTCTTTCTGGTGTCTCTGATGCAGACTCAGTTCCCATAGGTATCCTCCTAAACTCATTCTCATTTACCGTCAAATTAGTAGGTGGGCTTGGTCTATATGAACTGACCAAATTTCTTGCACCTTCATTGTCTAATTCCATCCCTTCTTTCCTTCTTTGCAAGTTTGGATTCATAGGAATGACTAAAGAATGCTCTTCTATTTTCTGATTCTCAAAAACTGGTATTACTGGACCTATCGTCACTGGTACAGTTACAGCTTCCATATTCATTGTTAATTCTCTTATCTTTTCAGTCAATTCTCTTGTGGTTTTTGCTAATTCAGTTGTATTGTCACTTTCAATCTTCTCGTTTTGTGGGGTTTTCAATTGATCTTGTGACCTATTTATCTCATATCCCCGTTCGGGATTTTTATTCCTCCCAGTTTCCATTGGCGGTGCATTAGGTGTCACCACCGCAGAATTCTGTTGGTATGGAGGTGGGTTTCTGTTTAAAATATCTTCCAGCAATTCATCTTCCGTCTCACTACCACCATACCCATACTTTTCAGTAACCAAATGTTTCTTTTTCTCTGTACACTTTCTCTTTGCTTCTTCCTCAACTGTAAAAGCTGGCAACAAACCTCATGTCATATTAGCATATCTCCAACGCTTTATTCTGTCCTCATGATTCACTCCCCACAACCTTCCGGGCACAAAATCATGATTCTTTAATCCTCTGAATCTTTCTCGTTCATACATCTCATCTTCCCATTCACTTAAAGCTTCAAACTGTGTTGGTCTAGGTTTAGGTTCAAGCATCGTCATCTTCTCCCTCAAATTCCGAAGTACAGCTACACTAAATGAACCATTCTCAGGAAATGCTAATACTCCATCATTTTGAGTATATTTAGTCCAATTTTCTAACCATATGCAGGTATGATATCCGTACTTCAGCATCATATGCGAAGCTGGTGATTTCGGCGGAGGAATTAATTGTCCCTCTCTAGTCACTACCTTTTTGTCTTTCTTTAAAAAGTTCTTAATTTTCGCCATCCACGACGTTTTCTCTCTTCCATACTCATAATAAGCCATAATTCACAATCTCTTTCCTTTCTCAAAAGTCCGCAATTCAACACTGTTCTCTATGCGTTATTCGGACCTATCCCAGCGCGACTCACACCAACGCTCCAATCCTAAGCTTCTACGTCACTGCTTATCCAACCACTCCTAGCGCGTCTCACACCAACGCACCAATCAGAGCGTCTTCTGTATAACTAGTGCACTGTCCAATCCCAGCGCGGCTTTTGTCTACGTCAGTTCTGCTCCTGACCCCTCCTTTACAAAATTTATCGGCAATTTATTTTTCAACAGTTCTTTGTTAGTTACAACATTAAAAACACATTTCCATTGTCTGATTTCGCTAACAAAAGTGACAGTTTTATTCTAGCTCGCAAGAATACAGTTTCGTTCGATAAGTGTAGCACTTCCATCTACCTTACCCTTCTTTCAAGCAAGGGGTAAACCCGTTTCTCTGGGGATAAAACACATGTGGAGACTACACTGCTCCTGAGAATTAAGGCCAGAGTTTCACAAGAAAACCGGTTGCTATTTCACTCACACACCTTTTATACAGAATATGTCCCTATCATAATACAACCTGTGTTATCACCAATATGAACTCAGACAATGCACTATTCCATGTGACTTCTCTTGTCACACGTGTCCACTTCCTACTTCCCGGAAGCTTCAAAACCTTTGACTTACATATAACGTGATACCATACAACATGAAGTGTTATACATTAAAAAAATAACCAATAATCAATAATCACCAAACTAATCTATAGTAACCATAACTCTGCTACCAAGAAATCTGATCCAGCGCTATCAATAAAATGTCTTCTCCTATATGCTTTGGACGTCCAGGTACAAATATCCCTCTTTCCACAACTATATCCATATGACGGTGGGGCCCATAACACCGCATAAACATTCACTCTCTCATATATTCCCTGGATTTCATCCATTTTTACTTAGGAGAAAACAGTTAATGATTTGCTGGAAGGAGACGGGATACCTTTTAAAACGACATAATACTTCTCAAGCTTTAAGGTATTCCGCTCATTGGTCGATGGACCAACTAGTAGGAATCAGTTGATGGTGATTAAGACCAGCTCAATCACTATAAACCTTTAAACATTTACATTTATCATTGAGCTAAAGAACCACAGACTCATTGATTTAAAGATAATAAAGTTTATCTAATTTTTAGTAGCATGAATAGGTTTCAAATTTATTATTCAGATTATTACATTTAGCATCATTATAAGAATAAATTGAAATTGCAATGCATACCTAGTAGATGGAAAAACAAAGTTCGTCACAGCAATGAATTCAGATCACAGCATAGAACTCCCGAAAAACTGTCTATCTGTCCTGAAATACAGGCCTTCTCGACGGACCACCTATAGGGTGTTTCCCGCCACAATCCCGTTCTTTTCCCCTTTAGTATTTTAAGAATAAAAAGGTCTAATAGTATTAAAATGGAAAATCTATTAAAAGCAAAAAGGTTCTCCAGCAGCAGCGTCTCGTGCTCAATCAAAAATATAAAATAGCAGTAGCGTTTCAGTCTCCCGCTTCAGAACCCCCCTCCCTAAGAGTAGGTCTTCTTATACCCTAATACTAGCTTACTAAGTGAAAATGTTACATCTTTGTGGGCGAGATTCTCTCTAATTGGTCCATTTGGGGTCAGTATACATCTCATTATGAATATCCTTGCTCCAACCAGTTCTTTGTGGAAAGTTCATACTTCTGTCGTTTCTCACGGGTTCATGACATTACCCATCCGCACATTGGTCTCAATCTGTATCCTTTTCTGATACTTTAAGTTGAACAGTTCATTGTTTATTCACATATTCACTGCAACTTCTCACGCTTTTCGCTATGTCCTTCTTTGGCACACGTTTGTATAATAAGGTCATCGCAGCCTTGACCACGCTTCCATCCTAGGCTTTGGGACGGTCACATGATCCCTTTGTTCACAGCCTTTCTCACTTTCAGAACCCACTTCGCGCCTGCGTACTCTAGCTTGTTTGCCATGGCAGCCATTTTTACATCGCGGCACAACAGGCCTAAGCGAACTATTATAAAGATAAACAGAACATAGTTAAGAATAAAGAATATAAGCCTTTTCGTTTCCCTCCCGTCATTCTACGTACCCCAATTAAGTATTACCTAGCAAAAGCGACATATAAAGCCATTTCTTACTTACCAACCGCTTTACTTTGCCACTACACAGTTTATTTCCAAGCACAAATCATGCATTTATTATTCTAATTAGTACGCAAATTATTAGGCTTATTTTATCCACGTTAACAATTGTAAGTAAATTAGTTTGCACGGATATAGCGTGTTACCCATAACCCTTTTCATGACACATACATGGTTGGTTATTTACTGAGACGAACCTGTGTGTTAATTATTCAACAAAAATATTAGGAGGTTAAAAAAAATTCGTTTACCCTGCTCCATCAGGCGGAACAGCATACTACGCATATTTGTGGATGGGACACATATATCTAACTACCCACCCTCTGCAAGCAAATATACAAGAGTCAACACAGCCTACCTGTACAGGTGTTCTGCAATGCAGGTGTCTCGTAACATACATCGTGCTAAACAACCACCTTACTAGAGGAAAGCTTGATGCTGGTTATCTATTGGGTAGGTCACACATTTTCATTTAAAATAATGACCTGCCATGCAACAGGCATGCACACTTTGTATTATCTATCTTACTGAAATAGGTGACATAGGCTATGCACTCCATCCCTGACTCCTCACACTGTACTTCAATGCCCTAGTCCGAGAGACAGAAGCTCTAACAGAGCACAAAGACAAACACACTCAACTGTGGAGCGAACATTTGACCTACTGAGAGGAAGATTCAGATGTCTGCCCAAGAGTGCAGAGCCATCGCTGTATAAGCCATAGACCTCATATAAAACCATAGCCTGCTGTGCAGAGCCGCACAGCATTGCAAACTAGAAAAGGTATCCCCTCAGTATCTGGTGATGATTCGGATGATTAAGATCTCCCCACCCCCCGGCACCCTTCCGCTCTCCACACCTGGCTCTAGATGCATTCAGGGCTCCAGAAGGAAGGATGCATTGCACAGACATCACAGACAACTCTAAGGTAAATGCTACATATGCTAGATACAAATATCACTGACTAATACAGCCACATTATATTAGTAACAACATAACGACATGTCCTGTTTATTCACAGGTATATATTTGTGATAAACAAAAAAGAGCAGCCAGCCATGGCATGTACTCAATGATGTAAAGAACTGAGAGTAAGCAAGAAATGTACACACTATAACAAACAAGCATTTGCAGTACAATAGGTCTCGCATTTGTGAGAGTTTGAGCTATTGGCATTGTAAATAACAATGCCTTTTATTTATGTGCTTTGAAAAGCTGCTAGCAGTGCGTAAACATGCACTTTGTACTTATAGTCCTTGCTTACAAGAAGCAAGGCTGGCAGTGAAAGAAGTTCAGTTACTGGCAGCCTTGCTTTTCCTAAGCAATGACTACAAGTGCAAAGTGCGTGTTTACGCAACGCTTGAAGGTTTTCAAAACACATAAATAAAAGGCATTGCCATTTACAATGCCAATAGCTCAAACTCTCGCAAAGGTGAGACCTATTGCATTGCAAATGCTTGTTTAATGCTTGCATAGCTTTACTGTGAGGGGGTAAATCCTCCGAGAACGAGCAGAGAGGAGCCACTGTTTGTCAAGAAGGTGCTGTTTAATAGAGACCTGCTTTCCTCACCCGATGGATTAGGATGTTTTAAAGCAGTAGACCGTCAGTCCTATCCAGCAATGAAATTCAGCAACCTTTTGTCCCAAACACTGCTTTCAATAATTCTAAACGGTCTTCGGAGACAATCATTATTACAGGATATGCTCCTAAGAGTAGATAAATGAAACTCAGGCTGCCAGCCTGCATAGCGCAAAAGGGACAGTTCCAGCCAAAAATATTAAGGGGCCTGGAGCTTTATTGACATTTACATCAAAAATAGTAAGCAATGAAAGCAGCTTTTGTAGAGAGCTTTACATGCAACGTGCTTGGAATATGCTGTGAATTGAAATATAGAACTCCTGATAAGCAATTTACCTTCTGTCAGTCTTGAAGGAGCCAGGTTCCACATTCTAGACTTACTCTGGAACGGCTGGTCGATGGCTCTTTGTTACCTGCTTAAAAGTGTGGAGGGGAGAGAAAATTATTTACCAATTTTACTTTGCAGTTCCTATGAACCATGACTCCAAAGAATCACAGACTCCCGATTTAAAGTTTAGTTATTTTTTATAAAGCCAAGAACAGTTGGACATACAGACACCTCAAAACGAGGGTGTAGAAATATATTGGAACTAATACAAAGCCAAACCTACAGGTAAAGTTAAGACGATGTAACAAACACAGAATAACCAATTCCAGAATCAAGACGCAGAATAAAGCTGCACCCACATCGAGGGTCTTCTTCATTGGAGGTTCGTAGGTAAAAAGCATTATTCTGTCCCTACACAACTGCTATCGTGACATCCCTACTTAGCATTCCCCAGGCAAGTTCAGAAAAGGTGCCAGCACATGAAGGCTTCCTAAGAAGTACACTCACTTTGAATGGGTCAAGTAGCATAAAGCTACAGTGCTCGTTCTAAGATGCTCTCTCCTCTCAAGGTACAGCCGAAGTCCCCCGGGCTCTGTCCCTAACCCCAACACAAGAGTCATAGGACACACCCATCATCACATCACCCGATCATCCCATCCAGCCGGACACTTCCTCGTACGTAAATTTACATCCAGCAACGGTGTTCTCAGGCTCTTGCTCGATGACCTTGATTCCCAAGCCTTCTCCAGTGAGAAAGAACACTGTCCCACATTATCAGTATCGCTTGCTCAAATGTATCCTCTACTCCCTAAGTTTAGCTCCTAAAACAAAAGCGTTATTCTAACTACCAAGGATGAATTTTTTCACCTGCAACAGAAACGTGAGAAAGAACAGATTCTGCATTCACATGAATTTTGTGAATAAACCCATCTAGAGAGCACGACAGGGAAAAATACACGAGGCCTACAGAATTCGGCTAACATAAGAAACAACATGAAATTACATTAAGCACACATATAAGTGATCATTATTTACTGTGCACATTTACATCAAAGCGTTACAGTGCAAATAAATTATTTCTCGTTAGTCGCATGTAAAACTCAGCACATTAAGACTTTTCATAAGATGGCACACGATTACAATGTTGATTTCTCCAAGTTATACGAAAATGTCTATCACTTCACTTATAAGTTATTACATTGCACGAAATAATAACCAAAATGTTAATATGACAAAGGAATATATGTGTGGGTGCGAACTACTCGTGATTATAATGCACCCCTTCCAATGTAAGAGCACAGTCGTGCTCTATCAGTCTCCATACGCTTGAAGCATTATGGGGCACTTGCTGTGATGGCCGATTTAAAGCGGCACATGTGTACCGTTTGGATGAAAGATTAAATGCAATTTGAGGCAGGAAGTAACAGGTTGTGCAGTGGCATTCATAATGGCCAATGTTGTCATCTGCAGGATGACATCGCGGCAGGTAGGTGGCTCTGCTGTGATTGGTTCGTGGAATCAGACGCCATTCAGTCTAATGAAGAGTTGACGGCGGTTCTAATGAGCAGAATGCGAGACAGCACTGGATTACGTGCATTCGTCTGACTTCCTTGTTGACATTACATAGATGACTACAATGCATTTATTCGAGAAATGTGTTTGCAGCTATTTGAGATGGGGCAGTCTACTGCATTGTCATGACAGCTAAGGACAAAAAATGCGTCTGCCGAGAATTAATGTCCATGTTTCCATTGTGCCTTACAAGGATGGTTCCACACCTCTGACAAAAATGTTTTTTTATATGCATATTTAATATTTTACTATTTATTTGATCATTTCTAATAAGCAAATATTTCAGGAACATAGCGCAACAGCTACCGGACAGAAAGTGCCAACTGCAAGGTAGTTAAAATAATGTATTGGGGAAATATGTCGAACAGAGCATTGCTCAGTGAAACAGCCTGAAAGCCTAAAATTATGTTAATAGCCTATACAATACAAGAAGTCCCAAGACGTGGTAAAAATCACCTTTATAGGCAGCCACTTCCAGCCAATTCTCCCAGTGCCGCTCTTCCGAAATCCACCGTGTAGCTGAGATAGTTTCCAAACTGTGCAGTAAAATGAGGCAGGTGAATTTATGGGCAAGGGGGTGTCACAATGTTAGGATTGAGAGGACTGCAGAAGCTGAAGCCTTAGCAGCCCCTTCGGCAAGCCCCCCTGCAAATCTCAGTTACTGCAGACACTGCAGTGGGCATGGATGCTGTACAATCCACCGACTGTTAGCTGCCTTGATGCCTTGCTCTTCTCCCCTCCCTGACGCTCCTAGAACTTGAGGGAAAAAAATAAAGGCGCTGCCACCAAAGTTAAAGCTAAAGCGTGGCGCGCTTCAAAATAAAAAATCATAGATTGTTTTAATAGTTACGTTGGGCGAGCAGCTAAAGCATGGTGCACTGCAAAAAAAAAACATTGATTGTTTTGAAAGTTACATTGGGCAAGCCGCGCATAACAAAAGAAAAGGCGTGTGGCCGCCATTGTTAAAGATAAAGCCATTCCGAAGCTTCAAAATGAACACGTTTGTTTTGTTGAAGTAGTTCCCAAATGAACATGTACAGTAAGGAAACTGTACTCAGCTGGTGCTCCTGATTGAAAAAAGGAAGTGATGTATCGGGAGCACCAGCCAATGAGGAGCCACCAAAGAAGAGCGACAGCAGGAGTGAACCAATTTATAAACAGCAGGCGGGATTACACTCCCAACATTGAATACAGCAGGACTTGCAGACAGAGCATGCGCGCTGCCTAGGCTCGACCTAGAAACAAAAAGGTAATGTATGTAAAAAAAATGCCTCTTCTTCCCTCTGCCTACACTGACACTCTCTGCAGATGCAGTTTTTTTTATTTGGGTGAGTTTTATATAGCGCAAACTTAACCTGAAGGTATCAGAGCGCTTTACAGGAGCACCAGTTGCGTTACAGACGAACACATTCATTTTGTTAGGCACAGGGAGACTAAGTGATTTGCCTAGAATCACAGGTTGTTGAGCATCCCTGCCGAGATTTGAACCGGGTTCCCCAGCTTCGAGGTCAACCGCTCTAGCCGTTAGCCCTTTCAGTCTCAGCACTTCAGCTCCTCGTAGTTTTTGGGCAGAGGTACTGCTGCGACTAGAAGCCTCCATGCTTGCTGCAGCAACTACTTCCTCCACTGTTGAAATGCGGAATGTCTGCAACTCCTCCAATACCTTAGTCACCTGCACTAACCCCCAGGGCACATCCCCACTGTAAAGGTACATCTCTACTTCACAGATTACCATGTGCTTAGCTAGCAAAGTGGTTGAACTGGCTGCCTGGTTCACTGCCCTATCAAGCACATCTATCCTAGTAAGTTGTGTCTACCTAGGTGCTCTTGACCCATCCTTCAGTGCACTCCTCAGTGCAGCAACTGCCTCAGTAAAGGCCGACAGGTGACATGAGATGGAACTGTATCCCTCGCTGATGGCCCTATGCCAGTTCCTGTATTTGTTTACTTTTGCCACCAACCCTCCTACTAGTGACACCTACGCCCTTTAATTATTGGCATTGCACACTCCGCGTAGATGTTTGTTTCACCAGGAATGTGGCTCGTATTGGAACAGCTCCATCTTCTCCAAGGTCAGTAGTGCCTCGTCGCCTCACTGCCTGTGGACATCTACTTGACAGTCTGCCTCTCGGTTGCCTAGCATGGAATACTGCCTGTGGACATTGTTGTGGTGGAGACTTTCCAGTAGGTTGTGTGAGTTGGTGTGGCCGTCAGACTACTCTTGATCCTGTGGGTGTATCCTGTGGTGCTGTGATGGTCCTGGGTGGATTTCACGAAATTCCATGTCCTGCTGTTCTTTTTCCCTGCTTTTTGCCTCTACTTTCTGGACCATTAAAATGTCTTTCAGGAAAGGTACTGCTTTGTTTCATTACATTGCGTTATTGATTGAAACATGTTGACTAGTAAGTGGGATGATCTTATACTGCTAGAATGATTGGCTAAGCACCACTATGCGTTTCTACAGTCTCATCATATGCTGAACAGGATTTTATGGGTCCATAATAGTACCTACGCACACTCGATTTGGGTGTGTCTGGCCTCTTTTCTCTTACAGCACACTTGTTACTGAGGGTTTCCACTTACCAGTGGATGCAGGCAGTGGTGCAGAGGTATCAATGCTGCAGCTTCCTGATGCGGCCTCGGGTGATAAGGCGGATTTAATCATCTCATCATGGGAGCTGATGGCGGTTCAGTTGAAGGGCCGCCTCCGGTACCTCCAGCCTTGTCACCTTCTCCTCTGTTCGTGCATGCAGGTCATAGCACCTTTTATGTATGTTTCATCAATGGTTCCATGGGTGACACCCGCAGCATTAATCCTCTCTTGTATGTTTCGCCAGATCCTCCACTTGTTAGATTTGAAAACAGCTAATGATATTTTTTCCAAATAAAGATGAATTATCATTGTAAGCCACAGATTCCTTTTTCAGAATCTCAAATCCTTTTTACTGAATTTGTGTTTTCATTTTCTGCCACCATCCTCCCTCTGTGGGTCCTGAGTTGCCGCTGTGCATTTGGATGGTATTATTGCTGTCTCGTGGGCTCTACTGAGCACGTGCTGGTCTACACACTGGTTGTGATGTCATTTAGCCAGTTACTTCCAGAGCAGGAGTCACAATTTGTGTCTCTCTGAATCGCAGTTGGTGATTTGGTATTTTTAGAACTCCAATTCCTTCCAAATGGCCACTTGGTAAAGACGTTCGTGAGGATTTGGATTCCTGATTTGCAATTTGCGATTCAGTATGTGTCGCTATTTCCATGTGAACATGTTCTTCCTTCGTTCATCGGGCCCCAAAAGGAAAACAGAAGTGCATACCATTCAGATGTGTTTCATGAGTACAGGGCTGCATTCAATGTAGATTGGGCTCTGGTATGCACCGCAGATTGCCTTGAGTGCAGATTGGGCTGGGGCAAAATATGGGAAGGCATAAAATGCATCTAGTGAGTGTCTATCACAGCTCCTCAAATTCAGATTTGGAACGTTGGATACAGTACTGGCTTGCAGGAAGTGAAGGTTAGATATATGGTGTTGAAGAGCACAGTATACATACGGGGTTTGGGACAATAATGCAAGAATACATACAATTCAATGCGTGTATTGTAGCACAAAGACAATGAAAGTGCAAGGATTTGGAATGTTTGTATAACTTAGCCTTGACAAGGCCGAATATGGGTTTTTCAAACGCCTTTGCCTCATATGGCAGATTTACATACATGTAATGGATGGACAAGGTACATTTAAAAAAGAATGTTGTCAACATGAACGCAAAAATGGCAAAGGAAAGTCTAGGACATCAAATGACGGGGTTGGTGCAAACTGAAATCTTGTCACTTAAGCTTCTTTCAGGCAGCTCGGCTTTTCCTGAAGTCTTTTCAAGGTTGAATTGTTTTCCAGTGAGAAGTATCCTCACGCCTAAAAATGTCAAATATGAGATATGGGCAGAGTAAACAGGGGACATTCATCTAAAGCGCACATCAATAATGTTCTTGTTTTCTGAGTGATGTATACTGCATGTCCAATGTATGGTGTAAAAACCATATACATAGTATGATCATTTATCTGATTTGGAGTTTTGTAAAATGAGGGCCATGGGTTTGCGTAAGGGGATGGTCTTGGAAATTGTCTAGCAATGGGCAAGAGATGAAAAAAATCAATTTATAGGGAATTCTCCAGACATGGCCACTAGCTCATCCCTTACTGCATGGCAGTCCTAGGTAGAAAAACATCAGTGGAGATAGCCCTATTCTAAATAGGTTGCAACGACCGCCATTGTGATCTTCTGGCCCTGTGGGTGGTAGGCCTCCAGGTCAAAGGTCGAATGGCAGAGTCAGCTGAGGATCCTTGGTTGAAAACCTGGCCCTTCCCATGCCTCTAACAGGGGCGTGAAAGGCACATCTTTGTCACCAGTGTGTGGCTCTGCTGCCACTCCTATCACATAACTTAACAGAGACCCCCACAGTTTCTAAAGTCATTTCTCTGGCCTGATATCAAGGTTATTAACTTTAATTACTCAGCCAAACTGTAATTAGGGTTCAAACCTACTGATGATTTCTGGAGCAAGCCTTGACTACTCTACCTGGCTACTCTTGAGGAGAGTAGCGTAAAAAAGTAGTAATTGGGCTATCCAGTTGCAGTGCAAACCAGAAATAAATGCCTCAGTTGTAGTGCTTATAATTTTGATCCATGGCAAAAACGGACCATATCCAATTTGTGCCACGCTTCCTTCCTTATGTTATAAGAAACAGACACAAATCAGGTTACAAATCACTTGCTGTTTTCAGACTGTTAAATAGAGAAAAATCGCTTTGGTTCAGTTTTCAAATTTGAAAGAAGGTGCTAGCTTTACACCAGTTCACTTTGGGCCTTGTGTACAAAAGTATTTTGTCCCCGCAAGACATGTGATTCACAAAAAATTCAGGGTTTGCGACCACAAAACACTTTTTAAAAATGTGTCCACATCCTTTTATGAGTCGGAAAATTGTTTTCAAATTGTAAAAAGACTTTTGCAATTGATTATGAACCGCAAATAGGAGGGAGAGTGAAAAAAAAGCGTCCCCGTTCTATTTGGGGTTTGCAATAGAATGTATACATTGTTTGAGATGGCCCCAGTAACTGTGCAGGAATTAGCTAACCATGGACCAGGTGGATGGAGCACGTCATTGTAGGCAAGTAGTTCATACTTCTAAGAAAGCCCCCTCTGCTTCAACAGGAGTGCATCATTCACTGGCACTGTGTTCACCCAGGGGGCAAGCAATGGCGGAGTCTTACGGATAGGGCCCTTAAGGATGTCCCTTTCTCATTGAAATGTCTGTGTCCATTACATTTGCACCACTAATGTTGAACTGCCTAAGAGGGAGGGACGGAGGGAGAAAGCAAGAATGGATTTTATTCTGTCTGTGGCCTTTGACATGATTGATCACCAGATTCTCCTGCAACATCTGCAGAAACTGCTTATTAGGGTTGCGGCACTGGAATAGATTGAGGGCCCAATTTAGAGTTTAGCGGACAATATACTCCATCGCAAATGTGGTGGCGTTCCCTCCTCCGTCAAACACTCATTTCCCCTACCTCAGTTCGAGATGGGAGGACCTCAAATATTCCCGAGATGGAAAGTCTGATGGCTACATCAATGGACTACTTCCTCTTGTGGCCCAACAGAGAAGGGGTCATCAGACAAAGGACATTACACCACCCATCCTATTTAAGGTAGATGATGTAATGTCTTTTTTACCAGTCCACCACTGCCAGCAAAAACATGGCCATTAGGGACAAGAAAAGATAAGATGATCCGCTACACCCTGACAGAATACTCCCAGGTTGTAAGGGGGATTCGTTTTCCGTTTTTCTCAGGAACAAACGTACGCTTTGGGAGTTTGTTTCTGAAAAACAAAAACTTTGTAGAAGTTTGGTGGGCATCGAAATAGGCAGAAGCCATCCACCAAACTGTTAGCACACTAGAAGAAACCACTGAAACAGTGGTCCCTTTCAATGTACAGAGATGATCTCGGGGCCAGCGGTTATCATTAAATTTGCAGATGGAGTACAGTTGCGCAGTAGCGGTCGGTGGTGGGAGTGCCGCCGGGTGCTGACTGAGGCGGGGAGGGCAGCGTGGGGATAGTAAACTACGGATTACGGGCGATTACAGGTAAGTACACATATAAATAAATAATACGATTTCGTTCTCGCGCTGCATCACATTTGGCGATGCAGCGCGAGAAACGAAATTCGTTTTATTTATTTATATGTGTACTTACCTGTAATCGCCCGTAATCCGTAGTTTACTACCCTCACCCTGCCCCTCCCCGCCCCACGTCAGCGCCCGGCGGCACTCCCACCACCGACCTCTACTGCAGTTGCGATGTCAGAGGTAATGCCTTCTGGGTTCACTGACACAACATTGATGTAAGAAATATTGATGTAAAAAATATTGAGTTAAAAATATAGACAACAAAAATATCGACTCGTATACTTAAACAGGTAAGTACAAAAATATGGACAAAAAATATCGATGTTAAAAATATAGATGTATAAAATATCGACTTTATATAAATATAAAATAAAATAATATATATTAAATATTAAATATAATTTTAACAAATATAAAATAAATGTAATATACATTTTAATTAAATCTAACAAATAAACTTAATTAAAAAAATAAACACACAAACATAAAAATGTATACATATATATTTACTTTAAAACAATTAATAAACTATTATTTTTAGTTTATGTTAAAAGTTTAAAATAATATAAAAAATAACAATATATATTAGGGATTTAAAATATAAAAAAACAAAAATCTATAATAAATTAAAACATTAAACTATTAAAAAATATTTCAACTTAAATTTCACAATACAATCAGTGCAACAGTAGGGAAAGTGTTGAATAGCTAAGGGGAAAAAATTACTATTCCCACTCCAAAGAGTGCAACATTAGGGAAAGTGTTGGATAGCGTAGGGGTAAAAATTACTATTCCCACTCCAAAGAAAGCAACAGTAGGATAAGTGTTGGATAGTGGAGGGGTAAAAAATTCTATTCCCACTCCAGTGAGAGCAACAGTAGGGAAAGTGCTGGATAGCGGAGGGGTACAAATGACCATTCCCACTCCAGTGAGTGCAACAGTAGTGAAAGTGTTGGATAGCGGAGGGGTAGAAATTACTATTCCAACTCCAGTGAGTGTAGCAATAGGGAAAGTGTTGGATAGCAAAGGGGTAAAATTTACTATTCCCACTCCAGTGAGAACAACAGTAGAGAAAGTGTTGGATAGCGGAGGGGCAAAAATTACTATTCCCACTCCAAAGAGTGCAACAGTAGGGAAAGTGTTGGATAGCGGAGGGGTAAAAATTATTATTCCCACTCCACTGAATGCAACAGTGGATAAGTGTTGGATAGCGGAGGGGTAAAAAATTGTATTCCCACTCCAGTGAGTGCAACAGTAGGGAAGGTGTTGGATAGCGGAGTGGTAAAAATTACTATTCCCACTCCAAAGAGTGCAACAGTAGGATAAGTGCTGGATAGCGGAGGGGAAAAATTACTATTCCCACTCCAAAGAATGCAACAGTAGGATAAGTGTTGGATAGCGGGGGGAAAAATTACTATTTCCACTCCAAAGAGTGCAACAGTAGGGAAGGAGTTAGATAGCGGAGTGGTAAAAATTACTATTCCCACTCCAAAGAGTGCAACAGTAGGATAAGTGTTGGATAGCGGAGGGGTAAACATTACTATTCCCACTCCAGTGAGTGCAACAGTAGGGAAAGTGCTGGATAGTGGAGGGGTAAAAATTACTATTCTCACTCCAGTGAGTGCAACAGTAGGGAAAGTGTTGGATAGCGAAGGGGTAAAAATTACTATTCCAACTACAGTGAGTGCAACTATAGGGAACGTGTTGGATAGCAAAGGGGTAGAATTTGCTATTCCAACTTCAGTGAGAGCAACAGTAGAGAATGTGTTGGATAGCGGAGGGGCAAAAATTACTATTCCCACTCCAAAGAGAGCAACAGTAGGGAAAGTGTTGGATAGCGGAGGGGTAAAAATTACTAATCCCACTCCGGTGAGTGCAACAGTAGGGAAATAGCTGGATAGCGGAGAGTTAAAAATTACTATTCCCACTCCAGTGAGTGCAACATTAGGGAAAGTGTTGGATAGCGGAGAGACAAAACTTACTATTCACACTCAAACAGTTAAAACAAAAATAAAAAATATCAAAACAATTTAAAAAAATCTTAAAAATAAATAAACAATATTTAAAAAATCAAATATATTAAAAAGACAAAAAGAAAACATATTATAATATTAATTACATATAACAAAAACCTACAAATAATATATAAAATAAAATAATAAATACATTTAAAAAAATAATTTTAAACTAGAAAATATTTATGAACAAAACAATTAATTAATAATTAATAATTAAAATAAATGTATTTATTTTATTTCCTACCCTATAACACCACACCAATAACAAAACACTTCAACATTTTTAATTAAATTGACTTCCATAATTAACATAATTAATAATCAATTTAAAAATATTGATAATAAAAAAAACATTAAATGACTACACACCCTTTAACACTATAATATCCTCAGCACACACCTAAATTAAATTATAAATTAATAAAACATAATTAAAACTTATTTTTAAATTAAAAACTATTACTATTAACAACTAGTAATAAAGTAATTAAAATGTATTTAATACCCACCCTTTACCCCTTTCAAAGTAAAAACAACACACAAAAAATAAACAATTACCCAAAATAAATATAAAATAATTAACATTAATTAACAACTATATAGTAATTAATTAAATACAAATTACTTCCCACCCTTTACTCCTATAAACACCACAACACACACCTAAAATTAATTACACAATTACCATAATTAATTAATTAAAATTCATTAACATCCAATTATTAATTCATCAATTAAAAATAAGTTGCTTCCCAAACTTTACACCTATAAACACCACAACACACACCTAAAATTAATTACACAATTACCATAATTAATTACCAATGAATTAATTAAAATTAATTAACAACCAATTATTAATTCATAAATTACAAATAAATTACTTCCCACCCTTTACACCTATAAACACCACAAAACACACCTAAAATTAATTACACAATTACCATAATTAATAACCAATTAATTAATTAAAATTAATTAACAACCAATTAGTGATTCATAAATTAAAAATAAATTAGTTCCCACACTTTACACCTATAAACACCACAACACATACCTAAAAGTAATTACACAATTACCATAATTAATTACCAATTAATTAATTAACATTAATTAACAGCCCGTTATTAATTAATTAATAAATTACTTCACACATTTAACACTATAACATCTCAATTAAACAAATATTAATAAATAAAAAAGAATCAAAAAATTTAATATAATTAAATTACTTCCAACCCTATTCCCCTATAATCCCACAACCCACTACGGAACTAAAAACACAAAATTCTAATAAAAAAAGTTCATAACTACTAAAAACTTAACACAAATATTAAAAATACAAACAATTCTTATACAAAAAAACATACAACACATACATATAAAATATATACTAAAATACATAACATTTATTAAAAAATGATATTTTTAACAACTATATTTTTGCAAACGATATTAAAGACTTCGATATTTTTCAAATCGATATTACTTACCTTAAGTCGATATTCTTGACCACGATATTCTTGCTGTCGGTGTTTCTGGACCACGATATTAATGACTCGATATTTGTGCAACTCGATATTTTTTACTCGATATTCTGTCTCTGCACCACCCTCTGCAATCCCGCAGACACTACTCTGACCATCAAACCCTAAATCAGGCCCTGAGTCTTTTCTAACATACATAAGTTCATTCGAGTACCTTCATGTCTCTGCTGTAGCCAAGCCCTATATGTGTGGCACAGGGGTCCTCTCATCTCTTCATCAACTAAGGGGCAGATTTACAAGCCCCTTGCAACACATTTGCGCCGCCGTTGCGTCACTTCTGTGACGCAGCGGCGGCATAAACCATGCGCCACGTTGCAACTTATTTACAACGTGACGCATCTAGGCAGATGCGTCACGTTGTAAAGCACTGCGCCACATGAAACCTGCGTCAGGTTTCATGTGGGCGTTCCATCGCAGCGTGGGCGTTCCGTCGCAGGAAAGCCTCGTAAAACTGACTCAGTGAAATCTACAAGATTTCACTGAGTCTGTTTTACGACGCTGCTGCATCAAACCCTTACGCCTGCTTGAAGCAGGCATAAGGAGTAACGCACCAAATTAAGTATGGGCGGCCCCTGTGCATTGCTGGAGCTGCGTCGCGCTTGCAACACGACTCCAGCAATGCACCGCCCTTAAACCACAAGATGCGACACGCATCTGCCTATCCTTGCGCCACGGTGCGCCGCATTGTAAATGCGACGCATCCGTGGTAGCGCAAGGAGAGAATTGCGTGTCGCATCTATTCTGGCGCATCCCTGCTGATTTGCAGAGATGCGCCAGACCTTGTAAATATGCCCCCTTATCTTTACTTCAACACCTCTTGACTTCTCTTCTAAATGTGTGACAATGATACACACTTTTGTTGAATTTCAAGAAAAGAGAAAGCAATGACACCCAATGACGATGTTGATGCATGAGCACAAGCTGGCTTAAATTCACTCCTTCCAAATCTGATAATCTTTCACTGAATGCGCCACCGCTATTTGGAATTCAAGCCTGTGGCCCTTATCGATGGGGCACTGCTCAGAGGTAAGCAGACATCTTGCGTCTTCACTGATTATGAAACAAGATTAACCGTCGAACTCGTGAAGTTTCCAGAGCCTGTTTCATCACCTGCGAGTCCTGAGACGAGTGGCAGCTTCTTAAATCATATGCAGAAATGTTTAGAGAGCTTTCACTGTCGTTCGGACCTCTGCAATTCTGTCGACGTCGGGCTTCCAGAAAAATCCATGGAAAGGCTTCACAATATTTAGAATTTTGCTAGCCCAGTTCTTTGTATGCATAGACAGACTGAACCTGTCTCTGACAGCCTCGGGAAACTGCACTGGCTTCCACTGTGGAAGAGGCCTTTTTAAAACAGCCTGTGTGAGACATCAGCTCTCTCTTCTACCTTGAGCCTTGTTTAGACAGTACATTCAGAAACTATTGTCCTAAGTCAATCTTCCATTTAGTTTGCATTTATTTTGGTTGTTCTTGGCCTGCATGCATGGTCAGTGTTGCAAGTGGCCCTTTCAGTAGCAGGACGCCATAACACGGTACTCAACCAGTACCTTTGCTACAGATCACCAAATTGCAGTTTTCATAAGAGGCTGAAAACTCTGCTTTTCTACACTTCAGTTTTATAGATTCGGTGCATTGTATTTGCCTTGTGTATGCGGCTTCATAGCACCAAGATTCCCTTTTATTGAGGTGTTTGCTCACACTTTACCAATAATAAATGGGCTAGAATAGAAAAATAAACCAAAGTGAATTTGCATAATTTATGATGTTTTGAGAATTACAAAAGGGGAAAACGACCTCATCGGAAACCTAGCTTTAAAAATGCTGAAACGTATTTTGGTTGAGTTCCTTTTGTGAAAACAGAGCAAATTCGGGTTACTGCATGTTTTGCACCGTCACCAACAAATCTCTATGTTGGTATTAGGCAGATCGCTAGAATTATGTGGTTCTGCATCCACCGCTTTTTCCATATAATTACGGATTTTCTGCATTGGTATAATTCACTGTTTGTTGAATGATATGCAGATTTCAACGAAAAAAACATTCTAGTTGAAAGAGATCAAACGTAAGAGCGCAGTGGCAAAGTCAAAGCAAGGGTCAACTCTGCACCTTGCAGTTAGTGATTGCTCTATTCAGGGGTTAAACTTGTACCAAGTGGTGGCGACTTCTGCCAGACTGTATTAATGCATGTTAAAGTGAACAAATCGCGAAATAATTCTATCACAGAATATGCTGCATTGTGCCGCACAGTAGAGTTTTGCGAGTTCTTGCCACCGAATATGGTCACACCAGATGCATAATTTTGTACGCAATCGCTGCATAATTCTAGTGGTCCCCTTTAGAGGTTTGCTCCATGCATAATACACAAATAGCGAAATAATACAAAACAGGATTCGTTCCACTTGTGCAGCACTGCAATATGTAACGTAAATCCATACTTTCTCTGCAAGGCAAGATGTAACTACTATGAGATATTTTAAACAAACACTAGAGGGCGATGTTGGCTTTCAGAATGAGTCATTGTTTAAAAGCGAGCCTCTTCTGCTGCAGTGAGATTTCCTTCTCTGTTAAGAACACCAGACGCCCTCCGCCCCCAACCCCCCCCCTCCCAGATGCTTTGGGCTTGCCCTAAAACAATATGTACTTTAGTCTGTCTCACTATTGCATGGTGACACACAAAAATGAATGAAAAATGAATTGCATTTAAATCGCACCTACTGAAAGTTGTACTCCGTGGTTACCTCATAATCAGCTTCATGTGTTGCGTCACATGTAAAAGCAGTTAAATGTTGTTTGAGAGGTGGTGTTTATGGAGAAACACTTACTTTAGAGACGCAGGTGAGTGAGGATATCTTGGGGCCATATTGTTAGAGAAATCTACCTCGACATTAACGCTGACGTATTGTTAACATGATCGCGTGTCAAATTTATGCTCCGATACAGGACACACAATAAAAGCACAGAAGTGGTTCTTATAACAAATTGCAAATTCCTCAAATTTAGTACCCACTGTTGTATTTTTTATTATAAACAATAGCGTATTTCCAGGTTTAAAAGAAACAATCTAAGCCTACAGAAAGTCACAAAAGTAACCGTCTCATTTCGCTACACATACACAATTTAGGTTACCACTTCAAGGTCTCACATAATCATAAAAAGCCCAAATTATTTATCTCTTTCATGTGTACATATTATTAATATCATATTGATCCATGTAAAGGTTCCATACATAAACCGTGGCAGAATAATTAAACATAAACTCGTGCAAAGTTTCTGTAGCTCAATCAATACTTTTTCGCAGTTCTAGGGACACGAAATCGGCCGCCTGTTGCCCGAACGCTGCAAAGTGACTACACCCATAAAATATCTCGTTCACCGGGGCAGGATTGCCAACCGGGTGCCCAGCCTCGATTTGTGTCCGTCACACCCACACACTCTCTGAATTTGTGAATGAAGGGGGCTGCACTCCACAACAATGATGGTTGCAGTCACACAGACCCTTTAAGAGGAAAGGGTGCAGGCTGCTTCTGCGCTTTCAGTGCAACTCTTACCGTACTGTCATCTTGCAGACTGTATGTTTTTATTGCTTGTTTCCCTTCCAGGATGATGTTGGTTTCATCTGTATTTATTTATATCTACTAAAAGCGCTCTGAAGCACTTGGTTTTGTCATCTAAGTGCTAAGCAAAAACTTTAAAAAAAACTTTGTGCAATTCAAAAAGTGTAAGGCTTGCAAAGTTCAGTTTAAATCGCTGCTGCTGGGAAACCATTCTTGCAACGGCGAAGGGTTTTGTGTGAATGCTGCCGCCTGTGTTTGGCTTCCTGTTCCAAGCACCCACATCCGCACCCACCTTCGGTCAAAGGCCAACTCCTGTCCAAGCATGGCCCCTTGGCTGCCCTTGTTTTCCATTGCAGTGATGTGTTTCAGATTAAAAAATGTCCTATCCCTGGTCGGAATCAGGAGCTGTGCCAGAATGGGCAGCTGGTTGCATACAATTACAGGCTGCAGTGCGGCTATGGCTTTGAATTTTCACCCATGCCTTGCATTGGCAAAAGTACCTTAAATGGTTGTGCCAGTTTAAGACAGGGTTGGGTGACATGTGGTGCCTGATCAGTTAAGTATGTGTATTTGAGTTCATGGATGACTGTGAATAATGTTCATCCCCCTTTTTAGGTCGAGCCTAGAGTAGCGCGCAAGAGCTGTCTGGCGAAGACTTTATGTAGGGGCTTTAAAAAGCTGACCAGACGCTCGTGCGTCATGGCCTTTTCCGTGCGGTTACCCGCACGGCCGCCATCTGTTTGCAATTATCGTGCCCAGACGCGGGCGCGATAATTGAAAACACATGGCCATTGTGCACGAGCGTGTGGTCAGCTCAGCAGGCTGCCGCGCTCGCTCGCCCCCGCTCCTCTCTGACGCTGCCGACGCCTCTGCTGTCCAGCGCTTCACTTGTGCTGACGCTGCCTCCCTCCTCCCTACTCTGTCTTTTCTCTGCTGCAAGCAGGCAGCCGACTTCCCTCCCCCGAGTTCAGCTCTCGCTACACAGCCTCATGGACCCCTACAATTTAGGGGAGGCTCGTTTAAATCTTTGCAGATGGCTTTGTAATTGGGCAGTCTCCTGCCCACGCAGGCCCAGCACACCTGCTAAGAGTCAGACGCAGGCCAGACCACTAGAAGCCCTTGGAACAGGGGGCAAAGTGGGCGGGGAGGGGGATAGGCTCGAAGTTTGAACATTTTTACAGTAATTTTCACCATGAAGATTGCAAAGACTTTTGCCATTCTACCATGCCGTATTTTCATTAAAATCGTGATTTTGTGACAAAACAGATGTTGCATGCTTTCTTATTTAGACAAGACGATGCTTAACATTTATTTGGTACAATAATATCGCTTATTCCAAGTTCTGTTCAGGAAATGGGCATACCGTGCAGAATGTGCCTACTGCACAAACATCCGCGTTTATCAGAATTTATGGTGCATTAAGTTCTGGCAGGTCCGATATGCTAGAATTTAGATGGGGTGAACTAAGCATAACACCACTTATATCTGCAGTTCCTGCGCGAAGAGGTGTCTACGTGTTATTTTCCTGCACAATACTGTTGCACTAGGAAACTATACAAAAGGAAACGTTGCATAGAAAATCCTGCATAGTTGTTTGGGTCTAAATATTATTTCCTAAGTATGAAATGAAATATATCTCGCTAAAAACGGTTAATGGACGGAAGTGACTGAAAACCGAAATGTTTGTGGAGTGCAAAAAATTACAAAGATTTGCTGGTCAAGTAATGAATATATTCACTCCTGACTCTGGGAGAATATAGACAAGAGTAACTAGACTGTGGCTCAACCACTTGGTGGACCAGTCTGCCGCGAGTCATCCAATCACGTGACTCTCATGGACCCCCCCTCCGCTTCCCCCCATATGATCTTTAACACTGGGGGCGGTAATAGTAGATTCAGGGCAGAGAAGAACATCTAGGTTCATACTGTGTGCAATGCACAATAAGCTAACCGAGCTTTTAGACACACCAGGCATTACTGAAAGAAATTAAACTCCTTGGAAATCAATAAAGAAACATAAAAATGCTGAGCAGAAAATCACCGGACAAGAGGCGTAAGAAACTGCTGAGAATTCAGCCCTCGGAGCAGTGCTGACTGGAGCCTGGAGGTTAATTCCTTTGGAAACATAATGACAGTAATTGCGGCCCAGCCCCATCCCTGAAAACCTGTTCTTTGAGAGAAGAAGGAGAAAGATTTGGGAGACCAAAGAGGCAAAGTGCTGTGGAGGTCAAAGAGGCCAGAGGTCAATGTGGCTTAACTGCAAGAGCAGCCGACTTTGAAGCTGTGGTAACAGGTTCGAGTCTGGCGGAGCCTCAAGCATCCTGTGATTCTGGGCAAATCACGTAATCACCCCGTGCCTAAAAAAAACCAAGCATTGGCATAGCCAATTGGTCTCGCCTTTGGGACCTTATAAGTGTTTAGCCATGCAACAGTTGATGTTGTTGCACCAAGGATATTGTGCTGCATAACTAAATACTTATAAGGTCCCAAAAGCGAGACCTATTGGCTATGCCAATGCTTGTTTTATTAGCACTGAGGGGCATATTGACAATAAAATGTCGGAGCGCAGAGCTGCACCAACTTTGGCAGCGCCGAGCTCCGACATTTTGAAAACGTAGGGATGCACCGTATTCACAAGAATACGGCACACCCCTGTGTTACCCCTAGCGCTGGTGTAAAAAAAGCTGCCTAGCGCCAGTGCAGGCACCCTGCCGCCATGTTGCAAGGGTGCCTGCGATGCAGCGACGATTGTTTATGTGCAGGAAGGAACACCTTCCTGCACATAAACAATCAATAATGGCGATTTGCACCTTCTATGTGTGCTGCAGAATGCAGCACACATGGAAAGAGCAAAAAACGCTAACGCCTGGTATTCCATGGCGTTCGTTTTTGACGCGGCCCCAGCCAAAGCAATGGTTGTTGCAGTGAAACGCCCACAGCAACACCCATTGCATGTCCCTTTGCCACAGAGGACTGCGGCAGAAAGGATAGGGTGACCAGGCGTCTCGGATTTGCCAGGACAGTCTCATTTTTTCACCAGCTGTCCCGGCAGATTTCGGTAAATTTAGTTCTTGTCCCGGTTTTTCGAGAGGGTCTAGTGAAAACGGTGGGAGGTGCCTTTTTATGTTTTCCAAAGAAGGGATAGTTAGTAATTGTTATAATCAAGCAATTTAATTAACAGACATGATACTGGCTTTAAAAATTGTATTTAATTTATGCTCTTGCTGCCTTATCTGTAATTCTATGGTGATTAGCACGGTCATTCTGTGCGCTCGGTTGAAGCAAAATTGTAGTCCTTCTTCTATTTTTGTAAAATGTCCAAGTTTTTGGCTTTAAAATTCTGGCCACCCTAAGAAAGGAGAATATTTACAAGGTAACGTTATGCCACGCAAAGTGGCTTAGCGCCACCTTGTAAATATTGAAAATGGCACTGCGCCACTGGAGCGTCAAAAAAAGTGATGCTTCGGTGGCGGTGAGGGCTTGTAAATATGCCCCTTAATTTGCCTGTACGAGCAATGCAGTGCCTTTGGGGCAGAGGTTGGCCTCCATTGGACAGGTCTTCCACCTATGACTAGTCTCTGATCTTTGAAAGTCCCAGTTTGTTTGAATTTCATTACACGGTATGCACTTGTCAGAGGCTCCTGAGGTTATTGGTACAAAACTCCTGAACATGCTAGCATGTAGTTAAGGCTTAATCATCACTTTAGAGCACACATTCCGATGAGCTTTCATGAGTTACTCCTCCTAGAAGCACAGGCGCCCAATAGTTTGGACAAAGTCTCATTCTGGCTTGAGAGTAAAAGGTTTTTGCTGAAATATACTTTTTTACATTTCATTACAAGACTGAAGGCTCCCATTATGCACAACATCTTTTAATGCCACGCCTGCACATCTTTAAAGAACTACATTACTACAATAATACAACAATCCAGAATTAGAACACCCTCAGCCCATAAATTATCCCCACATAGAATGTGCTTCCTCTTTTAAATGAGTCCCACTGAAGACCAACGCCGTCCTGTACTTTTCTTACTCACCACTCATGTACAATTTAAAAAAAATATTTTCAGCATTTGTAGAGCGCACTTCTACCATTTGTGTGCTACCATGGCGCTTTAGGGGGGATATTCACAAGAACGTGCGATAAACATCGCCAAAATAGGCTAACGCAATTTTCCATATCGCCGTCTATCGCGGGAAAATAACTCTGTGTCAACGTCGTATTCACAACACAGCGGTAACATGCGATAGTTACCCGATAACGCCTCAAATGTCCGCGATACAACGACCGCGACGGCGATAAAAAAGAAAACCCGAACGCGAAAAAAGTTGCGATGGGCCCAACCGCGATAGAAAAATCGGCGACAAGCAGCGCCAGGCTTGCAATTCCCACGTCAGGTGGGAAAAATCCCCATAAAAGCAGCAAAAAAAAAAAAAAACCATAACAACTGCGAAGCACAATGGAGGCAGCCGGAGCAAGTACAGAGGACAACCTGAACCCCACAAGCCCCACGGAGGATCAGCCTGGGACCTCGGGGTCAGGGAAGGGCAAGGAGAAGAAGAAGAGGAAGACGCGGTTCAGTCCGCAGGAAAACAGGATCCTGATTACGGAGGTGATAGAACACCATCAACAACTGTTCGTCACCTCCACTGTGTCATTGGCAACAAAAAATGGAACATGGCAGTCCATCGTGGACAAGGTGAATGCAGTCGGAGTGCTGAGGAGGACAATGGACGAGGTCAAGAGGCGCTGGAATGATGTGAAGCGCAAAACCAAGCAGAAACTCGCAAACAACCGCAAAGCAGCAATGCAGACTGGGGGTGGGAGCCCTGCGCCACAGGAGGAGCTGGATGAGATGGAGGAAATGGTGTCCACAGTCATCAGTGTGGAGACGGTGGCAGGAGTCGGGGACCGGACACTGCTCAACATGACCTGACACAACAGCAACAGGGTGAGTAACCACCAGGGACTGGGGGGACGGAGGGAGATGGGCACAATGGCACACATGCACAATGAAGTATGGCACACTGCACAACCACAATGACTCAGGATCATGTCCCTGATCTCCTTGCCATACTGCAGCACACATAGAAACAGCAAGCAGTCCCCCGTCCACAATGTGCCCAGAGGGGGCCCTCCCCACACATCACCAATTTCACAACAAACACATGCACATGTGCTGAACCCAGCAAAGCTGCGGATCCGTGAGCCCCACTGACAATGCAAGTGACACTGCATGACGATGAGCATGTCTGCAGGCCACTCATCATGACATGTTGCACGCCACGACACCGAGGTGGCTGAGTGTGGTCCACATCCAGAAAGGAGCAGGTCACACACTGACACACCCACGTGCACAAACAACCCCTGACGGCAACAAGATATCTGCGGACAAACCATGCCCAAGAGTCCCAACTCCCACCAAGAGCCCAATTTACCCAAGTATGCAACATCTCAGCACTGCATAAACACAGAACTCAAAGGCACCCCGCCTGAAAGGGAGAAGGCCAAGCAAAGTCTGAGCTGCAGGGGCGACTCTCCCACAATGCAGCACACACACAAGAATCAGAGCACATCAACATTGACAACAATGTGGTACAAACTGCAACACTTTCACAACAGAACAGAGGACACAACTGCTGCCGCTTGTGTGTAGAAACCGGCCAATCACATTTGGCATAGCAGGAAACTGTGAGATGAAAATGGACAATTACAACCCCACATCCCTGACGGTGCACAAATGTCCACTGTCCCGCTTCAAATAGGCAGCTCCTCCTGAACAGTCACAATGTACATTGTCATGCAGTCTGTTTGGAAACTTGGCCAATGCGTGAACATACATGGAACACACTGTAAACTGCATCTCCCCTTTACATTGCAGAGGGAGAATAATCACCTCCTGCAGAGCAGACCGAACACCTCCTCACTGATGACGATGAGGACATCCCCACCTTCGACACCGACGCCCTCCAAGAGCTCATGGACAGCTTCGGCACCCCACCTCCAGGAGCAGGGCAGCCCAGCTGCATCGAGGAGACCCCACCCCCTGCACAGACCACACAGCAGGAAGCACCCACCACCCCGGCTGTCTCCCAGGATCCCCACGACCAACACATGGCATTTCAACGCTGTGTGTTGGAGGGCCAGAAGGAGATGGCTGAGCAGGTGCGGGTGGGGTTCAACCTCATGGCAGCCAAACTTGATGCCATCCATGGGTGTCTACGTCCCATCAGGGACCACTTACAGTCCCTAACGGACACCCACAGTCCGCTCCATGGTCTCCAACGAGCCATGGCTGACATTGCTGGAGTCATGACTCGGAGACAAGAACACCTGTCTAGTCAGAGTGGCTCCAGCGATCTCAGCCGTGAGTTGGGACACATGCGGAGGCTCATGGAGGACTCAGTGCGGATGGAGGCGGAAAGGATGGCTGCCACGGCTGCACATCAGCGAGATGTAGCTGGGATCTTCCATGCCCTGCAGATCCTCATCATGGCATTGCTGCCACAAGGCCTGGTGCAGATGAATGCTACTGCTCCTACACCATCCACATCTCCGCCCCCTGATGTGTCAGTGCCCCACAGTGGGGCAGACATTCCACCTCCGGCCCCTGATGTGTCAGTGCCACACAGTGCTGCAGCCGAAACACCAACACCCACAGGTGAGGCACATCACACATCAGAGGACGATGATGTGGATGAGACTGCCGTTGTGGTAATGAGAAAGCGGTAGCATTCATCTCCGCCATATGGCCTGTTTCAGCTTGGTTCGGCCCTTTGCATCATCACCTTCCACTGTCCCATGATACACTCTGCGGCACTCGCCTTGGACCTCGACATGGACTGCCATATTCTGTTTGGTTACCAATGACACAGCAATCAGACTGCGGACTGAACTCTTCCTCTTCCGATGAACTTGTCCTTCCCTAATAGACTCTGGCTGGCCCTCCACGGGGCAACAATGTCAAGTGGGGTGTGCATGGCCCTGTACTGCTCCAGCTGCAACACTCCACTGGATGTGAATAAAACATTCAAATTCACACAGATGTGTCATGTCTATGATCCTTCAAGTATGACAGAATGGATGAATGTAGGGTCACTGATTCACCCTCACGTCCATTTTGCACATGTTGTGGGGCTTGGGTCACAGGGTGCAACATTGCCGATTGCTGTCCGGGTGGCACAGACACTACAACGGAGACACACGCATTGGTTACTTACTTGTCGAGGCCAGAACTGAACCACGCCCAGAGCCCTGGGCTCATTGTTCACACCCCTACGCTGGAATGGCATACGCCAGCCCAGCCCACTCCGCTTACGCTCACAGGGGGTGACGACACAGCTACATGTCCCAGGTCTTCCCTGTAGTGATCTGCTGGTCACTGGTCTAGTTGTCAGCATGCCACAGCCACTTCCTGAGGGCTGGTTTACACCCACACCACACCCATCCAGCACAGGCGTCACAGGACATGTGACCCTGCCAATAAAAGGGG
Source organism: Calotriton arnoldi (assembly GCA_963921515.1). NCBI lineage: Eukaryota > Metazoa > Chordata > Amphibia > Caudata > Salamandridae > Calotriton > Calotriton arnoldi. Next base: position 619,170 of record CAWUFW010004324.1, on the reverse strand, counting down.
CCCACCACAGCACATCCCCCACTGCCGGAGGTGACATGATGGCGTCCGCATCCACGGAACTCAATCATGAGGGGTCCGTGACTTGCGTTGCACAGAGTTAGTGGCACCCATGGCCTGCGTCCGGCACGGGCCTACCGCCACGTGGCGATGACTTGCGTTGCACTGAGTTGGTGGCACCCGATGGCCTGCGTCCGGCACGGGCCTACCGCCACGTGGCGATGACTTGCATTGCACTGAGTTAGGCCCACCTGAAGAGCTGAGCGGGTGTGCAGCCTGCGATGATGCGTTGGCCTCGATACGTCGTCCAGCAAATCAAGACTCAAATTGAATTGTGAGCCCTGCTGGACCGCAGTGTACACGCAGGCAGCAGTCAGCACACACATGACTCCGCGGTGCGGTGCCGCAGGGTGCGCTGGGGGCCTGTGGCGCGGAATCCAGCGATCGGCTGAGGGGGTTGCACCGGCACGTAGAGGGCCCACTAGGAGACACGCCGGTGGCGGCAGGTGAGCATTGAGGCCTGGGTGCGCAGGGGCGGGCAGTCATCGCTGGGCGGCGGACCGGTCTGGGGACCAGGGCTGGGGTGCAGCAGGCGCACAGGATCGCGCAGGCACCACCGGTCATGGTGGCGGCCTCGTGGCTGGGTGGGGGGTGCCGCCCTGGCAGACACGACCCTGCATGCTCTGACGAGATGTGCGCAGGTTGGCTTGGGATGTAGTCACCTCGTCTCCAGTGTGAATATGGCTGTTGAATGTGGTCGGGCACGTGTGTGTAGGCCTATGGTCACGATGTGGCGGACACAGAGACACATGCAGTAGTTACTGTGGTGGCCATCCTGGAACTGGACCACGCCCAGGGCCCCGGGCTATTCATTCGCGACACACGGCAGGCAAGGCCGCTCCGCTTAGGCTTACAGGGGGGGACCACATGGCTACATGTCCAGGGTCTTCGACACTGCCTGGGGTCACCTGTTTGTGTCCACTGTCCACTACACTGCAAACACCAGCAGTAGATGTCCACATGGACATGTCTGTGCTCTGCATACTGCAGTCTGTCCAGCACATCTCCGCCACACTTGGCATTGTGTCCTTTCTTTTTGCTGGGTCACTTGCCTCCTTCGCACATTCTTGGTTCCCACCTCTCCCCACATTCTGCAATTGTGTGGCAGAGGGGCTGTGCCTTTGTGGATGGTTTGTCTACATGTCTGGCCCCTGTTACCACGGTTACTTGTGTTGTCGTGTCCGGTAGTTGGGCATGTTGGTTGGTATGTTGTATGTGATTTTGTTACGTGTGCTCTCCCACAGTTGTGAGTTGTGTGATTGTGGAGTTGAGGTGTGTGGTGTGTTCAGTTAGTACTTACCAATGAGCAGTGCATTGCCATGGGTGCCATCCTGGAAGCGCTGGTTGATGATGGACTGTCGGAAGATGTATGTATCATGCACACTGCCTGTGAAGTTGGTGACGACATTGGTGAACTGTCCCCGGTGGTCCACTATCGCCTGCACATTGATGGAATGCGTGTGCTTTCTGTAGCGGTGATTGTGTGCAGGGTCGGCAGGGGGCACAGGTGATACATGTGTACAGTCAATTTCCCCCGACACGTGCGGTAAGGCAGCTATGGCGTAATTCCCTTGCATGGTCTCCAGCTGTTCATGCACAGCGTGGGGGAAGTGAAGGTGCAGGGGTATCAAGATGATACAAACCGTGATGTTTACAGGTATGATGAATCCTGCATGATGAGACCATAACAGATGTTTGTGTGGTTGTAATCTTCCTTTTCTTTCCTGCGGAGGTTACGAGCACACGGACTTCTGTTACAGTATGTTTGGACTGGATTCATCATACCTGTATGCATTCCGGTTTGTCCAAGTGCAATACACTGTACCAGATTACGTTTGTGACTATGAGGACGCTTGACCATTGTCACCATTTCTCCAACAGGTTTATGACTACTGATTTCGGGATATGGAATGGTATTGGGGAGTTCCCACTGCATTTGCAGTTTATTGGATCCACAAGTTGCCCTGGTGAAGTTCCCCGTTGGGAATGGAACGCGTTGGCTGAGCTTTTCGTCTTGCTGTTTATGTATTTGTAATAAAGTTCTGTTTTTCCACTACCGTTGACTACTGGACTTCATGACCTGGGGGGGAGGGTCCGGGGCGTGGTTGCGGTGGGTGTTGTGGCCCTCTTGGGTCTCCAGGCTGCATGATCATTGTCTCCATGGCATCTGTTGGTCTTCAGATGTGGCTCTAGGCTGGGCTCCCTTTCATACTGCAGGTTGTCGTCCTGCTTAACACCAGTAAGAGGCAGGTGTTGAATCCCTGCTGCTAACGCGCCTTATCGCCTGTTTTTGGATCGCTTCGCAGATCTGGCTGGTCGTTGAGAATATCGCAAAGTGGTGTTTTTGTGTGTTTTTGCACGGGAACGCCTACGACCGGTGGTGCTAGTTTGTGTTTGATGGTGCAACAGATTACACCTTCATCGTAGTTAAACCTACAGTTGGTGAGGACTGGTTTTTTCACACTGGTAGGTCACTGGGAGTTTAATATTGATGAAAATTAGACTGAGAAAGTGACTCCCTCTGCAGTTTTGTTACTGATTTATGCCTGGAACAGTGCGGTTTTTTAAACAATATTGGGATTATGTGTCACATTTTTCCTCATTGTCGGTCTACTGTCATACCCTGTTAGATGAAAAAAGTAGACAACTGGGTCTTCTACATTTAATTTCTTGCAAATAATTAAATAATATTTTACAATGTTTTTGTGGCAGGTTAAATGTATTTTTACAGCAGCATAGAGATAGTTGTATGATACCCCTAAAATTCATTTGACATTGTTGATAACTTTTTTCTTTAAATGGATTTTGAGGGATCAGAATATATTCCCTTTTATTCAGGGCGGAAGAATTGAGGTTCCAAAGACCAGCTCTTTGATGTCTTAGAGGAGGAGAGAAGGCTCATTTTAGAATACTAAGGGGCAGATTTACAAGCCCCTTGCACCACTTTTGCGTCACTTTTCCCATGTTAAAAATGACGCAAAAGTGGCGCAAGAGGCTTGTAAATAAGCCCCTAAGTGTGTGTGGCATGAAAGCAAGTATAGGCCAACGCAAACATTTTGAGGTTTTTGGCACCGCAGAAAAAAACTGCTGGGTGTGCCAGGTTAGCAAAAGATTAGAACTGATGTCCAAGAGGCTTGTCAATGTCAGCAATTATCCCAGGGGATTTTAATGTAAAAATGTCAAGATTTGCCCAGGTACCGTGTAATAGTTTTTAGGAGAAGAACACTCTCCAGGCTACAAAAGAAGAGATGATCTTAAACCTGCATACCAGAGACAGAAAGCCAGCTCTCTGGTTTTTATCCATTCTGTGTCTATGGAGAAATGCATTGATACATTAGAGCCTTGGTTACTTATCTGCCCTGATGGCACTCTAATAAATCCATTTAACCATTAAGCTGGGGTTCCCATTCCTTAAACTCTGTGAAGTTTCTGAGATGCAACACATAGCACCGAGCAAAACTCCTTTAATAATAATATAATTTATCACAACATGACATTTCAAAATAGCAAACACAAGATGACGGACGGAGTGCTGAAACTTTTCGACCACTCACCCCCAGTCACAGATCTGGGTTGAATCCATCGTTCCTTTGGTCAATGTGCCACCCCAGTTTGGACCCAGCCATATGCAAATCAGTCTTGACCCTGTTCCCCATGGGAACAGTCCAGCCCGAACTGCCAGGCCAGGTCCTCCCTGGACTGGAAACAAGCATCCTGTGACTAGTTTCGGGGGCCATCAGCCAGGCTAGCTTTAATCCAGTGGCACAGCGAGGAAGGGACCCACATCTGGACATACCCTTGGCCACTTAGGGCGAACATAGCAAACACAACAAGATGATGGTCGGAGTGCTGAAACTTTTCAACCACTCACCCCAAGTCACAGATCTGGGTTTAATCCATTGTTCTTTTACTCACTATGCCACCCCAGTTTGGACCCAGTCATATACAAATCAGTCTTGACCCTGTTCCTCATTGGAACAGTCCAGCCCGAACTGCCAGGCCAGGTCCTCCCTGGACCGGAAACAAACATCATCTTGTTGTGTGTGCTATGACATTTCATAATCACATATTCTTGTTGAATAACATAACATGTGCATTTGTAAAGCGCACGTTCACCCATAGGCATCTTGGCGCTGAATAACAGTTGTTTATTGTTACCCAGCTCAATGGTACGAATTTTATCGACCTCAGATGGATGAAAGGCTGAGTGGACCTGCCAGGATTTGAACCTGTGACCGTGAGGTCAAACACAGGCCCTTGCAGTGGGCGCATTAGTCCATTAGTCCACTGAGCCACCTGACCCGGCACTTTGATTGCATCTAATGGGGTAGGTAAGACTACAACTCCCAGAATACAAAGACATTTTCATTAAAAAGCATGACCAGGTGAACGTGCTACACATGACATATGTCCACTTAGCGCCATGTTTCCTGACACCTGCACTAATTGAATAGCACCACATTACCCTGCCACAATGATATACTTGAACAAAGCATTATAAACCACCGTCGACACTGCAGGGCACATCATTAAATATTCACTAGGAACAGTGATCTCAAGTTGTACCGTGGATATGCATTTGTAATACAGTCCAGTTTCTTTCATAAAATTTAACATTTGCCATGATAAACAGTAGAAATGCATCATTCAGAATGCAAAGGCAAGCATTGGTTGGATGTGATGCTAGCGACATGAACTGGCCAATGAGACATACATAATTAGGGCTCCCAGTTTTATGGTATTTATTTTTTTCAAATTTCCGTCTGTATTTATCCATATTTATTTTGAGCTAATTTTATCTGTATTTTATTCACATTTATTTTAGGGTCTGTGAAAAATGAAGCTGAAACTAGTATATTTCCACATCTATTTCACCAATAAATGTACACTCTTCCTTGAATGCCCGACAGGTTTCAATGATATGCACTCCCACAGATGACACATCAGTATGCTTATATGAAAACATAAACATTTTAGTATCAACCTTGTAATTATATACTGCTTCTTAAGCCTCATTACTAAAATGTCTTTCTTTTCTTAACCCCTTTGCCTGTGAACCTGCACAGCTATTGGCCTCGCAGTCATGATTGATGGCATTTATAATCACTAAAAAATCAACCTAATTTCCTTTTTTATCCACATTAAAAAAAAATGGAGACAGGATAATAAATGTTTTTCTATCTGTAATTATCAGTAAAAATCATTAAAAACGGAAAACAGGGAGCCTTACACATAATTTACTTCAAGGTGTCAGCGAACAAACAAAACCTGTGCTTGAAAGACACTATTACACAGTGAGAGAAACTCATTAGGTCAGGATAGAGCTGTGTAAGGACATCATTTTACTAACAGCAATAAAACAGCAATAAAAAATATGCAAATGGTAGACTGAGTGCACTCCATATTTACCGCATAACAATTTCTTGGATTTTTGCATGTTGGATTTAGGTGTGGTGAATCTGGGGATATCCCCACACCAACGGCTTACAATTACAAGTAAAGGAGGCCAAAAAACGGGAAAATTGTGCAAACCTGGTTTTACCAGGTCCTTTATGCAGAGGTTCCACTTCCAGGCACATTAATGGGCTATTCTTTGTTCCCATTTACCACCTATTCAATACAGGGCTAGGGGAAATTTGCACGGTCAGGACGTAGGGATCAGGGGCCAAAAATATTACACAGCAGGACCGCCCTATGTTGGGGAAGTGTGTACAGCCACAACAGCTCAGAAGAAAGGTTTGGTGTCTCCATCTCGGAATTATGGTGTCTGGTATTTGCAGATCCACTGCCACTAATTCTGGGCCTAGAGACATCAGCAGTGATGGAATGGCCCAGAGTAGTATCTCCCCTGGTGATACCACCCTGGTTCTCATAATGAAGGCCACACTGTTGAGAAAAGAAACAAATGCCCCTTCACATTGTTAGTTTTGCATGTCACCTTATTATGTACTCTATTTGTGCTGTATTCTAGATGTGTGGTCCCATGTGGTTAAAAGACAAATACACATGCTTTTATTATGAACTTTTGGTGACAGTATGGCAATATCAGAAAGAAGATTATTATTATAAGTGGGTGTTCACCCATCCTAAGTAATAGTAACACTATTTTGTCAGGGTAAACCCTAAAATCACAAAATTGACCTGAGCTCAATACCCTAGTAGCTGTGGCACAGAGCACAAAGGCTTAGCTTAGGGCAATATTTAAAAAATATTTACTTAGTATCAAAACATATAAAGTCTAAACACGAAGCTATAAAAACCCCAAATCAAATTTAAAAAGAATACATTTTTATAAACAAAATGACACCAAACTGACAAAAATCCAATAATGGGATCCAGGGATATGAAATTTTAAAGTTTTAAGGGGAAATATCACTAGAAAGTGCTAAGCACCAGTGACAGTCTATGATTGTGATAGACCGGGATCCAGGCACACTTTGAAGCCGACCACAATGGATTCCGAGGTCAGAGACATCAAGCAGGACATCCAGGTCAAGGAGTTTACCTTTGGACTTTGTCTGCAAAATGAAAGTTAGAAATTCTCAGCAGGGTAAGGCATCAGGCTGTAGCCAGTAAGGTCTCAATGAAGTCGGATAAGCATTGAGTGAAGTTCCGCTGAAGCCATTGATTGAATGTTTGATTCATTCAGTATTCCATCCATCATTTGTTGTTGCAGCACTTTTCACCCTAAGTGGGATGGGTATGCCAAGACATGGGTCCCTTGCTTGCTGTCACTGGATTCAAGCTAGCCTGGCTGATGAGGGGTGTTACCCCGAAACCGGTCCCAGGATGCTTGTTTCCGGTCCAGGGAGGACCTGGCTTGGCAGATAAGGCTGGACTGTTCCCATGAGGAACAGGGTCTAGACATATTTGCATATGGATGGGTCCAAACTGGGGTGGCGTAGTGAGCAAAAGAACGATGGGTTTAACCCAGATCTCTTGACTGGGGCTGAATGTTTGATTTATTCAGCATTCCGTCCATCATTTGTTGCTGCAGCACTTTTCACCCCTAGTCGGATGGATAGGCCCAGATGTGGGTCCCTTGTGCGCTGTGCCACTGGATTCAAGCCTGGCTGATGAAGGGTGTTTCCTCAAAACCGATCCCAGGATGCTTGTTTCCGGTCCACGGAGGACATGGCTTGACAGATCGGGCTGGACTGTTCACGTGAGGAACAGGTTCAAGACTGATTTGCATATGGCTGGGTCCACACTGGGGTGGCGTAGTGAGCAAAAGAACGATGGATTTAACCCCGATCTCTTGATTGGGGGTGAATGTTTGATTCATTCAGCATTCTTTCCATCATTTGTTTCTGCAGCACTTTTCGCCCTAAGTGGGATGGGAATGCCCAGACATGGGTCCCTTGCTCGCTGTGCCACTGGATTCAAACTAGCCTGGCTGATGAGGGGTGTTACCCCGAAACCAGTCCAAGGATGCTTGTTTCTGGTCCAGGGAGGACCTGGCTTGGCAGTTCGGGCTCGACTATTCCCATGATGAACAGGGTCAAGACTGATTTGCATATGTCTGGGTTCAAACTGGGGTGGCGTAGTGAGCAAAAGAACGATGGATTTAACCCCGATCTCTTGATTGGGGGTGAATGTTTGATTCATTCAGCATTCTTTCCATCATTTGTTTCTGCAGCACTTTTCGCCCTAAGTGGGATGGGAATGCCCAGACATGGGTCCCTTGCTCGCTGTGCCACTGGATTCAAACTAGCCTGGCTGATGAGGGGTGTTACCCCGAAACCAGTCCCAGGATGCTTGTTTCTGGTCCAGGGAGGACCCGGCTTGGCAGTTCGGGCTCGACTATTCCCATGATGAACAGGGTCAAGACTGATTTGCATATGTCTGGGTTCAAACTGGGGTGGCGTAGTGAGCAAAAGAACGATGGATTTAACCCAGAGCTCTTGACTGGGGGTGAATGTTTGATTCATTCATTCAGCATTCCTTCCATCATTTGTTTCTGCAGCACTTTTCGCCCTAAGTGGGATGGGTATGCCCAGACATGGGTCCCTTGCTTGCTGTGCCACTGGATTCAAGCTAGCCTGGCTGATGAGGGGTGATGCCCCAAAACTATTCCCAGGATGCTTGTTCCTGATACAGGGAGAACCCGGCTTGGAAGTTTGGGCTGGACTGTTCCCATGAGAAACAGGGTCAAGACTGATTTGCATATGGCTGGGTCCAAACTGGGGTGGCGTAGTAAGCAAAAGAATGATGGATTTACCCCAGATTTCTTGACTGGGGATGAATGTTTGATTCATTTGGCATTCCGTCCTTCATTTGTTGCTGAAGTCATTGATTTTGGCAGGAAAAGTTAAGTTTTACACCCAAGGCAGTTGTCACATCAGTCGCATACTTTTGGTGCCTTCGGCAGGTCAGATTTCTTTCTTGAACTTAGACTCTGACATTGTGCATGTCATGACTATCAATGCACCAATACCACAACAGTTAACCTGCTAGGAGTCACTGCTCTCATGTTCTGATGGAAACATTCCTCAAACTGCTAGAAACCAACTACATCAGCCAATACATCACATTCCCAACACATCATAGAGTACAACTTCTTCCTGAACAAAATTAACAAGTCCAGGAAGCAAACTGATGACTCAGAGGAACCAGCAAACAACCATTCTACAAATCTGCATCCACTTAAATACATTGACAAAGACACATCAGCTATCATCCAGACATCTGCTCGATATTGCAATCATTTAAGGAATACTCCCTGACTCCCTCGAAATCAGACAGATCTTCAGAATGATGAAGTACCCAATTGAGCTCCACAACCCACCAATTATCGTTCAATCACTCAACTTACATTTCTTGAGAAGGACATTTGGACACAACTTCATTATAAAATCACAAATTCCTTCCTTCAACATTACCAATCAGATTTTAGGCCACGATGCAGCACAGTCACCACAAGCACACAGGTGGCTGACAACACTTTTCAGATCACCGAAAATGATAACCCATATCCTCATCTTTCGCAATCGCATGATTGCCTTCAACACCGTTAACCAGGAGCCCTATTAAAACCTCATACTCAATAATTTCCCACAGCAACATTGTCATACAATGATTTATCTCCATTTTGTATATTACATTCCAGCTCATGCGGATAAACTTCAAGATTGGCGCATATTCCTGTGATCATCTTTTGTTCCCAAATCTCCATCCTGTCACCTTTGGAATACTACTTTCGGACAAGAACATCAAGATCTTTCTATATGTGGATGATGCTGATCCCTCTGATGATAGAATTTATATTGTTCACCAATTATAGCAAACAAGTAGAAGTTCAAGAGCGGCTCTCTGCTATACCCTTCTGGAGATTCACAAAGACCCTCAACTTCAGGACTCTCCACACAAAGCGGACACAAAAAGGCACAGTCAGCATAACACCAGCTTTCTTTGCCCAACAGAACAATGGCAATTGTCCCAAAATCCAACTTTAGAAGAACCCTTCCGCCATTTCTTCTATCACACTGTGGCCATATCATGATGTTTTGCACAAAGGACCTAAAAGGGACTTTTCTACTCATGTTTTCAAGAAATTGTTCTTCTTGGCAGTGTCAGCGCTGCTGCAAGAAGTGCAGCTCAGAAACATAAGGAAAAGGAATCTTTGCACCAGTTTATATTTTTGAAGTGGCAGAGACCGGCCAGCAGGACCTGTTTTTGAAATATTTGTTTATTGTAAGGGAACTCAGATTCATTCACTCAGAACCATAGAAAAGGTCTCATGTTGACAACTAATGTGCAATTAAATTATGGTGACTTCAACATCTTATCGCACAATGACAATACATTTCAATTTCTTAATTTAGCAAAAAAGGCCATTTTATTAAGACAGGCTTGTAGCACCAATTCATTAAATTACATAGCACATTGTAAAAAACCCTAGCCTCACTAATACATTGAATTTCTATAATTCCCCCAACCCTAAAACTCCCAACTTGACGAACATTGCATCAACCAAAAAGCCCCATGCTTTTCCCCCTCTTTCCTTTCTTCCTCCACTCCCTGCCTTTTCCTTGCATTCCCCAATCTCTCTCAATTACACCCCAGTAAGCATCCCCAAGCAAACTCCTCTATTGTGTTTCAAAGCCCCAGACGTTACTCCCCCCCCCCCATGCTCCCCCCTCCCCGAGTGATGGATACACCCACTCCAAGCTCTCCACCCCTCAAAAATACTGCCTGGGCTTGAAAAGACTACACCTGTCTTACTGTGGAAAGCAGTGCTTTAATGGCAAGATATTTCAGTGGACTTTGTAAATTCCACATTGTATGTCCTTCTCAACTATTTAGGGTGGGCGGGTGGGTCTCTCATAACCCTGTCTGCTGCCTGGTACTATTCTCTGTGGTACCTTCCTGCCTAAAACCTAACCTATATACCTACCTAACCCGGCCCCCTCCCTCATCCCACTTATCCTGTCTCTTGGCCTGTGCCACTAGTGCGAAGACACCCAGGGGGAGACTAGCTGATGCCACGCCCGATACCCCCTCCTCCCCCCACCCCCCACCCCGTCCCTAAAATAGAGTGGCAACCCAGTGTTTCAAAGGACCCCTTTCAAGGGTGGAAAATACATCTCCAATATTGGCAATTATTTTAGACGGGGGTTCTCCACAGGGAAAAATACATCCCTGTAGAGCAAAAAGAATACCATTCCACAAATATAATTGCATCTCCACGTGCCAGTTGTGCATTGCGTTTAATTGTGCACGTGGAAGTGCCACCGCATAGTCGTAACTGGAAATTCACAAACGTTTTTGTAATATTATGCTAAAAAAAAGCATCTCCTGCATTTTTCCAGGCCCAAAAATGAAAACCTTTCTGAAGTCCCCTGACGAGTAAATCTACACGCATGCGAAGTCGTAAAGGACTGGTGAAAATGTACTGATAATATTCGGGTGCTTGGTGTGTGATAGCCTCTTGTCCGTTGTACGTTGAGGGGAGCACTTGGTGGAAACCAATAATCTCTAAAGCATCTCTTCAGATCTGTCTTTCTGCCTCAGCCCTGTGTCTGGCTTCCTCGCGCACGTCCCACTCGATCACGTCATCTCTTTCTATAATTCCGCCTGACTCATGTTTCCACCAGAGTATACAATGTGGTGAAAGTGCTATTTATTCAGGTGCAAAACATAGCACAATGGGTTTGTTGATACTTTAACGTGGAATATGAAAAGCACATTTTACAAGAGCTTGTTTCATCAGCCGTAAACTTTGTTAGCTGTTAAAACGCTCTTAGCCAATGAGCACCCAGCTTCTCTAGTCGTTTTTTTTTTATATAACGCGCCTCTAATGCTGGCTGCCATCAAACCTACCGCCACATCGTCCAATGGAAGCAGGAAGTGAGATGTGCAGGAAGAATTATCCTATTGTTTTAGCCTGGAACGGATGTGGAAGGAAAATTTATTTTTCAAAGACTCTCAACCCAAACATGGGCACGGATCTTGTTTTTCTAGATTTCTGTAGTATTCGAGAGCAAAAGGCAGCTACTCACATTTTACGTCTCCATCCTCACATGTACCCTTCTCTTTTTAGGCAGATGCATGAAAATACGACTTTAGTGGCTGGGGTAATCAGAGAATCTAAGCTTGGTCTGTGCCACTGGGGCTTTTTTTTTTTTAACTCACTTTAAAGGATTCGTTTTGGACTCAAATAGAGAGGGGTCTCCTTAGCTGTCTTTCCTCATTCTGCCTTAGTGCAGGTCACCAGGGTATGACACCAAGTCATTGTGCTCCACAAAGCAGTGCACAAGCACTTTTGCACCAACCGATGAGTGAGCAATTTAGCACCGACATTTGTAATGAGCAACCAGTGCACAATCACTTTTGAACTAACTAGTCAGCGCAAGTAGTGCATGTTCACTGACGCAAATATTTTTTTTCAGGTTAACTAGTGCAAATGCTGCAGTAAAATTGCCTGATCACGAGGGCAAAATCACTCAGTTACCGCTGCAGTGCATACAATGAAAAAAAAGGAAGGGTAACCTATGAAAAGGCGAAGCTGGGTCTCTGGGGAGGATCACAAAACATTTTTGTTACACCTGACAGCCTTAGGATGGTCTTCCCTCCAACCTTTTGCCTACTTCCTCCACTTTTCTGACCTCGTTTTTGCTGGCTTTAGGACTCTGTGCACTTTACCACTTCTAACCAGTGCTAAAGTCTTTGTGCTCTCTCCCCTAAACATGGTACTATTGGCTCATCTACAATTGGCATATTTGATTTACTTATAAGTCCCTAGTAAAGTGGCACTACATGTGCCTAGGGCCTGTACATTAAATGCTAGTGGTGGGACTGCAGCACTGATTGTGCCACCCACTTAAATTGGCCTCTAACCATGGCCTGTATCCAGCCCGCGCTCCATCACGGTCGGCCTGAACTTTTGACTTTGTCCCTATCCAGCGCGACCAGATAGCCCAAGTAAACGGTTATTGCTTTTAAGCACTATTTTACAATTTATTCTTTAAAAAGTCACTTCTAAAGGTCTACTTATTGGATTTTTTTTGTTTTATTTATTAAATTTAATTCTATTTTTCGGGTGTAGACTCTTTTTGTGAGGTGTTTTCACTGTTTTACTGTTTGACGTGTTGCACAAATACTTTACATATTGCCTCTAAGTTAAGACTCACTGCTCTGTGCCAAGCTACCACAGGGTGAGCACAGGTTACTTCATGGTTTGCCTGCTTCTTACCCTGACTAAGATTGTGCTTGTTGTTTGCCTAGGGCTCATACCCCAGTCAACCTCCAACCCATTTTCTAAGATTGATGATCAGCAGTGAGGGTAGGACTTGTGTTTGTGCAATGCCATACAGTAACTTGGTGTACACTACCCATCCACATCCAAGACCAATTCAAATTTTAAATTCTTCCTAATTGTTTTTTTAATTTTTTTTCTCCAAAATCATGTCTGTGGCTTGCTGGTTCATAGAAATTGAGCTGGCCAATTTGGAAACCTATAGTGTTCCAGCTCAAAAACTTTTGAAAGAGATTGGGCTTCCTTCCAAGAGTGCCACCAAGAAGATGGAATAACAAAAAGCACTGAGGGCCTGGGCAGAAGCGCGCTCCGAGGAGGATGACCACAAGGCTGGGGATGATTGTTCTGGGGACCCTGAGAATGGCTCTTCTGAGGAACCACCTGCAGTAGCTGAGGGTGAAAACCCTGAATTGGAGTTCCCAGCCAGAGCAGGGAGCAGTGTCCCTTCCTGTGGCCTATCCCCAGAGGAATTGAGGGAGAGGAGGGAAGAGAGATCATTCTGGCCAAATTGAAAATGGAGGAAAATAAACTGGGCATGGAGGAAAAAAAGGCTGAAAGGGCCTTGGAGGCAAAAAGGCTGAAGAAGAGAGAGCCTTAACAGAAAAGAAAATCTTACTGGCTCATGAACTGTGTCTCAAGGAGCTGGTTATCAAGGCCAGACAGGCAGATTCCAGCAGTGATGGTGGCAGCATGCCTGCAGTTCTTAAAGGAGACAAAAGGGTTTGTATACCCAAGGATTTGGTGCCCAGTTATGTGGTGGGAGATGACATTGATAAGTGGTTTTCTGCTCATGAAGTTGCACTGAGGATTCACAGAGTTCCTGAGGAGAACTGGGGGGATGGTCTATGGAAACACATGCCTACTTTGGTGAAGGACACACTTCTGACATTAGAGGTTGGGGACCAAACCAAGTACACTCCCATGAAGGCCATCTTACTTGCTAAATTTCGACTGACCCTGAAAAGTATTGCCAAAGATTTAGGGACAGCTAGAAGCTCACCAACCAATCCTGGGTAGATTTTGTGGATTATTCCTGCAAGGAGCTGAATGGTTGGGTGCGGGGCAGCAAGGTTAATGATTATGTTTGGTAATACAATTTAATCATGAGAGCATATACTGAGCACATGCTCAGTATATGTTTTACAGAGTTGTGCCAGCACCTAGTTGACAGTAAACTGACTGACTCCAGCAAGCTTGCTGAGGAGGCGGACCTCTGGGCTACCACCAGAGTGTCCAAAAAGGTTTCTGGGGAAACTTCCACAAAGATGGTCAGGGTTCCCAACAGAAGAAAGAGGGAAGAGAAAAACTTAAAAGTAAGGAGTTCTCAAAAGGGCCCCAAAATAATTGCCAAGGGAGTAGTGGTAACCAGTCCTAGTCTGATCCTAAGAAGGGGTTCTTTGATCACATCAGGGAGGCTTGTACCCCAGTGTACTGAGTGCTATGAGTATGGGCATTCCAAGGACTGCTCCAAATGTCCCAAGAGAGCACAGCCCCCCCACCGGTGGGCAGACACCTGGGTTGGCGAGTTTAGCGCTCGGGCAGGAGGTAGTCCCTGTCAGCTTTGGGAGACAGACGGAGGTGACCCTAGTTTCCCTGGGGGATAAAGAGATTGTGCCTAAAGCCCTCATGCCTGCAAATACTTCAAAGTATAGGCAGCAGGTCACTATTAATGGGTAATGGGGAGAGACTCTGCGAGACACAGGAGCCCGCATGACTTCTGTCAGGTATCAGCTGTTGTCTGCAGAGCAGGTCCTACTGAACATATTTCACCAAGTCGTAGTTGCCAACAATTGAGAGAGCCATCTACTGGTGGCTCTGTTTCCCTTTGAGTGGGGGGGGGTCTCAGGTTCTCTGAAGGTTGCTGTGAGCCCTGCCATGCCTGTTGATTGCTTGCTAGGCAATTACCTGGAGCAAACTGCCTGGAGGGAGGTAGAGCTCAGGTTACACTTGGAGATGATGGGTTTGGCTGAGGGGGTCTGTATGCCCACATGGTCCATGGCTGCCTGCGAAGGGACTCAAGGGCGTCTGGAGCCTTGAACCATGGCCCAGACAACTGCCAAGGAGAGATGCAAGGGGCATGGGAAACCAGCCCCTGAAGTTCCCACAGTGAAGGATGATGGGGTTCCTGAGGAGGAGATCTCTGGGTCAACCGGGGAAGACATTGCCTAGGAGACGTACCTGAGCAACAGGCCTCAGCCCATGCAACAGGTGAAACCTCTGGGGATAACCTAATCTACTGGGAGAATAATCCCCTTTATAGCAAGCCTAAGGCTCCTGGTGATGGGGGAGCCCGTGTGCTGGTTGTCCTCCAGCACAAGGGCCTTCCTACTGGGTTTGTCTAATGATATCTCACTGGCAGGATATTTAGGGAAAGACAAGGCCTTGCCTTCGCCAGACTTGTCTCTTACTTGTATTAGCAGAGAATGAAGGCAGCCTCAGATGCATTCTGCAGGTCCTGTCCCACCTGCCAGGCCAGTGGGAAATCAGGGAAAAATCAAATAGCTCCCCTGATCCCATTACCAGTCATTGGCACTCCATTTGAAAAGGTGGGCATCAACATCAATGAACCCTTGGACCCCAAGACAGCTTTAGGCAACAGGTTTGTCCTGGTCTTGGTGGGCTGTGCCACCCGCTAACCAGAGGTCATCCCTCTGAGGTCAGTGACTGCATCTGTGGTGGTTAGAGCTCTGATTGGGATCTTTAACCATGTTGGGTTCTACATCTGGAGGTAGAGTCTGCATAAATGAAGTTTATTTGGTACATGAAGTTAATGTGGTATGAGTGTGGTGCAACTTACCAGTTCACCACACCCTATCACTCCCCAAACCAATGGTCTTGTTGAAAGATTCAGCAAGTCCTTGAAGGGCATGATATGGGCCTGCCTGAGCTCATGAGGCGTAAGTGGGATGTCCTATTTCCGTGCCTTCTCTTTGCATGCATGGAAGTGCCACAGAAAGGAGTAGGGTTCAGCTCCTTTGAATTCCTCTATGGCCACCCTGTTAGGGGACCTCTGAGCCTTGTCAAGGAGGCGTGGGAGCAAGCTCCCAGGAAACCTCCGCAAGGATGTGATCAGCTACATGCTGTCCCTCCGCAACCAGATGCATTTCTTCTGGAGGAAGGCAAAAAGTAATTTGGAGGCCAGTCAGAAAGTCATGAAGCTCTGAATTGACCAGAAGGCCACTGTGGTGGACTTTCAACCTGGCCAGAAAGTGTGGTTCATGGAACCAATAGAGCCCAGTGCTCTCTAGAACCGCTGGACCGGCCTATACAAAATCAAGGAGTGTAAGGGTGAGGCCACCTACTTGGTGGCTCTCCAGACCTCTAGAGACCCCCTAAAGGTGCTCCATGTGAACAGACTCAAGCCTCACTTCGAGAGGTCTGAAGTGAGCATGCCCCTCGTGATAAATGACAGGGTGGAAGAGGAGAGTTAACCTCTTCCTGACCTCCTCTCTGCACAGAAACACAATGGGTCAGTGGAGGGAGTCAACCGCTCTTCCACCCTGACCCCAGAACAGCAGAGTGACTGTTACCAGTTGCTGGGACAGTTTGCCTTACTGTTCTCACTCACCCCTGGACTCATTCATCTGTGTGTCCATGATGTTGACACTGGAGCCAGTCCATCCGTGAAGAACATAATTTACAAGTTGTCAGACAGGGTGAGGGCCAGCATCAAGGAGGAAGCCTCCAAGATTTTGGCATTAGGGGTAATTGAGTCCTCTAATAGTCCCAGGTTCAGCCCTGTGGTGCTGGTTCCAAAGGCTGCCCCACCGGGCACCACACCTGAACTCTTGTTCTGCGTGGACTACTGAGGACTCAATTCCGTCACCAGGACTGATGCACACTCCATTCCCTGAGATGATGAGCTCATTGACAGGCTGGGTGCTGCCAAATTCTTCTGTACCTTTGATCTGACATCAGTGTAGTGGCAGATCGCGTTGACTCAGGGGGCCAAAGAAAGGTCAGCATTTTCAACCCCAGAAGGCCACTTTCCGTTTTGGGTGATGCCCTTTGGCTTGAAAAATGCCACTACTACCTTCCAAAGGTAGGTTAACAGGGTCCTGGCTGGTAAGGAGGCTTTTTGTGCCACCTACTTAGATGACATTGTCATCTATAGTTCCAGCTAGAAGAAACACCTGCATCACCTCCACAAGGTGCTTCAGGCATTGCAACAGGTAGGCCTGTCCATCAAGGCCAGTAAGGACCAGATTGGACAGGGTTCCGTGGTGCACCTGCGACACCTGGTAGGTGAGGGCAAGGTGCAGCATTTCAGGCCAAGATTGAAATTATCATGGCATGAAAACCACATAAAACTCAGACCGAGGTGAGAGCCTTCCTAGGCCTCACAGGTTACTACAGAAGATTTGTAAAGGGTTGTAGGAGAGTAGGATCTGCCTCTTATGTTGCCCCCACTTTTTTTCTGATGTTTACACTGGTTTCTGGCTATAGTCAGGCTGGGACCCTGCCAATCATGGCCCCAGCCTCTCTGTTCTCTCTAAACGACTTGGAGTGCACTCTAGGTGCACTAGTGATTGGATACTGTGGTACCTTATGAGTCCCTAATATATGGTACCTTAGGTGCCAAGGGCATAGGTACTTCACAGGCCTACCAGGGGCTGAAGCATGTATTATGCCACCCCTGGGAAGCAGACTAAATCTGACACCACAGGCCTGCTACTGCAGCCTGGGTGAGGAGGGGCTAGCACCCCTCACTGAGATATAGGTTCCCTATATCTCCCCTGCACACACATTTAAACCTATCAGTCACCCATAAGGCAGGCCCTATCAATCCTGAGGGCAGGGTGCTTAGTTTCTATGTGAGAGGGTGCCTCTGCCTGAGCAGGGCCCCTCTGCAGCTCTCAGAGTCCATCCTCTGGGGCTGTTTGTGAATGCAGTCAAACCATATACTCTTAAGTGCATTATAACCTCGCGGTTAATGCTAACTTTGGAATGGCTGCATCAAAACATGTCGTGTTTGGTATCAAACACCTTGGAATCATACCCCCACACCAGTAACTGGTGTGGGAGTATGATCCCATCCTTCTAGAGGGATAGACATGTACCTACTGTGGAAACGCGGTAGAATCCTGAAGAGCACTGGCATCACAAAATGGATGCCACCAGTCACAGACACTGGGCTGCCCTCCTGCTGATGACCGAAACTCGCAGTGGAGGAAGCCCAACAATAGGTATCCTGTCCCCGGGAGGGTGTGGCCACCTCCCAGACAGGGTTTAGTGTATTGGGGCTGGGTGGGTGCACTCCTAGAGTGCTTTGAAGTCCTGCACTGGGGAGCAGAAGGCTCCTCTGTGCATACACCAGTTCAAACCAGCTCAGGGGCTACCTGCCCCTGCTCTGGCGCGAAACTGGACAAAGGGAAGTGGGTGTAGCCACCCACTCCCCTGACCCTCCCATAGGTGGGGTCATAGAGCTAGTCCCTCCCTTCTTTTTAGTATAAGATAGGGAACCCTTGAACTTGCAAACTAGATCTCCCTGGACGACGCTCTACTGAAGAATCCCGGACCATCGACGTTCCACTACCTCTGGAAGACTGAAGAATCTCCCTTGGAGTCAAGGAGTGACTCCCCTGCTTGGCAGGCACCAAAAGCTGAAACGACGGTCGCAAACTATGCCACTCCTGCCAGAGCCCGAGGTCCCTGCAGCCCAAGATGAGGATTTCCTGACTTCTCCAAGGCCATCGTGAGTCCCCAGCGAAGCTGAGGCAAGTGAACCCCACGAGTGACGAGGAACCGCAGTCCCTGGGTACCGTGCACTATTGTCGAGTGCAACCCCTTCACGACATTCTACAAACCTGTGCTTTGGACCACGTGTGGTCCCAGCCTCTAGCAGGAATCCCTCCGAAGATCAGAGGCCTACCCCGTCCCGAGTGACCCTGGGCCCCTGTTGAAGGAATCCTCCCGAGGTGTCTTTGCAATCCCTTGCCAGCCAGCTTGTGGGTCCCCTGAAGACTTTTCTACAGAACCAAAGGGCTCCCCTGGTTGCTCCAGACCTGCCCTGACTTACCCTCGCTGGGTGAGTTCCCCAGACCTTGCTGGTCTGCACCGTTGACTTTTTACTCTTTCCACGAGACTTGCTGCTGCCAAGGCTTGTTGGCTCCAAACGGGTCGCCGACATGGCAGTCAGCTGCAGACTTTGTGGGACACGCTGAATCCAGCTCCTGGTTGTCCTCGACGCCTCCTGGACCTCGTGGCCGAAGAGTCAAGACACCCGTGAATGACCTGAATCTGTCGACGACGGTGGGCATTCATCTTCCTTGCCCCGGGTCACTGCCAAGTGACTTTGAACACTGTCCCCTCTGCTTTCAGGTCTTCCTTCTTCCGAATCCAGGCTTGGATTCCACCGGACACTTCTTCTGGCTTCACAAGCAGCAAGTCTTCATTGGTTTCCATTGAAAACGACGCCGCGACCCAACACCAAAGGACACCTATGCACCCGGCTTCCCTGGGTGAGGTAACTCTAGCACTATGGTGCTCCTGTGGGTGTTGGCCCTAGAACTACTTACCCTGTAAGTGACTTGCTTGTAGCTACTCCCAAAGTGCCCTGAAACTCTTAATTTCCAACCGCGACTTGCCCCATTGAAGTCTACGGCGATCCGCGCCTGTGTTCACTCACTGCACGCGTCCCCTGTGGGTCCTTTACTTACCTGTCTTCAGTGGTTTCGTGAGGCCCCAGCACTTCTAAAGGCCCTAGGCCTTGTCCCTTTGCAAGTCGTTGTCCTTAAGTCTCTTTTTTAGTATATGGTCTGGTACGCCCCTAGGGCCCCAGCCATATTTGTGCTTAATTTATTGTGAAACGTTGATTTATGCATATGTTCCTGACTTCTAATCTCACAAGAGATTAGTAGAGAGTTGTTTAGTAATAAATACATATATATTTGATATATATACCTGTGTGGTGTCTTTTCATGTGGTGATTCAAGAGATTGTGTGGTAAAACAAGCTGCTTTACATTCCTCCAAGACTTAGCCTGAAGGCTGCTCTCCACAGCTACCACTAGGATAGCTTTCTATAAAGGTTGTCTTAAACCTACCTACCATAAGAGTCGAATTGTACTGGTGCAAGGTGTCCACTTTAACTAGTGAACAGCATATACCAGGCCAACTTCTCACATTGGTGGCAGCGTGTGGGATTCCAGCTTGCTATTGTTTTACCAGAAAATCTCTATTTGAATTACTAACTGAAAACCACTATAGGTACTCAAGGTACATATAAAGTCAAGCTTAGTATCAATAAGTTCTACTGAACTTAGAGCTGTGTGCAAAGGGATAGCACACCCTTTCTACAGCTCAAGCTAGTATCAGTAGGCCACAAACTAGTGTAGGTAGTACAACACTGCACAACACTAGAATGTCCTTAAGGGGTGGACCCAGTGGATCCACTCAGCCTCAGTATAAGGACATGACTTTCTTTGACTTGAAAGCCATGTGTGCTGAAAGGCACCTGAAGCTAGGACAGAGTCCCTCCACACTACACCTGATAGATCTGCTGACAGCAGATGATCTTAGATTAGCTCTAGGAGCTAATGGGTCTGAATCAGTGAGTGGGTCAATTACAGTGTCTGGGTCAGATGATGGACATCAGGATGACCAAGACTCTGTGGTTGTAGGGCCAGGCCCCAAGGGGTCTGAACAGGACAGAGGAATTCTCCCTAAGAGAACTGACATAGTGGAGGAGAGGCCTAGGTCCCTTTCTAGGGAATCTGAACACTCCTATCACTCTGGCAGAGAATCTGTCTACCAGAGGAACTCCTACTTCTCAAGAAGAGAGACCTCCTCTGACAGAATGTACAAACTGCTGCAGTATGAGGAAGCAAGATTTGCCCTCAAAACCAAGCAGTTGGCATTATATAAGGAAGCCCTGGAGCTCCAGAGAGCTTCTAGAAAAGAGGGGTTAGAACCCCCTGGTGGCAGCAACATTGTCCCTAGAGGCAGAGAATATATTCCAGACCATAGGAACCTGAGCAAGGTTGTTCCTCCCTACCAGAGTGGGGATGATATCCATAAGTGGGTAACTGCTATGGAAAGGGCCTGTAGAGTACAACAGGTCCCCCAAAAGCAGTGGGCAGCAATCTTGTGGCTCTCCTTTTCAGATAAAGGTAGAGACAAGCTCCTCACTGTCAGAGAAGAGGATGCTGATGACTATGAGGTCCTGAAGAGTGCACTGATAGATGGGTTTGGCTTAACCACTGAGCAGTACAGGTTGAAGTTCAGAGACACCCAGAAGGCACAGACTCAGGACTGGACTGACTTTGTAGTTTGTGCAACCAAGGCTCTGGAGGGTTGGCTGGTTGGCAGTAGGGTTACTGATTTCAAGGGATTGTATAATCTAATGATGAGAGAACAGATCCTTAATAAATGCCAGAACCAGTTGTTGCATCAATACCTGGTGGACTCAGATCTGACCTCTCCCCAAGAATTGGGAAAGAAGGCAGACAAGTGGGTCAGAACCAGGGTGAGGCAGAAAACCGAGAACCAAGGGGGTGACACAAAGAAGCAGGATTCTAAGGGCTCTGAGAAAAGTGGGGATAAGTCAAAAGACCAGAAGTCTTCACAAGGGCCCCAAAAATCTGCATCTGGTGGGGAGTCACAATCCAACAAGGGAAAAGGCCAAAAGAAGCCCTGGTGCAAATTCTGTAAACAGAAAGGGCACTGGACTTCTGATTGTAACAAGTCCAAAGACCAAACCACCACCACTACTCCTGCCCCTAAGGCAACTGTTCCCCCTAGTTCAGCTACTGGTGGAGGTGGTACTCAGAATAAGGGTGTAGTAGGGTTGACCCTGGGTTCTGAAGTGGACTCTGGCCTAGTCAGAGTACCCACTCAGGCAATGCTGATTTGTGATGGAGACATTGACATGTCCTTCCTGGTGAGCCCCAGTAATCTGGGCAAATACAAACAGCAGCCTGTAATAAATGGCAAACAGGCTTTGGCATTTAGGGACACAGGTGCTAGTGTCACCATGGTGGCAGAGGATCTTGTGGACCCTGGACAGATCATCCTGGGCGTAAATGTACCAGGTGACCAATGCAAGCAATGTCAGGACCAACCATAGTCTGGCAGTTGTGAATTTCTCCTGGGGAGGGGTAACTGGCCTCAAGAAGGTTGTAGTCAGGGCAGACCTCCCTGTAGAATGTCTATTGGGCAATGATCTAGAAACTTCAGCCTGGTCTGAAGTAGAGTTATGGACTCATGCTGAGATGTTGGGCATCCCTGCAAAGGTATTTGCTGTGACCAGGTCACAGGCCAAAATGCATGACACTGAACCAGCTCTGGATCCTGAAACCATGGACCAGATGCTTCCCAAGAGGAGGAGCAGTAGGGTTAAGGCAGTGCCTTCCCCTCTGTCTCAGATCACTGATTCCCCTCTTGAGGGAGGAGGAGCAGATCCTGAAGAAGGAACTGCCCCAGAGGAACTTGAGCCTGATCAGGTTGAGTTCTTGGGGGCAGGGGGCCCTACTAGGGAAGATCTGAGTAAGGAGCAACAGTGCTGCCCCTCTCTTGAACCCCTCAGACAGCAGGCTGCTGCTGAGGCTGCTGGGAGTGCTAGTGGGTCCCATAAAGTTTATTGGGATGAGGGACTCCTATA
Organism: Calotriton arnoldi; assembly: GCA_963921515.1. NCBI lineage: Eukaryota > Metazoa > Chordata > Amphibia > Caudata > Salamandridae > Calotriton > Calotriton arnoldi. Next base: position 596,756 of record CAWUFW010004324.1, on the reverse strand, counting down.
TTCTGAGGGTAGAGATCCAGCCCCTGGAGCCACCAGGAGGTTGGTAATACCTCAGAAGTTTAGGGGTTCCTCTTGACCCTAGCACATGATATCCCTTTAGCAGGTCACTTGGGCCAAAACAAGACCTGGGACAGGCTTGTTCCACATTTTAATTGGCCACATATGTCAGAGGACACAAAGGAGTTTTGTCGCTCCTGTGTCACATGCCAAGCCAGTGGCAAGGCAGGTGGCACCACAAAGGCCCCCTGATACCACTACCTGTGGTGGGGGTACCCTTTGAAAGGGTAGGGATTGACATTGTTGGTCCCCTTGACCCTCAAACTGCATCTGGGCACAGATTTATCCTGGTGGTAGTGGATCATGCCACCAGGTACCCAGAGGCAATTCCTCTGAGGACCACCACAGCCCCTGTGGTGGCAAGAGCCCTCATTGGAGTTTTCTCCAGAGTGGGTTTCCCAAAGGAGGTCATCTCTGACAGAGGTACCAACTTCATGTCAGGATATTTGAAAGCAATGTGGGAGAAGTGTGGTGTAACTTATAAGTTCACCACCCCCTATCACCCACAATGCAATGGGTTGGTTGAACGTTTCAACAAAACCCTGAAGGGAATGATTAAAGGACTCCCAGAGAAGCTTAGGCGGAAATGGGACCTTCTTCTTCCCTGCCTGTTGTTTGCATACAGAGAGGTTCCACAGAAAGGGGTTGGTTACAGCCCATTTGAGCTTCTGTTTGGGCATCCTGTAAGTGGTCCATTATGTTTGGTAAAAGAGGGCTGGGAGTTACCTCTCAAACCCCCCAAACAGGATGTGATGGACTATGTACTTGGTCTCCGCTCCAGGATGGCCGAATACATGAAGAAGGCAACCAAAACCTGGAGGCCAGCCAAGAATTACAAAAAGCTTGGCATGACCAAAAGGCTGTGCTGACTGTGTACCAGCCAGGACAGAAAGTGTGGGTGTTGGAGCCTGTGGCCCCAGCAGCCCTCCAAGACAAATGGAGTGGCCCTCATACAATAGTTGAGCAAAAGGGAGAAGTCACCTATCTGGTGAATCGTGGAACTCCCAGGAGCCCCCTGAGGGTGCTCCATGTCAACAGATTGAAACCATATGTTGACAGGGCTGACATGGGCTTGCTCATGGCAACTGATGAGGAACAGGAGGAGGAGAGTGACCCTCTCCCTGACCTGGTCTCACAGAACCGTGATGATGGGTCAGTAGATGGTGTTGCTTTGGCAAGCAGCCTCACTGACCATCAGCAAACTGAGTGCAGACAAGTTCTGCAGCAGTACAGACATATGTTTAGCCTGACCCCTAGTCAGACTACCTGGTGCACCCATGAGGTGGACACTGGGGACAGTCTGCCTGTCAAGAGTAAGATCTACAGGCAACCTGACCGTGTCAGGGACTGTATCAGGACTGAAGTCAAGAAAATGTTGGAGTTAGGTGTGATTGAGCCTTCAGATAGCCCTTGGGCTAGCCCAGTAGTCCTAGTACCCAAGCCTCATACCCAGGGTGGTAAGAAAGAAATGAGGTTTTGTGTAGACTACAGAGGCCTCAATGCAGTCACCAGGATTGATGCCTATCCCATACCAAGGGCAGATGAACTGATTGATACTTTGGCCTCAGCCAAGTATCTGAGTACATTTGACCTAACAGCTGGCTACTGGCAGATCAGGTTAGCTGATGATGCAAAAGCCAAAACAGCATTTTCGACTCCTGGTGGGCACTACCACTTTGTGGTGATGCCCTTTGGATTGAAAAATGCACCTGCCACTTTTCAGAGGTTGGTGAACAAAGTTCTGGCAGGGATGGAAACTTATTGCTCAGCTTATCTAGATGATATTGCTGTCTTTAGTTCCTCCTGGCAGGATCACCTGGTCCACCTCATAAATGTTTTGGAGGCTCTGCAGAAAGCAGGCCTCACTATCAAGGCCACTAAGTGCCAGATAGGGCAGAGTCAGGTTGTGTACCTGGGCCACCTTGTGGGTGGAGGCCAGGTTCAGCCTTTACAGAGCAAAATCCAAACCATAATGGAATGGGTTGCTCCAACCACCCAGACACAGGTGAGAGCCTTCTTAGGCCTGACTGGGTACTATAGGAGGTTTGTGAAGGGATATGGATCTATAGTGACCCCCTTGAATGATCTAACCTCAAAGAAAATGCCAAAAAGGTTCAGTGAACAGCTAGCTGTCAGAAGGCATTTGAAGACCTAAAGCAGGCCATGTGCACTGCCCCCATCTTACAGAGTCCAGACTACACCAAAAAGTTAATTGTCCAAACAGATGCTTCTGAGCTGGGTGTGGGAGCTGTACTGTCTCAACTGAATGATGAAGGTCAAGACCAGCCAGTAGCTTTTATTAGCAGGAGGCTGACCCCTAGAGAGAAACGTTGGTCAGCTATAGAGAGGGAGGCCTTTGCTGTGGTGTGGGCCCTGAAGAAGCTGAGGCCATACTTGTTTGGCACTCACTACATAGTTCAGACTGACCACAAGCCTCTCCTATGGCTTAAACAGATGAAAGGTGAAAACCCAAAACTTTTAAGGTGGTCCATTTCCCTACAGGGGATGGACTATACAGTGGAACACAGGCCTGGGACCCAACATGCCAATGCAGATGGACTCTCAAGGTATTTCCACTTAGAACACGAAGACTCAACTGGTCAAGGTTAGTTTAGTGTCCCTGCGTTTGGGGGGGGGTTGTGTAGGAGAGTAGGATCTGCCTCTTATGTTGCCCCCACTTTTTTTCTGATGTTTACACTGGTTTCTGGCTATAGTCAGGCTGGGACCCTGCCAATCACGGCCCCAGCCTCTCTGTTCTCTCTAAACGACTTGGAGGGCACTCTAGGTGCACTAGTGATTGGATACTGTGGTACCTTATGAGTCCCTAGTATATGGTACCTTAGGTGCCAAGGGCATAGGTACTTCACAGGCCTACCAGGGGCTGAAGCATGTATTATGCCACCCCTGGGAAGCAGACTAAATCTGACACCACAGGCCTGCTACTGCAGCCTGGGTGAGGAGGTGCTAGCACTCCTCACTGAGATATAGGTTCCCTATATCTCCCCTGCACACACATTTAAACCTATCAGTCACCCCTAAGGCAGGCCCTATCAATCCTGAGGGCAGGGTGCTTAGTTTCTATGTGAGAGGGTGCCTCTGCCTGAGCAGGGCCCCTCTGCAGCTCTCAGAGTCCATCCTCTGGGGCTGTTTGTGAATGCAGTCAAACCATATACTCTTAAGTGCATTATAACCTCGCGGTTAATGCTAACTTTGGAATGGCTGCATCAAAACATGTCGTGTTTGGTGTCAAACACCTTGGAATCATACCCCCACACCAGTAACTGGTGTGGAGTATGATCCCACCCTTCTAGAGGGATAGACATGTACCTACTGTGGAAACGCGGTAGAATCCTGAAGAGCCCTGGCATCACAAAATGGATGCCACCAGTCACAGACACTGGGCTGCCCTCTTGCTGATGACCGAAACTCGCAGTGGAGGAAGCCCAACAATAGGTATCCTGTCCCAGGGAGGTGTGGCCACCTCCCAGACAGGGTTTAGTGTATTGGGGCTGGGTGGGTGCACTCCTAGAGTGCTTTGAAGTCCTGCACTGGGGGAGCAGAAGGCTCCTCTGTGCATACACCAGTTCAAACCAGCTCAGGGGCTACCTGCCCCTGCTCTGGCGTGAAACTGGACAAAGGGAAGTGGGTGTAGCCACCCACTCCCCTGACCCTCCCATAGGTGGGGTCATAGAGCTAGTCCCTCCCTTCTTTTTAGTATAAGATAGGGAACCCTTGAACTTGCAAACTAGATCTCCCTGGACGACGCTTTACTGAAGAATCCCGGACCTTCTGCCATCAAACTTTTACTTCAATTGCGTCGTATATCGACATTAAACCCCCAAATGTTGTCTGCAATCTGATATACGGCGAATTTTATGAGCATACTTTACCGATATACGGTATGATTAACTGGTAAAACTGTTTCATTGTACATTAGATTGCAGACAACATTTGGGGGTTTAATGTCGATATACGACGCAATTGAAGTAAAAGTTTGATGGCAGAAATTTAAATATGCCTGTGAAAGGCCGATATACGGCGAAAAGTGGGTGCATATTTAATATTGCGACCGATATGCGGCATGATTAAAACTATGTCTGGTGCAAGCTTTGAAATGTTTGGTATAATACGCTGATATAAGGCAGTAATTATGTCACCAATATCTCCTATAAGGATTATGTTGTCTCTACTGAATATGTGAAGCTATAACATTTATCCATTCAAAGATGGCGCTCACATATTGAGAGTGATAAATCTTTTCTCTTTCCATGTCTATGAATTTTAAAGAATTTTAAAGGTTTTTTTACAATTGAAATAACTTTAAAAATGGCTGCCTCTGTCGTGTTAGTAACACCGACGAAGGCGGATGCCGAAACGCGTTTGTTGTTGCTGAAAATGAAATAAAAACTTTACGCAACTGGCCCCGTGAGTGCTGGCTTGTTCCGAAAGAAGGGAGGAGTAACTTTGAGCTTTGATTTGTTACACGGAACGCCACCGTGTTGCCAGCACCTGCCCGTGAGTGCTCCTGTCTCATGGTGCACAAAGGAGCTTTGACATATATATATATATAGATATATATATATATATATATAAGTATATATATATATCTATATATATATATATATATATATATATATAAAGGATGAAATGCAGGAGGGTTAGATGGGGAGCGTTCCCTTTAATTTAATCAGCCATTTTGACCTGGCCCAAACCTTCCCTTTTTATACATATACGTCACCCCTTTGGTCGGCCTCGGCAACCCAGCGGGAAGAGTGTAATGTTTTTAAAAAGCAGGACATGTACTTTTAAGTTTTACATGCCCTAGTAGTGAAAAACTCCTAAATTTGTTTTTCACTACTGCAAAGCCTATATCTCCCATATGATAACATAGGGATTACCTTATTACATTTTATAAATGTAATTTCCAATTGGGAAGAGAAGACCCCTCGAGTCTGGTGTCTCTCTAATCACAATTTAAAATCCAAACTTATAGTGAAGTCGTATTTTTAACTGCAATTCTGAAATTATTATTTCCGCTAACAGAAATTAACATCTGTTTACTTAACGCACAATATGAAAATTGCCTGTTTTTAGCAAATGTGTTGAACAAATGAATTTTTGCCCTCTTGTAAGGTAAATGTTAATTACATGTAGCAACTGATTTGCAGCTTGCACTGCTACAGATTCATGCCAGCGCACACTCGCCATCCAGCGTTGGGTGCGGATGCTGCAAGCTGGTTTTTTTCAAAGAGGAGGTTTTGTTTTCAATGTGACTCATAATTCCCTCCCTGAAACCCACAATTGGTAAAATAAACATGAGGAAGAAGGGATGTGGCATGGGTTACTTAACCAACATCACTAACTACAGCACCTATACATACTGTGGTGGATGAAATTAATCACTGTCGCTGGTCAAAGGTGCTTTCCACTGGTTGTCAGTTGGAGTGCGTCTGGACAAGAGTACAGTGGTGGCTCATTGACGACATCTGTCTTTTGAGCAAATAAAAACTAGTCAAGCCACAATCCTACCTGCTTGGTGTATCCTTTGATGGCAATGAGCAGGAGCCACCATACAGTAAGCATGGTGCCTGATGCTCTTGTACGACGAACGGAAACGAATCATCGCCTACAACACCTCATCAGCTGCAATCTGGTGAGCCATTTGGGATTGTTGACGCAAACTATCTGGTATCTCTAAGCTGCTTCAGGTCGTTTATTTTTTACTTTGTTGTGCTGTAACCCAATACTAGTACTAATTTTGGTTATTCTGAGGGTAGTCAGGGTACAGCTTGTGCTGAGACTCAAGCTGTTCCATGAGAGGAGTGGCGCAAGCTAAGCTATACCAGTGTCACATGAGTGGTACCACACACCAATCAGGCACAGGACTAGTTCCCTAGCAACCATATGTGGTGAGTGGTGCTGCGCACCAATCAAGGCACAACACTTGTTCCCTGGCAACCAGGTGTGTCATCAACGGCACCGTTCTTGCTGTCCACTATTCTATATGTAACATAAGGCCACCATTGTAATCCACCAACTTAACAGCAGAGCTTGGCATTCTGGTCACACATGACCCCATCTTTGTAAAGTAAAGTTAACAACGCTGAGTAAAAGTTTGCGAGCGTGTTTTCTTGTTGTAAGATTCAACAGTGGCACGCACACTGATTCAACTCATTCTCACATTGGATGTCGTGTATTTCAGTGGCATGCACAACTCGTTCATCAATTTTTTCTAGCTGGCGTGCCGTGTTATTTCAGAATTCTGCTGTGACACACACACCAGTGTTTGGCTTTTCCACATCGGACGACATGCTCATTTAATATGTCTTTTCTGCCTCAGCCTATCCTTAATGCCGAACTTCATATTGGTGACATACTCAGAACTGGAATTGACATATATTTTTTTTGAGGTATACTTGGTTTTTTTGCAACAGTGTGTCACTAGCATTGGATCTCATCGATAATACATTTTCTTCGGCTACCTTGGCCAATTTTCTTTTATTTTAGGATCTAGTTTCACAGTGTTCATTATTCACTGTGTTTATTATATAGTTTTTTCATTATATTGTTCTTAGGGACTCTCAGTGACACACCCTCTTTTTATTTTTGGTGTCAGTTTTGTTATTTGGCCAGTTTAAAACAGCCATAAAAATACATAAAACATATAATAAATATAGTATAAAACATCAGTGACCAGCTAAAAATCCATCATCTCTATATATCCATTACATAATTTAGAATCGAAGACCCGCCAAAACATAACACTTTTTCTCACATTAATGGCTTTCAGAATAAAAATGGCAACATTGTAACACACAAAGGGTTCATTTAGTGCAATCAAATGTTTCATGGCAACTTTATGAGATATAATATTCTGTACAGAAAAAAAAAGATTTAATATAAAAACACCTAGGATTCTGGTAAAAATTACACAACACCAAAAAGGGCATCATGCTTTGCTTGCTTTGACCATCCCATTGGCAAGGGGTCATGTCTGAGGGACAAGACTTCATATTTGGAAAAGCCCCTAAATGATGCACAATACCACATCTCAGTCTTACCAAGACAAAACGATACTGCATATTTGTCACACAGGATAAGTAACTTTTGCCACCCTCCTCTAACTCAAGTGTCATATAGAGAGCAACTGACCATTTCATCCTGTCAGGACCCATTTATCGGTCAGATCTATGCTGAAAAAAGGTTTCTTTAATAGTCCTCTTAGTTAGTGATAACACCTGTGCAGGATCTGACCATATAGGCAATTTAAACAGCATACTAAAAGAGGAATTAATATAGGCTAACCAGGGATATCTGAAACGTTATCCAGGTTTCTACAATCTAAAATAATTGATCTAGTAAAGTTAGTTTCCTCTTTTGCCCATAAGGAAAACGGTAATAAGAAGGGTCTTACTAAAATTATACCCTCTAGAGGCTGCTGGTCGACGTCCTAATAAACAATCACATTTGAATTAGATGCGGGTAAATATAATAACCTTTTCAAAAAACAATTTTCCTCAACTTGCAGGGCGGTGCTAGAGGCGTAACCCCAAAGACCAGCCCTATATGTGGCAGTGGTCACCCCTCTAGCCTTGTAAATATCAAATAGCTCTTTGATGGGTCAGCTACCTAATTTAGACGAAAATCTTAAAATCCCTTATGAGACTCTACTCATTTTGTCTTTAGTATGTAAAATCTGTTGTGCCCATGAACCGTTGCTCGTAAATAAACACCTAAATAGCAAAATTAGTTTACTTTAGCAATGGGGTATTATCAATAAAAAAGGTTCTACATTGTTTAAGTTTTTGCCCGCAAACTATAGTAAATGTTTTAGATTTATTATTCACCATTTTTTTGGAGGACATAAACTCCCCAAAAGCATTCATCAATTTCTGAAAGACAACTGCGGTCCCAGATAACAAAACAGCATCATCGGCATATAACAATACTGGTATGGAACGCCTGGCAGTACAGGGAGCATCAGCTTGCAGGGACTGCAGGAGGTTATCCACCCCATTAATAAAAAGTGAGAACAATAAGGGGGAAGCGAGAACAATTATTTTTGGTGTCTATTTCCAGCATATGATTCATATTTGAAGTATTGTACTTATTTTCTTTGAGGCAGTTAGCATTGTATACATAGTCATGCAATCAGTAAATCCTTCTCCTCCATTTTTATAGTCACCAGGCACTCCTACTATTCCCTGTAAACAATGGTTTTAAGCCTTTGAAATGTATTTTGGTATGATAGGGGCGTCTCGTTTCAACATTTTGTTTACTACTACATTCCTTGGGGTTTGAAGGTAGAGAAGTTTTTAAGCATCTACTAGATCTGGTACTGGCTGAGAGAGAAGAGTTAGACAACTATCAAGAAGTTGTAAAAATTGATTGCAAGATTGAACATACAACCCAGTTTAGTAGTCCTGAGTCATTAGTTTTTCAAACGAGCACAAGTGCAGAAAGAAAATGTTGATGCTTACATTAGTGCACTACGAAATTATGTTGACAATGTCAATTTGGAGCATTTCATGATCAGTTGGTTAAGGATAGGTTCATTGGCGCTGCTCAGACAAGAAAATTTAACAAAAACAATTAACCATGGGTGATCTGTCATTGGAAGATGTAATTAAGGTGGCTAACAGTGTGGAATTAGCACAAGCATCCCCATAAGAGCTCTTTGTGCAGCCTACTGTAAAAGAGAGTGTTAATTCTGTAACCAACTATCAGAATGTGTGTAGAGATACCAAAAGCACGGAGAACAGTTTTTTTAAACGTACAAACATATACAGCAACCTTCCACATGGCAGGGAAAGCACGGGGTGTCCCGCCAAGAATATAGCATGTCATAAATGAGGCAAAGTAGTGCAATTTGCTAGAGTGCGCCATCTAACAGGTAGGATTGTGGCTTGACTAATCTTTATTTCCTTAAAAGACTGGTGTTGTCAAGGAGCCACCAATGTACTCTCATCCAGACCCACTCTAACTGACAATGCCACATTCTCTCACCAAGATGTCCCCATTTGAGTTACTTAGATAACTGCATGGTTATCTAAGTCTGTAAAAAATAAAAGTATCAAGTGGATTGAACAGCTATGCTAAGTAGGGTTTGAATATGGACAGAATAAAATGAAAGACGGGTATGACATCGTAAAGTCCACCAAACAGCTAGCTCTTCATCCTGGAGAAGTGTAAAGTAACTTTGTGAAGAAAGGGGATGCCCGCGGAAAAACAATTTGTGGTAATGCCGTAATGGTGGAGGGTGGATATTGGTGGAATGTTGGTACGGTTGTAAAGATACAGGATGATACACCAGAGAGGCTAGATGAGGAAGCAGGCACGTCATCAAGCCAAGTGAATAGAAGGACTGATGGGGTTCCCGCTAACGTGGGACTACATAGGTCCACTCATGAAAAATATGTGCCATGGAAGTTGAGATAAGATTTCACTCATGGTACAATCATTGTCCAAAATAATTATCTGAACTTGTAATGGTTGCATTTTCGGTCAGTTTGCTTTCTTAATTGTATTTACACTTTTCCTGTGTTATTTTCTTTGGTTTATTTTAAATTTTTATATTTGTTGTGTCGTATTTGTTTTTGTTTGTTAAAAAAAGGAGATAATATGTTATGCTCTGAATATATTTAAGCAGAACTTAGAGTGTTGTATTAGAATCTCATTTCAGGGTTCCATTACTGTGCAGGTCAAAGGTGCGGTCCACTGGTTGTCAGTTGGAGTGCGTCTGGACGAGAATACAGTGGTGGCTCCTGGACGACACCTGTCTTTTAAGGAAATAAAGACTAGTCAAGTCACAATCCTTCATGCTTGGTGTATCCTTTGATATTACATAATCCCATTTTTACTTCCACTTCAGAACATTTTGGCTGCTGCTGAGGAGGTGGAGGAGGAGCTGCAGATTTTGGTTTCTGCTGCCAATCCAGCAACAGGACCTGCATTAGCACTGGAAGTACATTGACATACTCAGGGCGGGACATTGCTCTGTTGCTGCAGTATGAAAACTTGACACAAGTCATTGACGCATTCTGACAGCTGGTGGAGACAAAGGAGGAAGAAACTTTGTTATATGTCAAAATAATGATTAAACAAATATCGTCTGACATAAATATCATGCCCTAAATATTGTTTACAGAATCATCACTCACTCCATTGTATGTAGATTTTCTATTTTTAACTTCAATGGGGCAATTTTGTTAAACTTTGGGATGGTGTTCTTGTGTGTGTTGTCAGATGGATTTTGGTTGGGATTAGAGAAGAGATATATGTGTTGTGAGACAGATTCTTGTGGAGGCTAGGAAGTGGGCTAGTGTGTTGTGTCGCTTCTTCAATATAATCTAGGGATCGGTAAACTTTGTATTAAGCTGACCTAATGGTGCAATGTTCAACCTTCACGAAGTCACCTGATGTTTGCTAACCCCACCTGATTCTCCACAAAACTTAGTTAAAAGGAACAGCCCCTTTCTCAGATGATTTCTTGCTCCAAGATGCCCCAGGCTGGGCAAACTAGAAAAGGAGGCTGCCAGAGCCTACCCTTGTTACCAGTTAAGAAATGTTGGGGCGGACTATAGTCTCTAGTAGAGAGTTTCCAGATAGAGGTGAAATCCTGTTCGTGTGAAGGGCAGGGAGCACTTCAGGGCCAACATCCACACCTCACCAACAGACTGGTTGGTGCACTTTCTCATGGGGGAACAGAGTGGGCTTAGTCCATAGAACTAGGGATGACTACAAAGCAGCACATGTCCACCAGCTGCCCTGTGTGGCCATTTGAAGCAGAAGGAACAGTTATCTACTTCTGAAAAGGGTTGATGAAACTGCTTGTCTTTTTATGAGTCTGAGGACTTTGAAAAGTTAATGACAGTTTGGTAATAAAATATTGTTAAGGTCTTTGTATTTTTCTAAATAATCCCTTACATCTTATCTGCCTCACTGACTGGGAGATCTGTTGGTAGCAAAAGATTACAAAACAATAAGTCTCACAATTGGGGTTAAGGGGAAACAAGTTAAATGGATGTTTAGGAAGAATTAGGGAATAGATTCAAGAATAGACATCACTCACACAGACCAAGCCACCAAGTCTGCTATTGAAGAAGATGAAGATTGTAATGCTGGCACCGCTGAACAGCTATGGCTGTTGAACATACATGTTTTATGAAATACATAGACATATGTTATTACAAATTCATGGCCTTTGTTAATCGTTGAATGAAACACTTGATGTAGTACATACGCCACTCCTCAAAAAGTCTTCACCTAAAGTGTAGAGGAGTTCTGTTTACTGCTTCTGTGTCTTAAGTAGTTGTTTGATTTACCTATATTGTTCTGTGGCTATATAATATATACGTCACTGTTGCCCAGGGCCCAAACTGACCCACTACAATAAAACAATACAGTGCAATGTTCAATAGCAAGGAGAAAATATTGTAGCAACTGCCATAAGTATAGCAAGCTTACTTTAACCCAGAGTAGTGCTGTTTCCAAAATTATAGACTGCCATTGAATCAGTGCTTAATCTGTAAAAGTATTAGCGGCAGGGTGCAGAGTTTTGTTCAGAAGACTGAGGAGTACAGAATGCCAAGGCTTCATAGTCTTGATTCCACCTTGTGCCTCTTTAATCTCCCACCATACACTCCCTGTCTCTTTATCTCACTCTAGCAGGTTCCTGCTGTCTCTGTTTATCATGGTTTTTGTGTGTTCTCTTCTTCCTTTCTTAAAAAATATTTTTATTGTCAACAAGGGAACTTCATTACAAGTTATACTTGAAGTATCTTATACCATACAACAACAACAAAAAACACATTAGAGGTACATCACCACACATATATAAACATTCCTAAGACAAAGCAGTTAGAAATAATAATTATGAATTTAAGACTAGCATCTAGATTCCTGCTTCCGGGAGGCAACCCTTCGAATTAATCTAATCTATTAATCTTATGTATCTAATGCCAACTGCCCCCATATAGGGCCCGATTCTGATGCGGGTTGGAAAAGCTTCCCGACCGAGGGCCTGATTCTGATGCGGTTAGGAAGGCCCCCTAACGGCATTTGCTCCTTCCAACTCCGATCGGGAACGTGTCTTCCCGACCGAGGGCCCAATTCTGATGCGGTTAGGAACAAATGTTCCCATTGAAGTCAATGGGAGTTCAACCAAATCGTATCTGGAAGCATCCGGATGCATCCTACTCCGCCGGTCGGACTTTCCCGATCCGAGTGGGTCAGACACCATTTCCCAACCGATTCGGTCGGGAAGCTTTTCCAACCCGCATCAGAATCGGCCCCATAGTCTCTAGTTTGATCAGAGAGCGAGTTCCTCTTGCCCGAGCTAGGGTTTTCTCCATTTTGTAAGTTTCCCTTACTATAGCCCACCATTCACCTATAGAAGGAGGTTTAGGAGAAACCCAAACCCTGGCAATGGTGAGTCGGGCAGCAACCAATAAGATTGTCATAAGCCATCTCAATCCTTGACTCTCTTTATAGCCCAACATAATTTCGATGACTGTAGGGAGGGAATCTATCCCTAATAGTTGCCTCATCACCTGGCCTATCTTCGGCCAAAATGTTTCTAGCTCTGGACAGGTAGCAAACATATGTACTATGCTTGCAGCATACAACCCACATTTGGGGCATTTTTTCCAGTCCCCTCCTTGACCCCCCTGAGCCCAGCTAGCAATCTTCTCTGTGGTATAATAAAGCATGCAAATTGTACGAAATTGTTGTAGTCTCAGGCTAACAGAATGAATTGACTTGTCTATAGTCCCTAATGCTTGATTAATAATACTAGGAGTAACATTTATCCCCAAGGCCTTGCTCCATCGTGCAGCAAGCTTTTCGCACCCATTCTGTCTAAAATTGCTGAGGCATTGATACATAATACTAAGTACTGATTTCGACTTCTCCGCATGCAAGCAATCCCATAACTCCGAGCTAGACACTTTCGTTAAGGCTATGTGTTTCACAAAGTAATCCCTAATCTGAAGATACTTAGAAAACATTTGGCCAGGAAGATTGAAAAGAAGTTGCAAGTTCTCGAACGTGCTGAAGCCATTACAGTCATACAGACATTGAATCCCACGCCTAGCCCAAAGTCTACGGATGGTATCTTGAAATACCTCTGGAAGCATGGGATTACCCCATAGTGGGAGCTTATCATGAAAAAGCTACAAGGTGCATTTAACAGACATTGCTCGCCATATATGTACACTATCCCTGATGGTCTTAAACCTAACCCTTTTGTAATAATTGGGGTTGGTAGCTTTATATAGAAACATTCGACAGCCAAATCCCAAGACCAAATGGTGACAAAAAGTTTGATTTTCGGGATCTAGGAGACTTCGGAAACGTCCTGCAAATGCTGCCCAGTAATACATTTTAAAATCCGGAAAGTCAAGCCCACCCTGATTGTACGGAAGCTTCAATAAATCTATTGCCCTTTGTGCTTTTTTATACCCCCAAATAAAACTACCTAACACACCTTCTAGTTTCCTAAAAAAGGAATTGGAGACACAGAGAGGAATTGACCGAAATAGATATAGAAACTTGGGGAGTACCTTCATTTTTATAATATTGCACCTCCCTACTATGCCAATTGGTAGCTTATGCCAGCTTTTCAATCGCTTGGCTGTGGCTTCCAGCAAGGGCTGATAGTTCAGAGTGGGTATACGTTCAATCTGCACCGATATACGCACCCCTAGGTACGTAGCTACAGAGCAAACACCCGCTAAAGATCTGTCAGGCCGAAAGTTAAGGAGCACTTGTGTCTTTTTAGCATTTAACTTGTAGCCTGACAAAAGACCAAGGGCCAGATGTATGTCCCTATTTTGCATGCGCAAACGGGTTTGCGACCCATTTGCGCATGCAAAATGTCACAGGGCCATGTACAATTCCTAAATAGCGAGTTGCAATTTATTTGCGACTCGCTATTTAGGAATTGCGAGTCGCTATTAGGATGGGGCGTTCCCTTCCTAATAGTGACCCCAAAGCCATGCATGAATGTTTTGTGACCGCAATTGCGGTCGCAAAACTCTCGCAAATTACCACCCTCTTCAAGAGGGTGGTAATGCACTCGCAAAAGGGAAGGGGTCCTCAGGGGACCCCTTCCCCTTTGCAAATGCAGGGGAAAATATTTTTTAGGGGCAGGCAGTTGTCCCAGGGACCACTGCCTGCCCTTTAAAAATTAAACGAAAACGTTTCATTTTTTTTTTTTTAATGCATCCCATTTTCCTATAAGGAAAACGGGCTGCATTTAAAAAAAAAACTGCTTTATTGAAAAGCAGTCCCAGACATGGTGGTCTGCTGAGCCCAGCAGGCCACCATCCCTGGGAGGGCCAGCCATTCCCAATGGGGTCACAAATTGCGAGTGGCTCATTAATATTCATGAGCCTTGCATTTTGCGACCCCATTGGGAATCGCAATCAGTGTCCCTGACACTGTAGTACATTGTAAATTGTGCCTCCCAATTTGTGACTCGCAATCGAGCGCAAATTGCGAGGCGCAATTTACAAGGGTCGTACATCTGGCCCCAAATTTGCTCACTTCATCTTCAATAAGACTTATTGCCGTTGCTGGATCGGTGGTAAAAACGGCAATATTGTCCGTGTAGGCAGTTACCTTAAGCTGACTTGCTCCTGATGTCAACGGTATAATTTGTAGATTAGAATGTAATGCCCGAATGAATGGCTCAATATACAGAGCAAACAGTAGGGGAGAGAGAGGGCATCCCTGCCTGGTACCACTTAAAATTGGAAAAGATAATGATTGTAAGCCTGCCTACAGTAGTTTTGCTTGAGGGTTATTATACAGAGCTTGTACCCATTGGCTAAATTTCCCTCTAAATCCAAATGCTGCGAGTGTAGCCCACAAGTAGTCCAAGACCACCCCGTCGAAAGCCTTTTCGGCATCTAAAAGGACCATGCCCAGATTTATTGCTGACTTCCTAGCTAGGTCGAAGGCCCCCACTGCAGTGTTGACATGAGCATTATTATCCCTTCCCTGGATAAAACCATGCTGCTGGCTGGATACTAATCCGGGCATTATTGGGGCCAAGCGAGTAGCCAAGATTTTAGCAAAAATCTTAGCATCTGAATGAATAAGAGAGATTGGTCGATAAGAACCGCACTCATCTGATTACTTGCCTTTTAAAAAAAAAAATATATATATATTTGTCGTATTCCAAGATGCAGGGATTCACCCCCTAGAGCCAATATGTTGTGATGCTCTTAAAGGTTTTATAAAACTCAGCAGGTATGGAATCCTACCCTGCAGCCTTCCCAGAGGGAAGGCTAGATATTGTCTCAGTTATTTCGTCATGGGAAATTTCATTCTCCAATAAGACCGAGTCTTCCTCGCTCAAAACCAGAAGGGAGCTACCCCGAAGGCACTGTTGTAAGTCTTCCTCGTCTGGTGGTGTAGTTTGCGCATATAGCTTTTGATAAAACCTGGAGAATTGTTCCACAATTGCCTGCGGATGTGTATGTAGGATATCATTTGTCCCTTTTATAGCCTTTATCTGGGTTTAAGCCCTGTTGTCTGCTACTTGATGAGCAAGCACCTTCCCAATTTGTTCCCTATATTCATATTGTGAAAACCGGTGCTTGTGTAGCTCGTAGCAGTTTTCTCCCTTAATGATCTACCCATAACTGTCCTTGCATCTAACAGGGAGATATACAGTTGGTCTTGGTCACTAGCACCTCGCCGGACCGCATCTTCATGATGTACTTCAACAGCGAGCAGTGCTTGAATGGCAGCTCTGCATGAAGCTTCCCACTCTTTGTTCTGCTGCCAGATATATTGTTGAGTGACCCCTCTTATAAACGCCTTCATTGCGTCCCAGACAACAAGAGGGGAGGCCGTGCCCGCTTTATCCAATAAGAAATCCTCTAATTGTTTATTAGTAATGGCCAAATACCTACTATCCGTTAGCAGGTAACGTGGAAATGAAAAAGGCCTAACTGTCTTACGATTGGCTTTGCCCTGAAAAGACAATAAAATAGGATTATGGTCAGAAGTGATCCTAGGACACACTTTCATATCTGCTGATAGCATTATATTATCCGAAACCCATGCCATATCAATTCTAGAATATTGCCTCTGTGGGGCAGAATAGTACGTATAGCCTGGTATGGTTGGATAAAGTAGCCGCCAATCATCTCTTATGGAATGCAGCCCCCCCATTTCTAATATTGCAGTCCTCACCTTTCCCATTCCAGAAGTGGCTGCTCTGCTAGTTGAATCAATAGAATAATCTACAACACAAATAAAGTCCCCCATAATCAAAAGCTCCCCGTGCCAGTCTAGAAGCTCTATATTTAAAAAATCAAAAACAGTAGGATCATCCACATTAGGGCCGTATATTGCACCAAAGATATATTTCCTTCCTTTTATCTCAAGCTACGCGAGTGCCCACCTTCCACGTTGGTCGGCCAGGGTCTTAATAGTTCTATAATCAAACTTCTTATCCGCTAATATGGCTGTTCCCCTTATAGAGACGCTCTGGGTTGTACACACAATTTTCTGATACCCCAAATGCTTGAGAAGACTACGATCTTTATAAGCTAAGTGTCTCTGTAAGAAGAACAATCTGAGGTCTATACATTTTTAGCTCCTCCCGGACAAGTTGCCTCTTAATTCCATTATTTAGGCCTGATACGTTCCAGGCCATACACCTAATCTGCTCCATACGGGATGTTATTCGTGTCTCCAAGACTCCTATATAGTATTGTATCTCTGCTGTCCCTCCTGATATATCTGCTTGCTCTGGTTTGGGTAATGTACTCTCTAATGCCATTTACTACCACCTTCCCTAAGTGCTTATGTTCCCCCTGTTGACAATTTCTTCTGCCTCCCCGCCCTCAGCCCACCTAGTACCCCCTCCCCTCTTGCTGCCCCCCCTCCCTGTATCGTGAAGAAGGAATCCTCCCCGTTATAAGCTGCCGATGAATTGGCAGCTGCGAGAAGACAGTGCACCCCCGGTAGCCCCCACACACCATCATACCCAGTATATCTATTAACTAAAGAGAAAACAATAGAGGAGAGAAGAAAATCCAAAAATCGGAGAATCAATAGCATTAGTCCCCCTTAATGTAAAAAATGAGCTAAAGTGTTTCATAGTCGATGCCCTTGGAAATCCAAACTCTTAAGTCTTTTTCCCGGCTGCCTCTAATTGCCATTTACTTAGAGCTTGCGTAGCCTCCTATTCAGTGAGGAAAAATTGCGAGTGTCCTCCTTTGATGACCTTTAATCGAGCAGGCTCCTGTAGGAAAACCTGCGCCCCTTTAGCCTTCAGCAGATCAATGAGCTGTCTTAGTTTCCAGCGCCTATCTATAGTCGCTCTACACAGATCTGATCTCACAAAAATAGATAAAGAATCGACATTTACAGGGGAGCTAGGGCGGGCTTTCAGGGATATTGCTTGCCTAAGTAGGAAATTACCGAAAAAGATAAGTAATGGTCGTGGGTAGCGAGATCCCTGCTTGTGCGATACGAGTGGTAATCTATGCACACGTTGTAGTTGGCAGTCCCAATCCCAATCAGCGAGGTCGGGAAAAGCCTTTTAAAATAGCTGGACCACATATGCACAAGAATCAGATCCTTCTTTACCCTCCGGGACCCCAAACAGTCTTAGATTATTATGGCGTTGCCGATTCTCCAAATCTTCTATCTTAACCTGCATGGCGAGTATCTGAACATGCACCGAGCTGGCTGTTAGAGTAGTGACTTCTTCAGTGTCTGCAACCCCTTGTTTTAATTCAGATGTGTCTTTCGTTAGTGTCCCGACCTTAGATGTCACTTCATTTAATGCCTGCTGAATACTGAAATTGTCTGCCCTAGCCTGTGCATAGTGCTCTTGCACTTCCAGTCTTTGATCTTGAAGGGCCTGTAGGGTTAAGGAAAGTGCTGACTCACTACCATCCTGTGCGTTTTTGGAGCTCTGCTTCTCCTCCGCCTCTTCCCCGCCATTAGGAGGAGCAGGTGCAAATGGCAAGCTCTGTGACCCGGGGCTAAGTACCTGAGTCGCGGGTGCTGTTGACTCCGGGCTGGTGCCAGCTCTATGCCTTATTTCTGAGCCGCCTGTAAGACCTGCCCCTGAAAGCCGAGATATTATTGACTTACCTTCCCCCTTTGCCTGAACCCACTTGCGCAGAGGACTACCCTCTGAGGTGGCTTTACATCGTGAGGTGGCACTGTTATGTTGTTGGGTGCCATAGATTTCGGGTGTTTTCTTCAAGACTCTTGTCGGTTTAGATCTTCCTTTCTTTTTCGCAGTGGATGAACTAAGCGAGCTGGTCCCAGCTTGGGCCTCATCTGCTGGTTTATTAGTCACAAGTGGCGAAACCTGTGCAAGCTGTGTCGTTGTGGCCGATTTAGAATTATTCCTGCCTTGGGATACACCTCGTATCTCCTGTGATCGTTCCCTGTTTAGGGGCGACACCTGTAATGCCAGTTGTGTTAAGGAATCAGCTCTAGGAATAAGTGCTTCTGCGTCCAAGCTTTCCCCTGCATATCCAACCAGCTCTCCGGTTGCTGAGTTCTTCCACCCAGGCTTTGTGGCAGTTTCCCTTTGTTCTCCGCTGCAGCCTGCTTCACTTGCTACAAGGTTCCCAGTCTCAGATAGCAATTCAGGCAGATTCATTGTATCATTGGCTTGCTCCGCCTTATGAACACAATTTGTTGCCCCTTGACAGACCAGGTCCTGCCCAGGACCGATCGACCCAGCGTATTGACACTCGTTTTGGCTATCACCCACGTTTGCTTGGTCCACAGGAATTGCCTCTAGAAGTGCATCCACAATTTTGTCTCCCTCTGACTGCTCCGATATCTCTCCAGCCAAGAACAAATCCGCAGCCCTGCCTGACTGCAGCAACCTCAGCAGCGGCTTACCTACTCTCGACATGCCTCTTGAAGCACTCGTCCTCTGGGCTGCCGACAGTAGTTCCTCGATACCAGCCACCGCCACAGAGCCTCCTCCCGGATTTGCTGGTGCGCGAGCCACTCGCGCCCCTCTCGCCACCGTCTTCGGTGGGGCCATGTCTCCACCCGGTAGGAGAGCCAAAGCAGAGGGCAGTCTCGACCAGTGGCCTGCCGAGTGGCTTAATCCGATCAGCCAGCGAGCAAACCCGGGACGCGAACAGCAACCGTCCGACAGTAGCCGTTACCAGCATTCGTCCTCGATTTCCGTAAGTTTAGAGCTCTTTAATACTTTTATTCAGTATCTATGACTGTGTTTCTTCTTCCCCGTCTCCATCTCCGCGTGATTTCACAAAATGCGACCTCTCATCATGAAGTGTGTGGGAGCTTTCCGTGTGCCTGCTCACCGCTGCGGCGTCAGTCTGCCATCTTCCTCCCCGTGTTCTCTTCTTCCTTAGTTGTTTTTCACTGTCTTGCTCTGGGTCAAAGTCTAATGAGGAAATAAAAGTGCCATTACAACAAAAGTGTGTGCCGGTGGGCCCCACCTACAACCACCAGCTAAAATTAAGCACTGCATTGAACATCGGAAATGTGAACCACAAGCAGAGCAGCTTAATTGTGACCTCCCTCGTTGTTTTCCAGGAGATCTATTTAATGATAATTTGAGAATAGGTTACAGAAATAAGGTTGTCAGACTTGTCAGCCTTAGGGTGGCCTTCCCCCAAAGTGTTTGCCTTCACCCCTCCTATATTGCTGAATACATTGGACATGTAATTTAAGTTTTACATGCCCTTGTAGTGAAAGATTCCTACATTTGTTTTCTCACCACTATAAGGCCTACCTCTCCCATAGGATTGCATTGGATTGCCTTATTACATTTAATAAGTGCTAACTTTTAATTGGGAACCAGTCAACTTTTTGTATTTGGTGTCTTAGCAATTGTAATTAAAAATTCTCTTTAATGGTAAAGTTGGATTTTAAGTTACAATTCTGAAAATACCACATTTAGAAAGTTAGCATTTTCCTGCCCTATTTGATATCTGCAGCCTCTCCTGGGTCGCATGACTGGGTGTAGATGACAGTTGGACTTTGTTTACTCCTCCCAGACAGCCACACAATAGAGGGTTTAAGTGTGCCTGAATGAACTGGCAGGATGGGGGGCAGAGGTGGACACAGCTCCACTTACAACAGGCTGTGCTCTGCCTTCACACAAAGGACTTGTCACCGCTGCCTTGTTCATGCAGCCTGCCTGGAGCCAGGGCAGGGGAAGTAGGAAATGTCAAGAATTTCAAAGGGTATTCTCCAGAAACTTCTCCTACTTCAGAGAAGGCACCATGTATAAAAAGAGGTCCGTCAAGACCCACTCTTCATTTCACTTTCTGGACCTTCGGAAGGACTCTCAGAGGACTGGCTGCTGCTGTAGCCTGCTTTGCACTCCACAAGACTGCTTTGCAGCACCTGAAAGGATTGCCTTTATGCCTGGAGACTGCTTTGAACCCTCAGGGGCCTGCCCTGCTGCTTGAGCCCTGTTTCATCACTTGAATCCAAGACTACCAGAGTGACTCCAAGGGCTAATTGGCTGACCCCCTGATCGGAGCCTCAGGGACAGGAAATGCTCCGACCATCTTTAACATGCACATGGACACAACCTGAGTGAATCCTAACTCCCAACGTCATGCCCGTCCAGTCCTTGACCCTTTGTGGTGGTGCTAAATGTGCTTAGATAGCCATAATATAAAACTTGGGACTTAAACATTTTTGCTTAAAAACTGTTCTGAGAACTAAGAGAAGACTTGGTCCAACCTTCTCGTCTATCCGCCCAAAGTTTATCGCCAGTTAGCCTGACTTTACAGCAGCTCCCGCTACGTTCTTCTCCGTATCAGCAAATCCTATTCAGTGGTCTTTTGACAAAGGGTAACCGGCCTTGTGGAACTCTCATCGGCTGCAGCCTCCAGCCATGCCCCGCTGGAGATTTTTGACTTCCAAAAAAGTGAATAAGTCAGAACGAAGTAATCTCCACCGCTGCTTCGTCCAGCAGCTCCCTGACACTGACTCTTCCTTCTTGGACACCACCTGCAGCCTTGCTCCAGAGAACAGAGTCTGAAAGTAAGCGCCAACCAGGCCTAATCCACTTCTTGTATCAGACCCGTGCTCCATCACGTTCAGCCATATTTTTCGAGTTTGACCCAGTCTTACACGACTAGATGTCCGCGATTGGTGCTTTGATCTTTAAGGTGCTAGTTTTTACCTTAAACTTTAAAAATTCATGACTCCAGTTCTACTAATTTGATTTTTGTTGATTTGGTATCAAATAATTTATTTAACTGTACTCTATTTTTCTAAATTGTAGTGGAATTTTTCTTGTGTTCTATTTTGACTTTATTACTGTTTGTATGTTTATGAAACACACAAAAGGTAATGGGAGGCTGCTTCCAATAAGTCTAACCACTGGCAATAACTCGGGTACCACTTAAAACCCATAACTAGGGCAAAAACGGTTCTGGATTGCTTGTGTTCCGGTCAGGGAGGACCTGGTATGACAGTTTGGCTGGCTGTTCCCATGAGGAACAGGGTAAAGACTGATTTGTATATGGTTGGGTCCAGACTGAGGTGGCATGGTGAGCAAAGGAATGATGGGTTGGAGTGCTACAATGAGCTATTGCCAGAGGTCAGACTTATTTGAAGCAGCCTCCCATCACCTTTTGAATGTTTCATGTCCCACCCTAAGTGGCGTGGGCATGCCCAGACGTGGATGCCATGCTCACTGTGTCACTGGAACCAAGCTGTACCCGGCTGAAGAGCCTATAACTAGAGCAAAACCGGTCCTGGGTCACTTGTGTTCCGGTTGAGAGAGGACCTGGCTTGGCAGTTTGGACTGAACTGTTCCCATGAGGAGCAAGGTCAAGACTGATTTCCTTATGTCTGTGCCCAAACTGAGGTGGCATGGCGAGCAAAAGAACAATGGGCTGGAGTGCAACCCCAAGCTATTGCCAGTGGTCAGACCTATTGCAAGCAGCTTCCCATCACCTTATGTGTGTTTCATGTACCACCCTAAGTGGCATGGGTATGCCCAGACGTGGGTCCCATGCTCACTGTGTCACTGGAACTAAGCTGTACCTGGCTGATGAGCCCATAACTAAGTCGAATCAGTCCTGGGTTGTTTGTGTTCTGGTTCAGGGAGGACCTGACTTGGCTGTTTGGGCTGAACTGTTCCCATGAGGAGCAGTGTCAAGACTGATTGGCATATGGCTGGGTCCAAACTGAGGTAGCATGGTGAGCAAAAGAGGGATGGGTTGCAGTGCTATCTTGAAATATTGCCAGTGGTCAGACATACTGCAAACAGCATCCCATCACCATTTGTGTGTTTCGTATAAATAATTTGCACATTGCCCCCAAGTAAAGCCAGACTGCTTTTGTTGCAAGTTACCTGAGGGTTAAGCACAGGTTAATTTACTGACTTTTGTTGTTCACGCAGACAGGGATTGTGGCTGTTGCTTGCGCTGGGTTAACACCCCATTCAACCAACAACCTAATTTCACACAAAGGTAAATGCAGAGGTCATAACAAATGAATTGATCACAAAGCCTCACATAAAATAATGGAGCATACACTTTGTTGGACAAAGTTGGATAGAAGTTCAGGCATCTTTGGCCCATATGCTATTGATGCTATGAATATTGAGGTAGTTAAGCAGATAGGTTTAAGTAATGAGCATAATAGCTAATTATTTTACACAAACATTTGGGGCCTGATGTACAAAGGTACTATGCAGCCGCAAATCCTGTGATTCACAAAACCACATGGTTTTCTACTGCACAATACCTTTATATTGTTTAAAAAAGCCCATTTACAAGTCAGAGAATCCTTTCCTACTCATAAAAGAGGTATTGTGACCCAATCGGAATAACAAATATGAGTGGGTGTAAAAGGGGCATCACACTTCTATCTGATTTCTGGCTACAACTGTGGTTGCAAACCATTGAGCAGATACCAGGTTTAGTATCTGATTCAGAAATTGAAAGCTGTCCCATGGTACATCTCCCACTTTAGGAATCATAATGGCGGCTTCAGAGAAGGCCAGAAGTGTTCCAAATAATCACTCCCTTCTATCCCTGAAATCTTCCCAATTGGAATTTTTTTAAGCATCTCTCTTCAATTGGCATGGGCTGCTTAAAAAAAAGTTTCCCATTTGGGAATGCAAGTTCAAGGATGGAGGTCTGCTGTCCATTGCATGCCTCTAACCTTGCATTTGTAACTAATCACAGGGGCTAGCAAACTGTAAATTGTCTAATTGAAATTCATCTCGGAGGTTGTTTGGTTAATAAAAGGGTTGTATAATAAATTGTATTCTCATTTGCAAATCAGCTGGTGTGCAAATTGCATGTCCCTGGTATGCGAATCAGAATAGTACATCAGGCCCTTACCCAGGTAACCAAACCTTACCTCTGAGGCAGGCTTTGACCCTATATCATCACCATTAGTGACCTCACTGAAAGTGACATCACAAGAAGTGACCACTTTGGGCCATGTGTTGCTACTCTCTTTATTTGATCTCTGTGCTACCTCCTACCCCTTTTCGACCCTGTACTACTACTCAGTTTTCCTGACCAAGTGCTACTTCCTCAACCTGGATCTGATCTTGTGATGCTCTTTAACCCCTGAATCCTTCGCTGTAGAAACAAAAGAAATGTTTTGCTCCAGAAACTCTAAAACATTAATTGTGACATAAGTATTATTTCAATCATGTGACACATAAAATGTGATGGAAGGAGTGCTGGCAATTAGTCCAACCACTGGCAATCTCTCTGGGTAGCATTCAAACCTATTGCTTTTCACGGACAATGCCCCTCTAGACAGAGACCTGCCTTATGCAAATCAGTACTGACCCTGCGCCTCATGGGAAAAGTCTATCCTGAACTGCCAGGTGAGCCCTCCCCCCACCTCCCACAAGGGATCAAAAGCATCCCCAGACTATTTTCAGGTTAGTGAGATACAGCTTTAATCCTGTGCCACAGCAAAAAGGAAACCACATCTGGGAATACTCTTGGCTGCTTAGAATGGTACATCAAATGCACAAAATGTTTACCATAAAAATATAGTGGTAGGTGATAATGTGGAGTTGAAATATGTGCAGGTTGATATTTCTATCCTTAATCTTTTGTCATACAACCTGGCAGTTGAAAGCTGAACTTGGAAATGCCAAGCTGGTGGCTGAAATCCTTGGGTAAAAAAAGACCTTGCCTGAATGATATTTAAAAAAAAAACTTTTTATAACTTTTTATTGAACTTTAAGCACGTTACAATACAATCATTCAATTGGTACATTCTGGCACAGGTTTTTTTTTGGCAGTATGCATTTAGAACAACAGCACAGTAAGGGCATACAGTGACAGATCATTCAGCAAGTTGTGTGGGTATAATTGAGGCGGTCAGGAGTATATGGTATATAACATCACAGATAGAGGACTTATGAGTGTGTTCCCCTTGTGACTTTGCGCAACTGCTCAAGGTGGTATGTGTTGGGGGCCCTCCCCTGGGGAGTTTGGGTGTTCGTCAGTGTCTTCTAGTCGACGGAGGTATGTCACCAGAGGGGCCCAAATGTCATGTGGCCGGCTCGCAAGGGACATTAGATTCCAATATTCAGTCAGGTGTGTCTGGCAGTGTGCTGCGTCAGCAAGCCAAGTCTTGGTCAATGGTGCTGGTTTACGACCCCAGTGGATCGCCACCCTGCGTCTGGCCAGCACCAGCAGCATTGCCACTAATCTGCGGCTAGCATCAGTGATCTCTTTAACATAACCGAGTAGGCACATAAGCCGGTCTGGTGCAATGTGGTCAGAGGTGATGGCGCTAATGATCACGCACACTGCTTGCCAGTAATTGGCCACTCTTGAGCATGTCCAGGCCAGGTGTATAAATGTGGCGTCTGGCGCAGAGCACCGCGCGCATCTCGCGTCTGCAGTTAAGCCCATTTTGTGGAGGGCCATTGGGGTGCGATATAGTCTGTGTAAGAATTTGAGGTGTATCAATCTCAGCTTGTAGTTAGGGGAGAGCCTCTCAGTCTGATTTCAGCAGTATTGCCACTGTTCTGGTGATGGTCCGATAATCAGGTCTGCCACCCATGCACAGCGCGCGTGCTCAGTGTCAATCGGGGAGGCCACTAGTGTTATCGAATAGAGCTTGGTGATGAGTTTACGAGGCGATGCAGTAGTGTGAATGTATTCAAGTGCTGCATTTACCGGTGGAGGGTTTGGGAATGCACTGTTTATGTTCCTGCAGGTCACTCAAATTTGATAATACAGCAGGTTGTCGAGCGGGGTGAGTGTTGTAGCTTCGGTATGCGTGGGGAGAGGAAGGAACTGCCCATCTGGATAAAGGTCTGCATTGATGCATATGCCCAGGGACTTGGCACGGCGTGCCATCCCTTTGTTATGTAATGGAGGGAAGGAGGGGTTCTCTGCAAGCTTCATTGATGGCGCATATAAAGTGCCGGTGCCTGTTTGTTTGCGAATGCCCTCCCATGCCCAGCATACGCACTCTACAGTGTTGATTTCTTCCCTGGGTGCCTTATATGGCAGGAATAATGCTGTGTGAAGCTGCCAGGGAGAGGCCAGATCTGCCTCAACTGCCAAATGTGGCTGAAAGGTTGTTGGGTGTAGCCAAAAGTGTAAGAAGCTGGCTTGAGCACAATATGCATACAGTTTGAGATCTGGGGACCCCAGTCCGCCGCACGAGAAGGGCAGTGCCAGGGTTTTATAGGCAATATGCGGCTGACGACCCGCCCATGTTAACGTAATAATATCTGAGCGCAGTCTCTTAAAAAATTGCGTTGTAAGAGGGGGCGGAATGTTCAGGAACAACTATAAAAATTTCGGCAAAGCCACAATTTTGGCTATCGCAATGCGGCCTGCCAGGGAAAGTGGGAGCTTATTCCAAACCGGGATTTTCGTTTCCAGCCATTCCACCGCCCGGCCATAATTTGCTTTCCAGAGCTCATCCGGGTCTCTGCTCAGCCATATACCTAGGTATCTGGTCGGTTCAGTGGCCCATTTTAGCGGGTATTCTGTAGGAAAGGGAAGTGTTGCGTCAGTGAGGGGGAATAGAATGGACCTGCTCCAATTGATGTGCACACCAGAATAGCCGCCAAATCGTATTACTTCCCTTGTCATGGGTGATAGGTTTGTGTGCGGTTTGCAAATGTATAGCGTGACATCATCCGCATACATGGAAGTCACTAAGACGTGGGCTGTGAATCTGATGCCTCTCTGTGTGTGGTGTTGGCGTAACCGAGCCGCCAGCGGCTCCATCGCACTGGCAAACAGCATCGGTGAGAACGGGCATCCCTGCCGTGTGCCCCTGGTAATCACTATGGGTTCGGTTATCTGCCCGTTGATTTTGATACGTGCCGAGGGTAAGGTGTATAGCAGCCTAATCTTGTGGATAAAGTCCGAGCTAAAGTCTAGCCGGCCAAGGAACGAGAAAAGAAACGGCCATTCTAGTGAGTCAAAAGCCTTAGTGGCATCTAACAGAGCCACCACTGCAGGCAGGGAGGGATTAATTTGGTGCATTACTGAGAATATTGTTCGTAGATTGTGTGATGTGGCGTGCCCTGGTATAAAGCCAGATTGATCCGAGCGTATTATTAGGGGCATGAGCAGGAGGAGCCAATTCGCTAGTAGCTTCGCATATATTTTATTATCAGTGTTTATTAATGAGAGGGGGCGGTACGAGTCGCAGCACTCGGGTGCCTTGTCAGGCTTTAATATAAAAGTGATTAGTGCCTCGCGGAGAGAGGGGGGAAGATGGCCTATGGTGACTAATTCACTGAACATTTCAACGAGGTGGGGGATCAGAATAAACGCATATTCTTTATAGAATGCAGGAGTAAGACCATCCATCCCCGGCACTTTATCACCAGGAAGACCAACGATAACCTGTGCGATTTCTTCCGTCGTAAATGGGGCATCCAGGTAATCACGGTGCCCAGGGTCAAGCCATAGGAGCTCAATTGAATCAAAATACTGTTGTAAAGTGTCAGGGGCATTTTCTGCCCTGGTCGTATATAATTGAGAGTAGAAGGAAGTAATTGTTGCTATTATCTCACCAGGGGACTTGATCCTGCCAGCGGTGCCGTCTAACAGTTCTATCACATATGAGGAGGCGTGGGGCTTCCTCAGCAAGTTTGCCAGCGTTTTGCCAGGGCGATCCCCTCTCCATATCGGCGAGCTCGTGCCGCCCGGCCAAGATAGCTCACCTCTTGTTTGGCTTCAGTATGATATTCGGATAGCTTTGCCCTAATGTCCACTAGTGTGGCAGGGGCAGGGGTGGTGTTCTACATTTGGTCAAGTGTTTTAATTTCCGCTTTTAATCACTCCAGGGTACCTCAAATGGCCCGGAGCACCAAATATTGGTTGGCGACGCACACCCCCCGGATACCTACCCTGAAGGTTTCCCAGAGAGTTGAGGGAGATTCCACCAAGCCAGTATTTAATTCAAATAATTCAATTACAGCACTACGCAGTTCTTCTTTAAATGCAGCGTCTCGCAGTGCGAATGGGGGCAGGCACCATGAAAACATTTGTTGCGAAGTTTGCGGTCAGGCGTATGGGGAGTGATCAGATAGGGTGTGTGCCACTTCTATCTGCTATATGCTCAATGGAGGAGGTCCAGCTAACTATATCGTGGGTTACCAGCCATAGGTCAATGCAAGACTAGGAGCCGTGTGTGGTGGAGATGCAGGTGCCCTCCCAGCTGTTGGGATGGGCATGGCGGCAGGCGTCTATTAAGGTATTGTCCTGTATTAGTGAGAGCAATGTGGTAGTGGCCTGTGGGTGTTGTAGTCTCGCACCTGAGTGGTCTATCGTGTTTTGTAGTGCAATGTTAATATCGCTGCCCCATACTTTTGGGCAGGGGCCAAGTGAGGAGAGCAACTTCCATATATGGAGGAAAAAGTCTGGGCCGTCTGTATTCGGGCCATATATGGCCGCCATAATTAGTGGTTGTGAGTAGAGTGTCAATACAACGTATCTGCCTGCTGTGTCTATGTATGCTTGTGTATTGCTCCAAGGGAGGTGTTTTTTTAGAAATATAGTGATGCCTCTCGCATATTTGGAGTAGACCGAAGAATAGGAGTCGCCCCAGCAGAGAATGTGCAATCTAGCAGTGTTAGTGGTGGCAAGGTGCGTCTCTTGTAGGAAGCATACGTCAACTTTGTGCCTAGCCAGGTAGGTATGTATAAGCCGTGATTTGCGATGGTCGTTCATGCCTCCAATATTCCAGGTTAAAAATGTCACTTCAGCCATGTATTAAGCCTAGAAGGCGTGTAGCACCATGTACTCTGGTACTGGCATTGGGGTGGGGGAGAATTGTGCCATTGAACGCAGTGGAGCTGCCACTTGATGCAATAGGTAACATGTTCAAGACCATACATATACAAAAACTTAACAAAACCCAAGGATAGGGTCCTGGTTCCCAGTATCCTCTTTGAACTGCCCATTACCTCCCCACTCCCACTCCAACCCCCCAATCAGGTTGAGACTCGACCCCCCTCCCCAACTTGAAAGGTGCCAAAAGTACATGGGAATTATCCCTTTGGGATACGTGGTCTCAGCGGGTCTTCCCCCCCGCCTCGAGGCAGGGTGGCTGAGCAGCGTTGTACACAATCGGAAGTGATGCATGAAATCTTGGTTAGCTGTGGCCAGTCAGATGCAAGGAGATCGTTTAAGGCACTGGTGTGTCCGCGTTTCAGTGATGCATTCCATTGCAATTGAGACCATGCAGCATGAGGATTGTTCCATTGTATAGATAGTTAATCATTGTCGCTGGTGCGGCCGTCCTCAGATGATATGGGTGGGCCTCGTGATTGTGATTTGTGAAATTGTTTAGCATATGCCATAGCTGCTTTTGAGTCTGTGAAATAGCGAGGTTTACCATCAGTGTCTATTCGCAGTTTAGCTGGGTACATGAGGGCATGCGGAATGTTCAACTGCTGAAGCAACCATTTGGTAGGTAGAAAGTCTCGCCAGGGTGAAGTCAGGATACTATGAGAGGGTGTTGCCTTGGTGCCTGACCACACCCATTTCTCTAGCTTTTCGCAGGATGGTGTCGCGGTCTCAATAATTTAGAATGCGCGCTATAATTGGTTGCACAGGGGCCCCAGGGGGGCCCTGGGCCGAGGGACCGTTGTGCTCTTTCAACAATGAAGAGACCAGACAAGGCAGTGCCGAAAATGTCGCGCAGCAGTGACTCTAGGTAGTCTTCCGTTTTGACTATTGCTGGGGATTCAGGGATTCCAGTGATGAAGAGATTATTCCTGTGGGAGCGGGATTCGAGATCTTTGTTTTTTGCACGGATGAGCTCCAGAACCTTGTCCATCTTTAGCAGGCATTGTCTGTTCTCCGATCCGGTGTCATCTGCATCAGACACTCTGCCTTCCAGATGGGTAATCCGATTATCATGCGAGTCCACACGTTGCTTGACTTGGTCCAGGCGGGACGCTAGATGGTCGATTTTGGAGTCGATTGTTTTCAAACTGGATTTGACTTCAAGGAGCAGGGATTGTATGTCCTCATCCTGCACCTCAGGTGTGTCAGTTTGTGTGGCTTGCTCTCCTGCTTCTTGAGGTGGGTCTCCGCACCTGCCAGTCCAGCGGCCCTCAAAGGTTAGCTTGGGTTGCTTGGCGTTGGTTTTTCCCATTGTGACTGTGGCACCGGGATTGAGGAGAGTGTAATGGGTTGCCCTCAGTGCGCCCCGAACTAAAGACTCCCCGCAATGTCTGTACATTTACTGCGATTGGTATTGGGGGGGTTTACTCTGGTGGCCTCGCTACATGGGTTTCCCAACGGCAAAGGTATCGTTGGAGCCGCAGGTGGGTAAGACCGTTTATATGCAGGGCTGCTGCAAGATGCGTCCCATGCCTGAAGACAGTGCGGCCAGCTAGAGGAGCGGTTCTGCGCTTTGATACCCAGCAGGTTCATGTCAGAATATTGTGCCCGCCGCGTGTACACCGTAGGAGGGCGTCAATGTCCGTTATGTGGCCAGCTCGAGGCTTGAGCTGCAACCAAAAGGGGTCAGCCACCTCCCCAGATGGTCTCCACTGCCTGGGCCGCATGTGCCTGCGAGGAGTGATGGGCCTGGCGTGCGGGCGCGGCCTAATTAGGCCCGGCCATGCGTGCCAGCCAGGTGGATGCAGGGGGCACTCAAGTGAATTTTCCTCAACTGCGTACTGCGCGTAGAGGCCGATCCGATGTATCGGTATGCTCACAGCGTTGCCGCTTTAGTGCTCTTTCTAAGAACCGAGTCTTTGTTACAGGCGCTCGCTTGTACTTTTAGGCCCGCCTGGCCTATGCAGCCTGTTTACAAGGGGCGCAGCGCTCAGCAATCATGGAGCCCAGTAGTCAAGCTGTCACTGTGCGGCGGTCCGCTGCCCCCCCGCCTCGGCACCTTACTTGTATTGATGTTCGCAGGCCACAGCAGCAAGTCTCAGCAGTACATCATTGCCAGTCTCGGCGCACGCGCCGGAGTCCTCTGGTGCCTCGGTCTATCCGCCCCACGCCAGCGGGCACTCATGCAGGCGCACAGGTCCATTGTAGGGCAGCGGTGCTGATGCAGAATCCCCAGGTGGGCTTCGGCTGCTGGCGGTCAGTGAGCTGCGTCTTCTACAGGCCGCAATCTCCCACGCGGCCTTGATGCGTTCCTGGCCCAACTGCAGAGTTATGGCATTGTCGCTGTCTTAGGCGTGCTGGTCTCGGCAAAACGGCTGTGCTGCTGCCAGAGTGAGTCAGCAGCACAGGCCCGCTAATTGTGCTTCTGAATAAAAATGATACTTCCCGGATTTTAGCGGATTATTCGCTTGGCCGGCAGAGCTCACTCAGGGTGCAGCCATCTTGCCACTGGTGAGACCACGCCCCCCATCTTAATGATATTTATTACTTATATAACACACTATCATCAAAGTATCTTGACACTAAATAGAGGCTATTGGTAAGAATAACACAATCTGTATATGCTGTATTTACAATATAGATAACAGCCATGTTTTAAGGAACTTTTTAAACTTCATCAGTCAAGATTCCCTACACAAGGATAAGGGAAAGAGAGTTGCCGACCTGGACAAAAAAAGATTAATCTCCCATTCTGATCACATGTGTTGCTGAGAGTAGCACTAGCACCTGCCTTGATCATCTCAGATCTCCTTTAGGAATGTGACAGCTAAACCTGGCTGCTATGACTTCATGCATCTGTTTCAGGTTTTGTGAACATGAGGCTTGAACTCTACTCTCTGATTCACTTAGAGCAAATAAATGCTATTTAAGTACTAGAAAATGGTCCAAAAAGACTGAAAGATGCATTTTGAATCAACTGGTTGATTCACCAAGATAGCTACTCTTCCCGCAGTCAAGGCTATGTTTAATGATGGTGTAGGGTCTTGTGTATTATAGAGCGCCGGACTCTTATTGTCCCTAACGAACTCCGTAGTCTAGTGACAGGGTTAATGAAATTCATGACGCAGTACTTTTCAGTTACTGATTACACTCTGAGAAATGAAGATGTGTAATACCAAGCTCCATGTGTGGTGTAATTCATTTACATGCTACCGGGCTGGGGAGGACGCTACAACTGGTGACGTGATAGGAGATACATAGAAACCCATTGAGTTGAGAGTGTGCTCCCAGAGAGTTTGCTGAGGTCCAGCAAACTGCTTTTGTGTGCCACGTTCGCCTCAGTCAAAGTGAAGAATTGACAGTTGACGTATGTGGAGTCAATGCACAACTCCAGCCTGTACGAGTCTTTCAAAGAATGGGAAGGCCTCACGGAAAATTTCATTTATCGTTGGTCAGAAAGTTGCTAATACGACCAAGATAAGGAGAGCAATGACACAACCTAACACAGAGTCGTCATTCATATAATGTGAAAACGTCAAAGACAGTATCAAACAGGTACAGAAAGCGCAACAATCAGCGACAGCCAGGTATAAGAGAATGCTGCGAGCAGAAGTAGATGAACACAAAGAAGTAGTAAGAGGCAGAGGTCAACCAGGTGTAAGAAAGTGTGAGGGAACACTAAGTGCGGTGTGCGTCAGAAACAAGAAACAATCATCTACTTACCAAACGTCTATAGTAAAGATAAGGAGAGTCATCCGACCTCAGCACCAGGTGCAGCAATCCAGACGCAAGTACGAGGTCTGTGTTTGCGAGGCTGTCAAATCCTGCCAAAGCGACAAAAGAGGCAATGAACAGTGGTTTGAATAGTGCAATTTTTCAGCTCTTCCGTGGCCTCTGAAGAGAGCACCTGATACAGCGCTGCCGCATTCCAGAAAACACCGCCCACTTTTGATGTTGCCAAGAAGCTTAATATTGGCGCTAGATGAACTGTCTAAATCAAAACCTTCGATGACTTCATTAATGCACTGGAAGAAGCAGATGACAAAATGATCATCAAATGTCTCAAAAACTTAGCAGGAGATGGAGTGAAGGAAGTGATAAAGAAAATACCAAGAGGCGAAGAAACTTCATACAGTCAAATTAAAGAAGTGCTGAACACCAAATTCAATCCGATGCAGAACGTTGACTATGAAAAGTACATCAGACAGAGAGCTGGTAAAATGATGGATGAATTTGTTGAAAGACTTGAAATGCTCATCAAACACTGTAAGTTCAACGAGTTCAATGAGGAAAAAGCCATTCATCTCAGAGTCATAGATGGTAGCCTCTCTTATTCCTTCAGACACCGAATGCTGAGCAAAATGCTTAGTCTGGCGTGTGTGCCCATGGCGGCCAGAGCAAAAGAACATGCTGACAAACAAGCCGCTGACATGGAGGCTGGAAAGGCCCAGAGTGAATCAGAGTTGAATATAAAGAGCAAGAAAAATCCCAGGGAGAAGGACACAAAGTAATGTCTCCAAAGAAAAGGAAGTTGTATTATTAATGTGGATTTTCCTTTCCACATGAAGGTAAATGTACCGCCATTGGACAGATATGTAAAGCCTGCGGGAAACAGAACCATTTTGTAACAGTTTTCAAAGTGAATAGAAAGTGAGTCCGTCATGTCTTGATCGACAAGTGAAATCATGAAATTCCTTTGGACACTGAAGGTCAATGGTTGCTATATACTGTTCATTATAGACAGTGGTGCATCAATAAATATCATGCCAGCCAAAAAGTACCATGAACTGTCTCCAGTGCCCCGTCTCACGCCATCCAAAACCAAAGTGTACATGTGGGCAGCCTCGACACCACTGCACAGTCAAGGTTTATTTATGG
Organism: Calotriton arnoldi; assembly: GCA_963921515.1. Taxonomy (NCBI): domain Eukaryota; kingdom Metazoa; phylum Chordata; class Amphibia; order Caudata; family Salamandridae; genus Calotriton; species Calotriton arnoldi. The sequence goes on along the minus strand of CAWUFW010004324.1, from coordinate 563,523 downwards.
CGACTACGAAACATAAAAAGACAAAAGTACAAGCCCCAATTCATGTCCTTCAGGGCACTTTGTCAAGTACTTGTCTGCTCGGTTTCAGCACTACTGCTGACATGGGACTAATTACTGTGAATTACAATATCAATGCTCATCAGTTTCCATCATTGTTTAATGGAATAGGAAAACTTAAGACAAGGAAAGTGCAGCTCCACATTAATGAGTACATTCGTCCTGTTGCGCAACGACACTGTCGATTTGCATTTCATCTACAAGAGGCTGTTGAAAAAGAAATTGAGACCTTCCTGAAACATGATATCATTGAGTGCTCGACTGGTCCAACGCCATGGGTGTTGTCGATAGTGATGGTACCTAAAAAGGACAGTGGAGGGTCTCTTTAAATTTGTGTTGACATGCGTCAAACAAACAAGGCAATCAAAAGAGCGCGACACCCAGGTCCGATCATTGCCGATATGTTTACCCAGTTGAATGGTGCCAAAGTCTTTTCGCCCTTTGATCTGAACAAAGGATATCGTCAGCCCGAACTGGAAGAAAATTGCAGGTACATTACTACCTTTTCAACTCATGCTGGTTTGTTCAGATACAAAAGATTGAGTTTTGGAATGTCTTCAGCTGCCAAACTTTTCCAAGAAACCGGTCCTAGGATGCTTGTTTCCTGTCCTGGGGGGACCTAGCCTGGCAGTTCGAGCTGGACTGTTCCTATTGGGCACCGGGTCAAGACTGATTTGCATATGGCTGGGTTCAACCTGGAATGGCATGGGGAGCAAAAAAACAATGGATTTAGGCCCAGATCTCTGTACTGGGGTGAATGTATGACATTCTTATGCATTCTGTCCATCAGTTGTTCTTTTTTTAAACTTTTCCATGATGGCATTTGGCGCATTATACAGCCTGTCATGCATGGTTTCAATTACAGTGATGATATATTAGTATTTGGCACCACGCGAAAGGAACATGATAGAGCCCTTTCACAAGTGTGCCATCTACTTGCTGATGCAGGTCTTATGTGGAATGCTGAAAAATGCTAATTTCACAAAGCAAAACAAAATTTCTTGGGGCACATTTTCTCGGCAGGGGGAATAGCGCCAGATACAGCCAATGTTCAGGCTATGGCATCTACCTCCCCTCCACAAGATGTAACCATGCTGCATTCTTTTCTTGATAAGGCTAACTACTGTTCCAGGTACATCCGTGACTTTGCCACTGTGAGTGCCCCATTGAGAGAGTTAATTAAACGAAATTTTTAATTTCAGTGGTCACAGGAGCGTGATCAAAATTTCAAGACGATTAAAGCATGCATTTGAAAATGCCACTGAAATGGCTTATTTTGATCTGAAATTGCTTAAAAAGGTTGTTGAAGATACCCGCCCAGTGGCTTTGGGCGCAATTCTTGCCCAACATAGTGGACATGCGTACGCACAAGGGCGGATTGTAGCTTACGCCAAGCGAAGATAGTCACAGATTGAACGAGCTTACTCGCAACCCGAAAAAGTAAGCCTAGCTGTTGTGTGGGCTTGCAAACACTTTCATGTGTTTCTGTATGTGAAGCATTTCATGCTTGTTACTGATCACCAAGCACTGCTCACTATTTTTGGCAATCCAAAGGCCAAAATGCCCCCTCGCATTGAGAGGTGGGGGCTGCGACTGTAAGAGTATGACTACACCATTGTGTGCTGGCCAGGAAAAGATCAAAACCCTGCTGACTACTTTGCTTGAGTCCCCATACAGTGTCGGGTTACCACTTCCAAAGTGGCCGAGGCCTATGTTAACTTCATTGTGAGATCCAGCACTGTGCCCATGGAGCAAATAAGTGCTGCTACCAATGCATATAGGAATATACTCGTCCTCAAAGACATTAGTATGCATCAATCGTGGAGAACACATGCTCGACCTCTTGATAAGGACAATGAGTATCAGAAATTCAAGAATGTGCGTGATGAATGGTCCATTACACAAGATGGGGTTATATTGCGAGGGTCGAGAATTGTCATTCCTGAAAGTCTACGACAGCAAGTCACTGAAGTGGCACATGAGGGACATTGTGGAATTGTTGCCATAAAGTGAGCCCTCCGTGACTGTGTTTGGTTCCCATGATGAACGAGTTGAGAGAGAGCTCAAGGCTTGTCATTTGTGTAATTGTTTATCTCCCAAAACACAGCATCCTTTGAACATGTTGTATCTTCCAAAACACATCTGGGAGAAAATTGCAGTAGACTTCTTTGGACCCCTTGAAAATTGTCATTACCTCATGGTAAATATAAAGGAATACTCCTGGTATCCTCTGGTGGAAGACCTTTCGCCAATCACTCATGATCGAGTAATTGAAAGGCTAGAAGGCATATTTGGAACCAGGGGTGTTCCGTCCATTATAAAATGGCCCACTGTTAGAAATGGGGGTCTCTACTTGGCAGAGGTAGGTACCTTTGTCCAAGTAGGGACCGTTCTTCCTAGTCAGGGTAAGGGGGGTACACTTCTAAAATAACCCCTGCTCAACCCCTTGGTAGCTTGGCACGAGCAGACAGGCTTATCTCAGAGGCAGTGTGTAAAGCATTTGTGCACACATACAGTAATACAGTGAAAACACTACAGATGGACACCACAACAGTTTAGAAAAATAAGTAATCTTTATCTAAACCAAACAAGACCAAAACGACAAAAATCCACAATACAGTAATCAAAATATGACTTTTAAAGGGTAGAAACAGTTCTGTCCTTAGCAAACTATAGATGCGACACTTTCAACACTAAGTACCTTGGATGCGTCCAAATCATAAACAAAAACAGCCGAAGGGAAGGTGATGTGTCGGTTCTTTACTCCAGGGGAGGTGATGCGTCGGTTTCTTACTGCCACGCAGGGGAGGTGATGCGTCGGTTCCTTACTGAAGGGGAGGTGATGTGTCAGTTTTTTACCATGCGGGGAGGTGATGCGTATGTTTCTTACTGCAGCCCCAGCATCCGTGTAGACTTGGCGCCCCGGTGCGATGCGTGAAGATCGGGGATGCGTTGGTTCTCAATGCGGCTGCGGCAACAGCGATGCGTTGGTTTCTTCAGCCGCGGCCCACAATGCGTTGGTTCTTGCAGCAGCACAGCAGGGCCTGCATCGGAATCGGTGCAGTGATCTCTGCCTTCGTAGATCAGTGCACTCGATGTGGCATGCGGCGATTTCTCGAGCCGCGGGCAGGTGCTGCATCGGTTTCTTCGGCGGTGCATCAGAAACAGGTACGGATGCATCGTGCTACTCCTCGTTGCGTTACTTTTCCAGCTCCCAACAGCAGGAACAACCTCCAGAGGCCCAGAACAGCAGCAGGCACCTCTTAGCAGGTCAGAACTCTCAGCAAGGGAGTTCAGGGGAGCAGGGGGTGAAGTCTTTGTATCCCTAAGACTTCAGAAACAGGAGGCAAGCTTTACTTTAAGCCCTTGGAGATCTTCCTCAAGCAGGGGACACAGCACACAGCAAAGTCCTTGTCCTTTCCTTGGCAGAAACAGCCACTGCAGGCCAACCCCAGACAGCACACAGCAAAGGGGTAGTACTTCTCCTCAGTTTCTCCAGCTCTTCTCCTTGGTAAAGGTTCCTCTTGAATTCCAGAAATGATCTCTGAAGTCTTTTCTATCCCAGAGACTTACAACAGGAGGCAAGCTCTACTTCAAGCCCTTGGAGAAAACTCTAACAGCAGGATGATGAAAGCACAGTCAGGTCCATTCCCTGCCCAAGAAAGAAGTAACCACTGCAGGCCAACCCCAACAGCACACATCACAGGGGCAGTACTCCTCCTCCAGCTTTCCCGGTTCTTCTTCCTGGCAAGTTCCTTAGTTCAGCAGTAATCTAAAGTTCAGGGTCTGGGCCCCACTTTTTATAGCACAAATTCCTTTGTTCTCTGATGGCAGAGAAGCTCTTTACCCAGCCAAAACCAGTTCTGTCCTCTCTGATGCAGCTGCTCGGTAGGAGGTGGAGACAGCATTGTGTAAGGCAGACAGGGCCTATTCAGGTGCAAGGGAAATCTCCTCCCACCACTCTAAATTCAGACCGGGCCTATTCAGATGCTAGTGAGAACTCCTCCCCCTACTCTGAATGCAGCCCAGGTCTATCCAGCCCAGCCCTGACTCATTCAGAAAAGGCAGGATACACATCAACCCCCCCCCCCCCGGTGGCTGTCTGAGAGAATGCACCTCCCCAGCCCCTGTCACTCCAAAGCCAGACAGTGAATACACAAACCAGCAGAGGCACACAGGATTGCTGAGCAAGAAAATACCCACTTTCAAAAAGTGGTATTTTCAAACATACAATATAAAAATCATCCTTACTAAAAGATGCATTTTTATATTCTGAGTTCAGGCATACTAAACTCCATCCTTCAATCTTGTCCCAATGGGAAGTTATATTTACAAGATGGTATAAATAAACTCCCATTCTATCCTATGGGACAGATAGCCTTTCAATAGTGAAAAGCGAAATACACTGTATTTCACTATGAGCATATGTCACACACCTCAGTACATGTCCTACCTTTCACATACACTGCACCATGCCCAGGGGGCTACCTTGGGTAACCGTGGGCAATGAACTACGCTACGCTAACAGAGGTTGCAGAGATTTGCTAACTACGCATTACATTGAAAATACGGAATTCATGCAAAAACTACGACTCCGCCACGTAGCGGAGTTAGCTACTGCACCCACAACCCTTTGATAAAACTTTACCTTTACATGCTAAAAAGCATATAACCAATTCACAAAAGTGAGCTTTGAAAAATATCAGGCAATGAGAGAGGTGATGATTTTAGGGTCCCCCCTAACCTAGGGGGAGGATCAAGTAGATGCCTTGAACACAAAGAGCATATCATGCTGAACGATTCGGTGGTGGTCCCATCCTCCTAGGACAACCCCAAGCAAAGTTATGGGCAAAAATACAGTGACAACCAAAGGCCCAGCAAAGCATTATGGGGCGAGATTCTAGAGTGCAGTGAATATAGCTAGTGTTGATGGAGGCTCAGCCGGCGGAGGATCAATATGGGTCAGATCGCGTCTCATTTTGGCCAAATAGCAAGCAGATTTTTTTTTTTTTTGCTGCTTATCTATAGAAGGGCAATCCAATCTCACATTCTGGATGACTGGAAGTCGCCCTCCAAAATCACCGGCCCCCTAGAGATCGAGGCCAAACCGTAAATAGCTTCATGGGCAGAGACATTTTCCTCTATCGTCCCGTAATAGCTAACCAGATTAAGAATTTGATACTGAGTTGAAATCTGGGCTCAAATCTATCTAGCCTCCTCGTCTTGATGCACCTGAAGCACATGACACTCCAACTCCTTTGATATAAGTAATGACACCCCTTCTAATAGCAGCGCTCGTTGATGCAAAAAATGCAGCAAGAGGTAATCGGGCAAGCTAGGTTTAGGTGATAAAGCTTTCAAATGGGTTTGCTGCAGTAAGATGACAGTAGCCTTATCCGCTCTAAGCCAGGCCAGTATGGTTCGAAATTTGGTCATATTGTTAATGCCATTTAACGCTGCATGACATGATTTTAATGCATTTGGCAACCATACTCACTTCCTACGCTTGACCTTCTTCTTGCATAACCCACCTTGCATACGTTTCTCTAGTACCACAATAAAAACACCGAGACTAGCATAGTCAAAGAATATCTCAATATATTCTCTCTACTTCTCTTTGCTATTTTACATAAGTGCTTCCACCAACTTCCCAAACAGCCCCCCTCATGGCACCCGAAGACCCATCTGTTGCACCCCCAAAACAACCCACACAACAAACCCCCCCCCGTGATTCCCTCCCACAAATAGGTGCCTTAAAGGATCAACCAGGGCTGCTTCCCCTGGTTCAGGGTGTTCCAGACCGGGATTACTAAAACTCCTTCTGTACACATGGCTCAACATCTAACTCTCTTGACCAATAGCTACTGGTTTAACCATTCCTCTTGCTCAGGCCTTCTAAAAATTGACCATAAAAAACAAACAAAAGAAAAAGCGCATCAGTTCCCAGGACCTTGGAATAGATATAGACAAGCATATATACCACAACCTGAGCTTACCCATAGACACAAAAATGCTAACAATTAAGAATACACCTGCTGGTTTTATCTCTCTGGGACAAACCACTAATATTCATAATGAATTGAAACTTTTGCAATCCCCCTGTACAGAACGTATTCAAAATCATCCTAAAATACACTTGAAAAGAAACAACAACAAAAAAAGTTGACTCAATCCTTAGTTAAAGTTCTTTATGAATAGAGTAACATCTTCTGCTTTTGTCATAAGGATGGAGTCTGAATGCAAAATATGTTTAGCGCTTGGGGGCATTCGAATTCAGCAGAAAAAATATGAAATCGACCATCGTGAAAGACCTTTAGTTTAGCCTGCTGAATAAGTCCAGCCTGTGCCCCAACTTGTTTGAATGAGTCAATCATGATCTTAAACTGCTTGTTCCAATGGGCAGTGGACAATGACATGTAATGTTATCTGTAGTTTGAAAAGACTTGCTGCGGAGCATCTGATTAAGAATTTGCTCCTTAATACAGTACTCCCCCGAAGTTGAGAAGAATCGTTCTGGGGTATTTTAAATTCGGAGGTAGGTAGCCAGGTACACGATGAGCTCGCATGATGGCGAGATCCTTCGCTGAGACTGGGTACTCAGGGATTACATATGTTTTCATTAACTCTGTAATTAACCCAGTGACATCCTGGCCTTTCTCCTGACCTTCAGCTATCATTATGTTGGATGCTGAGAAGCGTTCGGTATGGTGCAGGGGTCTCCAACCTTTTCTGTACTGAGAGCTACTTATGTTCAATGAAACGCATTGAGAACTGCTAATATTATGAGTGTAGTATAATCTCAATTTTTATATATGGATATTAATTCAACCAAGCAAAAGCTTTCTAATTTAATAAGCTGGGCTGCACACAAGTGAGCTACTCAGAGGTAGCTGGAGAGCTACTGTAGCTGACGAGCTACTGGTTGGAAACCCCTGAATGTTTTATTCGCAATTTTTTCCAAGTTTGGGTTTCTGTTGCAGTTTGTCAAATTATTGCGCGTTCTTTACAATGCAGCTCAGGCAAAAATTGTCATCAATAGCAGGTCCACGCGCCATGTCATTGCCAGGCCAGGCTATGTTCCCGCTGCTTTTTTCTTTGGTTATTAAGCCTTTAGCTTGAGCGCTGAGACAAAATCCTGCAATTCGACTCCCTATTGAAAATGTGGCAAAGTTATAGTTGTTCGCCAATTACATGATTCTGTATTTGGCCACAGAGGAAGATAATATCCGGAATGCTTTTCCCAAAATTGAAGAATTTACTGGTATAGGTGGTTATAATGTCAATCATTCAAAATCTGAAGCTCGATTGTTCCATTCGACTTCTTCGATTTTACTATTTGAAATGCGGGCTCAGTTCATTTTTGCCCGTCCTATTAGATATTTAGGGATGTATGTCAGTTCGAGTCCTACCGAGCTAACGTCCAATTAAACTATGTTTCTACTATAAATAAAGTTTGTGGGTTATTGCAACAGTGGCAGTCTTTAGCATTATCTATCGTCGGTCGAGTTGCAGTTGTAAAAATGGCCATACTCTCTTTGTTTGATTTTGTATTTACCAATGCTCTAATTAAGGTTCCACAATCCTATTTTGATGAATACGATCACATTCTGAGATGCTTTTTAAGGCAGGGGAAAGAAATTACCGACTCATTTAAAAGTCTTGCAATTTGAGAAGAAGGTGGTCTAGCGCTACCTAGGATCAAATTATATTATTGAGCTGCTTTTCTTCATTGGCTACATGGTACGACCTACTCTACAGACAATTCAGGCTGTAACCATCTCAGCAAGATTCTGGGAGAGGTTGGTTTTGAAATTGCAATGTTTCTGAAAATACCCCAGGGCCCCCAAGCGCACTAGGTATAAGATTTCTCATGCGGTGAGTGTCAAATTCACTAGAACATGGCAGGAATATAAGGTACCCTGGGCTCATTTGTCGTTACATCTAAGGGCCCGATTCCGATGCGGGCAGGGGGGGGGCTCCGACCGTTGGTCGGAGCCCTCCTGCCCGCATCGGAATGTGCAGTTCGGTTTCCTTTCTGACCGAGCCATTCTGATGGGCTCGGTCGGAAAGGAATCCGACTCGGTTTTACTGATGGCTTACGATGGGCAAGGAGTGCCCATCCGCCATCCGGAAAGACGTCAGTACTCCCCCGGCCGGCTCTTTCCGGCCAAGGGAGTACGATGGCAGTTTCCCACTGCCATTTTGTGCCGGTCTTTCCGGTGCGTGGCTGCCGAATGGCGGCCTAGGGGGCACCTATGGTGCCCCCCTGTTGATCCCTGCACCCAGTGGCAGGCACCTTGGGGTGCCTGCCACCGGGTGCAGGGATGAACTGCACCTCTGCACTTCAAGATGCGAGCATGCATGCTGTTCGGAATGTATGCTCCCATTGTTAAGTATAGGATTGCGACCGAACAGGGTTCGGTCGCATCCTACTTGCAGGTCTGTAACCGACGACAGGAGATTGGTCGTTTACAGTTCCTGACCGATGTCGGACGGACTCTGGTCCCTCCAACATCGGAATCGGGCCCTTAAAGGTATAGGCAATTGGTATTTCCTGCTTCATTTGAAGCTGGCACAGAAAGCTGTACCACCATTACTAAATGCCATCACTAGTTTAAATAATGAGAGGATAGATCTTAAGCGCTGGGATTTTATAATAAAATTAGCTGTAGAGCAATTTGTGCTGGCAAATTTAAAAAAAATCAGTTCTTTAGTAAGTGGATGCTCTACTATATGCCAGAACACATTCACAAGATGTACCCGGCGGCTTCAACTTGTTTCTTCAGATGCTCCAAAGCAATGGGCCACTCGCTACATACGTGTTTTACTTGCCCTTGTCTTTACTATTTCTAGGAGCAGATAATTAAGTTATTAAGCCAGCAGCAGCAGATTAACCTACATCCAGATGCATGTGGAGCCTTGTTTGGATTGTTACTACAGAGTCTAGACCTTTCTGTAAGACGGTTACAGCTTGCATTTATTGCCATATTGGTCGAAAGGTCATTAATATTGCAAAATTGGAAAAGTAGGGCCATTTACTTTATGGCTTAACAAGCCTCGATAGGTAAAATTATTTGAAAACCTATATGCGGCCTTAATTGGTGCTTCTCAAAAACGTTTTGAAATCTGGAATCACCTGCCCGATACAGGCGCTTATTTACAAGCCCCTTGCGCCGCCGGTGCGTCACTGTTAACATGGGAAAAAGTGACGTACCGGCTGCGCAAAGGGGCTTGTAAATAAGCCCCACAATGCATTAGCTATGGCATTTGACTACCTTTGCCATTGTAATTTTTTCACTGTATGAATAAATATGTAATTAACCAAATGTTTTTTTGTTTTTAGCCTCAGTGATATGTATGTTTTTATATGAATTTCTACTAACTTGTCCCCCTTTTTTGTATATTCGAATAGTTAAATTAATTTCTATGTAATGACTATGAATTTCTACTAGCTTTTCCACCTTTTTTCTATATTTGAGTCGTTAAATGAATTTCTATGTAATGACTCTACTACTTTAAAATAAAATAATAATGGTTTTGACTACTGTCACATGTATATGAAGGCTAACTAATGAGGGGGTACATTGTAAAGAAAAAAGCGTAAACTGGCCTTAATACTATACCCTACTAAAGCAGCAATCACAATCCCACACCTATAAAACTAGAGCAAAATTTAATTAATAAATCAAGACCAAATCAACAAAAATCCAAGCAATAGAACCAAAGATATACAATTTTAAAGATTTAGGGGAAATAGCACCAAAAAGCCTAAAGCGCCACTCGCGGCTATCTGGTCATGCGAGAACAGAGGAAAGTCACAAGTTCAGGCTGACTGCAATGTAGCGCGGGATGGATATAGGGACCAGGTAAGTCCTGCAGAAAAGCTACTTCTCAGTCCAGCCCAAAGAGTCCTATTCATGGTGGAGGGGGTCATGAAAAGCAGAGAAGCGTCGCGGATTGTCATCGTTGTCACGTGAAGAGCAGGCCTTGCATCATGGGCAGTCATCGCAATAGCACAAAGATCCTGTTGTCGTCATGAGCAGACAGGCTGGAGCTTCGCAGTAGCGCTCCCCAAAAAAGGTCGATGCTAAAGTGCGAAGAGTAGGGCGGATATAACTTTGCCTTGGCAGGCTGTGCGAGTGACAAGGTTTTAGCACCAACGGGCCCATTTGGGGTCAAGAACTACCCAAAAACGTCAATTCAGCCTCACTGTCACATCAAGGGACAAGGACCTGAGGGGCAGCACTTAGGGGTCAGGGGCTTGCTCCAGCTGGATGTGGGTGCTGGTTTAGGTAGTTGTGAGCCTGTTATGTCCATGTGGCTCTGAACAGGAGGCCAGCAGACTAGCCCTTAGAGTCACTCTGGGAGTCCTGGGTTCGGATGCAGGTCCAGCCCCTCTGATTCAGCCAGGAGGGCAGCAGGGCAGCAGTTCAGCAAGGCAGCAGTCCAGCAGGGCACTAGTCCCACAGAGTAGCAGTCTTTTCAGCAGAACAACAGTCCTTCTTCATGGCAGAGTCTTTACAGGTCCAGAAGTGTACTGAAGAGTTGGTGTCTGAGGTGCAATATTTATACCAGGTACCTCATTTGAAGTGGTGAAGCTTCTAGAGGTTTCCCACTGAATTGCATGTGTTTCCTGCCTTCCCTACCCTGGCTGCAGACTAACTACAGGGGGTATGCAGCCCTTTGTGTGGAGGCAGGACACATCCTATTCAGGTGTAAGTAGGGATGTGCCCAGCTCCGTCACCCAATCCTGCCAGTGATTGCCCATTCAGGCCCACCTGAGCTCTCTATTGTGTGTGGCTGTCTAGGAGGAATACACAAACTCAACTGTCAGCTACAGCCAATCATGTGACCCAGAGACAATTTGTAGCCACTAAATGCCTAAGGCAGGAAAATGCCAACTTTAAAAAGCACCATTTTAAAAATGTTAATTTAAAATCGGACATTACCATAAGAGAGGATTTTTCATTACAATTCCAAAGACACCAAACATAAACTGATTACCTATTCTCATTTGGAAATTACAGCCTATTAAATGTAATAAGGTAATTTTAATGTTATCCTATGGGAGAGATAGGCCTTGCAGTAGTGAAAAACAAATTTAAGAGTTTTTCACTAACATGACATGCAAAACTTAAGAATACATCTCCAACTTTTTAGATACATTGCAGCCTGCCTTCTGAGCTGTCCAGGGACTACCCTAGGGGCGACTTATATGTATTTAAAAGAAAGGATTGGGCCTGGAAAAAGGTTTATTTTGGCAGGTTGAAATTGCAGTTTAAAACTACACACACAGGCTGCAATGGCAGGCCTAAGACGTGTTTAGAAGGAATACTTAAGTAGGTGGCACAATCAGTGCTGCAGGCCCGCCAGTAGCATTTAATTAACTGCCTTGGGTACATGTGGAACCACTCTACTAGGGACTTACAAGCAAATTAAATGTGCAATTGGGTGCAAGCCAATTCCACCATGTTTTAAGGAGAGAGCACAAGCACTTTAGCACTGGTTAGCGGTGGTAAAGTACACAGAGTCCGAAGGTCAACTAAAATAAATTCAACAAAAAGGTGGAGGGTCAAGGCAAAAGGTATATGGGTGACCCTGCAGAGAGGGCTAGGTCCAACACATGCTGTAGAAATTTACATAAGCTAGCATATAATGATTTAAAATAATGACCTAGAATCTGTAAAGATATGTCAGCTAAAGTGAAATAATAGGTACCAGCATCATTTTAATGGAATCCAACCTACCTCACCATTATAGAAATAGAAGATTCCATCTAGTTGTTAAAGATGTGATTTCTGTAATCACAGAATTTAGATTAATGGGTATCATTTCTTTAATATTTTTAGTAAACCACAATCCCAAGTATTTAATATTCTGAGGGGTCCAAGCCAAATTGGAACAAACAAAATTGTGTCTAAAGCAGAATTTATTAAGAAGAAATATTTCACATGTATCAGAATTAACTTTATATGCTGAAACCTTACAAAATCATCTACTTCAAGTAGAAATGCCAGCAAAGAGGAAAACAGTTTAGAAAGAAACATCAAAATTTCATCAGCATACACAGCCATTTTTACTTGTTTTTTGCTGTATTGAAACCCCTTAATATTTGAGTGTTACCTAATTTTAAGTAAAACAATTTCTAAAGCAGGAATAAAAAGTAGAGGTGAGAGGGGACAGCCCTGTCTCACTCCTCTATGTAAAGATAAAGAATTTGATACTAAACCATTAACATATATAAATGCTGTTGGGGATGAATAGAGAGTAGAAACAACATTAAAAAAATAAGGGCCAAATCCAAACCATATATGTGATTGAAAAATAAAAGACAACTCACTCAATCAAATACGATTTTAGCATCCAGGGAGATAGCAGCTGAAGAATGCTCATATTTGTGAGATTTATTCAGAACATTTAAGAAGAGCCTGGTATGATCAGATAACTTTCTACCTCTAACAAACCGACCATTTCCCCTTCCTATCAGGTTAAGTAAACATTGGGTCAAGATGCATGGCAATAAGTTTAGCAAACATTTTATAATCTAAACTGACTAAAGAAATAGGTCTGTAATTCTTGCATAATATAAGGTATCTGCCTTCCTTGGGAATGAGACAAATTAAAACTTCCTGGAATGTTCCTGCTGCAGATTTGTTAGTGACAAAATAAAAACATACCTTTAACAATTTAGGTAATAAGAGTAATGAGAAATGGAGATAGAATTTGATTGAAAATACATCAGGCCAGGAGCTTTCTCTTTTTCAACTGAGTTCATAGCATGAAGAATCTCTTGAACACTGATCTCACTCTCCAAAGAGGAAAAAACAATAGATGAATCATGTTCTCTCTGAATAGGTGCTAAATAATGTGCAATAGAATCAGAAGAGGGAATAAATCCAGGTGTGTGCAAATTGGAATAAAACTCTTTAAATCCCTTTAATATTTCATTATCTTTGAACAGAGAGATATTGTTATACTTTACTATAGTATAAACTCTTGTAATTTCCTTCCTAATCGTAAGATAGTTGGCTAAGAGTTTACCAGCCTTATTTTGCCCTTCATGGTACTTGGCACTAGAATTAAGCAAATAAAAGGCTGTATCTTCTGTGAAATTTAGCTTTGATCACTTCTTCAAGGGAGGATTTAGATTTTGTGGTATAATATGAATGTTAGACTTTTTTGATATTGTTTATAATTTCAGCTGATTTAGGGTTATTGAGTGTCCTTTTTTTAGCTGATGATTTAAATGAGTGCCATGGAATCTGAGGAGATATGGTGTCATTGAAAAGAATAAAAATCTTGAACGGATGATTTGAAACTTTGGGTACACTGAATATCTAATAAAAGAGAATAATTAAATTGTCATCTTCTATTACTTGTAGAAGCAGGGAGAAGATCTAAGTCCATAAGAACTGGTGCATGATCAGAGATTAATATTGAGCCAATCTCTGCATTTAAAAGGTGTGGGGCTCATGATTTGGAAATAAATAGGTGGTCTATCCTAGTTTGAGTGTACTGGAGAAAAGAAAGCAAATTCTCACACGAACGGATCACATACTCTCCAGACATCCACAAGTGATTATGCTTTATTGTTGATAAAAAACTGTTTGTAAATATTAGAAGGGATAAATGAGATTTTTGAATTATGGTCAATGAAGGGGGTTCATAACAATATAGCAATAACTACCAAAAATCAAATAGCCATCCAAAATAGACATTAGTTTACGGGAAATGTCAGGCCAAAAATATTTGACAGGCTGTGTGGGTGCATAAATATTAAAAATAGTGAAAGGAATGTTGTTAATAAGCATCTTTACAATAACTCACGGTCTTCTTCTTCACAGGCCTGAGAAATAAGATTAATATCTAAGGATTTTTTGCAAAGGACAACAACTCCATTTTTTTACCAGAGCCTGGAGATGAAAACACTTTACCAACTCAATTACGAGCAAGTTTGTTAACTTCGGACTGTATCAAGTGAGTGTCTTGCAAAAAAGTCACATCTGTTCTTAACTTAGTCAAATGTGAGACATTTTTTTGTCTTTTAATGAATGAACCTAGTGTCAAGATCCCACTCACCTGAAATCCAGGTTCTGCAGGAACGTAGTTAGTCCGTCCTCTCACCTGCAGACTAATCCCCAACACCTCAAACATATATAGAGCGTGGTTGGCCAGCCCTTAAGGGTAAAGGGGGAATAACAGGAGAAGGAAAGGTATGGGTAGACAGCTCTGCTGTCGGAATGATGGGAGACCAGGTACCGCTCATGTTCTGATATTATTTCTGAATACTGAACACAGCCTTCAACTGACACCACTTACCCTTTATAAGGAAACATAGAGAAGAGGTAAGTAACTCTGAACTTACACAACAATGCCCACAATGCCCTTTCTTTCGAATGTCTGAAATAACAATCACCATTTCCTATGATAGGTGCGTCAAATAATCCATTCTCCTATTGACAGCATAAGAATTTTTTCGTAACTCTTGAAGGGCTCCTATTACAACACATAAGAGCGTAGCTATACACAAATATCTCGAAGAAGTCTGAGCAACCACTGTTCCAAAATCCTTCATCAAAGTTACGAACAATGAGTGGTGAATGAATAAAGCAAAATAGTGCATACAAAGTATAAGAGAATTAGGGGCTCCTTGGTTAGGAAAACAAAAAGAAAGTCTTCTCAGGTACGTAGAAAAAACATCTGTGCGTAGCAGTACAGTGCACTGACATGAAGTGACGTAAGGAAAAAGCAATCCAGCGATTACCCTTGGTTCATACTCCCAAAAGCGGCGTGAATAAGCAGCCTCAGAAAGCCACAGTACTCCGTCGGGACTAGGAAACACCAAAGAATGAAAATCGGAGCTGGCGTGGGAAGATCCTTCTCCCAGGAAGTAATCCATAAACCAAGCTAAGAGGAAAAGCTGGGAGCGGCTTAAATCAGACACTGTTCCAAGATGGCTTCAAATCGAGAGTTCATGGGGTTCTGTGATCCTGCGTTGTTACATGTTCCACTGTGAACGTTGAAGTGGAAGGAGGTCATGAAGAATCTCAGGAAAGGTAGGGGTATGTGATTACCGACACCCTGCACACGGTGCATAAGCGGCCGCAATTCACCACATCCAAAAGGCACCAAAGTCATCAGCAATAACATTTAGGACACAAAAAGGAAAAATTCTGTATATAAAAAGGGGTGGCGGGTGTGACTAGAGGGTCATTAGATACAAATGGGAATGCCCAAAGGTTGAAGAGAAGTGCCTATGGAAACTGGCCGAGTGGCTAAAGGGACCAAAAGGGATTGTGAAAACACATGCAGCATGATTTGCAACATCTGGCCCCCTAATATTCCAAGAAGTTAGTCTTAAAGACATTAAACTTGTATTCATAAAAAATTTTGATAGGACTATATTGTATGTAACAACAATAAAGAAAATGCTGCAACTGCACAGCTTGCAATAAGCCATATATGTCAAAAGCAACCGATACGAGAATTAGTAGGATAAAAAATGAGAGGAGAAAAGATGAGAGAAGAGATATAGAAAGACAGACCAAAAATAAAACAAACTAAAACATGTAACATACCTAAAGAACAAATAAATACTCTTGGGTGTGGAGGCCACATGAGGAAGACAATACACTGGACTCCAAAGCAATAGCCAAAGCCATAGGAGAACACCATCAGGGCAAGGAAGCATGTTTATGGCAAACGGATATGAAAAATGGGAGAAACATATCAATGCAATGTAAGCATAACCACTTGCCATAAACAACAAGAAAAAGGTTGCACTATAAATGAGAAAACATCCAAGTGAGAAAAAGCTATGGCACATCCATTGCCTCTTTGCTACAATTGTCTATAAATTTCCGTAGGAGGATTGGATCTTCATAAGTTGTGATCTTGTTGTTGTGATGAACTTTAAAGAGGCAAGGATAGAACAACCCAAATCTGGCATTAAGATTCCGGAGAGCAAGACGCATCTCTGAAAACTGTTTATGTCTATCAGCTGTCTCTTTGGCTAAATCTTGTGAAAAGAATAGGTTAGAGCTCAACCAAGAAATGCGGCCTTTACTTTTTGGTGCTTTAAAAACCATCAGTAGATCTGTGTACTCCAGAAAAAGATGATGACACCCCTATGTTTCTGAGAAGAGGCTGCACCCTGAGGGCTATGCCCAAGTCAATGAGCTCTCTGAATTTTTAAAGTAGTAGTTTCCAGTAATCCAAGAACCTTAATAAAGGACTGAAAAAAAGAAATGGGACAAGACCCTTCCAAGCCTGCTGCTAGACCATAAATGCGAAGATTATTTTGTTGATTATGATTTTCAAGGTCTTCAGTTTGCTTCTTCAACTAGCGAACCTCTGACTGCAGAACTACAATTTTTTGTGAAGACTACTGGAAGAGGCCAACTTTGTATTCCACCTCTGTAACTCTGTTATCAATTGAAGACCATTTATCATCCAAAATTTGAGGACGGTGGTTGGTTTCCTCTATATATGGTCTAAGTGAACGTATCTCCTCTGGAATAAGTTCCATAAAAGGTGGAGGAGGAGTTTTGACTGGAGAAGGGGGGTATTTTTTAACTTTCTTATTTGAAGAAAGAGCACCCAGAGGATGAACCATCGAAGAAGAAGCAGGAAATGAAAAGTCGTGAGGTGGAGGTTCTGAGTCTGCTATGTGGTCGAATAGGGTAAAAAATGGATTTGGGCCAGAAAACTCAGGGCCTGATTCGCAAAAGTAATCTGGGACAAAATCCTAACTTTACGACTTTCGGTATTCACAAAAGGCATTTAGGAGTAGTAAAGTTAGGAGTCCTAACTTTACTACTCCTAAATGCCTTTTGTAAATACCGAAAGTCGTAAAGTTAGGATTTTGTCTCAGATTACTTTTGTGAATCGGGCCCTTGGAGTTTTTGTAGTAGAAGGAGAATTAAATTTCAAGTTGTGTGTTTTCCCCATGTAATTGTTACCAGGTACACCTTGTGTGATAATAGAGCATATACTAGTCACCAGGTCAGCATTATCAAAAAGAACTTGCCCACAAAATCAGCAAATTGAGTGAGGTGTCAAAATAGAGTCATAGCTTCAAAAGTTTAAATATATAAAGTCATTAAAGTCAAAAGGCACAACATGGCTTGGAAGTAAAGGAAAATATTACTATAAAAAAGGTACCTCTCATTTTTGTGGAGGAAGGTAAAACAGTTTATATTAATGTTGTACCATAACATGAGCCTCAGCTCGATAATAAAGGTCCTTCGGTGCACTGTAGGAGCAACTTGGAAAATCATAATCAGTCAGCGCGCCCGCCATAATAATATGGAAGAATAAATAGCTGCCATGATATAGTGCAGGAGCCAGCTCAAACGAAAGAGTAAAGCTTCCTATAAAAGCTCTTCTTCAAACTTGCCAGAAGATAAAGGGACCGCCAGAAGGCCAACAACTCCCTCTGACCACCGCAAAGCCGCTCTAGAAAGCCTCCATCTTCCTTCAGCGCTAAACTACCTTATTGCATTTAAAAAGTGATAACTTTTGATTGGGAGCACATAGAGAAACATACTATTTACACTCAAATGAAATGTAGTTAAAATCCTCCTTAATTGTGAACTTGGATGCTAAGTTATAATTTTGAAAATACACTTTTAGAAAGTTGGCATTTTCTTGTACTAACCATTTGTGCCTTCTTCTAGTATCCTAGGTCATATGACTGGGCATGTCTCTGCTGTTGGTGTTTATGTATTCCTCACAGACAGTGGCACAAAGGGGGCCCCCAGGGGGCAGGATGGGCATACTGCTAAGATGGCTGGGAGCATAGCTGTTCCCTGCCCCACCTACACATTAAAGGGCTTGCCTCCAGAACACACAAAGGACCCTGACTCCAGTTTTGTGTTACCCCAGACTTCTTGGAGCCTTGACAGGGGAAGGGCAGTACTTTTCAGAATCAGAGATGGGGGTAGTATAAGGAATCCCCCCACTTCAAAGGCTGACACCAGGTATAAATATTGAACCCTCAGAACAACTCTTCAGTACACTCCTGGACCTGTGGACAGAAGGACAGCTCTGCCACCACAGGACTGCCGTGCTGCATGTGGACAGCTGAGGAGAACTGGACCTGCTCCCTTCATCTCAAGCTAACCGGAATGACTCCAAGCGTCAGTTGGCTGACCTCATGTCTGGGCAACAGGGCATAACAAGCTCCAGAGGTCTTCCTGCAACTGACCTGCTGTACTGGACCTGCTTCTAGACCTGCCTGAGCCCTGTTGGCCACTGATGGAGTGTTTTCCTGATCCCCAAGATGTGCCTCCCCAGGTCCTGGACCCTTGGCTGTCATCGGTTAAGTTCCTTCTCAGAAGAAATGTGAAATCCTGAAGTTCTGGGATCTTCGCAACCGTGAATGGCCTGTTCGAGCCGAGACTCTGTATTGCATGACAACTGCCAAGGCGAAGTTCTGGTCAACCCGACTCTTCACGCTAGAGCGACCTCAAGTGAAGACCAGTAACGTGATATCTGCACTCCATGCTGCAGTATCGACATCCCAAGTTAATTGCCAACGCGAAGTTCCAGCAACGACGCCCGACCGGCTCAACTGTTTTTTCATGCTACAGTGATGACAGCCCTTGCCGGCCGTCCTGCTGTTCGGGATATAGCAACGACCATCCCCAACGCTTTCCTCACTCCTCACTGCTTCCTCCACCATGAAAGAAACTCTTTCTGCTGGACTTTAAGAAGATAACTTACCTGGTCCTTGTTTCCGGCCCGTGCTCTATTGGGGTCAGCCTAAAGTTGTGACTTCCCCTGGTCTAGCATGATCAGATGATAGCGAGTGGCGCGTAGTGCTTTTAAGTGTTATATCTACCCAAAACTTAAAAAATGCATATCTCTGTTTCCACAGAATGGATTTTTGTCATTCCAGTATCATTTAATTTATAAAAATGTATTCTATTCTTCTAAATTGATTTGGAATTTTTCTTGTGTTGTGTTCTCACTTCATGACTGTTTGTGTGCTGCATATATACTTTACAGTTTGCCTCTAAGTCAAGCCTGACTGCTTATGTGTCAAGCTCCTAGAGAGTTAAGCAGAGGTTAATTTGAAGACTTTTGTGGCTCACCCTGACAAGGATTGTGGTTGTGGCCTGTATGTGGCTTCCACCCCTCTTAACCAAAAACCCAATTTCTTACACATTGAAATAGGGAATTTGCACTGAACGCTGTTTTAACGTAAAAGAAAAAGTATGCATTATCAGTCCTAAAATGGTGAAACTATAAATGAGAGGAGATAGTAGGCCAACCTATAGCTGCCCAGCCTAAACAAAGAGAGTCACAGCCATCTAACCTGATCATTCTTACTGGTCACCAACAACTACATAGACAGCTTGTTGAAAAAGTAGAGATATTGCCCCATCTTCTCTGGCAGTGGAGGGCCTTGAAGAATGAGGTAGTTGTCCTGTAACTTGACAGGGAGAACACTTTTAATGAGTATGGGGTACCTCTTTAGGATTCTTATTAACCAATTTGCTCTGGGCGCCAAATTAACAAGCAATGCTGTTGTGGTGGGTATGACTTTGCCTGGCTAAAATGTAACCTCAAATATCTTAGAATCTTGATTAACTTTGGGCTCATTGACATGGTGCCTGACAACCTGAATCCACGAACCCTTCAGACCCTTCAGATGCACAATAATTTTTGTAGATGGTCTGGCCTCTCTTTCTGGGATAGAGTACATATTATAGAAATGGTTGTGGCGCCACACTTCAACTATGTCATGGGTATGTTTCCACTAATGATCTGACGCCACTTACTGCAGCATATAGACCAATTTATGAAAACATTTATATGGAACGGGATAGGCCATGGATACGGCCTTTGAAGTAGTATGTGCACACACAAGCAGGAGGTCTCAAGGTTCCTTACATCTAGTCCTATTATTTGGCCCATCACCTATCCCAAACAATCTTCAGACCTATAATAGTGGGACCTACCCAGCTGTAGGAAAGGTTTGAATTGAACTGCCTCCAAGACATATCTAGTGCATCACCCCGCTATGGGGTTACGCTGTCTCAGGCCCAGCCACTTGATTAAATGCTTGCTCCTACTCTCACAACATAACTCTCTGTGCACAGAAAGCTGGAAATAGACCAGCTGGTACACTTACCGGCACCACTCTGGAACAGCTCTGACTTACAGATAAGTTGTAAAGAAGTACACTGATTGGCTTGGTCATCTAAGGGACTGGATGGGGTGGACCAGTGATATCTGGAAATAAAATTTGCCAGTTTGAGTGACTTTGCATGAACTATGGCCAGGCGAGGGATCAGGCCTTGCAATATGGACAACATAGACACGGATTAAGGAATAGGACTGGCCGAATCCCATAAGTTTTTCTAGAATCCTGCCTACTTGCAAACACACAGACATGGAGGATCCACACAAAGGGGTAATCTCTGGTTTATACAATTGCATCAGAGTATAATTTCTTCCAAGGTGGAGATGTCCAGCTTGCAACAGTGGTGGCAAAATGTCCTAAACAACGACAGCATGAACAGGACTGGTTGATATGATGGTTCGACATGATAGGGACCTAAGCAAAGTCTGGCTGAAATGAAATTACTGCAATGTGTTGCATGAATGGTATTGGATGGCGATGAAATATTACAGCTGGCATGAGTAGGTGCTGGACTTGCTGGAGATGTGGACATATAGATGACAAACTTTCACATATATTGCTATCCTGCATATCCTTGTCTATGTATTGGTCAGGGGTATGGAGCACTTTTAAACACACTAGTTTGTTTCCTATCAAGCCCTTGATGAGGTTGGCTTTGCTGCACGACACGCTATATGTTCAAGGAGCCTCCACACATTGTCGAAGAAGGGTCTCGGCATTGCTGACTGCTGCAAAGATGTGTATTCTTCACCACTGAAATCTAAAACAGTGCCGACCCAGGATAAATGGAAAACAGAACTTCTCTGCATAGCATCCTATGAAATTATAAAGTACAGGGTGCTGTACAAAACAGAGGACTACTCAGATCTTGGGTCCCAATTCTTGAGTAGTGGTTAGACCTACGAGAAATATTTTGTTATGACTAAGGGGCAAGCCATCCTCCACTTATTCACATCATCATATGAAAGTTTGAGTTTGGCTCATTTATTTTATGTTGACATTAAGGATCAGGTCCGTGCAGCACATTCGACTCACACTGGTTCACACCATCTGATCACTACTACTTTTGAATGTGTATGCAAAATGACCAGGACTGCTTCTTTACCTGGTCTCTGGTCCTTCTCTGAGACTGGGCTATTGACACACATTATGTAATTTCTACAGTCGCTTTCTCCCCACCTCACCTCCTCCACCCTTATAATTACTCCTCCATTAGATCATTAATAAATGTCCAAATTTGAGGTGTTGTGTTGTGATGCCTCGGTAATGGGGATGATGAAGCGGATGGTGTTGATCCAGCGGTAATTTCACGGTAATTTCTAAATGCAAAACATAATTTACCTCTAGTTTACCGCTTTAAAGGTGAATGGACCTTTGCCACCGTGTATCACCTTCAGGAGACTTTACATAAACATGAAAAATCAAAAATACAATTAATATTCAAGCCAATAAAGAGAGTTGTGAATATTTTAAAGGGTTTTATTTTCTAGTCAAAAGTTAAGTTTCTCTGACCCTTTATTCATTAGTCAAATATCAATCAGGTTACAGAATTGAAAAACAGGAAAAATAGAATTAATACAAAACATTATTACAGATTGAATACTAGGCACTCCATAAAGGAAGGGAATGAGGCATCAAATGTCAGTCAGAATTCTTTAAAGAGTTCCAGGAAAAATATAATTCAAGAGTGAGTTTTACAAGGCTAATCAATAATTAATAATTGGCAAAAATCTCCCATAAAGAGAAATAAATGCATAAGACAAATAAATCTTTTCAGAACTAATTAGTTAGTCAAAGCATAAACTTTTAGAATCTAAATCTAAACCTGTTCCATCAGCTGCGTTCTCTGCCCTGGTCTGTTCAATCTGTCTCTCTGTGTCTCACACAGAGAGGCTGCCCGCCCTTCACAAGACCACAGAGGAATGTGATCTGCCTTGCCAAAAAATATGACGTGCAAGGACTCTCTGAAAAAAATATGAGCAAGAACCCCTCCTCCCTCTGTCTCTCCTCAGACGCAATCTCCTCCCAGGCTGCACCCGCGACGTTCACGTACCTAACCCATATTTTATTTTATTTTTATTTTATTTAATGAGTTTTATATAGCGCTGGCTAGACCCGTAGGTATCAGAGCGCTTTACATAAGGTTCAACAATGTTACAACAATGATAACAATTACACGTTACATCGAATATATGCGACACATTAAAGAGCGAGAAGGAGAGACAAATAGAGTGGAAAGGGGGCGAGGGGGAGTGAGAAGGGAGAGGAAGAGGGGGAAGATGGTATGAGAGATGAAGGGAAAGTCTGCCCAAAGACTGAATGGGTAGGTGACGGCCGAGGAGGGAATCCACAGCCAGTCTCCCCTATAGCTCTCAAGGTAGCTCCATCAGGCATCGGTCAGATAGATAGATAGATAGATAGATAGATAGATAGGAGACAAGGAAAAAGCAGAGTTACAGAAATACGATGAGGGGGATGGGCGAGACGGGGAGAAACTGTGCCCAAAGTCCGGCTGGGTAGGTGACGGTCAAGGGGATGAACCAAGGCCGATCTCCTCAATAGCTGAACAGAGCAGCTCCACCGGGCGTCGGACATAATGCTCGGACTCCGCTGTCAGGATAGTGATCAGGTGTACTCAGAGATTGTCAGATTAGTGCGGTGGGGGTGAGAAACCATGGTCCGAATGAATTCCAGACGCCATCTTGAGGTCAGGCACAGTCCTGGTAGGGTTATTTAAGGAAAAGTTCAGCTCGGGGGAAAAAAGTCACCATTGGCGGCCATGTTAGGGTCAGGCACGCCTCAGCTTCGAGTAAATGATGTTTATGATGTCTGTGTCAGATCTGCTTCTTCTCCTCTCCTCCCTTTAAGACTTCCTAGGCGTCTAAGGCTGCTAAAGCTAGCACGCCCCCTAAGGGGTCATTATTTATACTCTAATTCTTGGCTGACTATACTAATAATGTTGCAGTTTCAGTAGAAACTCGCACTGTGATTGGTTATCACAGGTGACATAGGGGTCTCATCATCCTGTTCTCATTGCAAATCCAACCCATACCGGTTCTGACAATGGAAGCGTTAAGGCTTAATAGAGTCATATGTAACACCATCAATAATTATACAATATTGCAACATTTATGCGGAAAAGTGTATCAGTCCATTTCCGTCTCGCTTTCACATTGCACGCAGGGATGACACTCTCTCACAAACACTGTTACATTGACACGGTGACAAGAGTGTACAGTTCATTGTGGCCTTGACCCATGTGTCTTCACTTGAGGTACTTGGCAGTTCATGCAGCTGGCTCTGCGCATGCGTCTCTCATTCAGCACACTGCCAAAAATTCTCAGCCATGCTGGATTCCTAGGCAGCCATTTTATAGTGGGCCCAAATGTATACTAAAGTAAAAACAAACACAAAAGAATATTAATTTATGAAGTAAAGCGCATTATGTTTACCTCACCCCATACTAATACCCTGTATTAATTATTACCTAGCAAAAGCTATTAATTTAAAGCAGCTTTTCTGTTATTTGTGCACCACATGCAAAATGTGCAATGTACAACATAGCATAAACATGCTCTAGTGCAAATTTTCAAAGCGCAAACAGTTAATACATACTCATAGCAACATGCTCTAATGTTTTAGATAGCTTTTCATGCAAAATGCGTTTGCCCCATGTGTAGTGTTGGTGCATGGTTGATTAATTAATACACATTATAAGAAGATGTGTTATGAACTGAATATGCATTGTCTAAATATGCAACAAAGCCAAAGTCTCTTGAGACAGGAACAGGGAGTGTAGATTACAAGGAAAAGGAGCTGGGCAAAGCTAAAGAGGCCACAGTGAGCCTTCTAAAGGAAACTGAAATCACGAGTTTTCTACACTGCAAAAACACATGTTAATTTAGCACAAGCATTTCAGACTGAAAGCATTTTGACTAGGCCTCATTTCATGTCTTTCAGTTTGCAGGCACCAAAAGTGCCACTTTTAAAATGCAGTCTGTCTGAAACACAAAAATAAAGCAATGCCTGAATCCAGATGAAATCTGAGCTACATCAGTGTCACAAAGTGAAAACCTGTATGGGCTACCTTTTGAGGATAGATCTAGAACATGTATTTGTTTCTGTTCGGCTTATTTTGCTTTCTTGATACACCAACTCCAGCTGAGTTTAGGATAGCAAAACCTAAGCATGGATTCTCTTATTGTGCTGGAAATGAGATGGGGAATTGACAATCATGTGGGGCTGTGTTTTTTATATTGTATTGTCATGGGAATTTACCCCGTAGGCTGTGCGCAATGTGTTCGTTTTCTGATTGTACTGTTTTCAGCATATACTTTGTTGAATTCAGAAACCAATAAAAAGTTGTAAAATAAAATTTAGCATATGATGACGCATAAACAAAGAATATAACCAACAATTCACTGAACACATGAATGCAATTCAACCTCTCTCCAACGATTCAACCACAACTACATGTTCCCTCTACCACACGTTTTACTTACACACATGCAACATGTGTCCCAGGACTCTACAGTGTCGAACACCACACCCTGGTAGTTGAGAAACCAACACAATACATTGTTAGAGACACAAAAGCACCATTATCTACTTCCTTCACCCATGCCCTCTGAAGTCTGATATTTGGAATTTTCAAGTTAGCTCCACTACTGGTCATGATTTCTTCCTGCAGACTATTTCATGGGGACTTTAGGCTGACAGTAACTTCAACTGACTCGAGTGACCACACTATTGTTGAATGGTGTCTACTTTTGAGCACAGAGGTATGACACAAATGAAATGGTATATCTCATCCAAAGCACAAATAACAACCTAAGCTCAAAATGCTATTTATTCTGTTTTCAATCAATGAAAATGTAAAATCAGCTTTTGAAAATTCGGTTCACAAAGTAGTTAAGATTAAAAACTTGTTTAATTTCCAATAAACCCTGCACTCGCTAAACTGCACTGGCTACCTCTAAAGAAACGGCTCTTCTTTAAAGCCATTTGCTTCTGCTATAGGGCCATTAACAATAAGGGCCCTCGATAGCTGCATTCTTTTGTGAAGCCCTACTGTCTTAGAAGGATTTTAAGATCAGCAGGGGTCTACTGGCTTGTATGCCTACTGTAAAAAGAGCACGTATTGGAGGATACTCATTTAGTTTTCTAGCACCCAAGAAGTGAAATTTCCCTCTCACTCAGATAGGAAAACACTGAACTATCATTTTGAAACTTTTTAAAACCTGGGGGCATATGTACAAGCCCCTATCGCCACGGGAACGTCACTTTTTGTGACGTTCCCTTGGCGATAGGGGCCTTGCCTTATGTACAAGGCAGAGTTAACGCTGCCTTGTACATAAGGCACCCTTTCACACTATGTTTAGCGTGCAAGGGGCGTGCAGTGGGTGTTGTGGTGGGCGTTCCACCGCAACACCCATTGTATTTGACGCTGCCCCCTATGTACAAGGGTGGCGTACATAGGAGGCAGCGCCAAAATTAAGACCAGGAAAACCCTGGTCTTAAGGTGGCGAAACGAGGAGAAATGCATTATTTCTCCTCGTTTTTGCTTTTTCCATGTGTGCTGCCTTGTGCAGCACACATGGAAAAAGCAAAATGCCATGGTTTGTTTATGTACAGGAAGGTGTCCCTTCCTGTACATATACAAACCTTTTTAAAAAATGCCATTTTGTAACTTTCATGTGTGCTGCATGAAGCAGCACACATGAAAGTTATAAATGGCATTTTAGCATTGTTTATGTGCAGGAAGGGACACCTTCCTACACATAACCAATCCTCCCCTGCACACAGACACCCTTGCACTCTGGTGCAAGGGTGCCTGCGTTGGCGCTAAGTTGTTAAATTTAGTGCCATCGCAGGGGGAAACGCAAGGCTGCACCACTTTCTTGTAAATATGGTGCAGCCTTGCGTATCTGAAGTGGCGGAGCGTGTCGTTAAGCCCATGAGGCTAACGACACGCTCCGCCACTTCGTCATACATATGGCCCCTGTTTGTTTGCACAATCTGTTTAGGGCTGTTTGTTTAGCATGTTATCTGTTTATGTAATTGGGAGTGAAACCTTAGTGCTGGGACACTTCGTCAGAAGTAACTGGCCACTCTATTTATTACTTTATTTTAATAATTATTATCTTCAAAGTCCATTAGAAAATATACATTGGAAGAAAGGAAACTATCAGGTCACCTAAATAGGCTGGCCCATCTCCATTATTTATATTAATCAACCCATTTAAAAAACATATATTGTTGGCAAATAAAAACCTCAATAATCATTGAAGTGGTCTGTGACAACCAAAGGAATCTAAATTCTAGCATTCAATATGGAAGCCCACAGGAAAGATGAACCTGAAATTTCTAGCGTATGCTAGCAAGTAGAACTGGCATGAGGAGAGTGTGCCCAAAGATTCCAATTCTAGAAGTGGTGTGGTTTGATTATATACAATTAATGTACTCAATAAATTCTGATTTAATCCCATTTGATTCTGTAGCCCTTAACACAATTGCTTTGGTACTAGAAGAGTTCACGGATTCATTAAGGATCGTGAAACAAAATAGATCAATGAAAAAGTAAGGGGCTCAAAGACCAGATTAAATTCTTATCTCGATATTAAAGAATGGCCCAGAAATCTGGGGAACAATCTTGGACCCACTTTTCAGTACTTGCATGCTATTGTGACAAATTTACAATTCTTGAAGGAGTAATGTTTTGACGCTATTAGAAAAAAAACGCCTCAAAAGTGACACAAAAACTAGTGGCAGATTGCCCTTTTTGGTATCCCTAGTAAGGTGTTAGCAAAGGCAGTCTTAGGCTCTTGGTAAGAGTGGGTAAATAAGCATAACCTCCTGCCCATTGAGCAGTCTGAATTCAGTGAGCACTAATAACGCTTGGAAAGTCTGACTGCTTTAGGTAGCTTTCAAGAAAAATATCTAGTCATAAAAGGCAACCACCTTGCACTGCCTTTATCAATTTTCAACTGCTTTTGTCAAAGTGGATAGACCAATATTGTGGTGCAAATTGGTTGCATTGGATATTCAAGACTTTTTACAGTCTATATTCGCATTGCACAATGACACCTGATATTGGGTCTTTCAATGGTGCCGAGTTGGTCTCTCCAAGAAAATTGATACAACTAACGGGACAAAGCTGGGGTAGATATTAGCACCCTTGCTTTTGTTTTTCCTTATATATGTATGATCTACTTCAATTTTTGCCAATCTCAGAAATTGCCCACCTTCTCTTGGGGGACAATAATTAAATGCTTTACTCTACACGAATGACAAATAACTTCGATCACACTTCAACTAGACTACAGTCGAGCCGACAGGCACTCTTTCTCTCATCGAACTCCTATTTCTCAAACATAAATGCTGAAAAGAGTTCTTCTTGAAATATAATAATAGGGGGTCCTTTAGATGGAACATTGAGGAGGCAACTGGGGAAAGGGTTTCAAACTATACTTACTTGTGAATGGCTGGAACGGGGCTTGATAAGCACTTTTGTATCAGAGATCGAAGCCGGGCTCTGTTAGATACTTCAGAGTTAGACATATTGCACACAACACTTTAAGAGAGACAGTTATGTTAGAGATTCAGAACTCTATGCAAATGAGTTCTATAATTAGTTCAAATATAAAACTTGCCTTAAAATATGTGAAATGTGATATTATGGTCTTTTAAAGTTGGTCAGATTTCGAGATGGTTACACAATTGATATGGTTGGGCACAAAAGAAGTCAAGTTTGATTGCGATAAAAGCTACTGTTCTAATATTTCCGATTGAATTATATCGTAAAGGCAACATCAACTGCAATTTTATCTAGGAAACTTGCTGAAGTTTTTGAACTGATTTTACTTAAATCTATGCAATAATAATATTCCACTTTGTGGTTTATTATGAAAAAATATCAAAATTGTCCTGCAAATCATGCACGATGTCTCTCTAGTTGTCGTTTTGCACCCTTACATGAAGAAAGGATCATTCCACTTTTTGAGGAAAAAAGTGCAGCACCAAATTTTGCAAGCGTTGTTGACTGATGATGTCAATGGTACTATTTGATGCTAAAAATGGGCAATCTAAGTGACACTCAGCCTTGCACTATGGCAATAGGTCAGGTCAGAAGTGTCTAGCATAGGATTTGTACTCGAGGTACACCTTACAGTACCAATTCCTACGAGTAGACAACCACACAGGAGTCAGACTTATAAGATGTGGAATGCATAGGTTACATCTAGGTAGCACAGCAGATACGCTGCTTGACCTCTTGCTTGTGCTTGGCTTGAATAAGCATTAGGATTTGGTGCAAAGCCAGATCACACTACTTTAGTAGATGTGGCTTACCGGGGTGGCACAAAATGGTTTTGGCACACCGCAAGGTCAACGTTTCATGCAAAATATCTTTTTCCTACACAAGTAGATATCATTGCTGATTGCTCTGCTTTGGGTCACTTTGGTGTATATTTATAAAAAAATGTCAGAGCGCAGTGCTATGCCAAATCTGGCAACGCCGCATCCTGACATTTTTAACATGCACGGGTGTGCCGTATTCACAAGAATACGGCACACCACTGTGCTTTCCCTAGCGCTGGGGAAAAAAAAGCTGCCTAGCGCCAGTGCAGGCACCCTGCCGCCATGTTGCAAGGGTGTCTGCGCTGCAGGAGTGATTGTTTATGTGTAGGAAGGGATACCTTCCTGCACATAACCAATCAATAATGGCAATTTGCTCTTTCTATGTGTGCTGTAGAATGCAGCATACATAGAAATAGCAAAAAATGAGAAGAACTCAATAACTTCTCCTCATATCGCCATCCTAAGACCAGGTATTCCCTGGCATTCGTTTTTGGCACTGCCCCAGCCTTATAAATCTGGGGCAGTGTCAAAAAGCAATAGGTGTTGCCCTAGAACGCCAAATGTAACACCCATTGCACGCCCTTTTGCCGTAGAGGACTTTGGCAGAAAGGGGCATATTTACAAGGAGGCGTTAAGCCAGGTTAAGTTGCTTAATGCCACTTTATAAATATGGGAAATGCTGCTATGCCACTGGAGCATCACAAAAAGTGACTCTCCAGTGGGGATAGGGGCTTGTAAATATGCCCCCTATTGTCATGCAAGTGCCAGTGCAAACCTTTAGAAAATTTAGGCAATAATGTCCTGATGACATGGTTGGTGCTAGATGGTAACCTTGAAGCTCATTCGCTATGGGGAGTAAGTCCAAGGAGCAAAAAGTAAATAAGAACTCTGGGGCAGATTTACAAGAAACTAACGCAGCGCGGTGCCGCAAGTCATTTTGCTGCGCCGCGCTGCGTTAGTTTTGAAGCACAGGGATGCAACATATTTACAACAATCTGTTGCATCTCTGTGCTTCCGCGTGGGCAGGCGCACATATTGCTGCCATGTGCCAGCGCAGGCACCCTTGCACCATGGTGCAAGGATGCCTGCGTCGTGGGGAGATTGTTTTTGTGCAGGAAGGGGCACCTTCCTGCACAAAAAAAATCAATTGAGGTGATTTCCTCTTCCAGTGCGTTCTGTAGAATGCAGCACGCATTGAAAGAGAAAAAAAACGATGACACATGGCAGCTGTTTGTGCGCCAGCGCAGGGGGAAGCACAGAGATGCGACATATTGTTGTAAATATGTTGCATCCCTGTGCTTCGAAACTAACGTAGCGCGGCGCAGCAAAATGACTTGCAGCACCGCGCTGTGTTCGTTTCTTGTAAATATGCCCCAAAGTATTTAAATATGAGGTCAGACGTCTTTAAAAAGTAACACGGCAAACATGAATTAAAAAAACATTTGCATAAATACTAGGTCTTAGGAACATTTTCATTTGGCTGTTGAAATCTCCTGAAAAGGCCGCCTCTTTGCTTTTTATATTTTTTTCTAATAAGTATACATTTTATGAACAATACGGCACCCATTTTCTTAAATGCTTTGAAACCAATAGCTTTCCAAAGTGGACTGCGTTGTAATGATCTCGGCTTTGACTTTGAGTAATCAGATCTGTGGGCCCAACAGCAACAGCAGATTACACGTGTGTGGCCGCAATGGCTAGCAGCTGCCTGGGAACGGTTTACTCCAGTTTGCTTCGGAGAGATAGCCGTAACTTGACTTACTAAACCCCGGAGCAGCTTTGCCATCATGTTTTTCTCTCCTCTCATATTCCCTCTGCCTGATTATTCACTGGCAAACAGAAATATCAAAGATACAAAGTATGCGAGTAATTCATGCCTGCGACCAACTCCCAATAAACTCTTTTCCAAACCCACATTAGTGGGATTAAGTGTGTACGGATATGAAGAATTCCAGCTGTTCTGACAGTCCCCCATGCAAAGTCTTAATTAAGTGCATATAATCATTGTGTAATTGTGTTTTCGCAAATAAGCCCCCCTTTGATTTCTCAGTTAGACAGTTTGTATATGAGATCTTCCTCTCTGAAAGGCCGCTTCAGTGGGGTTAAGCCCCGGACATCCACGGTATGCATGTCCGCTCATTTACCGAGGACGCTTAATTGTGCTAAACACACAAGTCGTTAGGGCTTTTGAATAAACGCCGTTGCTGTTTGGGAGAGGAAGGCCCGCAGCTGCCTTGGCTGGGTTTGAAGGTATTAGTGCCGGGGACGTTTGCCACAAACGCTGACACCTGTTGCGGGGGAGTAGCGATGCTCATTACCTCACGAACGCTTCTCACACTGTGGCAGGGGCAGGCCTCGGTCCAATGGCTCCAGTTGCTTGTCTTCTGGCGTCATATGCGTCAGCACGTGTGTGAGTTGGTGTTCAAACGTGGTGACGTGTGCTTTGCGAGAGAAGGAACCACAAGCGTGTCCTACGCGGTGGGGAAGGCTGCTCTATTGGAAAGCAAGATGAGCTCGTAGAGGCATCATCTGTCAGCGTGGATGCACCTTCCGAACTGCCCCTAACAATGTTGTAAAATTAACAAGTATCCCATCTCCCTTTCCCTCTAGATTATTCTCCCCCTAAGGGTCAAAGACTCCCTTATCCCTTCTTAATGTCAAATTTCACTTGCATGTTTAGTTACCTTTCTGGACTTACCGCCCACCCCCATTGTTTCGCCTTTCCTTGCTCCTGGTTCACACTTTCTGAGCGTACAGGTCTGGCACTAGGCGCCTGGCTGCATCCTATTTCACACTTTCTGCTCTGAACCCTCCCTGCTACCACACTGGCTTGTATGGAGTATTATGGCCGCAGTTTATTCAAACACACTGATTTAACTATCGCACTCAGGCGGGACATCTCTGTATATCAAATACAAAATGCTATTTCAGTCATAAAGCATTCATTACTGTTGGCTGCCATTGTTGTCATGTGGGTAAATGAGGGGTGGTGGTGTCCTCCAGAAGATTCCTGGCTTCAACCTGCTAGCTCTTTCTGACCCTGATGCAAGTGCCAAGTTTGCCCACTCTTGGCTCCCCAAAATGTCCCGTTGGCCCTGCCGTTTGACATCCCAGAGTTCAGGAAATCAATTCCTGCACGTTTCAGGCCACTTGCTGGCGTTGGGTGTGGAGGGGGTGGTCCTTTAAATTTGACTGCCACACCGAGGAGGGGTTATCGGTCCTCTTCTACTCTCCCTTTTGGCTCTGATCGTCCCTGTGTGCATCCCACCAGTTCCAGGGCGCCAATTATGTTATACATTAACATCTGTATGCCCACTCCCGAGAGGTGGACCCTATCCCCTTCCTAAAACCCCGGTTCTTTGAGATTGATAAGACCGTGTCTTCCAAAGTCGAGCCCCATGCTTCTGAAAAATGTATTCATTTCTATATTTAGTTTCCTTCTGTATTTCTCGATTGCGCTGTGAGATATCACCCACTCCATTGGTAGCGTGGGATTGTCTCTGACCAGTGCCACATGCCGCTTGCTCTCTCTAGCTTCCTTGCTGTGGCGACGAGGCCCACCTTCTTGTCGTGTAAGAACCAACACCTACCTAAAGTCGTCAAGTCCTTACCCCTAGGTGTATGAATATTATGTCCGGTATGCCATGCCCTTTCTGTATCTCGTCCACTGCTCCCACAGGGTGTTCCCACCTCATAACTCGGGCTTCCTTCCTTGCTATCGCCGTTTCGCGTAGTTGCAGTGGTGGCTGGTGACATTTGAAAGTGGTGGGGCGTAAACTTTCTGTGGGAGAGCACCGTGGCGAGCGAGCGCAGCGAGCGAGCACGAACAATGAAAGGGAGGTTCGGGGGGTTCTCCCCCCAAGATTTTTTTTTAAAAAGAGTGGGTAAATGGTGCATTTTCAAACAAATTTGAGAAGCAAGGTTAATAAAGCAATTGTGAAAGTGCAGTTATTACATTAATAAAGGGTTGTCATATAACAACAACATGGTTATTCAGTATAACCACAGAGCTTCATAACAGACTTCAAGATACAATGCTGAGAACCTCACAGATTTTTTTAATTTAAACTGCAAACAACTAAATAAACAACTAAACAGGTCACAAACTAGCAGCATTCAAAAGTCGAAAATCGAAATTAATAATGAATGTCAAGCTGTCAACCAATGGCAAGCAAAAGTAAGTGTAAATATAAAGCATCCAAATAATAACCTCTCGCGGACCCGATGACACAGTGACACACACTGTCTTAGCGCACTATCGAATTACTTAATGTTGTCATAAACGGCATGATAAATTATCATGCCGTTTATGACAACATTAAGTTATTCGCTCAGAATCACACATCACGGGGAAGGGGGAACTTGACAATCCTGTTTACTGTAGGCATTTCTACTCAGCGCGCCTTCCTGTTATTTGTTGTGGCTGATTTCAGCGTGTCTGTTAAGAATGACCCAGTCCCTGAAAATACCCTGGGGAAAATCAATTTAAGAGAGCATTTCCAAGTGTACTCTAATTGCGGATGGGCACGTGTGGAGAACGAAGTTTCATTTATAAGGCACAAACATTTTTTTTTTTTTTTTTTCACAGTCGTGCACAAAATCCACAGTAGGCGAGTTAGCCTGATTTTAGTGTATAGTATTTCAGCAAAAACGACATTCTTACACACCTTTGACATGTAACCAATCATTTAAAGGTAAAAAGATCTCTGTGGACATTTCTTCTTACCAACAAAAGAACACATTTGTTTTTTTTAATCAATATAATATATACGTCGTTTTAACAGTAACGTGATATCAAATAAATGTCATTCCATAAATTGGCGTTTGAACTATGAACAATAATTTGATATGCTCACATACAAGTCAGAAGATCACCACAGTTTTTAAATTTGCCCAAAGGCACGCTCTCTATACGTACAAATGGAAAGATTTCCTGCGGTCTGCTGCACAGCTGTTAGCCACACCGGGGGAAGTAGGGAAAGGCCATGACTGTCACTGTGCTGCCTCACAGAGCAGAACAACAGACAGACTGCCGACTTTCAGTTTCAGACGAGACTGCTCGGGTCTGGCTCAGCCTCGTCGATGAATTATGCAGCCTGCAGCAGGCCCAGGCCAGGAGGAGGCCAGGGCCTACCTACCACCAGTGAGGTAGAGCGACGTGACGCAGCAGCAGCACACACACTCATCATCATGGCCCGCCGTAATAATGGCCCCCGTGGCAGGGCAGAACTACTGCTGATGACTTTAGTTTGGAGACGAAAGAGAGACACCAAAGTCAGCAGTGCTGACTTTGGTGTCTCTCTTGCGTCTCCAAACTAGTAAAGTCAGCAGCAGCTGCTGACTGACTGC
This sequence comes from Calotriton arnoldi, assembly GCA_963921515.1. Taxonomy (NCBI): domain Eukaryota; kingdom Metazoa; phylum Chordata; class Amphibia; order Caudata; family Salamandridae; genus Calotriton; species Calotriton arnoldi. The sequence continues at coordinate 529,607 of CAWUFW010004324.1, read as the reverse complement.
ACAGCGTACGGTCACAGACCAGAGCAGACACGGGCCACACAAAATTCAGTGACTAAGTGCTGGTCAGTGAGTCAGTCACATCACATGCAACAACAACAAATCAATTCATATGCATAATAAATATGCAGCGCTGCGCAGGCCCGTGTAGACTCGTACTCACTCACTACACTGTCGTCGAGTGGAGTGTGTGTCGCAGTACTGATGTGTCGTCGACGTTGATCCTTTTTCCCCCCGACCCTGAGCCGAGTGGCTGAGTCAGAGTCTGACTAGACTGACTGCGCTCAGCCTCAGGTTTGATGCGATGATGAAGGCACAGCTCAGCAGCAGCAGGGCGAGGGTTTGCACTGGCCTGGCCTTACAGTGTGAAGTAAGTAGACAGAGCGAGGCGTCCCAGGGCATTGAGGCAACGAGGTCAGGCGGAGCTCGAGTGCTCCGACTCTCTCTCACTCGCTCACACTCCCTTCTGTGTGTGCTAATGACACGCACGGAGGGGAGGGGGAGCACCCGGAGCAGAGAGAGCGGGGCTGATGACCATGACCAATCACTGCACGGCCTTACAATAAAGCCATGCAGTGATTGGCCAATATGCCCCCATGCTCCTGGACATGCCCCCAGCCCAGTCACAGACTCTGTCACGTTCAACTTCTATTGGAGACTCTGCCCCGTGACTAAATCAGCCAATCCAGGCGCTGCTAAAGCAGCGCTTGCATTGGCCTGGGGCAGGAGACCTCACCGCTCCTTAAGAGGCCGTGGGGCTGCGGCTTGGACCCACCCCCCCCCATCTCAATTAACAGTCGAGAGTGGCAAGACCAGTAAGACTGCGCATGTCGGGCTGGCCAGGGAAAGGCACCCGGCCAACCCGACATGCGCATTTTTGCTGGACTGGGTCAGGGGAATGCCGCACGCAAGTTGCTCCTAACACCCCCCCCCTGTGAGTGACGTCATGTCACGTACTAATGGCATGCCCGCGGCTTACTGAGAGAGACAGCTGACTGCTGCTGTGCGTGCCGCGGGCTGAAATTTAGTAAGAACTTAAGTGCTGCTGCTGGTGGAACCCTGGGGGCAAAATAATCAGTGGGGCGACGCCCCAACGCCCCTACAAAGGAACCGCCACTGCGTAGTTGTTGTCCAGTCCGCACTTTCAGCACCCATCTCTGGGCCCTTGTGACGTAGGAGGGTTCCACGAACTATACCGTAATATGAACGTGGCGCTTGTCAGCTGTCGGGAGAATCAGCTTTATACCTATTAAGTGCTCTACAGCACATATTATGTCATTGTGAGAATCCGCCTGCTGAGCTCAATCCCCACAGTCCTTATATATGACCTGTATGCTCTAGACTCCCATCTGCCGATCTGTTTGATACTTGTTACTGCCATGCCCAGGCCAGCCACCATGGTCACAGCGCCTATTCTGAACGAGTGTGTCCAGAAACACGTGGGTGCAAGTCCGGCCTTCCCCAGTGCCATGTGCATGACATGTATAAACTGGTACCTGCTGAGAAAGCAGGGTTGGATTGGGATTAGAAATCGGCCCAGGCACGGTAAAAAAAAGTGCCTCACTTTTGCATATTGCCTTTCCTCAAAACACTGATTCAGCGAAGTTTTATAAACACCTGAAAACAAGTGAGGACACTTCTGCTCAGGCCCCCGGTCCCCGCTCAGTATGCACGCATTAATTGGCCGGCCCAGCGAGAGAAAGGAGTGACACCTCTGCCCGTTGATAAAAGGGAGGTAATGGACGCCCATCTGCTTCCAGAAAGGCTACTCGGGCACCCACTGGTCCGCTGGTGACATCTGAACACACCAGACACAGTCCAAATCGGCCCCAGGCTTCCAAAAAAGCAACCCACAGCTGGAACTTCAACACCGGCCCCTCGGCCATTGCCCGAGTACCTGCCTTTCCAATCTGACCCTGTGAGAAAGGACCCATCCTGGTGTGTAAAGAGTGGTAATGACCCTACTGGGTGCCTTCGGGCATATTCTTTAATGAGGTAAACTGGGCAGCACCCTGGGGTGGCCCGGCACCGCAGCGTGACTATCTTGCCCTTCACTTCCAGGTCAGTTTTAGTTTTCCCGAACCTAAAGCTCATGTAGACCCATCCCAACTGTAGATCCTCCCATAATACGCAGTATTCCCCCACCAAAGTCTTTGACGATGGTACCACCGCTGAGAACCGCATTGCTCCGAAGAATGTGAATGAGAAGGCTGCCCTGAACATAGCTGTCTCGTAAAGGTCAGTGCATACTACTGGGAGGACCACTAGACTTCAGCTACCGTCCCCTGGCATCCCGTTGCCTTCACTGCTTCCTTTATATAGAAGTTCTTAGTGGGGTCCTGGCCTCCCTGTAACTTGGTGGAAAGCTGCCTACTCTACTCCTGCCTTTAGTCAGGTTTTGTTCCTTGTCGTTCCGGTCCGCTGTGCCTTGACCTCTGCTGCTTTCTATTCTGCTTCTTCTTCTCAGAGCTCCCCTTGCTTCTCTTGCATTCCTGCTGGGGTGCCCGCACTCGCATGAGCTGCAAATGTGCCTAAACTTGCATGACAAGCCCCAAGGGCAGTCACCTTTCTTATATCTCCAGCAGACTGCATTGGGGACCCTTGTGTGGCCCTGTTCTTTAGGGCTCCATTGGGCCTCTACTTGCTGTAGTAGTGAAACCTATCTTGCCAAATTTTGTACTGGGGCCGAAAGAACTGCTCTGACTTAGACACTCCCTCCCTTGCTGCCACAAGTTTGTGCATGTAGCCTGAGACATCCTTGTGGTCCCACTCTAGTCCTTGTGGTCCCACTCTAGTGTGGGCCACCTCTGCATTTTGTTCCTGAACCCTTTATCATATTCAAGCCAGGCATCTTCCCCATACATCTTTTGAGCCTCATGTAGCTTATATTCATAGAGCCATAGATCCACTGTGCAATGCAGGAATTTCTCCACTAATATACATGCCTTCACCCTAAATGCATCCAACCAATTCTCAATATTCCTCTCCTTCCCAGCTCTCCTCCTTTCCTTCCTTTCTTCCTCCTGTCATGATTGACCTAATCAAAATCTTCCATCTCCAGAAGTGAGAAGATAGGAATAAATTCATTTCTCCAAATTCTCTCTTTATCAGACAGCGGTATCAAGCTTGCTAATCTCATGGATTTAGTACCATGGAGGGTCGACCTGGAGATGCTCTCCTGGAACTGATGACCTTTGCTTGCTCGCTGCTGCCCCATAGGGCCAACCAGTGTGCGCTAATGGATTTGATACACTCATTAACAATACCGCTTATATGCTCACTGCTTGTTTGCTGCTGCGCTGGCCCGCCGGTTTGTGCTGCTGCAGGTAGCCGCTTGCCTGGTTCCTGGTTTGTTGTTTGGGTGGGTTTATTTCTTTTGTTTTCCTCACCTTCTTCTGAGGTAGTTACCTTCTTTATTCCGGCTCCTCGTCCCTCCTGGTTCAGTTGCCTCCTTTGTCCTGGCTGCCATCCTTCAGTAGGCCTGGTGATCCGGCACCACTAAGCCAAACACCATCTTTAGGAAGTGTTCCTTCACCATCTTCTTGCTTACCTCTCTAATGCCTTGGAGTAGTCGCTCCAGGTCGTCTGTTTTCCCTGTGGTCTGTGCAGGGGCCTGATGCTCTATGCTTTTTCTTGCATCTGCTCAGCTTGCCCGATGGCCCTTCTCAATGTGCTGCTCCGGCTGCATTTGACTGGCCCCAATGTGTCTGGGGAGTTTACCCCAGACGCAAACTGTAAACATGGTCAAGAAGATCTGCTGCTATTTGCTGTTAGAGGCACCATCTTCCAAGCTCCCAAGCGCCACTGGACAGGAGAGTCCCAGCTCAGGCCTCCTTTAAGCGTGTTGAGATCACACCCTACTCCAAAGGGGTCCTCCTGCTATTACCTGGGACCTGTCCTGTATACCGCACAGTGAGCGGGGTGCCGCTGTGCTGCCCTCCGGACAGTGCGATGTGACCGCAGTGCAGCCCAATTCTGTGGAAACTGCTCCAGCTGCTGACATGGATCCCTTCTCCTCGCATCTGATACAATGATCCGCAGTTAAAAAATGTTCACCATGATCACCATGCGGTATGTGGACAAAATATTGAGTCAAAAATATCAAGTCAAGCAAATATTGAGTTTTTAATATTGTGATACATAAATATCGTGATGCAGAAATATAGTTTACAAAAATATTGTTTTTTTAAGGTAAGTAATATCGTTGTCAAAAATATCTGTGCTGGTAATATCGTTTACAAAAATATAGTTGTAAAAAGTATTGTTTTTTAATTATCTTTATGTAGTTTAGTTTATATTTTAATTGTATATGTTACAAATTGTATAATTGTTGTTTATATTTTTAAATATAGTTTGTTATTTTTAAATTTCATTTAATTGTTAATTGTAATTTATAATGTAACATATTTTGAGATGTGTAGGGGTACAGGGTGGGAAGGTAATTAACTATAATTAATTAATAATTATTTTTATATAAATAATATTAATTATTTGATTGATAATTAATTATATGAATTGTGTAATTATACTATTTTAAGTTATATTTTAGGTGCAGGTTGTTGGGTTTGTATGGGTAAAGGGTGGAAATGTAATAAATGATAATTAATTAATAATTAATTGTTTAATTAATAATTATTAATTGATCATTAACTATGCAACTTTTGTAATTATTATATCTTTAATTTATATTTTAGGTGTGGCTTGTTGGGTATATTTAGGTGTATGGGGTAGGACGATAATTAAGAAATAATTTATTAAAAATTAGATATTAATTTATTATTGATTATTTATTGGGTTCGTAGGGTTAAAGTGTGGGAAGTTAATTAAAAAGAATTACTTATTAATTAATTAAGATTTTTTAAATTAATTTAATTGATAATTAATTATGTAAATTGTGTAATTATATTTTTCAATATATATTTTAGGTGCTGGTTGTTTGGTTTGTAGAGGTAAAGGGTGGGAAGTGAATTAAGTATAATTAATTTACGATCAATTATTAATTTAATACTAATTGTTTAATTGATAAATATGTAAATTTTGTAATTATTATATTTTTTTATTTATATTTTAGTTGCAGTTTGCTGGGTATATAGGTGTATGGGTGGGACGTTACTTAAGAAAAAAATTATTGAAAATTAATTATTAATGTATTATTGATTACCTAATTGATCATTCATTGTGTAAATTGTGTAATTATCATATTTGTTAAGTTACATTTTAGGTGGGGGTTGTTTAATTTGTAGAGGAATAGGGTGTGAAGTTAATTAAGTAATAATTAATTACTAATTCATTATACATTTTTAATAAAATATTTAATTAACATTATTTATTAATTACGTTTTTTATATATTAGGTGTGTTTTGTTGTGTTTCTAGGAGAATAGAGTGGGAAGCTATTTCAGTAATAATAAATTAAAAAAATATCTATGAATTTATTAATAATTGTTAGATTTATTACTTAATATGTTAATTGTGTGATACTTTTTTTTATTTCAATTACATTTTAATTGTTGGGTTTATGTCTGTGAGGCCGTCGGAAGCGAGCGGAATCCCACGTGGGTTTCCCTCCAACCGCCGTCATCATAATAAGGCGGTCAGAGGGAAACCCTGGATGTTGGCCGGAAAGCCTCCAAAAGACTGTCGGATGGCTTTACACCCGAAATCCAAATCGGACCCATAGTTTTACTATTAAGAATTTTATATTTTTGGTTTATTAATAGAGTTGTTAAAATATATTATTTGTTTGAAGTGAACTACTCTCTCTCTAAAGCTGCACAGAGTGGCGTGGGAATAGTACATTATACCCCTCCGGATCCGGAGTCCAATGCTTTCCCTACAGTTGCACAGACTGGAGTGGGAATAGTAAATTTTACCCCTCTGGTGTCCAATCCCTGTTTTAATGTTGCACAAACTGGAGTGGAAATAATGAATTTTACCCCACCGGTGTCCAACACTTTTCCTACTGTTGCACAGACTCGAGTGGGAATAGTAAATTTTATCCCTCTGGTGTCCAACCCTTTCACTACTGTTGTACAGACTGGAGTGGGAATAGTAAATTTTACCCCTTCAGAGTCCAACGCTTTCCCTACTGTTGCACAGATTGGAGTGGGAATAGTAAATTTTACCCTACTGGTGTCCAACACTTTCTCTACTGTAGCCCAGACTGGAGTGGGAATATAAATTTTACCCCTCCGTTGTCCAACCCTTTGTCTACTGTTGCACAGACCGGAGTGGGAATAGTACATTTTACCCCCCCGGTGTTCATCGCCTGTTTTACTGTTGCACAGACTGGAGTGGGAATAGTAATTTTACCACTCTGGTGTCCAACGCTCTCCCTACTGTTGCACAGACTGGAGTGGGAATAGTACATTTTAAACCTCTGGGGTCCAACCCTTTCTCTACTGTTGCATAGAATGGTATATTTTACCCCTTCGGAGTCCAGCGTATTCCCTAATGTTGCACAGAATTTAGTACAACTAGTCAATTTTACCCCTCTGGTGTCCAACGCTTTCCCTACTGTGGCACAGACTGGAGTGGGAATAGTAATTTTACCACTCTGGTGTCCAACGCTTTCCCTACTGTGGCACCGACTGGAGTGGGAATAGTACATTTTACCCCTCCTGAGTTCAATGCTTTCCCTACCATTGTACAGACTGGAGTGGGAATAGTACATTTTACCCCTCTGATGTCCAATGCTTTCCCGACTGTTGCATAGACTGGAGTGGTAATTGTAAATTTTACCCCTCCGGTGTCCAACGCCTGTTTTACTGCTGCACAGACTGGAGTGGGAATAGTAAATTTCACCCCTCCGGTGTCCAACGCTTTCCCTACTGTTGCATAGACTGGAGTGGGAACAGTGCATTGTTACCCCTCTTGTGTCCATCCCTTTCCCTACTGTTGCACAGACTGGAGTGTGAATAGTATATTTTACCTCTTTGGTGTCCAACGCTTTCCTTACTTTTGCACAGACTGGAGTGTTAATAGCAAATTTTACTATTCTGATGTCCAACGCTTTCCCTGCCGTTGCACAGACTGGAGTAAGAATATTAAAATGTACCCTCTGGTATACAATGCTTTCCCTACTGTTGCACAGACTGGAGTGGGAATAGCAAATTCTACCCCTCCACAGTTCAATGCTTTCCCTACTGTTGTATATATTGCAGTTGTATATGTTGCAATGTTGTATATATTGCAGTAAAAACAGTATATCTATTTTTCACGTGTTACTACTTTTTAATATTGTTTAAATGTATGTAACATTATTATGTTTAAATGTGTATTATTTTTTTATATTATTTGTATAGACATATATATGCATTTTTACACATTTTTAAACTATTTTTGGTAAATGTATTTTTTTCTGTTTAATTTTCCCAGTTATGGGTCCAGCCACGTTAAGTTGCATGCTTTACATGCAGGCCTCCGCATCACTTTCTGCCTCTGTGCAAGGACGCAAACCTACCAACTCCAACATGGGAGTATGGCTCTATTCCGCACAGAGGAAAAGCTAATCTCTTTCTATGCACTGAAGAATTGTTGGTACCATCTTCCTGGCTTGGGCGGAGCCTAACTGAAGACAACTCTTCGCCTGTGGAAAAGTCATCTTTATTTGGAAGCTAGATAAAATCACAAAGACAGCAACCATGGCTTAGCACATTTCTCTGGCACCCCACTGTTTAAGTCTGAGCTCTTTCTCCCTGTCACCAGACAAACCATTCTTAGGTGTTCTTTATGTGACTCCACAATCTCATTGCTTATTTCAGCAGTCCTCCATTATCTCCGTGACTTTCACCAGGTACATTATATTCCATAATATATACAACTGAACTCTACCAAGATAAAACAACATCAGACATGTGTGCATAATATGCCAAATGCTCAAAGAATTTGCTGTGAGTAGGCGTGATTTACCCAAGTAGTTCACCTGATTTACTTCAATATTCCAGAAGTAAGACAGGAATATACTGGTATTACTCCTGGCTTACTTCAAGAATTTAGGAATAGGCCAAGAGTACTACAATGGTAAATCATAGTGAATGAACAGGATGTTCTGTTGACTATAAAACGATTAAAGGCATTGCAATAAAAAAAGAGTAAATCATAGCAAAATTATTATGAATAGGGCCCATTGTCTGCTTAGCACCCATTTAATGTTTCAAACCTTACATACAACTGACACTGCCCTGTTCACCTCTTTACTTGCCCTATCAATGGCAGCTGGTTTTCCCACCCCTGACAAACTCTTGTGGGCAAACACTGTGTCCGCCTGATGCTATTTGTGCCGCACCACTCTCAAATCCCATTTGATCATCTTTATCCGTTCATTAGAGCCATTCCCACTGACACAAATTAATATTACACCTGGTTTTAACCACCTATTCCTCAATCCCATAGTGTAGGTAGAAATTGTACCCAAAGCATGTCCCCTTCACAGTATCAGTAAATACCCACCTTTTCCTTGTCCAGGCCCAGTTATTGCCCATAACATTGTCTCTCAGCTCACCTTTCCTCAAGTGTCTGCATTTTCAGACCTCTTTTTTTGTGGCTCCTCCAGGCTCACCGCTCAGTTGATAAAAAAACTTGTTCGTTTTTACAACCCTACTGGCTGTTTTCTGAGATTAATATAACACCACACACACTTTGACCACCATCTACCCTTGCCTGTACTTCACTTACTTAACTTCTCATGCCCAAATACTCTTTCACTCTCCATCCCTTTCAATCATATGTATCTTCTATGAAATGCTTTTGCGAGTCCCTAATTGCGATTATTAAGGAATCGCAATTAGGGACTCGCAAAAGCCTATGCATGTAGAAATCGCTATTAACATAGCGATTTCTAAACATTCCTTAATTGTGACTCGCAAATTGCGAGTCGGAATTAAGGAATAGCTTCCCATTCATTCCTACGGGCCTACAGGCCCATAGGAATGAATGGGAAATTGCATGCGCAATTTGCGAGTACCAATAGGTACTCGCAAATTGCGCATGCACTTTCAAGGTGCAAAGGTGTCAAAATGACACCCTGTTGCACCCTGAAAATGTGATGTGCACCCATGTTGCGCACACACATGCCCCAAGGGCATGTGTGTGTGTAACCTCAAACCTTGAAAAATGCACTTTAGTGCTTTTTTCAAGGTATTAGCAAAATACAGACCAGAGTAATTTCTCTGCATTTTGCGGCCCTTCGCTATTTCTAAGGGGTACATGCATTACATTTAAGGAATCGCAAATTGCAATTCCTTAAATGCAATCGCAATTTAAGAAATCGCAATGAATTGCGATTCCTTAAATTGCGAGTGCTAACACCTTGATGCATCGCAAAGGCGTTTTTGTGGGCGCAAATGGCCGATTTTTGCGAATTGCACCATTTGCGCTTGCAAAAACGTTGATGCATGTGCCTGTATAAGCTTTAGTCATATTTTTCTATCCCTGAACATCTCAAAGTCACCCAAATCCTTGCACCCTTCTGTTCAGTTTAGCATTTTCCTGTCCATATATGTATTCAGTCTTCCTGAAAGAACACATCGCCGTCCCCCTCCAAAACTTCACAATTTCTGTCTTCCAAAATCCAGAAGGAACCAAAGAACAGTATAGTATAAAAGGACAAGTGCATCCTAAAGTTCAATGTAGATGTGCATGGAAGTCTCGCCTGAGCAACTATTACTTTTAAGATTTCAACTATACCTCACTCCCCCGCCATGCATTGCTTATGACCTCACATATGACACCATACATGAAATGTTTTATGACATCATTGATAACATCACTGATGACATCTGAAATAACATCATGGATGACAACACTGTACATGGCAGTGGAGTGAGTAATAGTATCTTCAGTTAATTAGAACTGGTGAATTTCAGTGGGTTTTTGAGTTTAAAATGGTGGTATGTTATACCTTACATTATACCTAACTGTAACATCAGTTTAACCTTTATTTTTAATGGAAGCACCGGTCCTGAGAGCAAGCGAGCTACTGGTGGTTTTTGGAGAAGAATTGTGATGTACAGTGCCTGCACCGCCAAGTGTTATTTTGATCAGCGCAGCCCCATTGATTGGATTGACAATTATGCAAATTGTTGGAGGTATGGTAATTTGTCCGACTCCTGCTGGTGGGTGCTTTGCTAATGAGATTTGACATTATGGCTGTGGCGAGGGAGATATACAGATCTTTTCATGACCTTTGCTACATCATGAAACAATCTTTAATTGTCAAGGCACAAAATGGTGTGAATATTGAATTAAGAGGTACTGTGTGGATTTAGCCATTGGCATGGCACTTCATTAAACAGCATTTGCGCTTTTGCATATCTATTCGAGCCATGATAAATGAACTGAGATATTTTGAGACTGTATGGGGAATAACCTGCATAGCGCTAGTACTGCCATTTGGTTTATTTACAAGCTAGACACATTGATATGACTGCCACGGATCGTGAACATCAAAAGAGAACTGCAGCTGTCCTCTTTCGTTTTGAACTATTAATTAACTAATTAAAACGTGTCAGTTTAAATTAAAAGCATTGCTGCAAAGTCGTGACTTGTTATTTGGCGAGTGTTGAGAAAGGCGAAAATCGAAACATGTTTATTTGCATTAAAACTATCAAATTGGTTTCCCGTGAGTGCTCCGTACCTGTCCTTTTGGATGCTTGAAATGCATGTATATATATATATATATATATATATATATATATATATATATATATATATATATATATATATATTACCTACTGGCGGTCGTCAGTAGGTAGTTATAGTTAGGACCTCGTTTCTACTCAAACAGCGTTTTTTCTTTTGCCAATATCTTTGGCGCTGTTTGACGAATCTTCGCGAAATTTTCAAAACTAATGGTTCACTCAGGTCAGCTCCTGTCTTGAAAGTTGTGCGGTGATTCATCAAGCAGGGGCCAAGAAAAAAGGGGGGTCCCAAAACACGTTTTCCCCATGTTAATTTCCATAGGAACTTTAGACAAAGCTACAGCCCGAACTGCTGAACGGAAGTACACCAAATTTGGCAAAAAGGGAGGTCTTGGTTCAGAAAGCAACCTTTTTTTAAATGGTGTAAATCCGCTTGGTAGTTGCTGAGAAATTCAAAAAATAAAAATATCAATATCTGAGCACCGAGGAGATTTCGCGAACCCTCCCGAGCACCAGCTTAATTCTGATTGGCTGCCAACACTCCAAACCAGAATGTGTTGGCAGCCATCTTGTGACTCGGTAACCGAGTTGTGAGAAGTTGGCCTGGCATATGCTGTCCACTAATTATAGTGGGCACCTTGCACCAGTCCAAACAACCCCTTATTGGAGATAGGTTAAAGACAACCTTTATTGAAAGCTATCCTAGTGGTAGCTATGGAGAGCAGCCTTCAGGCTAAGTCTTGAAGGAATGTAAAGCAGCTTGTTTTACCAGTCTATAATCTCTTGAGTGACCAAATGAAAGAGGACCACACCAGGTATATATTCAAAATATATGTATTTATTGCTAAACACACCCCTCTAGTCTCTTTATGAGGCTAGAGTTTGAAGTACATAAGTTATAAGTTAGTTATCTACAGTAATAGCACAAATACACGTTTGAGCCCTAGGGGCGTACCAAACCATATACCAATAAAGTGGTATAAGAACCACGACTGAGCCAGACACAGGGCCTAGAGCCTGTAGAAGTGCTTGGACCACAAGGAACCACCCAAGGTAGTGACACAGGGGACCCACGGGGGACGCGTGCAGTGTATGAACACAGCCGCGAATCGCCGTTAACTTCTATGGGGAAAGTCGCGGTTGGAAGTTTAAAGAAAAGGGACACTTAGAGGAGGACTTGGAGCAAACCCTTTTAGAACTAGGCTGTTCTAGTGTCAATACCCACGGGAGCACTGGAGTACTCGAGTTACCTCACCCAGGGGAGCCGGGTGCATAGGTGTCTTTCGGGGTCGGGTTTCGTCATCGTTTTCAATGGCGATCTGCTGCAAAGTGCTGCTGGTGGCCAAGTCGAAAGTGTTCGGGTGGATCCAAAGGTGGATCGAAGATCTGAAGAACCTGAAAGCAGAGGGGACAGAGTCTGGGTCACTAGCCAGTGACCAGGAAGGCGATGAGCAGATGCCCACCGATGTCGAGTGCTTCAGGTAGGTTGACGGTCGTCTTGACTCTTCAGCCACGAGGTCCAGGAGGCATCGACTATAAACCAGGAGCTGGATTCGAGCTGTCCCACGACGTGTGTCGATTGCAGTGGTGTCGGCGACTGGATTGGACCCAACAAGCCTTGGCAACGGCAAGTCTCATGGAAATGGAAGAAGGACGATGGTGCAGACCAGCAAGGACTGTGGGACTCACCCAGCAAGGGTAAGTCAGGGCACGCCTGGAGCAACCAGAGAGCCCAAGCAGAAGAAGGTTGACCTTCGGGAGGGCCTACTAGCCAACGGACTAGCGACCGCGAAGGAGCCTCGAGTGGACGCACTTGGAGCTGGCTCACAGGACACTCGTGGAGTGGAGGCCAGTGATCTTCGGTGCAGTCGGTGCTGGAGGCTGGGGCTACTCGGAGCCCAAAGCACAACTTTGTGGGAGACCCAGAAGAGGATGCACTTGCAAATGTGATCGGTGTCCAGGGGTCATGGTTCCACGTTACCCACGATAGCTAAGGGCCTCAGCTTTGCTGGGGACTCAGGGCAGCCTCGGGGAAGTCTGGAAATCCCCCTCTGGTGATGCAAAGACTTCAGCGATGCAGACCGGACAATTGCTTCTTTGGTGCCTGCCAAGCAGGGAGTCACTCCTTGACCCCAAGGGAGATTCTTCAGTCCTCTAATCTTGAAGTAGAGCGTCGAAGGTCCAGGATTCTGTGTCAGAGTTTCGTCCAGGTAAATCTAAAGTCCTAAGGACTGGGGTCCCATACTTATACCAAGTTAGGGGTTGGACATACTCTGGGGACCCACCTATGGGAGGGTCAGGGCAGAGGGGTGGTTACACCCCTTTCCCTTTGTCCAGTTTCGCGCCAGAGCAGGGGCTGGAAGCCCCTGAGCCGGTTTGAACTGGGGTATGCACAGGGACACCAAATGTGCCCCCAGTGCAGGACTTCAAAGCACCAGAGAGTGCTCCCGCCCAGCCCCAATACACACTATCCTGTCTGGGGAGGTGGTTACACCTCCCTGGGACAGGAAACCTATTGTCCAGGCCTCCCCTGCCGGAGTTTCGGTCAGCAGCAGGAGGCCAGACTCGTGTCTGTGGCAGCGGCATCCATTTTGTGATGCCAGGGCTCTGGAAAGTCAGTACCGGGTATACTGGTGTGTACATGTCTCTCCCTCTAGAAGGGTGGAATGCTACCCCCGCCGCCAGAACTGGCGGGGGGTAGTATTCCAAGATGTTTGACACCAAACACGACATGTTTCCGTGCAGCCATCCCAAAGTTAGCATTTACCGCGAGGTTATAATGCGCTTAAGAGTATATGGTCGGGCTGCACTACAAACAGCATCAGAGAAGGGTCTCCGAACGCTGCAGAGGGGCCCAGCTCATGCAGGGGCACCCTCTCACATAGGAACCACGCACTCTGCCTTCAGGATTGATAAGGCCTGCCATAGGAGTGACTTATAGGTTTATATGTGTGTATGTATGTAGTGATATAGGTAGCCTATATCACAGTAAGGGGTGCATGCACCACCTTACCCAGGCTGGAGTAGCAGACCTGTGGTGTCATTTTGGAGGGCCTTCCAGGGGTGGCACAATACATGCTGCAGCCCCTGGTAGGCCTCTGAGGTACCTATGCCCTGGGTACATAGTAAACCATATACTAGGGACTTATAAGGGCACTCCAGATTCCAATCAGAGATGTGCCTAAGGCACATGGAAACCATTTTAGAGAGGAAGCAGCTAGGCTGGGGTTCTGATTAGCAGGGCCCCAGCCAGACTAAAGTCGAAAAACAGTGAAGCATCAGCAAAAAGTGGGGGTACCCATGTGAAGCAGATCCTACTCTCCTACACGAGTCACAAGAAAACAGTAGAAAAAACATTAAAAAACAAGAAAAGGGGGCAGGGTAGAAACACCCTGACCCCCTAGGCCTGCTCAGGGGGTCCCACAAGGACCCCCACACTGCCCCAGGGTCCAACACCTCCCCGGGGCACTTATTATTGAAATACGTGGGTCTGTTGCGGACCCCTGGCCCCGGGGACCATCACCTCCCCGGGGCTGTGCAAATGTAGGGAGGGGGGCCATGCGTCCCCCCTCCTGGAGCCCTAGATGGCCCTGGGGACCGCCACCCCCCCAGGGCTGGTTCCTGCAATGTCCTGGGGTGCCCACCCCCGGGATATTGCCGTTTGCTATGGCAGGGCGGGAGCACGGCTCCTGCCCTGTCATAGCAAACACTGCTTTGCTTCTTGGAAGCGAGAGCAGGATACCTGCTCTCGCTTCCAAGAAGCAAAGCAGAATTGCTTTTGGGCAAGGGGAGCTACATGTCAGCAGCTCCCCTTGCCCAAAAGCAATGCCTGCTCCCGCAGGAGGCGGGGAGCCGGCTGGGACCATGGGGCCATTGGGGCTACCCCACGGTCCCTAACTTGTGGGCCGGCCCGGGGGATGGGGTCCCCGGGGCCAGAAGTGGCCTGGGAGGGGGGCTACTCGGACTCCCTCCCCTTTATTTTATTTATTTAGTTTTTTTTTAAAAAGGAACGCCGGCCCCATGGGATGGGGTCCCCGAGGCCATAATTGGCCTCAAGAGGGGGCCACGTGGCCCCCTCCCCCCAAAAAATCCAGGCTGGCCAGGCCCCGGGGATGGGGTCCCCGGGGCCCCCCTCCCGTACTCTTTAATTTGTAAAAAAATAAAAAAGAGGCAATGCCCCGGTGGATGGGGTCCCCGGGGCCATTATTGGCCTCAGGAGGGGGGCCACGTGACCTCCCTCCAAATTTTTTTTTTTTTAAATGCTGGCCAGGCCCCGGGGGATGGGGTCCCCGGTGCCAATAGTGGCCCAGGGAAGGGAGGCCACGCGGCCCCCTTCCTGTTTTTTTATTTTAAAAATAAATGCTCAGGCCCTGGGGGATGGGGTCCCCAGGGCCCAAAAAATACTAAAAGAAGGGGGGCCACACAGCCCCCCTTCTAAAAATATTTTTTTTTAAAGAAAAGCCAGCATCTCGCCGGAGGCCCCGCCCGCTCCCTGCACCACTCTGCAAACACGCCCCCTGGTGCGTTCTAAGTTGGGGGATTAAGTCCCCATAATTTCTGAGGGTCCCTGGGGGCCAACTAGCCCACCAGGTACCTCCAGTAAGCCCCACACAGTGGGATTGCTGAGAGGTGGTCCGAGGCCTCGCCCCTTTTTACACCACTCTGCAAACGCGCCTCTTGGCGCACTGCTGGTGGGGCGATGAAGTCCACTTGTGTCCTGAGGACACAAGTGGACTTCATCCCCCGAGCAGCAGTGCGCCAGGAGGCGCGTTTGCAGAGTGGTATAAAAAGGGGACATGGCCTCAGACCACTCTCAGCAAACCAGCTGTATGGGGCTTATTGGAGGTAACAGGAGGGCTAGTTGGCCCCCAGGGACCCTCAGGAGGAAAGGGGACTTCATCCCCCAACCAAGAGCGCGCCAGGATGCGCATTTGCAGAGTGGTGGACAAAGGGGGCTTGACCTGAGTCCACCTATCAGCAATCCCACTATCTGGGGCATACTGGATGTATCAGGTAGGCTAGTTGGCCCCTAACGACCCCGAGCAGCGAAGGGGACTTTAATCCCCATCCAAGAGCGCGCCAGGGAGTGCGTTTGCAGAGTGGAGGGGAAAGGGGGCGTGGCCTGCTATGACAACTTAGCAATCCCGCTGTGTGGGACTTATTGGAGGTGATAGGAGGGGTAGTTGGCCCCCAAGGTTGTCCTTGGGGGCCAACTACCTCTCCTATTACCTCCACTAAGTCCCACACAGTGGGATTGCTAAGAGGTCTTCGGAGGGCATGGCCCCCGTTCTCCACCACTCTGCAAATCTGCCTCCTGGCACAGTACTGGTTGGGGGATGAAGTTCACTTTACTCCTGAGGGACTTTGGGTGCCAAGAAGCCCTCCTGGTACCTCCTGTAAGTCCTACGCAGTGGAATTCCTGAGCGCTGGTCGGAGGCCCAGCCCCCTTTCTGCACCACTCTGCAAACGCGACTACCAGTTAAAGAAGCATTTGTTATGTAATAGGTCTCGCATTTGCGAGAGTTAGAGCTATTGGCGTTGTAAATGTAAAAGATTTTTACTAATGTTTTTTGGTGTAGAGTGGATGTACGTTGTGTGTAGTGGTATGTTGTGCAGTGAAATTATGGTAATAGAAAGTATGTGGTATTTAGTGTATAGGATTTATGTGGAGAGGGATTATGTGTTTTGGAGAGTAATTATGTGGTATTGTTGAGGGCCTCCACACGAGGTGTGCAGCTCCGGTGACCCACTAGATCTGGGCAGATACCACCAAAGGATTGCACCGCCCAGAACGCGGACTCTGTATTGAGGGGTGTAAGTCCATTGACTGGCGCCGCGCGGGGGTGCCTGGCTGCTTCAGGATGTGAATGGCGGCTCCCGTCCCGCTTGGGGCACGCAGCGGCCTGTGGTGGACTGTGACGGAGGCCCCGGAGGACCGAGAGACACTGAGCACCACCTTAAGACCTCCGGCGCGCACAATGTGGCAGGGCCCTGACTGGTGGTAAGTGACTCAATTAAATGCAAAATGTCCAAAATTGCTGCCACTGATCCCATCTAGTTCAAGGGGAAGTCTCGTGGCTGAGGCTGTTGGGACACTCACATGTATCTGGACTCTTGATTTTCGGTCACCTCCTGATCATCTCTCTAACTCCGGCGGAGCCCGAACCGCATGGCCGATTCCCGGTGGAGCTGCACCGACAGCTATAGGGGAGATTGGCCCTGGCACACCGCTTTGGCCATCACCTACCCAGCCGGACTTCGGACATATGTCTCGCCTTTTTCTCCGCCGCGTCTCCTTCCAATGGACTCCCGGCTCCCCCTGTTCTTTTTTAATCTTGATACTCGTCCGGCGGAGCCCGAACCACATGGCCGATTCCCGGTGGAGCTGCACCGACAGCTATAGTGGAGATTGGCCCTGGCACACCGCTTTGGCCGTCACCTACCAAGCCGGACTTCGGACATTTGTCTCGCCTTTTTCCCCGCCGCTGTCTCCTTCCAATTGGTCTCCCAGCTCCCCCTGTTGTTTTTGAATCTTGAAACTCGTCCGGCGGAGCCCGAACCGCATGGCCGATTCCCGGTGGAGCTGCACCGACAGCTATAGGGGAGATTGGCCCTGGCACACCGCTTTGGCCGTCACCTACCCAGCCGGACTTCGGACATATGTCTCGCCTTTTTCTCCGCCGCTGTCTCCTTCCAATGGACTCCCAGCTCCCCCTATTTTTTTTTAATCCTGACACTCGTCTTGCCAATAACTCCTGTATTGAATTTGTAATTTTTCTGTAATTAATGTGAAATTTCTGCAACTGGTAACACGCTGTTTCCTTATGTAAAGCACTCTGATACCTCCGGGTCTAGCTAGCGCTATATAAAACTCTAAATAAATAAATAAATAAATTGTAGTCTGTGCTGTGGAGTGGTAACCTCAGGTTTAGTCTTTCTCGTTTCCATAGAAGCTAAACTATAAACTCAATGAGACACAAAAAAAGAAGGAACCACTGTAGGAGAGTAGGATCTGCCTCTTATGTTGCCCCCACTTTTTTTCTGATGTTTACACTGGTTTCTGGCTATAGTCGGGCTGGGTCCCTGCTAATCAGGGCCCCAGCCTCTCTGTTCTCTCTAAACGACTTGGAGTGCACTCTAGGTGCACTAGTGATTGGATACTGTGGTACCTTATGAGTCCCTAGTATATGGTACCTTAGGTGCCAAGGGCATAGGTACTTCACAGGCCTACCAGGGGCTGAAGCATGTATTATGCCACCCCTGGGAAGCAGACTAAATCTGACACCACAGGTCTGCTACTGCAGCCTGGGTAAGGTGGTGCATGCACCCCTTACTGTGGTATGGGCTACCTATACCACTACATACATACACACATACAAACCTATAAGTCACTCCTATGGCAGGCCTTATCAATCCTGAAGGCAGAGTGCTTGGTTCTTATGTGGGAGGGTGTCCCTGCGTGAGCAGAGCCCCTCTGCAGCGTTCAGAGACCCTTCTCTGATGCTGTTTGTAGTGCAGCCTGACCATATACTCTTAAGCGCATTATAACCTCGCGTTAAATGCTAACTTTGGGATGGCTGCACGGAAACATGTCGTGTTTGGTGTCAAACATCTTGGAATACTACCCCCCCGCCAGTTCTGGCGGCGGGGGTAGCATTCCACCCTTCTAGAGGGAGAGACATGTACACACCGGCCTAACCGGTAACTTCTTTCCAGAGCCCTGGCATCAAAAGATAGATGCCACCAGTCACAGTATCTGGGCTGCCCTCCTGCTGATGACCGAAACTCACAGTGGAGGAAGCCCAACAATAGATATCATGTCGCAAGGGGGTGTGACCACCTCCCAGACAGGGTTTAGTGTATTGGGGCTGGGTGGGTGCACTCTTAGAGTGCTTTGAAGTCCTGCACTGGGGGAGCAGAAGGCTCCTTGGGCATACCCCAGTTCAAACCGGCTCAGGGGCTACCTGCCCCTGCTCTGGCACAAAACTGGACAAAGGGAAGTGGGTGTAGCCACCCACTCCCCTGAACCTCCCATAGGTGGGGTCATAGAGCTAGTCCCTCCCTTCTTTTTAGTATAAGAGGGGGAACCTGTGCATTGCAACCCAGATCTCCCTGGACGACGCTCTACAGAAGAATCCTGGACCTTCGACGTTCCACTACCTTTGGAAGACTGAAGAATCTCCCTTGGAGTCAAGGAGTGACTCCCCTGCTTGGCAGGCACCAAAAACTACAACGACAGTCGCAAACTACGCCACTCCCGCTAGAGCCCGAAGTCCCTGCAGCCCAGGAAGAGGATTTCCTGACTTCTCCAAGGCCATCGTGAGTCCCCAGTGAAGCTGAGGCAAGTGGACCCCACGAGCGACGAGGAACCACAGCCCCTGGGTACTGTGCACTATTGTCGAGTGCAACCCCTTCACGACGTTCTACGAACTTGTGCTTTGGACCACGTGTGTTCCCAGCCTCTAGCAGAGATCCCTCCCGAATTCAGAGGCTTACACCGTCCCGAGTGACCGTGGGCCCCTGTTGAGTGGATCTCCCGAGGCGTCTTCGCGATCCCTTGCCAGCCAGCTTGTGGGTCCCCAGAAGACTTTCCAACGAAACCAAAGGGCTCCCCTGGTTGCTCCAGGCCTGCCCTGACCTACCTTTGCTGGGTAAGTCCTCCAGACCTTGCTGGTCTGCACCATTGACTTTTCCTCATCACCACAAGACTTGCTGCTACCAAGGCTTGTTGGCTCCAATCGAGTCGCCGACACCTCAGTAAGCTGCAGATGTCGTGGGACACACTGAATCCAGTTCCTGGTCATCATCGACGCTGCCTGGACCACGTGGTTGAAGAGTCAAGACACCTGTGAACGACCCAAAGCTGTCGACGACGGTGGGCATTCATCTTCCTTGCCCAGAGTCACTGCCAAGTGACTGTGAACACTGTCCCCTCTGCTTTCAGGTCTTCCTCCTTCCGAATCCAGGCTTGGATTCCAACGGACACTGCTTCTGTCATCGCAAGCAGCAAGTCTTCATTGGTTCCCATTGAGAACGACGCCGCAACCCGACACCAAAGGACACCTATGCACCCGGCTCCCCTGGGTGAGGTATCTTCAGCACTATGGTGCTCCTGTGGGTGTGGGCCCTAGAACTACTTACCCTGTAAGTGGCTTGCTTGTAGCTACCCTAGAAGTGCCCTAAAACTCCTATTTTCCCCGTGCGATTATCGCACTGGCTCGTACAGGGCTCGCGTCTGTGTTAGACACATCGCGTCCAACTCCCTTGTAACTCTATCAGTATCCGCGTCCTTCGACTCGTACTGACCGATCGGTGTGTTCGCCTCGAACACGCCCGGGACCTGTAACATTGATAACTCAATCGCGTTCTCTCGCATAGACTCGTACAGGACTCGCACCAGTGTCTAAACACCGCGTCCGTCCCCTGTGGGTCTCCTACAACTACCTGGGGTGGTTCTTTGGGGTCCCTCGATTCTAAATGCTCTAGACCACGGTCTAGCCAAGATAAGATTGTGATATTTACTTGTGCTAACTTATTTTGATAAAACATTGACTTGTACATATGTTCCTGGCTTCTAATCTCATAAAGAGATTAGTAGAGAGTTGTTTATTAATAAATACATATATATTTGATATATATACCTGTGTGGTGTCTTTTCATTTGGTGATTCAAGAGATTGTGTGGTAAAACAAGCTGCTTTACATTCCTCCAAGACTTAGCCTGAAGGCTGCTCTCCACAGCTACCACTAGGATAGCTTTCTATAAAGGTTGTCTTAAACCTACTTACCATAAGAGTCGAATTGGACTGGTGCAAGGTGTCCACTTTAATTAGTGAACAGCATATACCAGGCCAACTTCTCACATTGGTGGCAGCGTGTGGGATTCCAGCTTGCTATTGTTTTACCAGAAAATCTCTATTTGAATTACTAACTGAAAACCACTATAGGTACTCAAGGCACATATAAAGTCAAGCTTAGTATCAATAAGTTCTACTGAACTTAGAGCTGTGTGCCAAGGGATAGCACACCCTTTCTACAGCTCAAGCTAGGATCAGTAGGCCACAAACTAGTGTAGGTAGTACAACACTGCACAACACTAGAATGTCCTTAAGGGATGGACCCAGTGGATCCACCCAGCTTCAGTATAAGGACATGACTTTCTTTGACTTGAAAGCCATGTGTGCTGAGAGGCACCTGAAGATAGGACAGAGTCCCTCCACTCTACACCTGATAGATCTGCTGACAGCAGATGATCTTAGATTAGCTCTAGGAGCTAATGGGTCTGAATCAGGGGGTGGGTCAATTACAGTGTCTGGGTCAGATGATGAACATCAAGTTGACCAAGACTCTGTGATTGTAGGGCCAGACCCCAAGGGGTCTGAAAAGGACAGAGGAATTCTCCCTAAGAGAACTGACACAGTGGAGGAGAGGCACAGGTCCCTTTCTAGGGACTCTGACCGCTCCTATCACTCTGGCAGAGAATTTGTCCAGCAGAGGAACTCCTACTTTTCAAGAAGAGAGACCTCCTCTGAAAGAATGTGCAAACTGCTGCAGTATGAGGAAGCAAGATTTGCCCTCAAAACCAAGCAGTTGGCATTAGATAGAGAAGCCTTTGAGCTCCAGAGAGCTTCTAGAAAAGAGGGGTTAGAACCCCATGGTGGCAGCAACAGTGTCCCTAGAGGCAGAGAATATATTCCAGACCATAGGAACCTGAGCAAGGTTGTTCCTCCCTACCAGAGTGGGGATGATATCCATAAGTGGATAACTGCTATGGAAAGGGCCTGTAGAGTACAACAGGTCCCCCAAAAGCAGTGGGCAGCAATCTTGTGCCTCTCCTTTTCAGATAAAGGTAGAGACAAGCTCCTCACTGTTAGAGAAGAGGATGCTGATGACTATGAAGTCCTGAAGAGTGCACTGATAGATGGGTTTGGCTTAACCACTGAGCAGTACAGATTGAAGTTCAGAGACACCCAGAAGGCACAGACTCAGGACTGGACTGACTTTGTAGATTGTGCAACCAAGGCTCTGGAGGGTTGGCTGGTTGGCAGTAGGGTTACTGATTTCAAAGGATTGTATAATCTAATGATGAGAGAACAGATCCTTAATAACTGCCAGAACCAGTTGTTGCATCAATACCTGGTGGACTCCGATCTGACCTCTCCCCAAGAATTGGGAAAGAAGGCAGACAAGTGGGTCAGAACCAGGGTGAGGCAGAAAACCCAGAACCAAGGGGGTGACACCAAGAAGCAGGATTCTAAGGGCTCTGAGAAAGGTGGGGATAAGTCAACAGACCAGAAGTCTTCACAAGGGCCCCAAAAATCTGCATCTGGTGGGGAGTCACAATCCAACAAGGGAAAAGGCCAAAAGAAGCCCTGGTGCAAATTCTGTAAACAGAAAGGGCACTGGACTTCTGACTGTAACAAGTCCAAAGACCAAACCACCACCACTCCTGCCCCTAAGGCAACTGTTCCCCCTAGTCCAGCTACTGGTGGAGGTGGTACACAGAAGAAGGCTGTAGTAGGGTTGACCAAGGGTTCTGAAGTGGACGCTGACCTAGTCAGAGTACCCACTCAGGCAATGCTGATTTGTGATGGAGACATTGACATGTCCTTCCTAGTAAGCCCCAGTAATCTGGGCAAATACAAACAGCAGCCTGTAATTAATGGGAAACAGGCTTTGGCATTTAGGGACACAGGTGCTAGTGTCACCATGGTGGCAGAGGATCTTGTGGGCCCTGGACAGATCATCCTGGGCGAAATGTACCAGGTGACCAATGCAAGCAATGTCAGGACCAACCATAGTCTGGCAGTTGTGAATTTCTCCTGGGGAGGGGTAACTGGCCTCAAGAAGGTTGTAGTCAGTGCAGACCTCCCTGTAGAATGTCTATTGGGCAATGATCTAGAAACTTCAGCCTGGTCTGAAGTAGAGTTATGGACTCATGCTGAGATGTTGGGCCTCCCTGCAGAGGTATTTGCTGTGACCAGGTCACAAGCCAAAATGCATGACACTGAATCAGCTCTGGATCCTGAAATTATGGACCAGATGCTTCCCAAGAGGAGGAGCAGTAGGGTTAAGGCAGTGCCTTCCCCTCTGTCTCAGATCACAGATTCCCCTCCCCAGGGAGGAGCAGCAGACCCTGAAGAAGGAACTGCCCCAGAGGAACTTGAACCTGATCAGGTTGAGTTCTTGGGGGCAGGGGGCCCTTCTAGGGAAGATCTGAGTAAGGAGCAAAAGTGCTGCCCCTCTCTTGAACCCCTCAGGCAGCAGGCTGCTGCTGAGGCTGCTGGGAGTGCTAGTGGGTCCCATAAAGTTTATTGGGATGAGGGACTCCTATATTCTGAAGGTAGAGATCCAGCCCCTGGAGTCACCAGGAGGTTGGTAATACCTCAGAAGTTTAGGGGGTTCCTCTTGACCCTAGCACATGACATCCCTTTAGCAGGTCACTTGGGCCAAAACAAGACCTGGGACAGGCTTGTTCCACATTTTCATTGGCCACATATGTCAGAGAACACAAAGGAGTTTTGTCGCTCCTGTGTCACATGCCAAGCCAGTGGCAAGGCAGGTGGCACCACAAAGGCCCCCTGATACCACTACCTGTGGTGGGGGTACCCTTTGAAAGGGTAGGGATTGACATTGTTGGTCCCCTTGACCCTCAAACTGCATCTGGGCACAGATTTATCCTGGTGGTAGTGGATCATGCCACCAGGTACCCAGAGGCAATTCCCCTGAGGACCACCACAGCCCCTGTGGTGGCAAGAGCCCTCATTGGAGTTTTCTCCAGAGTGGGTTTCCCAAAGGAGGTCATCTCTGACAGAGGTACCAACTTCATGTCAGGATATCTGAAAGCAATGTGGAAGGAGTGTGGTGTGACTTATAAGTTCACCACCCCCTATCACCCACAATGCAATGGTTTGGTTGAACGCTTCAACAAAACCCTGAAGGGAATGATTAAAGGACTCCCAGAGAAGCTTAGGCGGAAATGGGACCTTCTTCTTCCCTGCCTGTTGTTTGCCTACAGAGAGGTTCCACAGAAGGGGGTTGGTTCCAGCCCATTTGAGCTTCTGTTTGGGCATCCTGTAAGAGGTCCATTGTGTCTGGTCAAAGAGGGCTGGGAGTTACCTCTCAAGCCCCCAAACAGGATGTGATGGACTATGTACTTGGTCTCCGCTCCAGGATGGCTGAATACATGAAAAAGGCAACCAAAAACCTGGAGGCCAGCCAAGAATTACAAAAAGCTTGGCATGACCAAAGGCTGTGCTGACTGTGTACCAGCCAGGACAGAAAGTGTGGGTGTTGGAGCCTGTGGCCCCAGCAGCCCTCCAAGACAAGTGGAGTGGCCCCCATACAATAGTTGAACACAAGGGAGAAGTAACCTATCTGGTGAATCTTGGCACTCCCAGGAGCCCCCTAAGGGTGCTCCATGTCAACATATTGAAACCATATGTTGACAGGGCTGACATGGGCTTGCTCATGGCAACTGATGAGGACCAGGAGGAGGAGAGTGACCCTCTCCTGACCTTCTCTCACAGAACCCTGATGATGGGTCAGTAGATGGTGTTGCTTTGGCAAGCAGCCTCACTGACCATCAGCAAACTGAGTGCAGGCAGGTTCTGCAACAGTACAGACATATGTTTAGCCTGACCCCTAGTCAGACTACCTGGTGCACCCATGAGGTGGACACTGGGGACAGTCTGCCTGTCAAGAGTAAAATCTACAGGCAACCTGACCAAGTCAGGGACTGTATCAGGACTGAAGTCCAGAAAATGTTGGAGTTAGGTGTGATTGAGCCTTCAGATAGCCCATGGGCTAGCCCAGTAGTCCTAGTACCCAAGCCTCATACCCAGGGTGGTAAGAAAGAAATGAGGTTTTGTGTAGACTACAGAGGCCTCAATGCAGTCACTAGGACTGATGCCTATCCCATACCAAGGGCAGATGAGCTGATTGATACTTTGGCCTCAGCCAAGTATCTAAGTACATTTGACCTAACAGCTGGCTACTGGCAGATCAGATTAGCTGATGATGCAAAAGCCAAAACAGCATTTTCGACCCCTGGTGGGCACTACCACTTTGTGGTGATGCCCTTTGGATTGAAAAATGCACCTGCCACTTTTCAGAGGTTGGTGAATAAAGTTCTGGCAGGGATGGAAACTTATTGCTCAGCTTATCTAGATGATATTGCTGTCTTTAGTTCCTCCTGGCAGGATCACCTGGTCCACCTCAGGAATGTTTTGGAGGCTCTGCAGAAAGCAGGCCTCACTATCAAGGCCACTAAGTGCCAGATAGGGCAGAGTCAGGTTGTGTACCTGGGCCACCTTGTAGGTGGAGGCCAGGTTCAGCCTTTACAGAGCAAAATACAAACCATAATGGAATGGGTTGCTCCAACCACCCAGACACAGGTGAGAGCCTTCTTAGGCCTGACTGGGTACTATAGGAGGTTTGTAAAGGGATATGGATCTATAGTGACCCCCTTGAATGATCTAACCTCAAAGAAAATGCCAAAAAAGGTTCAGTGGACAGCTAGCTGTCAGAAGGCATTTGAAGACCTAAAGCAGGCCATGTGCACTGCCCCCATCTTACAGAGTCCAGACTACACCATAAAGTTCATTGTCCAAACAGATGCTTCTGAGCTGTGTGTGGGAGCTGAACTGTCTCAACTGAATGATGAAGGTCAAGATCAGCCAGTAGCTTTCATTAGCAGAAGGCTGACCCCTAGAGAGAAACGTTGGTCAGCTATAGAGAGGGAGGCCTTTGCTGTGGTGTGGGCCCTGAAGAAGCTGAGGCCATACTTGTTTGGCACTCACTTCATAGTTCAGACCGACCACAAGCCCCTCCTATGGCTTAAACAAATGAAAGGAGAAAACCCAAAACTTTTGAGGTGGTCCATTTCCCTACAGGGGATGGACTATACAGTGGAGCATAGACCTGGGACCCAACATGCCAATGCAGATGGACTCTCAAGGTATTTCCACTTAGAGCACGAAGACTTAACTGGTCAAGGTTAGTTTAGTGTCCCTGCGTTTGGGGGGGGTTGTGTAGGAGAGTAGGATCTGCCTCTTATGTTGCCCCCACTTTTTTCTGATGTTTACACTGGTTTCTGGCTCTAGTCGGGCTGGGTCCCTGCTAATCAGGGCCCCAGCCTCTCTGTTCTCTCTAAACGACTTGGAGTGCACTCTAGGTGCACTAGTGATTGGATACTGTGGTACCTTATGAGTCCCTAGTATATGGTACCTTAGGTGCCAAGGGCATAGGTACTTCACAGGCCTACCAGGGGCTGAAGCATGTATTATGCCACCCCTGGGAAGCAGACTAAATCTGACACCACAGGTCTGCTACTGCAGCCTGGGTAAGGTGGTGCATGCACCCCTTACTGTGGTATGGGCTACCTATACCACTACATACATACACACATACAAACCTATAAGTCACTCCTATGGCAGGCCTTATCAATCCTGAAGGCAGAGTGCTTGGTTCTTATGTGGGAGGGTGTCGCTGCGTGAGCAGAGCCCCTCTGCAGTGTTCAGAGACCCTTCTCTGATGCTGTTTGTAGTGCAGCCTGACCATATACTCTTAAGCGCATAATAACCTCGCGTTAAATGCTAACTTTGGGATGGCTGCACGGAAACATGTTGTGTTTGGTGTCAAACATCTTGGAATACTACCCCCCCGCCAGTTCTGGCGGCGGGGGTAGCATTCCACCCTTCTAGAGGGAGAGACATGTACACACCGGCCTAACCGGTAACTTCTTTCCAGAGCCCTGGCATCACAAGATAGATGCCACCAGTCACAGACACTGGGCTGCCCTCCTGCTGATGACCGAAACTCACAGTGGAGGAAGCCCAACAATAGATATCCTGTCGCAAGGGGGTGTGACCACCTCCCAGACAGGGTTTAGTGTATTGGGGCTGGGTGGGTGCACTCTTAGAGTGCTTTGAAGTCCTGCACTGGGGGAGCAGAAGGCTACTCTGTGCATACCCCAGTTCAAACCGGCTCAGGGGCTACCTGCCCCTGCTCTGGCGCGAAACTGGACAAAGGGAAGTGGGTGTAGCCACCCACTCCCCTGACCCTCCCATAGGTGGGGTCATAGAGCTAGTCCCTCCCTTCTTTTTAGTATAAGAGGGGGAACCTGTGCATTGCAACCCAGATCTCCCTGGACGACGCTCTACAGAAGAATCCTGGACCTTCGACGTTCCACTACCTTTGGAAGACTGAAGAATCTCCCTTGGAGTCAAGGAGTGACTCCCCTGCTTGGCAGGCACCAAAAACTACAACGATGGTCGCAAACTACGCCGCTCCCGCCGGAGCCCGAAGTCCCTGCAGCCCAGAAAGAGAATTTCCTGACTTCTCCAAGGCCATCGTGAGTCCCCAGTGAAGCTGAGGCAAGTGGACCCCACGAGCGACGAGGAACCGCAGCCCCTGTGTACCGTGCACTATTGTCGAGTGCAACCTCTTCATGATGTTCTACGAACTTGTGCTTTGGACCACGTGTGTTCCCAGCCTCTAGCAGAGATCCCTCCCGAATTCAGAGGCCTACACCGTCCTGAGTGACCGTGGGCCCCTGTTGAGTGGATCCTCCCAAGGCGTCTTTGCGATCCCTTGCCAGCCGGCTTGTGGGTCCCCAGAAGACTTTCCAACAAAAGCAAAGGGCTCCTCTGGTTGCTCCAGGCCTGCCCTGACCTACCCTTGCTGGGTAAGTCCCCCAGACCTTGCTGGTCTGCACCATTGACTTTTCCTCATCACCACGAGACTTGCTGCTACCAAGGCTTGTTGGCTCCAATCGAGTCGCCAACACCTCAGTAAGCTGCAGACATCGTGGGACACACTGAATCCAGTTCCTGGTCATCATCTACGCTGCCTGGACCACGTGGTCGAAGAGTCAAGACACCTGTGAACGACCCAAAGCTGTCGACAACGGTGGGCATTCATCTTCCTTGCCCAGAGTCACTGCCAAGTGACTGTGAACACTGTCCCCTCTGCTTTCAGGTCTTCCTCCTTCCGAATCCAGGCTTGGATTCCAACGGACACTTCTTCTGTCGTCGCAAGCAGCAAGTCTTCATTGGTTCCCATTGAGAACGACGCCGCGACCCGACACCAAAGGACACCTATGCACCCGGCTCCCCTGGGTGAGGTAACTTCAGCACTACAGTGCTCCTGTGGGTGTGGGCCCTAGAACTACTTACCCTGTAAGTGGCTTGCTTGTAGCTACCCTAGAAGTGCCCTAAAACTCCTATTTTCCCCGTGCGATTATCGCACTGGCTCGTACAGGGCTCGCGTCTGTGTTAGACACATCGCGTCCAACTCCCTTGTAACTCTATCAGTATCCGCATCCTTCGACTCGTACTGACCGATCGGTGTGTTCGCCTCGAACACGCCCGGGACCTGTAACATTGATAACTCAATCGCGTTCTCTCGCATAGACTCGTACAGGACTCGCACCAGTGTCTAAACACTGCGTCCGTCCCCTGTGGGTCTCCTACAACTACCTGGGGTGGTTCTTTGGGGTCCCTCGATTCTAAATGCTCTAGACCACGGTCTAGCCAATATAAGATTGTGATATTTACTTGTGCTTACTTATTTTGATAAAACATTGACTTGTACATATGTTCCTGGCTTCTAATCTCATAAAGAGATTAGTAGAGAGTTGTTTATTAATAAATACATATATATTTGATATATATACCTGTGTGGTGTCTTTTCATTTGGTGATTCAAGAGACTGTGTGGTAAAACAAGCTGCTTTACATTCCTCCAAGACTTAGCCTGAAGGCTGCTCTCCACAGCTACCACTAGGATAGCTTTCTATAAAGGTTGTCTTAAACCTACTTACCATAAGAGTCGAATTGGACTGGTGCAAGGTGTCCACTTTAATTAGTGAACAGCATATACCAGGCCAACTTCTCACAACCACTGAGGAGCACTTCTGGACCTAGTCGGAGGTATGAGCAGGGCCGCTGGAATTATGTGATTGTTCGGCTGCACCAATTTTCACATAATTAAACATTTTCTGTCTAATCTGCAGATTTGAACAAAAAAAGCCTTGTTTCTAGCTCAAATGGCTCAAATGTTCCCAAAAATGCAGCGTCATTTGCTACAGCGTGGTGGAAGGCCCTTTGCAAAGCTGGAATGGTCACGTGTTACTTATTGCAAAATGTAGGTGTTAAACTGGTACTTAAGGTGCACAAACCTCTCTTCTTTCTGTGCCTCTCTTGCCTCTTTCTGCATTTCTCTTGCTTCTTTCTGCACCTTTCTTGCTATTTCTGCACCTCACTGTCTTCTTTCTGCACTTCACTTGCCTCTTTCTGCACTTCACTTGCCTCTTTCAGCACCTCTGTTGCTTTCTTCTGCAGATATCTTGCCTCTTTCTGCACCTCTCTTGCCTCTTTCTGCACCTCACTTGCCTCTTTCTGCACATCTCTTGCTTCTTTCTACACCTCTCTTGCCTCTTTCCGCTCCTCTCTTGCCTCTCTGTGCATTTCTCTTGCCTGTTTCTGCAGTTCCCTTGCCTCTTTCTGTACCTCTCTTGCCTCTTTCTGCACTTCTCTTGACTCTTTCTGCACTTCTCGAGTTTCTTTCTGTACCTGTCTTGCCTCTTTCTGCACCTCAAGTGCCTCTTTCAGTACTTCTCTTGCCTCTTTCTACACTTATCTTGCCTCTTTCTATACCTCTCTTACCTCTTTCTGCACCTCACTTGCCACTTTCTGCTCTTCTCTTGCCTCTTTCTGAACCTCACTCTCTTCTTTCTGCACCTCTTTTGCCTCTTTCTGCTCCTCACTTGCTTCTTTCTGCATCTCTCTTGCCTCTTTCTGCACCTCTATTGCCTCTTTCTGCAACTCTGTTGCTTCTTTCTGCACTTCTCTTGCCTTTTTCTGCACCCTTCTTGTCTCTTTCAGCACCTCTGTTGCTTCTTTCTGCACTTCTCCTCCTTCTTTCTGCACCCCTCTTGCCTCTTTCTGTACCCTTATTGCTTCTTTGTGCACCTCTCGTACCTCTTTCTGCACCCCTCTTGCCTCTTTCTGCACCTCTGTTGGTTCTTTCTGCACTGCTCTTGAAGCTATCCTAGTGGTAGCTATGGAGAGCAGCCTTCAGGCTAAGTCTTGAAGGAATGTAAAGCAGCTTGTTTTACCAGTCTATAATCTCTTGAGTGACCAAATGAAAGAGGACCACACCAGGTATATATTCAAAATATATGCATTTATTACTAAACACGCCCCTCTAGTCTCTTTATGAGGCTAGAGTTCGAAGTACATACGTTATAAGTTAGTTATCTACAGTAATAGCACAAATACACGTTTGAGCCCCAGGGGCGTACCAAACCATATACCAATAAAGTGGTATAAGAACCACGACTGAGCTAGACACAAGGCCTAGAGCCTGTAGAAGTGCTTGGACCACAAGGAACCACCCAAGGCAGTGACACAGGGGACCCACGGGGGACGCGTGCAGTGTATGAACACAGCCGCGAACCACCGTTAACTTCTATGGGGAAAGTTGCGATTAGAATTTAAAAGAAAAGGGACACTTAGAGGAGGACTTGGAGCAAACCCTTTGAGAACTAGGCTGTTCTAGTGTCAATACCCACGGGAGCACCGGAGTACTCGAGTTACCTCACCCAGGGGAGCCGGGTGCATAGGTGTCTTTCGGGGTCGGGTTTCGTCGTCGCTTTCAATGGCGATCTGCTGCAAAGGGCCAAGTCGAAAGTGTTCGGGTGGATCCAAAGGTGGATCGAAGATCTGAAGAACCTGAAAGCAGAGGGGACAGAGTCTGGGTCACTAGCCAGTGTCCAGGAAGGCGATGAGCAGATGCCCACCGGTGTTGAGTGCTTCAGGTAGGTTGATGGTCGTCTTGACTCTTCAGCCACGAGGTCCAGGAGGCATCGACGATGACCAGGAGCTGGATTCGAGCTATCCCACAACGTCTGTCGATTGCAGGGGTGTCGGCGACCGGATTGGACCCAACAAGCCTTGGCAACGGCAAGTCTCGTGGAAATAGAAGAAGGACAATGTTGCAGACCAGCAAGGTCTGGGAGACTCACCCAGAGAGGATAAGTCAGGGCACACCTGGAGCAACCAGGGAGCCCAAGAAGAAAAAGATTGGCCTTCAGGAGAGCATACTAGCCAACAGACTAGCGACCGCGAAGGAGCCTCGAGTCGATGCACGTGGAGCTGGCTCACAGGACACTCGTGGAGTGGAGGCCAGTGATCTTCGGTGCAGTTGGTGCTGGAGGCTGGGGCTATTCGGAGCCCAAAGCATGACTTCGTGGGAGACCCAGAAGAGGATGCACTTGCAAATGCGTTCAGTGTCCAGGGGTCACGGTTCCACATTACCCACGACAGCTACAGGCCTCAGCTTTGCTGGGGACTCAGGGCAGCCTCGGCGAAGTCTGAAAATCCACCTCTGGTGATGCAAAGACTTCGGCGTCCGACGGGAGCTTCAGCGATGCAGACCAGACAATTGCTTCTTTGGTGCCTGCCAAGCAGGGGAGTCACTCCTTGACCCCAAGGGAGATTCTTCAGTCCTCTAATCTTGAAGTAGAGCGTCGAAGGTCCAGGATTCTGTGTCAGAGTTTCATCCAGGTTAATCTAAAGTCCTAAGGACTGGGTTCCCCTACTTATACTAAGGTAGGGGGTTGGACATACTCTGTGGCCCCACCTATGGGAGGGCCAGGGCAGAGGGGTGGTTACACCCCTTTCCCTTTGTCCAGTTTCACGCCAGAGCAGGGGCTGGAAGCCCCTGAGTCGGTTTGAACTGGGGTATGCACAGGGACACCAAATGTGCCCCCAGTGCAGGACTTCAAAGCACCAGAGAGTGCTCCCGCCCAGCCCCAATACACACTATCCTGTCTGGGGAGGTGGTCACACCTCCCTGGGACAGGAAACCTATTGTCCAGGCCTCCCCTGCCGGAGTTTCGGTCAGCAGCAGGAGGCCAGACTCGTGTCTGTGGCAGCG
Organism: Calotriton arnoldi; assembly: GCA_963921515.1. Classification (NCBI taxonomy): domain Eukaryota; kingdom Metazoa; phylum Chordata; class Amphibia; order Caudata; family Salamandridae; genus Calotriton; species Calotriton arnoldi. The sequence continues at coordinate 498,030 of CAWUFW010004324.1, read as the reverse complement.
GCATCCATTTTGTGATGCCAGGGCTCTGGAAAGTCAGTACCGGGTATACCAGTGTGTACATGTCTTTCCCTCTAGAAGGGTGGAATGCTACCCCGCCACCAGAACTGGCGGGGGTAGTATTCCAAGATGTTTGACACCAAACACGACATGTTTCCGTGCAGCCATCCCAAAGTTAGCATTTAACGCGAGGTTATAATGCGCTTAAGAGTATATGGTCAGGCTGCACTACAAACAGCATCAGAGAAGGGTCTCCGAATGCTGCAGAGGGGCCCAGCTCATGCAGGGGCACCCTCTCACATAGGAACCATGCACTCTGCCTTCAGGATTGATAAGGCCTGCCATAGGAGTGACTTATAGGTTTATATGTGTGTATGTATGTAGTGATATAGGTAGCCTATATCACAGTAAGGAGTGCATGCACCACCTTACCCAGGCTGCAGTAGCAGACCTGTGGTGTCAGTTTGGATGGCCTTCCAGGGGTGGCACAATACATGCTGCAGCCCCTGGTAGGCCTCTGAGGTACCTATGCCCTGGGTACATAGTATACCATATACTAGGGACTTATAAGGGCACTCCAGATTCCAATCAGAGATGTGCCTAGGGCACATGGAAACCATTTTATAGAGGAAGCAGATAGACTGGGGCCCTGAATAGCAGGATCCCAGTCCAGCTAAGTCACAAACCAGCAAAACACCAGGAAAAAAGTGGGGGCAACTATATAGTGAGATTCCACCTTCCTACATAACCCCCCCCCAAACGAAAGGAGATAAGGCTAACCTTGGCCAGTTGAGCCTTTATTGACTAAGTGGCCATATAAGGAAGCACCTGCACTAGCATGGTTGCCCCCTATCTTATGGTCCACTAAGCAATCCCTCACCCTAAGGGTATGAGAGGGTCTCCACCATGGGGAATTACTACCTGTGGTGTGCTTTGGTAAAGTACAAGGCTGGTGAGGTGTCTGAGAAGGGAAGTGAGGCCCTAGGAAGGTTGGTCTCAGCTTCCTCAGATCACTGGTCACCATGTATGCCTGTCTTTCCATGACTGAGTTGCACTGTGCTCTAAGGGTCAACCTTTGGCTGCCTACAGCTGGGGGTTGGGTCCCTTTGGATGGACCACTGGAGGGACATGGCAGGTTTGGAACCTTTTGGTCCCAGGTTTGCCCTTGCCTAACAGAGTCCTTCTGGGGAGGTCCCTACACAAAGGTATGGGGGATCCCTCAGTCTGTTGAGGAAGTTTCACCTGGCTAGGGCTACTAGCCTGGGTGCCCCTAATCTGCTGATGGGGGGTTCCTCTGGACAGGGGGCCCTGGGGGTCCACTGACCTCCCTGACCTCTGCAGCCCTGGGCTGACTGAGGCAGGGTAGAGAGGGGCAGGTTACCTGCTCCAGACTGGGTACCACCTTGGAAGGGTCCTCTGCCATCAGGGGTGGGGCTAGGCCAGGCCTGACTACCTCTGGGGCAGTTCCTTCACTAGGGGTAGGGTCAGTTCCCTGAGGAGGCTGACCCTTACCTACTGTCTGGAGGGAAGAAGACTTTTCTTCAACCCTTGTGCTCTCTTTTGGGGGAGAGTGGGCCATTCTTCCAGGCTCCATCTCTCCAAAGTTTCCCTGGGCTGGGGCTGTGGCCATCACAGCCCCACTAACTTTTACAGGGACGCCCAGCATTCTCAGATGGGTTTGGTGTTCAACTTCAGCCCAGACTGAAATTTCCAGATCATTGCCCATCAGGCAATCTACAGGCAAGGTTGGGGACACTGCCACTCTTTTGGGCCTGTGACCCCTTCCCAGCTGAGATTGACTATGGCCATGGGGTGATCTGTTCTGACACCATCAATGTTGGTCACCTGGTATTTAAACTCAGGTAAAAGCTGGTGAGGGGGACTAGGTTCCCTGCCACCATGGTGACACTAGCCCCTGTGTCCCTAAATGCCACAGCTTTCTGACCATTAATTATTGGCTCCAGTCTGTACCTGCCCAATGCATTGGGACCCATGGTAAAGGTGGCAAATCCTACACCACCATCAGAGTCAGAGGAGTCTGTGGAGGGGGTCCTGTCTAAACTAGGGCCCACCTCTGTTCCTCTTGCAAAAGCACCTAACTTTTTGGGTACACTTCTCCCAACTGGAGGATTACTACTGGTAGTACCAGGAGGGGTGGTAGTAGTTGTTGGAGGAACATTTTCTCTATTGCCAATCCTGGGGCAACTGGGATCAGTTTTCCAGTGTCCAGGCTTTTTACAGACATGGCAATAGGGTTTCTTTTCAGGAGAGGAAGGAGTTTGGGACCCACCCCCAGAAAAGGACTTTTGGGGCCCTGTAGTGGATTTATCCTTAGATGTATCCCCACCTTTCTCTTGGGACTTGGTAGAATCTTTCTTCTGGTCACCACCCTGATTCTTAGTCTTTACTCTGGTTCTGACCCATTTGTCTGCCTTCTTTCCCAATTCTTGGGGAGAGGTCAGATCAGAGTCCACCAGGTACTGGTGTAAAAGCTGGTTTTGACAATTATTAAGGATCTGCTCCCTCATAATCAAATTGTACAATCCTAAAAGTCATGCACCTTGTTGCCATGTATCCAACCTTCCAGAGCCTTAGTAGCACAATGTACAAAATCAACCCAGTCTTGAGTCTGAGCCTTTTGGGTGTCTCTGAACTTCAACCTATACTGTTCAGTGGTTAGGCCAAACCCATCTATCAGAGCACTCTTCAAGACTTTGTAATTGTCAGCATCCTCCTCTCTAACAGTGAGGAGCTTATCTCTACCTTTGTCTGCAAAGGAGAGCCACAAGATTGCTGCCCACTGCTCCTGAGGGACCCTCTGTACTTTCAGGCCCTCTCTAGAGCAGTTATCCATTTGTGGATGTCATCCCCACTCTGGTAGGGAGGGACAATCTTGCTCAGGTTTCTATGGTCATAAGACCTTTCCCTATCTTTGGGGAAACTGCTGCCACCATGGGACTCTAGTCCCAACTTTTGTCTCTCTCTAGAGATCTAGGGACTCCCTGTCTATAGCCAATTGCTGTTTTCTGAGTTCAAGCTGGGCTTGCTCATACTGAATCAGTCTCCTTCTCCTCTCATGAGAGGATTCCCTCCTATGAGAGGAGACAGAGGTCCCTATTGAGGTGTCAGAGTGGTTAGACTCCTGAGAAGGAGACCTAGACCTTCTGGGCACACTCAGAACTCTTCCTGGGGGGACAAAGGGGAGGTCAGTCTGATCCTCCCCCTCCTCCTCCTCCACAGGAGGAATTGGATTTTTCAGGGCAAGGTCATTTTCACCTTCCTGGCCAGTTTCAGAGGGGGGGGGGGGCTGGGTTTCTTCACCCCTGGCCCCTTCCTCATCTTCTGCCCCACCCTCTTTGCCTACCCCTTCAGACCCTAGGGGCCTGCTGAGATCATCAGCTAGTAACACCTCCCTGAGGTGTTGGGTGCTGGCACTTTTGCCTGTCTTCAACTTCTTAGTAGTGCATAATGCTCTCAATTCCAAGAATGGGAGTTTATCATACTTGGAGGGAAGAAGCCCACTGGCTCCTGGCAAGGACTCACTGGGTCCTGGCTTTGAAGACATTACTAGTGAGGTGTGGTGTATGCACTACCTACTCTAGTGTGGCCTACTAAACTCTCTTGAGTTGTAGAAAGGGTGTGCTATCCCTTAACACACAACTCTAAGTTCAGTAGAACTTACTGTATTACTAAGCTTGATTTATATGTACCTTAGGTACCCTTAGTGGTTTTCAGTTGATCAATTCAATTGAGATTATCTGGTAAAACAATAGCAAGCTGGAATCCCACACGCTGCACACCAATGTGAGAAGTTGGCCTGGCATATGCTGTCCACTAATTATAGTGGGCACCTTGCACCAGTCCAAACAACCCCTTATTGGAGATAGGTTAAAGACAACCTTTATTGAAAGCTATCCTAGTGGTAGCTATGGAGAGCAGCCTTCAGGCTAAGTCTTGAAGGAATGTAAAGCAGCTTCTTTTACCAGTCTATAATCTCTTGAGTGACCAAATGAAAGAGGACCACACCAGGTATATATTCAAAATATATGCATTTATTACTAAACACACCCCTCTAGTCTCTTTATGAGGCTAGAGTTCGAAGTACATACGTTATAAGTTAGTTATCTACAGTAATAGCACAAATACACGTTTGAGCCCCAGGGGCGTACCAAACCATATACCAATAAAGTGGTATAAGAACCACGACTGAGCTAGACACAAGGCCTAGAGCCTGTAGAAGTGCTTGGACCACAAGGAAACACCCAAGGCAGTGACACAGGGGACCCACGGGGGACGCGTGCAGTGTATGAACACAGCCGCGAACCACCGTTAACTTCTATGGGGAAAGTCGCGATTAGAATTTAAAAGAAAAGGGACACTTAGAGGAGGACTTGGAGCAAACCCTTTGAGAACTAGGCTGTTCTAGTGTCAATACCCACGGGAGCACCGGAGTACTCGAGTTACCTCACCCAGGGGAGCCGGGTGCATAGGTGTCTTTCGGGGTCGGGTTTCGTCGTCGCTTTCAATGGCGATCTGCTGCAAAGTGCTGCTGGCGGCCAAGTCGAAAGTGTTCGGGTGGATCCAAAGGTGGATCGAAGATCTGAAGAACCTGAAAGCAGAGGGGACAGAGTCTGGGTCACTAGCCAGTGACCAGGAAGGCGATGAGCAGATGCCCACCGGTGTCGAGTGCTTCAGGTAGGTTGACAGTCATCTTGACTCTTCCGCCACGAGGTCCAGGAGGCGTCGACGATGACCAGGAGCTGGATTCGAGCTGTCCCACGACGTCTGTCGATTGCAGGGGTGTCGGCGACCGGATTGGACCCAACAAGCCTTGGTAACGGCAAGTCTCGTGGAAATAGAAGAAGGACAGTGGTGCAGACCAGCAAGGTCTGGAAGACTCACTCAGCGAGGATAAGTCAGGGCACACCTGGAGCAACCAGGGAGCCCAAACAGAAAAAGATTGGCCTTCGGGAGGGCCTACTAGCCAACGGACTAGCGACCGCGAAGGAGCCTCGAGTCGATGCACATGGAGCTGGCTCACAGGACACTCGTGGAGTGGAGGCCAGTGATCTTCGGTGCCGTTGGTGCTGGAGGCTGGGGCTACTCGGAGCCCAAAGCACGACTTCGTGGGAGACCCAGAAGAGGATGCACTTGCAAATGCGTTCGGTGTCCAGGGGTCATGGTTCCACGTTACCCACGACAGCTACGGGCCGCAGCTTTGCTGGGGACTCAGGGCAGCCTCGGGGAAGTCTGGAAATCCACCTCTGGTGATGCAAAGACTTCGGCGTCCGACGGGAGCTTCAGCGATGCAGACCGGACAATTGCTTCTTTGGTGCCTGCCAAGCAGGGGAGTCACTCCTTGACCCCAAGGGAGATTCTTCAGTCCTCTAATCTTGAAGTAGAGCGTCGAAGGTCCAGGATTCTGTGTCAGAGTTTCGTCCAGGTTAATCTAAAGTCCTAAGGACTGGGTTCCCCTACTTATACTAAGGTAGGGGGTTGGACATACTCTGTGGCCCCACCTATGGGAGGGCCAGGGCAGAGGGGTGGTTACACCCCTTTCCCTTTGTCCAGTTTCGCGCCAGAGCAGGGGCTGGAAGCCCCTGAGCCGGTTTGAACTGGGGTATGCACAGGGACGCCAAATGTGCCCCCAGTGCAGGACTTCAAAGCACCAGAGAGTGCTCCCGCCCAGCCCCAATACACACTATCCTGTCTGGGGAGGTGGTCACACCTCCCTGGGACAGGAAACCTATTGTCCAGGCCTCCCTGCCGGAGTTTCGGTCAGCAGCAGGAGGCCAGACTCGTGTCTGTGGCAGCGGCATCCATTTTGTGATGCCAGGGCTCTGGAAAGTCAGTACCGGGTATACCGGTGTGTACATGTCTTTCCCTCTAGAAGGGTGGAATGCTACCCCGCCGCCAGAACTGGCGGGGGGTAGTATTCCAAGATGTTTGACACCAAACACGACATGTTTCCGTGCAGCCATCCCAAAGTTAGCATTTAACGCGAGGTTATAATGCGCTTAAGAGTATATGGTCAGGCTGCACTACAAACAGCATCAGAGAAGGGTCTCCGAATGCTGCAGAGGGGCCCAGATCATGCAGGGGCACCCTCTCACATAGGAACCATGCACTCTGCCTTCAGGATTGATAAGGCCTGCCATAGGAGTGACTTATAGGTTTATATGTGTGTATGTATGTAGTGATATAGGTAGCCTATATCACAGTAAGGGGTGCATGCACCACCTTACCCAGGCTGCAGTAGCAGACCTGTGGTGTCAGTTTGGATGGCCTTCCAGGGGTGGCACAATACATGCTGCAGCCCCTGGTAGGCCTCTGAGGTACCTATGCCCTGGGTACATAGTACACCATATACTAGGGACTTATAAGGGCACTCCAGATTCCAATCAGAGATGTGCCTAGGGCACATGGAAACCATTTTATAGAGGAAGCAGATAGACTGGGGCCCTGAATAGCAGGATCCCAGCCCAACTAAGTCATAAACCAGCAAAACACCAGGAAAAAAGTGGGGGCAACTATATAGTCAGATTCCACCTTCCTACAACATGGGTGCAGAAAGAGGCAAGAGAAGTGTAGAAAGGAGCAAGTGAGGTGCAGAAAGAGGCAAGTGACATGCAGAAGGAGGCAAGAGAACTGCAGAAAGAGGCAATAGAGGTGCAGAAAGAGGCAAGTGAGATGTAAAAACAGGCAGGAAAGGTACAGAAATTGGGAAGACGAGTGCAGAAAGAGACAACAAGGGTGCAGAAAGAAGCAAATGAGGTGCAGAAAGAGACAACAGGGTTGCATAAAGAAGCATGGAAAGTGCAGAATGAAGCAACAGGGGTGCAGAAAGAGGCAAGAGAAGTATAGAAAGGTGCAAGTGAGGTGCAGAAAGAGCCAACAGAGGTGCAAAAAGAGGCAAGAGAGGTGCAGAAACAGGCAAGAGAAGTGCACAAAGAGGCAAGAGAATTGCTTAAGGAAGCAACAGAGGTGTAGAAAGAAGCAAGAAAAGTGCAGAAAGAGGCAAGTGAGATACAAAAACAGGCAGGAAAGGTACAGAAAGAGGGAAGGCAAGTGCAGTAAGAGACAACAGGGGTGCAGAAAGAAGCAATGAGGTGCAGAAAGAGGCAACAGACCTGCAGAAAGATGGAAGAGAGGTGCAGAAAAAGGCAAGAAAAGTGCAGAAAGAGGCAAAAGAGGTACATAAAGAGACACCAGGGGTGCAGAAAGAAGCAAGACAGGTGCAGAAAGCAGCATGTAAAGTTCAGAATGAAGCAACAGGGGTGCAGAAAGAGGCAAGAGGAGTATAGAAAGGAGCAAGTGAGATGCAGAAAGAGCCAACAGAGGTGCAAAAAGAGGCAAGAGAGGTGCAGAAACAGGCAAGAGAAGTGCACAAAGAGGCAAGAGAATTGCTGAAAGAAGCAACAGAGGTGTAGAAAGAAGCAAGAAAAGTGCAGAAAGAGGCAAGTGAGATGCAAAAACAGGCAGGAAAGGTACAGAAAAAGGGAAGACGAGTGCAGAAACAGACAACAGGGGTGCAGAAAGAAGCAAATGATGTGCAGAAAGAGGCAACAGACGTTCAGAAAGATGGAAGAAAACTGCAGAAAAAGGCAAGAAAAGTGCAGAAAGAGGCAAAAGAGGTACATAAAGAGACACCAGGGGTGCAGAAAGAAGCAAGACAGTTGCAGAAAGAAGCATGAAAAGTGCAGAATGAAGCAACATGGGTGCAGAAAGAGGCAAGAGAAGTGTAGAAAGGAGCAAGTGAGGTGCAGAAAGAGCCAACAGAGGTGCAAAAAGAGGTGCAGAAACAGGCAAGAGAAGTGCACAAAGAGGCAAGAGAATTGCTGAAAGAAGCAACAGAGGTGTAGAAAGAAGCAAGAAAAGTGCAGAAAGAGGCAAGTGAGATGCAAAAACAGGCAGGATAGGTACAGAAAGAGGGAAGAGAAGTGCATAAAGAGACAAGTGAGATGTAAAAACAGGCAGGAAAGGTACAGAAAAAGGTACACTTGTTATATCAGGCCGCGCCCCCTCCCTGCACCACTGTGCAAACGCGCCCCCTGGCGCATTGTAAGTTGGGGGATTAAGTCCCCTTGAATCCTGAGGGTCCCTGGGGGCCAACTAGCCCATCAGGTACCTCCAGTAAGCGCCACAGAGCTGCGTTGCAGAGAGGTGTTCCGAGGCCATGCCCCTTTTTACACCACGCTGCAAATGCGGCTTTTGGCGCACTGCTGCTCGGAGGATGAAGTCCACTTGTGTCCTGAGGTCCTCATCGCCCCACCAGCAGTGCACCAGAAGCCACGTTTGCAGAGTGGTGTAAAAAGGGGCGTGGCCTCGGACCACCTCTCTGCAATGCAGCTCTGTGGTGCTTACTGGAGGTACTTGGTGGGCTAGTTGGCCCCCAGGGACCCTCAGGATTGAAGGGGACTAAATCCCCCAATTTACAACGCGCCAGGGGGCGCATTTGCACACTTGTTGTTTCAGGCCCCGCCCCCTCGCTGCACCACTGTGCAAACGCGCCCCCTGGCGCGTTGTAAGTTGGGGGATTAAGTCCCCTTCAATCCTGAGGGTCCCTGGGGGCCAACTAGCCCACCAGGTACCTCCAGTAACCGCCACAGAGCTGCGTTGCAGAGAGGTGTAAAAAGGGGTGTGGCCTCGGACCACCTCTCTGCAACACAGCTCTGTGGTGCTTACTGGAGGTACCTAGTGGGCTAGTTGGCCCCCAGGGACCCTCAGGATTGAAGGGGACTTAATCCCCCAATTTACAACGCGCCAGGGGCCCGTTTGCACACTTGTTGTTTTAGGCCCTGCCCCCTCGCTGCACCACTGTGCAAACGCGCCCCCGGCGCGTTGTAAGTTGGGGGATTAAGTCCCCTTCAATCCTGAGGGTCCCTGGGGGCCAACTAGCCCACCAGGTACCTCCAGTAAGCACCACAGAGCTGCATTGCAGAGAGGTGTAAAAAGGGGCGTGGCCTCGGACCAGCTCTCTGCAACGCAGCTCTGTGGCACTTACTGGAGGTACCTGGTGGGCTAGTGGCCCCAGGGACCCTCAGGATTGAAGGGGACTTAATCCCCAATTTACAACGCGCCAGGGGCCCGTTTGCACACTTGTTGTTTTAGGCCCTGCCCCCTCGCTGCACCACTGTGCAAACGCGCCCCCGGCGCGTTGTAAGTTGGGGGATTAAGTCCCCTTCAATCCTGAGGGTCCCTGGGGGCCAACTAGCCCACCAGGTACCTCCAGTTACCACCACAGAGCTGCATTGCAGAGAGGTGTGAAAAGGGGCGTGGCCTCGGACCACCTCTCTGCAATGCAGCTCTGTGGCGCTTACTGGAGGTACCTGGTTTGCAAAGCCCCAGGGAGGTGGTGGTCCCCGGGGCACGGGGGTCCGTAACGGACCCCCAATTTAAATACAAACTGCCCCGGGGAGGTGGTGGTCCCCGGGGCAGTGTGGGGGGGCTTAAGCCCCCCCACACTAATTAATTATGACAGCCTCGGGGAGGTGGCGGTCCCTGGGGATTGGGGGGGGCTGGGGAGACCCCTCCACCCTTATTGAAATTAAGCCCTGGGGAGGTGGCGGTCCCTGGGGCTTGGGGGGGCCTGCGAAGCCCCCCCACTCTATAATCAATAAAGCCCCGGGGAGGTGGTGGTCCCCGGGGCAGTGTGGGGGGGGGCTTGAGCCCCCCACACTAATTAAGTATGACAGCCCCGGGGAGGTGGCGGTCCCCGGGGCTTTGGGGGGCCGGCGAGACCCCCCCACCCTTATTCTTATCTTATCTTATCTTAATTGTGACTTATAGAGCGCTCGTTCACCAATTGGTTTCATGGCGCTGGAGACTAGGTGGGTGCCAATCCGGAACAGTTTATTCATAAGCTCGTGTGAATAACCAAGTTTTAAGAGATTTTCTGAATAGGAGCAGATTGGTGCTAAGTCTAATTTCCAGGGGATGGAATTCCACTGGCGTGGGGCCAAAGTCGCAAACCTGCAGCCCCCTGACGTTTCAGTTTAAAGGTGGGTATTGTCAAAAGGTGAAGTTGAGCTGAACGAAGATTCCGAGTGGGGGTATAACAAGAGACAAGATTATCAATGAATTTTGGGCTATGGCCGTTTAGGGATTTAAACACCAGACATCCGACTTTAAAGGCACATCGCTGCGGAATAGGGAGCCAGTGCAGCTTCCTAAGGAGGGGCGAGGGGTGCTGCCATCTGGGCTGATTATGTATCATTCGAGCCGCTTGGTTCTGCACCAGCTGAAGTCGTTTGGTGAGGCCAAGTGGAAGTCCCAAGTAGGTGGCATTTGCGTAGTCCAGACGAGACAGCACAAGAGCTATTACCACCTGGACCAAAGCAGCGTGGGACAGAAACCTACTTATTTTCCTAATTTTTCGTAGTTGTAGGAAACAGGCAGAGATCACTGTGCCTACATGTGCTTTTAAGGACAGGTCGTTGCCTATTGTAACCCCTAAACTTTTTACTGAGGTTGAGGGGGTAGGAGGAGGTCCCAGATTATTAGGCCAATATTGTGGACCCCATGGGTTGCAAGCTCCCCCTGTCAAAATTAGTTCAGTTTTGCTGGGATTAAGTTTTAAATGATTAAGATTCATCCATTGCTGGATGAAAAGCATAATAGATTGAAAATTGGTTATAGATTCAGGGGAATTATCAATTGAGAACATGAGTTGGAGGTCATCTGCATAATTGAAAAGGTTCACCTTCCTTTCTTTCAAAGATCTTATCAATGGGCATAGGTAGAGGTTGAACAAATGTGGTGAAAGCGAAGAGCCCTGGGGGACCCCGCAAGTTGTTTTTAGTTTAGGGGCAGTGAATTGGCCAATACGGACTGCCTGAGTGCGATTTACTAAGAAGGAATTAATCCAGCTAAGGGCTAGACCCTGAAAGCCAGCCTCTCTGACACGGTCCACTAGTATGTTATGGTCGACCGTGTCAAATGCAGCTGAGAGGTCAAGCAATATCAGGGCCTGATGAGTGCCTCTGTCTGCATTTTCACGTAGGGAGTCCAATATTGCCACAGTCACAGTTTCAGTGGAATGGTTAGTCCGAAAACCGGCCTGACATGGATCAAAGAATCCCGTCTGTTCCAAAAAGTTGGATAAGCATTTTGCCACATGGGCCTCTAGTAGCTTAGCCATATAGGGGAGCAGAGAGATGGGACGATAATTTGCTAGTGTCTGGGGGTCAGCACTTGGTTTCTTTAGTAGGGGGACTACTATGGCCTCCTTAAAAGCCTTGGGGACGCAGCCCTGGGACAAGGATTGATTTAAAAGGGCAAGAACTGGGTCTGGAGAGGCCATAAAGGCTGCTTTCAAGACATGAGGGGGCAGTGATCCAAAGGAGAGCCAGATTTAACTTTAGCGAGTAGGTTATTCAAGGTCTCTATATCAATAGGTAAAAGGAGTCCAGAGAGTGGGGGTTCCTAGGTGAAGGCGGGGTAATATCATGTGGGAGCCTGTGTGGGATGCTGGCTTTAATATCATTAATCTTATCAATAACAAATTTATTCAAAGAATCACACAGGGCCTGTGACGGCTTGGGTTTAATTAGGACTCTCTCAGGGTTTGATAATTCATCAACTATTGTGAATAATTCCTTAGCTTGATTATTAGAATTGAGAATTTGTGTTGAAAAATAAGCTGCCTTAGCTGCGGAGATGGCCTTCTTATAATCATGTAAGGCCCGGACATAAATAGTTTTTCCTGTTTGGGAGTAATCCTGCCTCCACTTTCTTTCCAGTTGACGAAGGGAGCGTTTTTGAGAGTTTAAGTCAGGGGAAAACCATCTCTGAGCCTCATGTCGGCGGGTAAAGCTGATTTGTTTTAGTGGAGCATGTATGTTACTAGCCGCAAGTAACCAAGACGAGAAAGATTTTTCTTTTGGTTAACAACAGATGTGGGACACGGAACTGTGTTGATTAAAGTGGCGATAAAATTGAAATTAAGCCCCGGGGAGGTGGTGGTCCCCGGGGCTTGGGGGGGCCTGCGAGGCCCACCCGGGGGCTTTGAAAACAAAGCGCGGGAGACCGCGCTTCGTTTTTTTAAATTTTCGGACGGATTCGCGCACCCGGCGCAAACCCGCCCAAACTTTTTATTTTTTTTAAATGCTTTTTTTGGGCCTGGGGGTTCCTGTGGGACCCCCTGAGCAGGCCTGGGGGGTCAGGGTGTTTTTACCCTGCCCCCTTTTCTTGTTTTTTTATCTTTCTCTTACCTTTTTCTTTCTCCCTCGTCCGAGGCACAAGATGGCTGCCAACACTTCCTGGTTTGAAGTGTTGGCAGCCAATCAGAGGCAAGCTCGTGAATAGATGTGTGGTTAGGCTCCGCCCAGATATCGAACGTTTTCTTTTTTTTAATTTCTCAGGAACTACTGAACGGATTTACACCATTTAACAAGAAGGGCTCTTTCTGAACCAAGACCTACCTTTTTGCCAAATTTGGTGTCATTCCGTTCAGCAGTTCGGGCTGTAGCTTTGTCTAAAGTTTCCTATGGAAATTAACATGGGGAAAACGCGTTTTGGGACCCCCCTTTTTTCTTGGCCCCCGCTTGACGAATCACCCCAAAACTTTCAAGACAGGAGCTGACCAGAGCGGGCCACTAGTTTTGAAAATTTCGCGAAGATTCGTCAACCGACGCCAAAGTTAATGGGGAAACAAAAAACGCTTTTTGAATAGAAACGAAGTCCTAACTATAACTACCTACTGGCGACCACCAGTAGGTAATATATCTATATATATATATATATATTTTCACTGACAGGGACGTTGTAGTTAGGCTAACATTTCACTCATACAAAACCAGAGAAATTCAGCAGTTATAGTTAGCTGAGCTAACTATAACTCGTGCCCCGCAATGCACTGCTTATGACCTCACATATTACATCACTCATGACATGGTCATCTCATCACTCATGAGATGTCATCACTGATGCATCTCAAATGACATCACTGATGACATCATCCGGTGACTGTGAGTGTTTCTAAAAAGTTTATGAGTGTTAAATATATATACACCAAGGTGTATTGATGAATCAGTGGGTGTATTAGTGCCTGTATGTATGATTTAGTGGGTGCGTGACTGACTGTATAAGTGAGTGACTAGGTGTCTCAGTGAATGTATGGGTGAGTGACTTGTGTGAATATCTGTATCGGTCTGTCAGTTGGTGTCTAAGTGGTTGTATAGGTGTGCGAGTGGGTACGTGAGTTTCTGTATGTGTGAGTGATTGGTTATCTGAGTACGTTGTCACGTGGTTACTAGAGACATTATCGACATTTTTAAGTTAGCATGAGCCCGGTAGCCATGATGCTGCTTTTGCGCACAACACTGCATGTCTTCATTTTGCACGACTTTGTTTATGCCTTTCACATGAGAACTCTCTGCTGTGCTCATTCTCTGCCTGTTCCTGGAGTTTTGTCTGAACATAGTGAGCAAGGTCGATAAACACTGACTCTTGTTCTTCTGTTCTGGTCAGCCCCTAGCACTTAGACAAAACATACCAACGCAGCTGTGTTTGCTGGAGAATCGTACTTTTATATTATAGGATGCATGTTTAGGTAACACACACTTGGAGAGGGACCTTTCCAGGGAGAAGAGCAACGCACACCTGTGATGTAGAAATACGATCTATGTCCTGAGGTATGGGGTCTGCTGACAAAGCCCAGAGATCTTCTATTATATAATAATACTTCTGCTTACCAAGGGTAGGATGGTTAGGCCTGATAGTCCTTTATCCACTGTCTTTGTAAAATGATATCTCCCTTTATGATATATGGCCTTGCTGCAATGCTAAATGTATTGATATTATGCATTTTGCTGCTGGTAGTGGCTCGTATACTGCATTTTAGAGCACAATAGTTAAAATAAATATTTTAAACTATTTTCGTGTTTCTGTCAGATCTTATTGTGGACAAGTACGAGAATGTGAGCGAAAAGGTGTGTCTTGTTACTGCGATTCCTGAGAGATATGGGAGTGTTGTGTTCTGGGGTGTCTAATCATTGGTTTCTCCATTTGTGAGTAGGAGAGAGAGTGAGACACTATAGCTAGTCAGTCCTGGGTTCGTGGGTACTAAGGTGGTAGGAAGGCTTAGCCCTATACACCGAGGTCCCATTTTCCTGCGCATAGATCAGTGTATGTGCAGAATCCCTGCAACATGGCGCCACCAACGTTTGGTCTGGTACTTATTCGCGAGGCCCCTGAGTAGCGCTTGTGCTTGTCCATAATACCCTCTCACCAATTACTGGAGACGTCCGTGGTGCGAGGGATTAACCTCCTATATTAGTAGAGATTATAGGTTTTACAGGCTTGGATGTTAAAAGGTTTTATTTTTCATCTATACTACCCAGTGTTGCGCTACCGTTTTCCTTCTTTTCCTCTCTGATGAGATAATGGCTATTGCAGTCGCTGCTCATAATCGGGCGACGCTGACCGCTCATTTGACTCAACATGGAGTCCCGGTTACGGGGGCAGACATTATCTTTGTGGTTGAAGCAAATGCAGCTTTTCGCTTCGAAGTGTTTTATTCTTGGGTTACGTTCCCGGCGGTGGATGGGAATGATAATTTCTTTCATGAATATGAACCAGCCGCAGTTCCCAGGGATTATCAACCCTATCAGTCACTTGAAGTTCCGTTGTCGGCTTGGGAGCACACCATCTGGTTTAATGGCACCCCACCTCACCCTGTTACAAGAGTCCGTTTAGGCCCTTTATCGGTCGACGGAGCCACATGGCCCGTATTGGCGTGTTTTACACCACACCCAAATTACCGTGGTGTTACACACGCAGAGCTGCGTCAATTACATGAGACATTGGTTCATATACACAGAAGCGTGATACAATATGTGTCTCGCATGGTCCAGGCGGCCCCGGCTGGGGCCCCTCCTCTGCAACCAGGGCATGGAGGAATGGTAATAAGCCCAATCATGATTAATTCAGTGATAGGAAAGCATCCTCAAAATAGAGATGAATTGCCTTCTGGTTAGCTGAGCAATTTGAGCAACTCGAAGCTGTATTTCCCAATACTACTCCTTTGGATAAACACAGGATCCTTACAATGAGTTTACCGAAAGGTCTTATTCCCAATTTAGCTGATTGCACCACCTGGGGAAAGGTGTTTACGGTGCTGTATTCTCTTTGCTTTGGCACCCCCTCCATGACAGTGCTACCGACAGTTCTTAAGAAGGTTCAAGAGTAGCACTGGGCGGAGGCCGCTCTGGAGTTAGGGATGAGACTGGTGGGGGTATTCCCTATAGTCTCTGATATGATACTTGCCAATATCAAAGGAGAAGCGATTAGCTTGCAAGTGAGTCAGTGCCTTGAGGCAGTAGCAGACGTTGATAAACAACGCGAATTGCCTAAGATTATTGCTAAGGTGTATAAAGCATTAGGGTGTAATAATTTAGGGAATAAATCTTTTACTCAGCCACAAAATAAGCCCCCTCCCGAGAAGGAGGGGCGTCCGTTCTTTTTTTAAAAGAATTGGAACAAGAATAAACAACAATAACAAGCACAACAACAGAAGCCAGGTTTGCGTGCTGGTTCACCAATACCTGATGCTTCCGAGCGTAGGTATGATTTGCGTGACCGATATAAGCTTAAGACACCACAGAGGTTTCAGGTTCCTGATCCTCGTTCTCCTCGTTCCTTGCAGGACTCATCGGATCAACAGTCCAGTGGCGGGGAGCGTCAAGATCGTAGGACAGGCGAGACCATGCAACAATGACGTGAACCGCCTCGCCAATTTGACGCAAAAGCCAAACCGGAGGGACAACTGCCATATCGTGCCCCGTTTCAAAAGAAAAAAGTTTCCGCTTTAACGATGAAGTATGCGTCAGACGGTGAGAACCCTGCTCCTGGATTGGAGGTGGGCTGTGACCCTCCTCGACAGCGCAGCGGAAGTTACCATAGTACTAGAGGTTCTCCGTCCTTGTCTAGAGGCGAGAGCAACTGACACATTTATTACAGTGGAAACAGCTGATACAAGAGTTGCGCCCCCAGATATACTTTCTGAGATAGTCCTCCAAATTAAAGGTGATATACAATGTACAATTAAGGGTATCTTTTGGGATAACCTTACCTCATCTTATGACATTATGTTGGCGGATGCAGATTGGCCTCCTCCATTTGTTTTAGCTTCTTCTCGTGGTGAAGACGTGATACTTCTGAGTTTTTCGCGTTACCTACCGGAGGAGACTAAGCAGGCTTAAGCATCGGAATGGGCTTTAGCCCTTGCGCCGGCCGTGTATCGCAATCAGGTGGGCTGGGATAGAGATTCACCGGCACATGAGATCTCTTTGCCATCTATGCCACGGCCTCAGGCGCAGTATCTGATTAAACGTGAAATCGTCCGTTAGTGACATTTTGGCCCAGTTGGAATATCAGGGTGTAATTGAACCCTGTGTTTCATCCATGAATAATCCTCTTTTTCCGATATGGAAACCGGACGGTTCATATCGCATTGTTTTGGATTATAGAAATTTAAACAGTCATTTTCGTACGTTTGCCGTACAGAACACCCACAGCTCTGCGTTGATAAACAATATTGTCCGTAAAAAGTATAAAACAACTTTGGACATTTCCAATGGATTTTGCAGTCACAATTTGGCTCCTGAGAGTCGTGACTGGACCGCATTTACTGCGGTCGGAAATCAGAAAACGATTTAAAAGATTGCCTATGGCTATAAGAATAGCCCTGGTGCATTTGCTGCGTGTGTTGTGTCACTTTTACATGACATAGATCCTGATGCTTTCTCTTACATCGACGATATTTATTTGACTGACGACGAATTGATTCCGCATCTGGTGTGCGTTGACCGCATCATCTTGTCCTTTGCAGACTTAGGATACAAATTTAATTTTCTATAGTCACACATCGCCTATTTGGCAGTACTCTTTTTGGGTTACGAACTCAACAATAAAGGAAGGGGGTTAGCCCCCCACCTTCTGGAAAAATGTGCTCAATTGCAGCCTCCTTCTACTGTTAAGAAGTTGCAATCTTTGCTGAGTTTTTTTAATTTCGGGAGGACATACATTCCTGATTATGCTCAGTGTATCAAACCGCTTTACGTGTTGATACAATCCTTTTTTCGTCTTCCAGCTGACTTCCGGAACATACAGAAATTCTTCTTTCTTTGCAGTCTGATCTGTTTGCGACCAACTTCTTGTTAACTCGTGACAACACAACTAACTTAGTCATACGGATTGTACCGGGTACAGTGGGTTTCACTTACCTAACGTTCAATGAGGGAGATAGGGTCCTCATTGCCTACAAATCGCATTTGTACACCTCAGCAGAGATGCGGTTTTCACCCATTGAGAAAATTTTTACGGCAGTACAGATGGCGATCCTGAAGGAGCACTCTTTGGCTCAGGGTAAACGCATTCTTATGGTATCGCCTGTGCCTACTCTTGAAGCGATCACAAAGGCAAGCGTACCGAATTCTAAAGCCTTACACCGGCGTTGGATACAGTGGGCGAGTTCTTTGACATCGGCTGATGTCACTTTTATCTTTGACCATACGACTGGTGAACTCAAAACCGGTGAGACCCCAGAAATTTTTTTTTTGTCCCAATCCGTAACCACTCTAGCTATTTGAATATCCACAGATATTGGAGAAGACGCCTCACTCACTGATAGTGACATGCTTCATCATAGGCGTCTTTCCACACCCAGGTAAGATGGTACTACCTGGGCGGACTCAACCACAGATATTATGGGAGTTCTTATATAAAATATTGACTGGTTATGCAGGGAACCAGATGGGTGATAATTAAAAATACCTACAGGTATACCCACGCTCTATGTTTTATTCTTGGGGTACCTGGGGTATCGGATAAAATCGTGAGATCATTTGGGTTCTTTGAAAATAATTCGTTCAAATATACCCTATTTACAAAGTGCCAACATGTTTCGGCCCACAACGAGAGCCCTTACGGGTCTGGGGCCTTCTTCAGGACTGGAATGTATACTCCTAGGTGTCCCTGCTCAATACTACGCTATTCATTGATGCTAAAAAATGAGGCCTATTGCACTCACCTATTTCTCTTACTGTTCCAGTAGTTTTTCTAAAGGAAAAGGAAACAAAATGTTGGACAAAATTTTTTTGGGGGGGTGAATTCTCAAAATCAAAAAACTGTTAAATTTTATCATCACCATATCAAATTCGAAAACACTTAATTTAAGTGTTTAGGATGAGTGTTATCTACAATCTGTTCATCTACATATGCCACTACCTCGCACATCTCTATGTCCCGTGGTGCTCTCTACATTTATGTTGAAACAATTCAAACAGACTAGGGTCATTGTGTGTTTGTCACCACATTCATTTAACAATTGACCTCAGAATCTGTTTGTCTACCCATGATTCATATACTTTAAAAAAATATAATATATATATACATGCTCATTAGTGAACCCACTTATGGCCTGTGTAATATATATCAAAAAAATCCAATTTTAGGTATTGTCATGCAAAATCCTATATCGTTGTTATTATCATTGATATTTCTCACCTACTGTCTGGTACTGACTTGTACCATGCGGGTTGGTGGACTATGGTGCCGTCTTGTAGTCACACACTGGAAAAGGGAGAAGAAGAAACCCATCTATATGGTAAGACTTGATGGTAATTATTTTCTTATACATTTTAAACCCTTGTTTTTTACAAACTCTCTGGCTCATGAGGTTTCACGTTTGTTTTTCTATTTCTTTTTCTAGTTGTTACACCGACCTGTCCCATCATTAAGGTCACTCCTCATACGTATTATTAGAACTAGCCCAATGGTATGCTATGTTTATCATTCACTAATTCACGTCTATATCGTATTCCTATGGGCGAAGACCGGATTATACATCTAGAATTCCAAACACTCCTGATATTTTTATTGGGAAATACAACAAAGGTGTATTCCTCACTATCATTATCTTATCATACGAGGAATGCTATTTCTCGAGTGGCTGCAGGCCAAGGGGTATTCTCATTTATCCATGTTTTTCATACTAACGCATATACTCAAATCCTATCTAAATACTTATTAGAGTGTCTTAAAATTATTTATATGTCGTTCGATCCTACAACAGACCTTTTTATCACTCTAGATGTGGAGGCGCTGTATACCAGCATACCGCAAGAATCCTCTCTAGAAGTGATTGAAATGTTGTTAAATGATGAAATATGGACATCCATTACCCCAATAAAATTCTTAATTGAGTGTGCGAGATTGGCCCTAACTAAAAATTATTTTGAATTTGAAGGAGATTATTTTTTACAAACCCATGGAACATCTATGGGCATGACTTGTGCTCCAAGTATAGCCTGCCTCTATATGCATAATTTTGAGACCAAATTCATCTATAATAACAACAACCCTTACAACATAAAAATGGTGGTCTGGAAGAGGTTTATAGATGATATTTTCCTGATTTGGAAGGGAAATGAAACTGAAGCAAAAGAGTTCCTCAGTTGGCTCAACTCACGGGATCAATATTTGAAATTCACTATGACAGTGGGAAAAGACTCCATCAATTTCCTAGACTTGAGAATCTGGCCAGACAAAGGAACACTAAAAACTGAGGTTTTTTACAAACCCACGGATGTGAACAATCTATTGAGATATGATAGTTTCCATCCGAAGACCCTCAAAGATAACCTACCAGTGGGACAATTCCTAAGACTCCGTAGGAATTGTTCAGATAAGGATACATACGAAGTCCATGCGAAGAAGCTCACACATAAATTACAAGCTAAATTCTATCCTAACAGACTTGTCAAACAAGCATACAAAAGGGCTAAGAATAATCCCAGGGAAGCATTACTGGAGACTTACCCAAAACCTGAAAATAAAAGACCAGTATGTGTGACTACGTATGGCACAGAATCCAATAGGATCAAAAGAATTATCTTACGACACTGGAAAGTTTTAAACTCTGGACCTCTCAAAATGGAAAAACCGATGTTTGCCTTTAAGCGAGGCAAGTCCCTTCGGGACTCGGTGGTTCATACCCGCCCTAAGAGAAAAGCAGGAATACGACAACAAACAAATACTCTCTGGAATCTCCCTGTAGTGGTGGGCCATTTCCCTTGTGGAACATGTAATGTATGTGGTCTCACAAAGGCTAGTAAAGAGATTGATTTGGGTTTGAAAACACCCTGGGAACAGAGAAAGTTCTCTAATTGCAACAGCAACAACGTTGTTTACATTATGATCTGTAAATGTCAACTTAAATATATCGGAATGACAACCCGTAAAATCAAGGTACGATTAAATGAACATCGGAGTACCTTCCAATGTGGAAAAACAGTTACAAAAATGATGCGACACTTTCAAACGACAGGACATAATGAGAATGACTTTACATGGTCAATAATTGAAAGACTACCTAATACATGTAATGACAAACAGCTTTTAAAACTTGAACAACGATGGATATACCGTTTGTCAAGTACAGTACATGGGTTAAATGAAGAAATCCCATGGACAATGCTGATGTAATTGTAAAAAAACAAGGAAATCTTTCTGATCAGATTAATGGGACTTGATAGGTAAAGGGTGGATGTTATAATCTTGAATGCCGTTCAATACCACCATTCCCATGACCATACAACAATTCTAATATCTGATGATGTAAAAAACTACACCAAAAAATAGGGTTATTAACTACACACCCCTATATGTTTCGAAAAAATAAATGTGCAATATGACTGTAGATTTACACCATAAGAATGTATTAAATGCCATAGATTGAAAAGAAATTCAATATAACTTTATTGTTCTCTAGAAGCATAATGAGCAATATATTGCAGCGATAATTGCGCAGTTTAGATTAGAAATATGAAGTACTAGAGAAGACGTAGTGATTTATAACAACTAAAATCCCGAGTAAAAAATCCAGTTAGAAATGAGTACATTCATCATTTTTACAAAAAAAAACGAAACACGAGGATAGAACTATTGACTACATTGACCAGCAGTCAATGTTCAATAGAGACGCCGTCGCGGGGTTTTGCTGTCACTGACATCAATCACCAATCAGGTGATGTCTACGTGAGACGCCCGTCCAAACCAATAACGTTGGACTATTTAGATGAACAAGATATTTAAGACGCCTCGCCCCCGTTCACGATACTCGGCGGCGGGCGGTGTGAGTGCTATAGGTACACACGCGGTGACCGATCTTTGAGGAAGTAAGTGGCGCGCTTGATCTGTATAATTGTTTGGGCACTAAAAATGGAGGGGATTGCACCTTTTACAGAGCGGAGTGCGTATTTATTTAACGGAACCACAAGAACAAACAATTCTCCTTTTTAACAAAATCTTACATCAGTATTTTCACGGGGTCACTTTCAATAAGATACTTGGGTAGTTGCAAAAATGAAGCCCGTTACTCAGGTTTTTGAAAATGTAGGAAAGTATAATGAAGGAACATATAAATAATTTTAAGACACTCTAATAAGTATTTAGATAGGATTTGAGTATATGCGTTAGTATGAAAAACATGGATAAATGAGAATACCCCTTGGCCTGCAGCCACTCGAGAAATAGCATTCCTCGTATGATAAGATAATGATAGTGAGGAATACACCTTGGTTGTATTTCCCAATAAAAATATCAGGAGTGTTTGGAATTCTAGATGTATAATCCGGTCTTCGCCCATAGGAATACGATATAGACGTGAATTAGTGAATGATAAACATAGCATACCATTGGGCTAGTTCTAATAATACGTATGAGGAGTGACCTTAATGATGGGACAGGTCGGTGTAACAACTAGAAAAAGAAATAGAAAAACAAACGTGAAACCTCATGAGCCAGAGAGTTCGTAAAAAACAAGGGTTTAAAATGTATAAGAAAATAATTACCATCAAGTCTTACCATATAGATGGGCTTCTTCTTCTCCCTTTTCCAGTGTGTGACTACAAGACGGCACCATAGTCCACCAACCCGCATGGTACAAGTCAGTACCAGACAGTAGGTGAGAAATATCAATGATAATAACAACGATATAGGATTTGGCATGACAATACCTAAAATTGGATTTTTTTGATATATATTACACAGGCCATAAGTGGGTTCACTAATGAGCATGTATATATATATTATATTTTTTTTAAAGTATATGAATCATGGGTAGACAAACAGATTCTGAGGTCAATTGTTAAATGAATGTGGTGACAAACACGCAATGACCCTAGTCTGTTTGAATTGTTTCAACATAAATGTAGAGAGCACCACGGGACATAGAGATGTGCGAGGTAGTGGCATATGTAGATGAACAGATTGTAGATAACACTCATCCTAAACACTTAAATTAAGTGTTTTCGAATTTGATATGGTGATGATAAAATTTAACAGTTTTTTGATTTTGAGAATTCACCCCCCCAAAAAATTTTTGGCCAACATTTTGTTTCCTTTTCCTTTAGAAAAACTACTGGAACAGTAAGAGAAATAGGTGAGTGCAATAGGCCTCATTTTTTAGCATCAATGAATAGCGTAGTATTGAGCAGGGACACCTAGGAGTATACATTCCTGCCCTGAAGAAGGCCCCAGACCCATAAGGGCTCTCGTTGTGGGCCAAAACATGTTGGCACTTTGTAAATAGAGTATATTTGAACGAATTATTTTCGAAGAACCCAAATGATCTCACGATTTTATCCGATACCCCAGGTACCCCAAGAATAAAACATAGAGCGTGGGTATACCTGTAGGTATTTTTAATTATCACCCATCTGGTTCCCTGCATAACCAGTCAATATTTTATATAAGAACTCCCATAATATCTGTGGTTGAGTCCGCCCAGGTAGTACCATCTTACCTGGGTGTGGAAAGACGCCTATGATGAAGCATGTCACTATCAGTGAGTGAGGCGTCTTCTCCAATATCTGTGGATATTCAAATACCTAGAGTGGTTACGGATTGGGACAAAAAAAAAAAATTCTGGGGTCTCACCGGTTTTGAGTTCACCAGTCGTATGGTCGGTATATCCAGCAGGAATACAGACAACAGCAGTTGCCTTTTGTGATAATACAGTACTTGGGAGATTGCAACGTTGCTGCTTCTCTCACTCTCTTCTGTGATAAAGACTTTTATCTTTGACCCATCCTTGCAGACGCAGGAGTTTTTAAGGTACGAACAGGTTCATTCTGCGCCGCAGTTTTTGCTTCCTCTTGACCAATACAAATTATAGTTTATACCGACGGATCTGCGCAGCCGGCCGTTGGTTCCAAACACGCTTACTCGGCCGCCTGTGCTATTGTGGCGGGCTCTATGGTTGATGGAGTGTTTAAGTCTTCCTTAGTCCACACACAGTCCCTTGGTTATTGCACTGCTCAGTTGGCTGAGCTGCGGGCTTTAGGTTCGGCTCTCGAATTCGCTGATCCGGATGTACCTACTCTTATTGTGTGCAATTCCTTCCAATGTGTGCAGTCCTTTAATGACAATCTGTTCCTTTGGTCTCAAAACGATTATCGAGACTCTAAAGGTAGCACAATAAAGCATAAAACGCTTTGGGTTTGAGTGGCAACTCTTAAGGAGAGTCTGCCGCTCACACGTTATTCATACTGTTGGCCATCAGCGTGTGGGAGCACATGCTGTTGGTAATTCTTTGGCTGATGAGGCGGCCAAATCTGCAGTTGCCACGTGTTCAATAGCAGCAGTTACAAGGTCCATGACTAAGATTGATAATGAAATTCTGGCAGCTATTGCTGCTACGAGGGATGGAACGGCATTCCCACAGGGTTTCCCTTCTAAATATTCTTATCATTTATCACCGGAACAAGTTCCCTTTGCATCCATTCCGTCAGTTGGGGATAGGCTAATTCCCAAAGAGGACCACAGGCTTCCTTTGATCATTGCCGCGCACGAAGGCATGGCATCTGCACATGCTGGAGTTTCAGCGACGGTGTCTCTTTTGCAGCAGCGTTATTGGTGACGTGGTCTATACAGACAGACATGTAATTATGTACTTTCTTGTGACATTTGTCAACAGATTAAACCGTCTACGGTTGCACGTCCACCTCACACGCAGCTATACATGTCACATCAACCGTTTCGATGTATTTTTCTTGATCACTGCAGCCCTTTGACATCCGACAGTGCCTATAAACATATCCTGGTTGCAGTGGATTCATGCACTAGATTCCTTTGGGTTTGGCCACAACGTAGTGCTGATGCTCGAAATGTCATTAGAGATTTTAGTGTCTTTATCGGAATATTGGCGTGCGGTACCTTCCATTCTGACTAAGGTCCTGAGTTCGCCTCTAAGGCTTACAAGGAAGCTATGAGGTCGCTCGGGGTGCTGTTGCAATTTTCATCTCCATACAGGCCTGAGGGCAATTCTATAGTAGAGCGAATGAAGCGCAACTTAAAGCAATCTTTGACAGCTAGAGTCTTAGGTACTGGCAGGGGTTGGCTGACTCATTTATATGGGGTTCAGCATGCACTTAATAATCTCCCGAGAAGATCTCTGGGTGGGCGGACCCCATACGAAATGCTCTTTGGCATCAAAATGCTTGTGCCAGACCTTGATGGTCTAGACGTTGTGGCGACTGCCGCAACATTTGACATAGATAACCATTGTGCTATGTTACGGAATCTACAAAAGACTCGAGACACTTTTGCTAAAGCTGAGTTGCACTCGTCCGACAACACAGCGGTGCTAATCCCAGTCACAGGGTGGCTTTCTAAAGTTGGAGATCTGGTCCGGGAAAAGATAGAGAGCAAAAAAGAATTTGGTCCCACCTACAGAGCACCAGTCCCTGTTGTTGGATTGAAGGGCACCCGAACTGTGATTTTGCCTCCACTACCTGGACGCAAAGAAAATCGCTACATTTCCATTGATCATGTCAAATTGCACCATTTGGCCGATACTGAATAGTATGCCTAAACCCGTCCCGCGGAGAGATGTTCCACTTCCTGTGAGATCATCGACATTGACTAACATACACCAAGAGGGTGAAGTGGAGACCTCAATTGATGTGCTGCCTGTTTTGCCATCAGCTTCAACAACTACACAGCGAAATCAAGCCTCGCCGCCTATGGAGCTTACGGTGGACATTCCTACACGTGTGCTCCAGTCTTCTTTTCATGCTGATCGAACACCTTTGTATCGACTAGGAACTGTTGGTTATTGTGGACAAGTACAAGAATGTGAGCGAAAAGGTGTGTCTTGTTACCGCGATTCCTGAGAGATATGGGACTCTTGTGTTCTGGGGTGTCTAATCATTGGTTTCTCCATTTGTGAGTAGGAGAGAAAGTGAGACACTATAGCTTGTCGGTCCTGGGTTCGTGGGCACTAAGGTGGTGGGAAGGCTTAGCCCCTATACACCGAGGTCCCATTTTCCTGCACACAGTCCTGTGTATGTGCAGAATCCCTGCAACAGTGTATGGGTGGCTCAATGTCTGTGTCGGTGGGTGAGGGAGTGTATAACTGCCTGTATGAATGAGTGAGTGGGTGAGTCAGTGGCTCTATGGGTTACTGAGTGTGTGTATAAGGGGCTGTATGGGTGAGTGAGTGTGTGTATGGCTATGTTGGTGAGTGAATGGATGTGTCAGTGGTAATTGAGTGAGTAACTGCATATGCGAAAGGCAATATAGGTGAGTGTTGGAGTATAAATGAGTGAATGTGTGACTGAGTGATTGCAATAGTAGCCATATGGGTGAGTGTGTGCTTGTGTCAGTGACTGTATAGATGAGAGAGAATGTGTTAGTATCTCTATGAATAAATGAGTTGGTGTGAGTATAACTGTTGTAGTGTAGTTCCTATTTCCCTAATAGGCTCTGCGCATTGGAATAATATACACTATAGATTCGACATAGGACTGAGGTCAGTATGTACCTATTGAGTATATTAAACTTAATTACTTTGTGCCAGCTAACTCAGAGGCCACTAGAAACTCCTTGTAAACAAGAAGGGAGTAGTTTCTGGCAACCGCATAAACATGACAACTTTGTTTCCCTTTAGAATCGGAACACTCTCAGAATCGTGGAAACAATAGATAACAGTTTCACTCAGCTAATCGTGCATGCTTAGTTTCCTCAGAGTTACACAGAAAGAATAGACGGGCGTTTCAATAAAGAGGATTTATTGAACAGTCTTGTTTCTCGTGTAAGAGATATAAGCTGTTATGATCACAAGACAGTATGCAAGATATATAATGTACAGCGTAAGCAGTAGAAAGAAATAATACTGCGCTAGCATTATCTTTTAGCATATATTCACATACATAAATAACATGAGCTAAAAATGCGAGTACTCATACGATGCTTCTCTACGCTAGTTCTACCTCAGTGTACCTAACCTAGTCTAGGTGTAGGGCAAGGTAAGAAGTAGGTGAAGTATTCTATAGTATGGTATACTAAGAGTCTGGTATGCCAAGAGTCCCTCTAGGTTCTAGTCAGCTCCATACCTTGAGAATGAGAGAGGTGGGAATCTCCTTCCGGATCTCGAACTCTAACACTCCGCGAAGGGAGTCAGAACACTTTGAGCTGGATTCTCTGCGAGCAGGGATGACAGCGTTTCTTCTCAGTGCGTCAGGCCGGGATACGGGCTCCTCTGAAGTTGAGGTCTCCTCTAACTTGCTTGGGCAAGGGAAGGTATATTTATACCTGGTAGGTGCCTTGGAATGTTAGCATTGACGTGAAGTCGGACAGAGGAAGACATTAGGAATGAACCCTTAAGGAATAGTGGTTCATGCATAATAGATGAGTTCTTGGAGAAATCAATAATCCTGTGCTAGGCTTAGGGTTTGGTTTCTAAGAACTCGTTGTGACGTTAGGGTGGACGGATGTCGGTGACCATGCCTGTATTTGGAGTGCATGGCTAATGCCTAAATAAGGACTGGGATCTTATGCCTATATAAGGGCAATGCGAATTGTGCCTATATAAGGACATGTTTCAGGAAAACCCATATACGGACACCTAAAGTGGAATACAACATGTATAGGTGAGTAAAGGCCTGTGTGAATGACTCTATAGGTGAGTGAGTAGGTGTGTGAGTAGCTCTATCAGTAACTGACTGTGTGAGTGGCTGTATGGGTGTATGAGTAGACATATCAGTGGCTGTGTTAGTGAGTTAGTTGGTGTATGTTTTGCTCTATGGGTGACTGAGTGGATGTGTGTGTAGTCCTATGAATCAGTGAGTGGATGTGTAAGTACGGGTATGAGTATGTCAATGGTTTTGAGAATGCTAGTGTGGAAGTTGGGGTGGGTGTATGAAAGTTTATGTTGGGGTATAAGTGGGTACATCAGAGATTCTCTGGATGATGTAATCAGTGATGTCATTTGAGATGTCATCAGTGATGTCATCAGTGATGTCACTGACCATGTCATGAGTGACGTAATATGTGATGTCATAAGCAGTGCATTGCGAGGGTGTGAGTTATAGTTAGCTCAGCTAACTATAACTGCTGAATTTCTCTGGTTTTGTACGAGAGAAATGTCAGCCTAACTATAACGTCCCTGTCCCCTTTGGTTTTTTCACTGAATATCTAATGTTTTTTTAATTCTATTTCCTAATTATAACTTACCTGTAACCTTTTGTTTTTTTCAGTAAATTTCTAAGGTTTTTTAAATGCTAAATCCTAACTATAACTTACCTGTAACCTTTGTATTTTCAGTGAATTTCCATGGTTTGTTAAGTAGCAATGGTGTTTGCAGAATGGTGTGGAAAGGGGGTGGGGTCTCTGACCAGCTCCTAGGAATCCCGCTGTGTAGGACTTACAGAAAGTACCAGGAGGGCTTCTTGGTCCCCAAGGTCCTTTAGCATCCAAGAGAACTTTATTCCCCAAGCAGTAGTATGCCAGAAGACTCGTTTGTAGAATGGTGCAGAAAGGGGGCGCGGCCTCCAAAGACCTCTTAGCAAATTGACTGTGTGGGACTTGCTGGAGGTAACAGGAGGGATAGTTGGCCCCCAAATACCCTCAATAGCCAAGGGGACTTCATCCCCCAACTAGTACTGTGCCAGGAGGTGCGTTTGCAGAGTGGTGGAGAAAGGACGTCCTTGCTACTTGCACAGGTAGTTCTTGTATGATTCTATGAGTGCCATTGCCAAGGACAAACTGTGAATAAAGGGTGTTTTTACAAAGTGTAAAACACATATAGACTTATTTTAAATAAGGTTTCATGAATAGAACATAACTACCAAACACCCATCAAACTACCCATTGTTAGTGTTACACAAACTCATGGGGAATTAAAAACTGCTGCAAAATGAGTGTAATGCACAACCTGCAAACATCACATGACCGGGAAAGTAAGGAATATCATTGGATAATATACTTTTCAGTCAAATGAATATGAAGTATACACCCACTCCTCCTTCTTGAATCTTCTTTTCCAGAACTTTACTGTGAGCAGGTGGTAGATTTTGGCTGGAGACTTTTTTCGGACTTGTATGCGACGACATTTATGTTATATCATCTTAAAACTAATCATAGAAAATGTCTCCAACTACCGATCAAGCAGAGGAAAGCTGGAGGACCATCTACATCAGTGGCAGCAGCTATAGTTCCAGGCCAGAAAGTCCCTTCAGAGGTACAGACTACTACAACAGATATGACTCCAGAGTTTTCAAGAATGGCCACGTATTGCATGGACTGTATGTTATAAGAGCCCCTCTTTGAACAAATGTTTTTAATAAAATTGCCCAAACAGGTGCTCCCCCATCATGGAAAACGAGAGTAATTGTCCCTATTTATAAAAAGGGGGATAGGTCGATTCCGAAAAATTATAGACCTATATCTTTAATAGATTCCACTGCAAAACTAATGGGACGTCTGCTTTTAAATAGGCTTGAGGAATGGGCCCTGGAAAACAAATATTATAATCCCATGTCAGTTTGGCTTCAGAAAAGGGAAAGGCACTGTTGATCAGTGCCTGAACCTAAGTTTAATAATAGCAAAATACACTGCAGCCCAAAATGGTCATTTGTATCTTGCCTTCATGGATCTGTCAGCAGCCTTTGACTGCGTGGCACAGTCGAGGCTCTGGCAGATCATGGAGGCAATGGGGATTGATTTACAGATGATTAACATTATTCGTGATCTGTACTCAGGCGCCTCAGCCTGTGTTCGTTATGGAAAGGGAGGTGAATGCACAACGCATTTTAAAATTGCCAGAGGGGTGAGACAGGGGTGCGTTTTGGCGCCCTTTTTATTTGCATTATACACTAATAATGTTGAATCCGCTCTTCTGGGAACTACTCCGGATGTTCCCTATATTAATTCATTACAAGTGCCAATACTACTATATGCGGACGACGCAGTGATTTTAGCCCGTACCAGCAATGCGCTGCGCCGCCTAGGGATGGATTATACCCAATTCATGAACAAGTTGGACATGAAAATTAATTACGCAAAGACCTTTGTCCTAGTGGCAGGCACGAAGCAGCGGAAACAACCACAAATTAATGTTGAAGGAGGCAAGCTGGGAGTTGTGGACTCTTTTAATTATTTAGGGATTATGTTTGACCGCCAAAACAATTGGCTAAGTATGGTTGTAAATAGAGGGTTGCAGATGGAAAAGAACATTGGGGCACTATTCAAATTTATAAAGAAAACTGGCTAAAAACCCATTGAAGCAATAAAGACAGTTTATGAGGCAGAAACGGTATCTGCTGCCACTTATGGAGCGGCCGTCTGGGGCATTAGAGAATGCTCTCAACTACAATGTACAGAAGACAATTTTAAAAAAAAAGTTAGTCTCATTACCAAAGTCATGCTCCAATTTTACTGCCACATGGAACTTAGTGTCCCTTACATAACTGACAAAATTTGTATGGCACCAATTTTAATGTGGCACTCAGTATGGCGGAAGGAGACTCTCTCTCTCTCACAAGAGATATTATAAATGATGTTTTGAAACTAGATTGTGTGGGTAATGTCAGTTGGCTACGTTATGTTGAATCTACTCTAAAAGCATCAGGGTTACACCATCTCTTTGTTGACCCTATATCGTGTCAATCTATTTCTAAAAAAGATCTAAAAACTCACTTATTGTCTAGTCTGCAATCAAGAAGGAATTTTACAAATAGCAAGTTATCGACAGTTAGAGCATTCCTGACGGTCCCGAGCATTATGCAAATGGATATGAATTTAACTTATTTATCGTTCATCACTAATTTACAACACAGGTATATACTGGTGAGATTCCAGTTAAACTACATCCCTTTGATGTTGGGCCTTCCACGAAATACTTATGTAGCTTCCGATCTCCCATTCCGTGCATGTGTGATGATCGATCAATTCAGAATGATTTGCACTTCCTGTTTTTTTGTAAATATTACTCAGTGCATACCTACCGCAACATATGGAGCTGAAGTTTGGGGCCACGTGAATTGCAACAGTATCCAGGTAGAAGAAAATAGATTCTGTCGGAGAGTCTTGGGGGCACCGATCTGTTCCTCATCCTTTGTCTGCCACCATGAGTTAAAACTGTCTTATATAGAGGATTACATTAGGACCCGCCCAGCCATTTTCTGGATTAAAGTATGGCAAAATCCAGCAGCCACGTTAACTAGAGAAATCATAGTTGACTGCCTTAAATGTGACAAGGGCTGTGACATACCATGGTTGGCGGCCGTTAAGGATAGCCTGTCCACTGTAAATTTGCTGCATATTTTCACAAACCCAAGCACCATGGCAGGCATAAACAAAAAGATTATTCAGAAGGCTTTGTATGAGTATTACGGCGACTTGAGACATAAGCAAGAAATTTTGAAATCCTCAGTCCCCCGGTATATAACTATGGTGGTTGTTGACGGCCCCCCTACAAAACTCCCAGCTAGTTATCTCCTAAAAGTGACCAACCGCTGGGAACGAAGCTTGCTCTTTCGCCTTAGGGCTGGCACTTTAAAATAACTACTGTGCTTCCCCTTGGGCTTTAATATCAATCTTGAGCAAACGCCTTGCCCCTGTGGAAATCGTGGTAGTCAATCCATGTTACATTTTTAATTTTTTTTTGTAACTTCTACCAAATATATAGCAAACATCTGCTGATTCCCTTTTTTAAGGCTTCGGCTATCACTGATTTTAAGGTGGCCTACAGGGATATTGTTACGCTTAATGGGGAAAATCTAACCCTTCGTGTTAGCACCTTTTTGAGACTGGCTGTTCGATCCCGTGCCTCCATGAGCACTGTATAAGTAGTTTTGATTGCACTCTTCGACATTTTTTGATCCCTATGTCGGGCAGATAACGTACTTGTATGCACTTTATTTGTACTGTTAACTGTTAAATTGTCTGCACTTTATTACATCATGCTGCTACATTTTATGATTTACACTGTTTTAGGAATATCATTGCTTTGGCTTTAACTAAATTATAAGTCTATGATGAATTCGCTGCATCAATTTTTGCACTATGTATATGTTTTTGTGTGCTTATTGCTCTTAGCTATGCGTCTATTGTTTTTATGCATGTTGATTGCCATTGTTTTTTAATGTATATTTGTGCTGGTATTTTATTCTGTACTTTTATGGATATCTTTTTATCCGAATAAAGAATGAATTGATTGATTGATTGTAAATATTACTGTGATGAGAGAAAAAGTTTTATTGTCCCCCTGTTGCGCAAAATGAATTTTAACAGTGTCGTGTAGCCCTCTACTTTTTGCAGTCATTATCCGACCCTTTTACATGTTTTTCAGTAGCGTCTTTTTTTAATCTGTTTTAAAAAAGAGACATTTAATCCGATGAATTTTATACTTAACATAAGAACCGAACTACCGTAATGATCCAATAACTGTGCGTGTTTATGAATTGTATTTTTTCTACCTTTTTAATGAGATTATTGTATTTTAATATGTATTTGATGCTGGAAATTTGTAATTTTTGTATTTTAAGTCTATCACAATATTGAAATGTTTTATGTGTAGTATACTTTTTATGCCTTCATTGAGATGGCGAAATAAAGTTATTCTGACTGACTGACAAGAGCTAGTGAGCAGTGTGTTACAGCTATTCGCAATGCTGCCAAAAATCATAAATGGTAATTTTTTCCCCCTTTTATATTTTTTCCACATTTCTTAAGAGGAGTTCATGGTGAGCAGCAAGAAGGCAACGTAAAGCTGAAGAACCCTTGACTTCAATAGCAGCACAACAACACCAAAGCAGAGAGTCCATTCAAAAGCCCAATCTCAACTTCAAGATTTGGCTCCACAGTTTTCCCTGATGGCATCATACTGCATGGATTGCAGAGTTGTAGTGAGTGCTGGAGAGCAGACCATAACGGCCCTTCGCAATGCTGCAAAGAATAATAAATGTTGATTTTTAAAAATTTTTGGCCCTTCATAATTTTTCTACATTAGCAGGCATTTTATTATCTTACAAAGTGGGTATCTAAAATCTATGGGGCCGATTCCGATTCGGGCTGGAAATCTCTCCGACCGAGCCGGACTCGGAGAGATTTCCGACCGAATCGGACCCTAGCAGCCCGACCGAACGAGTACGATGCGCACGTATGCCATCGGACTCGATTCAGTCGGACTCCCATTGAAGTCAATGGGAGCCTGTCGTACAACGCGTACGCGGGCTCCCATTGACTCAATGGGTGCGAGGCGAACAGGGGTGCCCCCTACAGCGTGTACGCGGCGAAGCGACTCATGCCGTACACGCACAGGTAGGGGGGACCAATGGGTCCCCCCTGTGTGCGACTCGCGCCGCTACGCGTACAGGGGGGTCTGACACGGACCCCCAAAGTACGGCTCCGACTGCTCCTTCGAGCCGGACGGCGCGAGTCGGTCGGACTGCTCGCGGCGCGCATCGTACTTGCCCGGCCGGGGAACGTCTCCATTGCGCGGTGCGAGGCGTGTCCGAGCGAGTCGGTCGGAGCGGTCGGCTTTCGCGTACGAGTCGGTCGGTGCGGTTGGGTCTCGCGAACGAGTCGGTCGGAGTTTTCGCATTGTACTCGCTCGCCCGGACGCACGTACGAATCGGTCGGGAAACAGGGCTCCGAATCGGATCCGGTAAAGCCGAATCCGATTCGGACCCCTACCGGCCGAGATCGGAATCGGCCCCTATGTGTTGTTCATTTTATTATCTTCTAATTTATTGTAACACTACTTACATGTAACTTGCTGTATGGACAAGTCAAACTGTACATCTACAAATAAATACACAGGTAACTTTTGCCTGTTATGATTATTTATTTTTTAAATATAAGTCAACAGTCTGTGTTTAAATCTTCTAGTAAGTGCATCAACAACATATACAAACATACTCTGGTTTTTTAGACAATACTGTGTTAAACCCTTTTGTGAATGGTAAACCTACACCATTTGTCAAATACTTCTTCTGCTTCTAAAAATATATTCAGCAATTCTCAAATAAAAGTTACAACCCAAATGAAGGTAGCACAAAAACTCTTGAGGCATTCTACACTATTAATCCTCCTCAATTTTAAACAACCCATGTTTAAAGCAAAAAATACCACCCTCACCATATACATGACATTTTCATCAGCCTTACTGAACATAGCTCACCATGTAAACATATGTGCGATTTCTTAATAGATATACACCTTCAAGCCATTTTCCCAAAAATATATACCTCTCTGCATCTTTCAGTAAACTGAAAAGTCCTACTGTATATATAGCTATCTGCAACCACAAGAATCATATCTCACCATCTAAGCATATGCTAAGCGATCATATAAGTTAAAAGCCACATTGACAAACACTTCCCAATATATACCCTTACAAGTATTACTTATTTCTAATTCATATACAGGCAGACAACATGTTCTCTTCTTTTAATTGTGACTACCCTACTCCTTTTTAATAATGTTATTGAAAGTACTACAACTCCCAGAATGCAATTAACAGATGTATCTATTCTGCACATGATGTTTAGACATTTAAAACATTCTTAGTTCCTGATTGCAACTTTCCACAAGACTATACTATTATTTTTCAATAAAATACACAATGCAATAAAGAGGCACTAATTCATTTTTCTCTTACTTCCCAAAACATTCACCACTAACCCCTTGAACACATACCCTGTAATGGATACAGTTCATCTCATATATTTTTTCACATCACTGTGATACTCCTTTTAATCAAACTCCCCTATACATCTTCATTTCTAATGTACATTTTTAAAATACTTACAAAGTTATATACATACTATTGAACTGGGTTTTATAGATTATATTGTTGTTTTAGCTCTTTCAGGACTGTTTTGACACTGTTAAAATTTGTAAAAATTAAGCACAAGAATGGTACACCACTCTCATACAAAGCAACTCTAAAATGGCAACCTCTTCAACTTTCCACTCTATCATCACGAGAAAGGAAGCAAATCAAATCCTGTATTTCATTTTAGACTGCTGCATCTCCATTTGTGAATGATTAGCATCTGTTAACCCTTTCCCACTCTTTCAAAACGAGATTCCTGTAGTCGCAATTTCACAATATTTTTGTGATCATCACTGAGAAATCGCGAGAAAAACGGGAGTTTAAACCTATATCTAGCTTCATTTTTCTGAAATTTCAATACTATACAACAGTTTATTACATAGTCCTGAGTTGGAAATTAAAACTTGCCATTAGTTACATTGTGCCATCACTCCTCAACTTTTAAAAAAATGGTCTGTCTCTTTAACACCCTTCTCCTCCATCAATACTGTCTTAGCTCAGTGTACCTAGCAACCCAGTGGAACCAGAAGGTCACAAGTTCACAGCACATTCTAGAAGGAACATCCTGCTTCCATGTAAGATACAGCAGGTGTGCTTTACTCCACAGATTCAAAGGCGTATCCATGACTGTATTTCATTTCTTTTCTTAAACAACAGCCAATAATAAGACTTCTGGCTAAGGCATCCAACACACGACCTAATTTTATTCACTTTCATGCTGACAGCATCCAATGAAATATATCTATATTTTTAAAAAGCACCTCCATTTCTACTGCTTTTCCTTGGGAAAACTACCTCATTGAGCTCGAGCCTTCTCCTGACTACTATTGCTCCTTCACTTCAAAATGCTTAGTGTAGGGATTGTGGGCCACAGCTATATCTATTGAGCTAAAGAGGCTGCAAAAAAGAGAGGAATGACAGGGACTTGGGTTTGCCAAATGCGCAGATTACTTGGTTTGGCCAGAGAGGGTTAAAGTTTCATCAGTTGCTCACTTTGGTTAAATCCATTGTGGATTCCCAAGCTCCTCACCTCATGATTGTGCACTGTGGTGGCAATGACCTAGGCACATTGCCTGGGGTAGGGATGGATATCCTAATGAAGGATACCTTTGCAAAACTGATGTCACTTTTTCCTCACACTGTCTTGGTCTACTCAAATATATGCCAAAGACAGAACTGGAAGTGGTCAAATCAATTCTGTCCACAGATTGACAAAGCCAGGAAACATGTTAATAAAACTGTTTCTGCATTCCTCAGAGACAATCGCATGGGCTGTATCTATAACAACAATCTGCCTTTTGACATGCATGAAATTTATAGAAATGATGGAGTATACTTTACAGATGAAGGCAACGGGGTGTTTTAGAGTAACCTGAAACTCTGCATCCGGTCTTATGTGTAGCAACCATATACACACAACCAACACAACGGCTCTTGTCAGAGTCACCCTAGTATCCGAAATATTGTGAAGTTTTTTTCTAAAGGTATTTTTTTCTTCAGTTTTTGACAATCTTCGTGACGACGTCATGATACCCGAGGACACATCGTGAAAGCAGAAATCAAAAGCAGACATTCAATGACCAGCAACACACCCAAAAATACAATGTAAAAAAATCCATTTGGAACATTACCCTACACATATTATTATATACATACTTCTTTAAAAACATGTTTAGGCTAATGCTTTTGTACTAAGTTTCTTTAAAATCCATATTTAAGACCTGTTTTCCGTTTTCGTGGTGATTCGTGACGTTGTGATGACGTCGTTAACCACGAAGATCGCACCTTTCCCATAAAGTCTAAAACACATATATCCACACATACTACCGTATTTTACACACTAGGGGTTTCTTACAGTATTTTCTAAAGTCATGTTTTTGCAGAGATTTTCTATAAAAACCATATCTAAAACCTATTTTATCTTTTCGCAGTGACTCTGGAGATCGCAATGACGTTGTTAATCGCGATCCCCTCGGACACGTCCCGAAAATGGAAAACAAAAGCAGACATTCAATATCCACCAACACATCCAAAAATAATATGTAAAAAAATCCATTCTTAATATTGCCCTACACATATTATTATATACATACTTCTTTCAAACCATGTTTACACTTATATTTTTCTACTAAGTTTATTTAAAAAACATCTTTCAGACCAATTTTCTGTTATTGCGGTTATCCAGGACAACGTGATGACGTTGTTAATCGCGACGATTGCGCCTTTTCCATAAAGTGAAAACACATATTACAGTATTTTACACACTAGGGATTTATTACTGTACACTTCAAAACTCATATTTTTCTAGGGTATTTCTAGAACAACCATCTCTAAAACCTATTTTCCGTTTTCGTGATCAGGCCGGAGATCACAATGTTGTCAGTAATCGTGATCCCCGCGGTTACATCACGAAAGCAGAAAGCAAAAGCACTAATTCAATAGCCACCACCACATAAAAAAATTATAACTATATATTTAAGTCTTACCATCACAGTAGCTAACTCACTATATAGATAACTCTATAAAGACATTTATCAGAATCTCAATATCTATATAACAATGCATATTAATGATTCACTGATATATTTTTTTATATTTCCACGAATATTCGCGACGACGTTGATAGTCGCAATGTCCCCACGATGGTACATGCGGGCCGTGTTGGCCATCACGGCATGATCGCGAATATCACGTGAAATTAAAAAAATCTATTTTGAACACATAACTTGTGTCACTAACACCCCCCATTTCTCAACCGTGTGGTCAGAGTATCTCTACCCTGACCCCTTATGTGGGCTTTCACACAAATTTTCAGCCCCGGGAACCATTCCAGATAGATAAAATGGCAGCCGCACCTTTCTATTCAGATTGCGTCCAGCCAATCAGAGCATTCCCTTTGGCGCACGCATTGG
The DNA here is from genome assembly GCA_963921515.1 of Calotriton arnoldi. Taxonomy (NCBI): domain Eukaryota; kingdom Metazoa; phylum Chordata; class Amphibia; order Caudata; family Salamandridae; genus Calotriton; species Calotriton arnoldi. The sequence goes on along the minus strand of CAWUFW010004324.1, from coordinate 460,995 downwards.
CGACCGCCAGTAGGTAGTTATAGTTAGGACCTTATTTTCATAGGAAAAGCAATTTTTGACTTGGCTATAACTTTGGCATCGTTTGACCAATCTGCATGAAATTTTCCCAAAAAAGTGCCAAGGTGGGTTCTATTGTTATGGAAAGTTTGGGGGTGATCCGTGCAGTGGGGACCGAGAATTTGAGGCACGAAATAAGTTGGCGTTTGTAATGTTAATTCCCGCAGGAACCTTTAGTGACACCTACAGCCCGAACCGCTGAACGGACTTACACCAAATTTGGCAGGGAGGTAGATGTCAATTCAGGGAAGTGCCCTTTGCTTATTTGGTGTAAATCCATTCAGTAGTTGTTGAGAAATTTACATTCAAAATTATAGTGATATCTCTGGCTGCAGATATTTTGCGAAAGTTTCGCGATGAATCGTAAATGCACGTGCCAGTGGGAATGCGCTGATTGGCTGGATGCAATCTGAGTAGAAAGTTGCGGCCACCATTTTATCTATCGGGAACAGTTCCCAGGGCTGAAAATTAGTGTGAAAGCCCATATAAGGGGTCAGGGTGGAGATACTCTGATGCCATGGTTGAGAAATGGGAGTGTTAGTGACACAAGTTATGTGTCTAAAATAGATTTGTTTAATCGCGTGCGATATTCGCGATGATGCCACAACTGCCAATGCGGCCCCCTGTGTACCATCGCATGGACATTGCGAATATCAATGCCGTCGCGAATATTGGTAGAAATATAAAAAAATATATCAGGGAATCATTAATATGCATTGTTATAGAGATATTGAGATTTTGATAAATGTTTTTATAGAGTTATTTATAGAGTGAGTTATCTACTGTGATGGTTAGAATTAAATATATAGTTATAATTTTTTTATGTGGTGGTGGCTATTGAATTCCTGCTTTGGCTTTCTGCTTTCGTGACGTAACCACGGCAATCACGATTACCGACGTCATCGCGATCCCCGGCCTCACCGCGAAAATGGAAAATAGGCTTTAGAGATGGTTGTTCTAGAAATACACTAGAAAAACATGAGTTTGAAGTGTACAATAATAAGCTCCTAGGGGCCTATTATGATGTCGGGCGGACGCAACGTCTTGGAAACGGGATCAACCAACCTCCGATCGGTGGTCCCGACTGCCTCATTATGATGAGACCGCACATGGTGCGGTCGCATTCTGACATTTCCCTATGGGAGCATGTATCATGGGCCGTCAATTGGCCATAGTACCTGCTCCCATAGGGAAATGTGAGGTGGTGTTAATCCTTGCACCCCAGGGAAGGGACCTCAAGGTGCCTGCCATGGGGTGCAGGGATTAACAGGGCAGCACCATAGGTGTCCCCTCGGCCACCAACCAGAGGCTGCAAAGGAAAGGGGACCCTGCTACGGGCCCCCAAACACGCTTTCTGACAGGGTTTCCATGTCGGAAAGGCCAGCATGGAAACCCTGCCGGAAACCATGCATCGTAATCCGGACGGCGTAAACCACCATCCATTCGTATTATGAGCCACTACCAACTGGCCAACGGGCACCTTGAGCCCATCGGAAGCCAGCCGGAATGACCGCCTGGTTTCAATTCCGACCGGCTGTATCGAAATCAGCCGGTCAGAATTGAAACCGACTATGGCGGTCGTAAGGCCTCTGACCTGAGGTCAATATAAGAATCGCGATTACCGACATCATCGTGGTCTCTGGAATCACCGCGAAAAGATATAGGTTTTTGGGATGGTTTTTATAGAAACTCTCAACAAAAACATGACTTTAGAAAATACTGTAAGAAACCTCCAGTGTGTAAAATACTGTAGTATGTGTGGATATATGTGTTTTAGACTTTATGGGAAAGATGCGATCGTCGCTGTTAATGACGTCATCGCGACGTCCCGAATCACCGCGAAGACGGAAAATAGGTCTTAAAGATGGATTTTAAAGAAAGTTAGTACAAAAACATTAGTTTAAACATGTTTTTAAAGAAGTATGTATATAGTAATATATTTAGTGTAATGTTCCGAATGGATTTTTTTACATATTATTTTGGGTGTGGTGGTGGTCATTGAATGTCTGCTTTTGTTTTCTGCTTTCGTGACGTGACTGCGGGGATCGCAACGTCGTCACGAAGATTGACAAAAACTAAAGAAAAAAATATCTTTTAGAAAAAAAAATCACAATATTTCAGGTACTAGGGTGGCTCTGACGAGAGCCGTTGTGTTGGTTGTATGTATATGGCTGCAACACATAAGAGCGGAAGCAGAGTTTCAGGTTACTAAGAAACACCCTTTTGCCTTCATCTGTAAAGTACACTCCATCATGTCTATAAATTCCCTGCATGTCAAAACGCAGATTGTTGTTATAAATACAGCCCATGTGATGGTCTCTGAGGAATGCAGAAACAGTTTTATTAACATGTTTCCTGGCTTTGTCAATCTGTGGACAGAATTCATTTGACCACTTCCATTTCTGTCCTTGGCATATATCAGAATACACCAAGACAGTGTGAGGGAAAAGCGACATCAGTTTTGCAAAGGTATCCTTCATTAGGATTTCCAGCCCTACCCCAGTCAAGGTGCCTCGGTCATTGCCACCACAGTGCACAATCATTAGGTGAGGAGCTTGGGAATCCACAATGGATTTACCCAAAGCCAGCATCTGATGAAACTTTAACCTTCTCTGGCAAACCCAAGTCCCTGTCAATACCTCTCTTTTTTGCAGCCTCTTTAGCCCAATAGATATAGCTGTGGCCCACAATCCATACTCTAAGCATTTTGAAGTGTATTTTGAAGTGAAGGAGCAATGAAGTGAAGGCTGTAGCTCAATGAGGTAGTTTTCCCAAGGAATAGCAGTTAAAAGGGATGTGTTTTAAAAAAAAAAAAATACATATATATTTCATTGGATGCTGTCAGCATGAAAATGAATAAAATTAGGTAGTGTGTTGGATTCCTTGGCAAGAAGTGTTATTATGGTCTGTTGTTTAAGAAAAGAAATGAAATGCAGACATGCATACGCTTTTGAATCTGTGGAGTAAAGCACACCTGCTGCATCTTATGTAGAAGCAGGATGTTCCTTCTAGAATGTGCTGTGAACTTGTGACCTTCTGGTTCCACTGGGTTGCTAGGTACACTGAGCTAAGACTGTATGGGGGAGGGCGTTAAAGACACAACATTTTTTTTAAAGTTAACGAGCGATGACACAATGTAAGTAATGATCGCAAAAACGCGTTGACAGGAATCTCGTTTTAAAAGAGAGGGAAAGGGTTAACAGATGCTAACCATTCACAAGTGGAGATGCAGTAGTCTAAAATGGAAGACATGATTTCATTTGCTGCCTTTCTCATGATGATAGAGTGGAAAGTTGAAGAGGTTGCCATTTTAGAGTTGCTTTTTATGAGATTGGTGTACCATTCTTGTGGTTAGTTTTTACAACCCTTAACAGTGTCAAAACTATCGAGAAAGAGCTAAAACAACAACATGATCTGCAAACTCAATTCACTGGTATGTATATAACTTTGTAATTATTTTAAAAATATACATTCGAAATGAAGATGTATATGGGAGATTGATCAAAAGGAGTATCACAGTGATGTGAAAAAAATATATGAGATGAACTGTATCTATTAGAGGGTATGTGTTTAAGAGGTTAGTGGGGGATGTTTTGGGAAGTAAGAGAAAAATGAATTAGTGTCTCTTTATTACATTGTGTATTTAATTGAAAAATAACAATATAGTCTTGTGGAAAGTTGCAAAGAGGAACTAAGAATGTTTTAAAGGTCTAAACATCATGTGCAGAATAGATACATCTATTATTTGCATTCTGGGAGTTGTAGTACTTTTAGTAACATTATTAAACAGGAGTAGTGTAGTCACAAATAAAAGACAAGAACATGTTGTCTGCCTGTATATGAATTAGAAAGAAGTAATACTTGTTAGGTATATATTGGGAAGTGTTTGTCAATGTGTTTTTTAACTTATATGATCGCATAGCATATGCTTAGATGGTGAGATGTGTCTCTTGTGGTTGCAGATACCTATATATACAGTTTACTTAAAGATGCAGAGAGGTATATATTTTTGGAAAGATGGCTTGAAGGTGTATACCTATTAAGAAATAGTATATATGTTGATATGGTGATCTATTTTCAGTAAGGCTGATTTCATGTATATGGTGAGGGTGGTGTTTTTTTCTTTAAACATGGTTTGTTTAAAATTGAGGAAGATTAATAGTGTAGAATACCTCCAGAGTTCTTGTGCTACCTTCATTTGAAGTGTAACTTTTGTCTGAGAAATGCTGAATATATGGTTTAGAAACAGAAGAAGTATTTGAAAAATGATGTAGGTATACCATTCACAAAAGGGTTTAACACAGAGGGGCCGATTCCGATCTCGGCCGGTAGGGCTCCGAATAGGATTCGGCTTTACCGGATCCGATTCGGAGCCCTTTTTCCCGACCGAATCGTACGCGGGTCCGGCCGAGCGAGTACGATGCGAATTCGCCGACCGACTCGTCCGGGCGACCCGATCGCTCCGACCGACTCGTACCCGGATCGTACCGCTCCGACCGACTCGCTCGGACCCGATTCGCACCGCGCAATGGAGGCGTTTTCCGGCCGGGTAAGTACGATGCGCACCTCGACCGCTCCGACCGACTCGCGCCGTCCGACTAGAACTCGCTGTCGGAGCCGTACTTTGGGGGTCCGTGTCGGACCCCCCTGTACGCGTACCCGCGCGAGGCGCACACAGGGGGACCCATGGGTCCCCCTACCTGTGCGTGTACGCCGCGAGCGCTTCGCGGCGTAATCGCTGTAGGGGCGCCCTTGTCCGCCTCGCACCCATTGAGGCAATGGGAGCCCGCGTACGCGTTGTACGACCGGCTCCCATTGAGTTCAATGGGAGTCCGACCGACTCGTGTCCGGTGGCATACGAATGCATCGGACTCGTTCGGTCGGACTGCACGGGTCCGATTCGGTCGGAAATCTCTCCGGGTCCGGCTCGGTCGGAGAGATTTCCGGCCCGATTCGGAATCGACCCCAGAGTTGTCTAAAACAAAAGTATGTTTGTGTATGTTGTCGATGCACATTCTAGAAGATTTAAACACAGACTGTTGACTTATATTTAAAAAGTGAAAAAGTAAATAATGATAACTGGCAAAAGTTACCTGTGTATTTATTTATTTGTAGAGGGACGGTTTGACTTGTCTATACGGCAAGTTATATGTAAGTAGTGTTACAATAAATTACAAGATAAAATGAGATACCCATTTTGTGAGATAATAAAATGTCTGCTAATGTAGAAAAACTATAAAGGGCCATCAATTTTAAAAAAAATCAATATTTATTATTCTTTGCAGCATTGCGAAGGGCCTATATGGACTGCTCTCCAGCACTCACTATAACTCCACATTTCATGCAGTATGCTGCTCACTATGAACTCCTCTTATGAAAGGTGCAAAAATATAAAGAGGGGAAAACAATTCCATGTATGATTTTTGGCAGCATTGCAAATAGCTGTAACACACTGCTCACCAGCTTTTATAACAACACTACAGTCCTTGCAATACGTGGGCAACTATGGTGGGCAGATTTAAAAAAAAAAAAAAAAAATAGATGTTTTGGCCCTGGGGCAGTCCCCCTGGTACCTCCACACAAGGCCTAGGGGGGCAGGGCATCCCTACCCTGACTCCTTATGTTGTGTTTTCATTCAAACACAGGACAGGGGACTAAGTCCCCGAGTCCTGTATTGGATGCCTGCAGCATGTTACAGGCTGCCAATCAGAGGGCTCAATCCCGTGGGAGTGTGTCTACTGTGGGAGCGAATTGGCCCAAGGAAACAGAACCCCCTAGGCCAACCAGAACTCTATTTTTTAAAATTGGGTTTGAGGGAATCTCGCGAGAGTCCCTCGAACCCAACTGTCCAGATATATAAATATTTTTGAGACATAATATCTCAAAAACAACAGGACAGATTTACACCAAATTACAAAAATCATGCTTTCTGGACAAAGATCTGACTTCCTGCCAAATGAGTTGAAATTCCGTTCTGCAGTTTTTGCAGTAGAACTGCCTAAAAAAGTCTATGGAAAATGTATGTGACGGATCTCCCCGAAACATTCCAGTGAGGAGCTGAGGTGAACAATTTTTTATTAAAGTTTTGTGAAAATTTGTTTTTAAAGGCACCAAAGTTAGTAGCATACCAGAAAACTCTCTTCCTATGGAAACACGGACCTAAATATAACTACTCAGTGGCGACCACCAGTGGGATATATACTTTCTAGCTTGGCGTGGATGGCACTGTGCTAATCATAAGCCTAAAAAAGTTGCTAAAAAAACAGGCATTTGAGGTGAGCAGATTCAGAATGTCGCTTGTGTTGTAGGGTGTTTATATAGGAGCTGCTCTCCAAGTAAGCCTGGGAAATACACAGAGTTTCTTGCTTCCTTTTTTGATATATATAGATATACATAACAAAATTCATAACAAACTTTAAAAAATAATAACAAGATAGAGAAATAAACTTTACATTTTAAAACTCCTCTCCCAATTTTCCTACAATCCCTACATACCACTCCGAAAACCTTTAACACATTTGAAAGATATGAAAAGATCAAAGTTAATTTTAAAATGTAAAAAGGAAAATTAAAAATGTTTAGAAACTGAACAAAATTAACAATATACAAATAAAAATATTACAATCAATTAAAAAACACAATAAAACCTCCAATAAACTTTCAACTCACCCTATTCCCCTATAAACCAAACATCCTACTCCGAGACTTTTTAGGAAAATAAATAAACAAGTCTAACATGAAAACCTATATCCCCAAAAATACAAAACAGTGATATCAACGCTTTCATTGGTCGGCCTTTTCCTCCTAGAATGTTAAGCCCTTTCTTGGCTATTTAGGGTAGTTCGCACTTAGGCCTCTGTTGTAATCTTCCTGCATGTGCTTAAAGTAGAATGTAGAATGTTATGAGCTCACAGAATGTGGTGATTAGTCTTGAGCTTGGAAGGCGTTGCTGTTGGACCTGATCTGTCGGTGGTTGCATCGAATAAAGCACAATTTGGATTTCACTCCGTGTGAACTGGCTTTTATTACTGGCGACGAGTTGCTCCTCACAGGGGACAAAAGTTAGCAACCACCGATTTCCCTGAACCCATGCTGTGAAGATGCCCGAGTGGAAATTGACTTGAAACGTCAAGCTACGGGACACTACCGGAACCACATCAACTCACAAGCGTGTGCAAGCAGGAGAAGATAAATTGGCTGATTTCTTCTAACTTCGACAAAAAGTAAGCAAACATCGATGAGTTACAAGCTTACAGTTACAAGCTTACTTTTGAATCCTCGCTACCGCCATCGCGCGCTTCCTGCCTCCTGCATTCCAGGAGCTGCTGCTGTCATCTTCTTCGTTCCACTTGTCTCGGATTGTTCTTGGATTCTTTCTGCACTCATGTCGCGTTGACACTGACGCTGCTGTCGGGTCACGCAACGTGCAACGTGGCGGCCATCTTGGTTAAGTTATTAAGTGGTTTTTACCGATCTCTGTGTAAACGATCAGTCCAACACAACGCAACGTGTACTTGACATCGCTGGCCCCAACGAGGATGTACCACAAACTTTATTAAGGGTGAGGATTTGTTTTATTAACTATTAGGCTGTGATCTCGGATTTTGGTTCTACTTAAAAAAAATAAAAAAAAAATATGACAACATCCACCAGCATGTCCCAGCCTCCCGCATTTTTGTCTGAGAAGGGAGATCCAATTCTTCCCTGGAAGAGATGGAGGAACCTATTTGATTCCTATATAGTGGCAATTGGGGGAGAAAAATTTTCTGCCTTCAGAAAACAAGCGATTTTACTACATAACTTAGGTGTGGAAGGCAGGAATATCTATGACAGCATGGATATCATAACGATAGGCAATGGAGAGGGCGAACCTGCAGACGTTTATGAAATGTCTATGACAATGCTAGAACGATACTTTGGACCACGAATAAATGTAGTTTTGGAGCGTCATAGATTCTTCACAAGAGTCCAAGGCCCAACTGAACGTGTGGGGACTTATGTTGCTTCTCTAAAAACCCTGGCACGCACATTTTCTCAATTGTTATGCTAGGGACTCGGTATGTAATAACTGTGGGATCAAAGGACATTATGCTCGTGTTTGCAAGTCTTCTAAAGGGGGTCGCGCAACTGAAAATACTTCTGATGCTATCCGCACTCTTGTTATCTCAAGCATTTCTGAGAGGGGTGGTGATGTTGATTCTGAAAAGATTGTTTTGCCGTTTTGTAACATATCTGTGGATGGGAGTGAATTCAAGGTAATGGCTGATTCAGGTTCCCCGTTTACCTTAATAGGGAACAAAATATGGGATGAGGTTGTAGGACTTGAGAAGGTGGCGCTTCTGCCTCCGGACATCTCTCCACTTAGTTATGGAGGATCTCGTGTGGACATTGTTGGGTATGTTGTGGCAAGAATTATGTTCAAAAACAAGGAGATTGTGGGAAAAGTTTATGTGGCTGTGAGAGGAGACAACCTTCTAGGTTGGAGGCATCAACGCGACTTGGGGATAATTCTTAATCCAAATGCTAAGAACCCACAAGACCAAGTTATGCTGATGGATGATATAGTTGGGAGTCCACAAGAACAAGTAATGTTGGTGGATACGGTGGATAAAGGGGACAAATATTTTAGAGATTTTCCTGAGGTATTTTCGGATGATCTTGGTTGTCCCAAAGGTTTTGAGCACCGGATCATTCTTAAAAATACAGCCAAACCCTGTGTGCACAAGGTACGGAGGGTGCCGAATTTGATGGTTGAACCGTTGAGACTTGAGCTTGAAAGGCTGCTGAAGTTGGGTGTAATTGAGGAGATTGAGGCCTCGGAGTGGTTAGCTCCGGTGGTTTTAGCACCTAAGGATGGGGGTTCTGCTGTTAGGATGTGTGTGGACTTGCGCGGATTGAACGAGTGGATCTGGGTAGACCGGCAGCCTCTCCCGAATATATCAGAGTCTATCAGTTTGCTGAAGGGAGCTAAAATCTTTAGTGTATTGGATCTTTCATCCGCATATCACCAGATCATGCTTCATAAAGATTCCAGACATTTGACATCCTTCGTTACTCCTCTGGGGGCGTATCAATTCCTGAGAATGCCCTTTGGTTTAGCCTCGGCGGCAGCCTGTTTTCAGAGAATAATGAAGATGGTTTTGGGAGGCCTACCTAATGTCTTGTTTTTTCAAGATGATATTTTGGCTTATGGTGGAGATGAGAGTGAACATGAGGGTGTTTTGAGGTCTGTATTGAGCAAATTGAAAGAGAAGGGGCTTACTGTCAAGAAGGATAAGTGCCGCATTGGGCTGAAGTCAGTTACTTACCTTGGTCACGTCATTTCTGGTGATGGAATACAACCCAAGCTGCAGCTTGCGGAGAGCATTGTCAAAGCCCCAGCTCCTGAAGACAAGGAGCAAGTTAGGTCCTTTTTGGGAATGGCAGAGTTCTACTCTAAGTTTGTGAGAAATTTTGCCAGTGTTGTAGAACCCATTAGAGTTTTGTTAAAGAAGGGGGCACGTTTTGTCTGGTCACCTGAATGTGAGGAAGCATTCAAATCAGTCAAGTCTGAGATTGGAAGAATGCCAACATTAGGACACTTTGATACCAAATTGAAAACTATCCTAACAACTGATGCCAGTCTCAAGGGACTTGGGGCTGTTCTCTCTCAAGTTGTCAATGGCGAGGAGAAAGTAGTGGCTTTTGCTTCCAGAGCTCTAAGAGAGGCTGAGGTGAACTATTCTTGTATCGAGAGGGAAGCTCTGAGTGTGTTTTGGGCGATACGGCATTTCAAGTTTTACCTTTGGGGTATTCCATTTATTGTAAAATCTGACCATCGCCCCCTTGTTCAAATTTTTTCGTGCTATCACAGTGACCATGTGACCCCTAGGCTTAAGAGGTGGCGTGAGGGTCTGCAGGAGTTTAATTTTCGTGTACAGTACATCTCAGGTCAGAGTAATAAATCTGCTGACTGTTTGTCACGGTTGCCTTTGGATGTTGAACACAAAGGAGAAGAGTTTGAATATGTGAATTGGTTGACTGAGCCCTCGTTGTCAAAGGATGAATGGTTGTCCTGTGCTAGCAGTGATAAGGTGTTTTCCTCCCTTAAGGTTGTGATTACTAAGGGGTGGCCAGGATACAGAGACCTTGATTCTGATCTGAAGTCCTTCTGGGCTGTGAGAAATGACCTCACCTTTTGCCAAGGAAATCTCATGAGAGGAGGCAGAGTGGTGCCGCCTAGTGAGCTTAGGAATAGAGTAGTCAATATAGCCCATGAGGGACATTTGGGAAGGAGTCTAACCAAGGCACGTGTCAGGGAGAGATACTGGTGGCCTGGGATGGATCGGATGATAGAGAGTGTGGTCAAAGACTGTCATTTGTGTGCCGTTAATGATAAGTCTCATGTGACTTGTCATGCCCCTCTTTCCCCAGTGGAAGTACCTGATGCTGTTTGGACCAAATTAGGATTGGATATAATTGGCCCCTTTGAGTTGATGCCCTCTCATGAGAGGTTTGTTGTTCTTTTAGTGGACTATACCTCAAAATGGGTGGTTTCCAAGTGCATGAATACTGTTAATTCAAGGTCAGTGATTGAGTTCTTGAAGGATGTGTTTGTTGCGGAAGGTATTCCCAAATAGTTGGTCACTGACAATGGGGTGCAGTTCATCTCCCATGAAATGTTTGATTTTCTTGGGAATCTTGGAATTATTCATCAGAAGACTGCCCTATATTCTCCACAGGCTAATGGCCTCACAGAAAGGATGAATAGGGTTGTCAAAAGTTGTGCTCAGCGGGCACAAGATTCTAGAGTCTCTTTCAGTGAAGTGTTGAGAGAAACTTGGTGGGCACACCGTACTGTTCCCAATGCTATTTCCCAAAAATCGCCTTTTGAAGCCCTGAGGGGGAGGGTGGCGAATTCTAAACTAAATCCTGTTTGGCTCCCTGCCTGGAAGGGCTGTGGTGTAACTGAAGAATTGAGAAGGACTAGGCTGGCTGATTACCAACAGAATTACAAACTGCGGTATGATGACAAGATGTCAGTCAGGGAGAGGAGGTGGAACTTGGGTGACCGTGTCTTGGTAAAAAAGGGGAAGCGTGGTCACAAGGGTTCATCTAATTTTCTCTGCCCTTTTGTCATCACCGCAATTAAGAAAAATGTTGTGACTTTGGACAATGGATGTACCTGGAGTATGTCCAGACTGGTTAAATTCTCTGAGATATCTCACCAAACTTCTGGTAACCATGGTTGTGTTTCTGAGAAAAAGGACACAAGCACTGGTAACCGTAGTAGTGTTTCTGTAGATAGGGACACAAGCACTGGTTATCCAGACAGACACAGGCATGTACCTGTGAAGTTCAAGGATTATGTTTTGTATTAAAGTAACTATTCATGCTATTTTCACTTTTCCTTGTGTTTAAAGCCATCTTTCATTTTTGCTTATTCTCTTAGTTTTTCTTATGCAACCTGTCATTACATTTTAACATTTCCCTATTATGTTGTTTTATATGATTTTGTAAGGGGGATGTGTTGTAATCTTCCTGCATGTGCTTAAAGTAGAATGTAGAATGTTATGAGCTCACAGAATGTGGTGATTAGTCTTGAGCTTGGAAGGCGTTGCTGTTGGACCTGATCTGTCGGTGGTTGCATCGAATAAAGCACAATTTGGATTTCACTCCGTGTGAACTGGCTTTTATTAGCCTCCATAACTTTTTTTCCACATAAAGTATCCACGCCAAATTTGTGCTCTTTTTTCCAACATCCTGGAAATTCTAAAGGCAATGAGGGTTTGTAGATTCCCCTGGAGGGGACTGAAAAAATAGGCAAAATATAGATACATTTAGTTGTTTTGGGGAAAAATAGGAAAGCAGTGCTACGCAAAAAAGTATCTGTTTTCCCTAAAAATGGCATCAGCTAAAGGTTTGCTGTGCTAAAGTCATCAGCTTCCCAACTTTCAGGAACTTGCAGAGCTGATTAAAAAAACTATCTTTTGACCACAGTTTTGACATTTTTCAAAGAGGTAGACAATTTTTCCTAATATTTGTGCTTTTTACCTGTTTTCAGTTTCCGGTGGAAACTGCTCTGAAAACCATTGGTGATCCTGGAACACTATAGATTTCTGTGAAGTAGAAAACATTTTGAATTCATCAAGGGGTCATTTGTGTAGATTCCTCAAGGTTTAACCATTGAAATGAAGAAATATTAAAAATGAGTAGAAAAATAATGTGCTTTTTGGGTCAAAATGTCATTGGTGACTTATTTTCACGGATCACTGACAAAATATCGATCTCACAAATATCGAGTAGACAAAATATCGACTGTCAAAATATCGACTGTCAAAATATCGACTCCCTATCTCCAAACAGGTAAGTACAAAAATATCGAATCCAAAATATCGTCGTTAAAAATATAGTTAGTCAAAATATCGAATTTTATAAATCTGTTAAAAGTAATGTAAAATTAATGAAATAATAAATAAAATAAAGTAAAACATACTTAAAATTAGTTAAATTACTTTAAAATTAATAAATAATTATTTTAAGTAAAAAAAAATATACATACATTTTTATTTTTTAATACATACATATATTAACGTAATAATAATCACTACTTTTAGCGTAGGATAGGGGGAGGGTAAAATTTACTATTCCCACTCCAAAGAGTGCGACGGTAGGGAAAGCGTTGGATAGCGTAGAGGTAAAAATTACTATTCCCACTCCAGAGAGTGCAACAGTAGGGAATGCGTTGGATAGCGGGAGGGTAAAAATTACTATTCCCACTCCAGTGAGTGCAACAGTAGGGAAAGCGTTGGATAGCATAGGGGTAAAAATTACTATTCCCACTCCAGTGAGTGCAACAGTAGGGAAACCGTTGGATAGCGTAGGGGTAAAATTTACTATTCCCACTCCAGTGAGTGCAACATTAGGGAAAGCGTTGGATAGCGTAGGGGTAAAAATTACTATTCCCACTCCAGAGAGTGCAACAGTAGGGAAAGCGTTGGATAGCGTAGGGGTAAAAATTACTATTCCCACTCCAGAGAGTGCAACAGTAGGGAAAGTGTTGGATAGCTGGAGGGTAAAAATTACTATTCCCACTCCAGTGAGTGCAACAGTAGGGAAAGCGTTGGATAGCGTAGGAGTAAAAATTACTATTCCCACTCCAGAGAGTGCAACAGTAGGGAAATGGTTGGATAGTGGGAGGGTTAAAATTACTATTCCCACTCCAGTGAATGCAACAGTAGGGAAAGTGTTGGATAGCGTAGGGGTAAAAATGACTATTCCCACTCCAGACAGTGCAACAGTAGGGAAATGGTTGGATAGAGGGAGTGTTAAAATTACTATTCCCACTCCAGTGAGTGCAACAGTAGGGAAAGTAATATTTTAATATTTTACTAAAAATAATTAATTATCAATACTAATAAATATATTAATAACACTAATTACCAATTACAAAATGTTTAATAATTAATTTATTATAAATACAATACATATTATTTATTAAAAATTAATTACCTATTAATAAATCATTAACAACCAATTAATAATCATTACCAGATTTGTATAAATATTTAAATAAATACCAATTAATATTTAATTACCAGTAAATTAAGTATGAATACAAAAAGTATTTTCTATAATTAACTAATTACAATTAAATTACTTACTCCCACATTCCCGTATAAACCCACATCCCGCTACAAATATTTAATTAATAAAAATAACATAATTACCAATAAATCAATTTAAAAATAATAATTACCAATTAATAAAATGTATTTACCAATTAATAATTAATTAACAATAAATTAATTATCAATACCAATTAATATTAAATAATATGTACTTAGGGGTCGATTCCGATTCGGGCCGGAAAAAGCACCGACCGACTCGGAGCCGGAAAAATTACCGACCGACACGTACCAGTGGCGCCCGACACGCCAAGTACGATGCAAGCCGCGATAAATCCGACCGACACGTCAGGAAACCAAGCCGACCGACCGAGCCGCTCGGAAAATAGCAATCCGGCCGGAAAAACACGCGAATCCAACCGACCGACACGCACCCGGAACAAATCCGACCGATTCGTACCCGCCAACTCCAACCCGCAAAGTACGATGCAAGGCGCGAAAAACCCGACCGAGTCGGACGGAGGACAAGCCGTACGACCGACACGCATACAAAACCGAGCCGAAGCAACACAATACACCGCGACCGACGCGTACGCAGCATACAAAACTGCACAAACACAGCGTGAACGAAACGGAGAACACCGTACGAGACCAATGCAGGGTCCGACTCGGTCACAAGAACGTTTCCAACATACACAAACAGCACAAAGGAAAAATCACCCAAAAAAGGCCAAACAAGCAATTAGCAAGCCAATAAATACTGGGGGGTGGGGACAGAGAACAAAGACACACCCACAACTCCACCTATATAAAGGACACAAATCACTACCATGAGCCTTTGCAAATGCCATTCCACTGCCAGCACCCAAGAGAAAGCAACCACACACCCACAGCTCACCCCTCACACAAGCCACACACCATCAGCACACCAACAAATACCTACCTCACATACACCCAGCAAAACACACACTCACACACCCTCACCTGCACACCAACACACACATCACTCACCATCACCACCCATCACCATGCCCCCCAAGAAGAATCCCAAGTTCCTAGATTGTGAATTGGAAGTCCTGGTAGACGAGATCCTCAGGGTGGAGCCACAGCTGTTTGGCACTCTGGTCCAACAGACCCCCATGTCGCAGAAAACCAAGATGTGGGAGAGAATCATCAACAGGGTGAACGCCCAATCACCATGTCGGCGCACAAAGACGGACATCCAGAACAGGTGGTATGACGTGCGCAGGAGGGTACGGGACCTGCTGAAGATAGACTACATCAACAGCCAACATACCGGCAGTGGCCCTCCTGCCAAGCCAATATACCTCAGGCCCTGGGAGGAGAAGGTGCGGGCCATCCTTCCGCCAGTGAGCGTATATGGACTAGAGAACATCCCAGAGCCTGGTGAGTACACAACAAATGTACACAATAAACTGCCACAAAACACACACATCACTGTCAAGGGGAGAGTCAAACCATGCACACATAGCAATTACACAGCAACTAGAACAGAATCATCCCAAAATGTGTATGTCAGTCAGATAAACACAACACATGCCATCAAAAAAGTCACATCCAACTGTGCCAACACATGTACAAACACAACCACAACTACAGCTAGGCAGTGGCACAAATAGAACTAACACACACATCCACACATGTAGCCACCACAACAACACCAACACACAGTGAAGACCACTCAAAGGAAGGAATTCTGTGTATGCTGGCCAAGTCAGTGTAGCCAATAGCATCATGGGAGTCGCAGTCACACATATTGCCCCCCCCCCCCAACTGTCCCATCAACACTAAGCCCGGGCGTAGTTTTCGTAGTAGCACTTCACGTAGCTACGTGAAGTACAGCTTCAACTACACGTAGCTATGCAAATTGCGTAGTGCGTAGCTGTGTGCTTGACTGCACTGTACAATAATTACCAAAAGCAAACTTGTACAGTGCAAGTTAAGATAAAATAAATATCTCTGTCTTTATATGCTAAAAATGCATATAGTCATTTCACTAAAGTGAAAACAAAAGTTAACAAGCAGTGAGAGAGGTGATGATTTTGGTATCCTCACTAACTTAGGAGAGAACCAACAACCAAGCAGATGTCTTGAAAACAAAAAGCACATCTTATTGAACGATTCCTCCTAGGACCACCCCAAGCACAGTTATGGGCAAAAATACAATCCCAACCAAAGGCCCTGCAAAGCATTATGGGACGAGATTAGCAGTGGGCAGTGAATATTATAGTGTCCAATATCAAAATAATTCTACAAAGAGCTGCAGTTCAACTAGTCGTCACTGGGTGTCGTCCCTCAAGAGTGAAATGCAAAAGTATTGAAAACCTTTCATGAAGCTTTTGCATTTGACTCGTGAGGGACGACACCCAGTGACGACTAGTTGAACTGCAACTCTTTGTAGAATTATTTTGATATTGGACACTATAATATTCACTGCCCACTGCTAATCTCGTCCCATAATGCTTTGCAGGGCCTTTGGTTGGGATTGTATTTTTGCCCATAACTGTGCTTGGGGTGGTCCTAGGAGGAAGGGACCACCATTGAATCGTTCACATGATATGCTTTTTGTGTTCAAGGCATCTGCTTGGTCCTCCCCCTAGGTTAGGGGGACTCCAAAATCATCACCTCTCTCATTGCTTGATGTGTCAAAATTCATTTTTGTGAATTGGTTATATGCTTTTTAGCATAAAAAATTGCTTTATCAAAGCATTTGAAGGAGTTTGTTATTATTATTAAGCCTGGGCATAGTGCTAGCTGTGTGCTTGACTCACTGCACTGTACAATAATTACCAAAAGCAAACTTGTACAGTGCAAGTTAAGATAAAATAAATATCTCTGTCTTTATATGCTAAAATTGCATATAGTCATTTCACTAAAGTGAAAACAAAAGCAGTGAGAGAGGTGATGATTTTGGTATCCTCGCTAACTTAGGGAGAGAACCAAGCAGATGTCTTCAAAACAAAAAGCACATCTTATTGAATGATTAGGTGGTGGTCCCATCCTCTTAGGACCACCCCAAGCACAGTTATGGGCAAAAATACATTCCCAACCAAAGGCCCTGCAAAGCATTATGGGACGAGATTAGCAGTGGGCAGTGAATATTATAGTGTCCAATATCAAAATAATTCTACAAAGAGCTGCAGTTCAACTAGTCGTCACTGGGTGTCGTCCCTCACGAGTCAAATGCAAAAGCTTCATGAAAGGTTTTCAATACTTTTGCATTTCACTCTTGAGGGACGACACCCAGTGACGACTAGTTGAACTGCAGCTCTTTGTAGAATTATTTTGATATTGGACACTATAATATTCACTGCCCACTGCTAATCTCGTCCCATAATGCTTTGCAGGGCCTTTGGTTGGGATTGTATTTTTGCCCATAACTGTGCTTGGGGTGGTCCTAGGAGGAAGGGACCACCATTGAATCGTTCACATGATATGCTTTTTGTGTTCAAGGCATCTGCTTGGTCCTCCCCTAGGTTAGGGGGACTCCAAAATCATCACCTCTCTCATTGCTTGATATTTTATTGTCAACATTCATTTTTGTGAATTGGTTATATGCTTTTTAGCATAAAAAATTGCTTTATCAAAGCATTTGAAGGAGTTTATTATACTCCTGCTACGCTACGTTTATTAGTACAGTTATTCACTCTGCTACGTGCAATTTGCGTAGTGCGTAGTAGCACAAACTTTGCATGCTTCGTGAGCGTAGCAAAGTATTATGCCCAGGGTTAATCAACACCACCCTGAACCATGCTCACATCACAGGGAGTGGAGAAGGACTCACAAGATGGCTGACACTGGCTACTGCTGTGGGGAGCACAAGGCCCTGCTGGCAACTGTGCACCAACAAACAGCAGGACACCACTGACTGACATCCTGAGAGACAACTTACACTCCCTGCAATGCAAGCACGTTCCATGGTGGGATATCTGGCTGGCTGGGTGGGAAGGGGGACTTGCAGCACTGACCATAGTCACCAGCACCTCCCCTCACACCCCCCCCCAACACAAACTCCACAGTACCCACCTGGTAGAATGCAATGCCCTCCATCCTAACACAAGATCCCACAAAGCACCACCACCCTGGGTTATGTTGTGTGAAGCACAGGGACACTCTTGGGACTCTTAGCCAAACAACTGCCAGGACAACACTCCCAGCCATCCTGTCAGCACAGCCAGCCCACCCCACAGGGAAGCAGAGTCAAAAGGAAGGAAGCATGGGCATGCTGGGAAGGGGGGTGGAGGCAATAGCATGATGGGAGTCGTAGTCACAGAGATTGCTCAGCCTCACAACTGTCCCATCAACACCACCCTGAACCATGCTCACATCACAGGGAGTGGAGAAGGACTCACAAGATGGCTGACACTGGCTACTGCTGTGGGGAGCACAAGGCCCTGCTGGCAACTGTGCACCAACAAACAGCAGGACACCACTGACTGACATCCTGAGAGACAACTTACACTCCCTGCAATGCAAGCACGTTCCATGGTGGGATATCTGGCTGGCTGGGTGGGAAGGGGGACTTGCAGCACTGACCATAGTCACCAGCACCTCCCCTCACACCCCCCCAACACAAACTCCACAGTACCCACCTGGTAGAATGCAATGCCCTCCATCCTAACACAAGATCCCACAAAGCACCACCACCCTGGGTTATGTTGTGTGAAGCACAGGGACACACTTGGGACTCTTAGCCAAACAACTGCCAGGACAACACTCCCAGCCATCCTGTCAGCACAGCCAGCCCACCCCACAGGGAAGCAGAGTCAAAAGGAAGGAAGCATGGGCATGCTGGGAAGGGGGTGGAGGCAATAGCATGATGGGAGTCGTAGTCACAGACATTGCTCAGCCTCACAACTGGCCCATCAACACCACCCTGAACCATGCTCACATCACAGGGAGTGGAGAAGGACTCACAAGATGGCTGACACTGGCTACTGCTGTGGGGAGCACAAGGCCCTGCTGGCAACTGTGCACCAACAAACAGCAGGACACCACTGACTGACATCCTGAGAGACAACTTACACTCCCTGCAATGCAAGCACGTTCCATGGTGGGATATCTGGCTGGCTGGGTGGGAAGGGGGACTTGCAGCACTGACCATAGTCACCAGCACCTCCCCTCACACCCCCCCAACACAAACTCCACAGTACCCACCTGGTAGAATGCAATGCCGTCCATCCTAACACAAGATCCCACAAAGCACCACCACCCTGGGTTATGTTGTGTGAAGCACAGGGACACTCTTGGGACTCTTAGCCAAACAACTGCCAGGACAACACTCCCAGCCATCCTGTCAGCACAGCCAGCCCACCCCACAGGGAAGCAGAGTCAAAAGGAAGGAAGCATGGGCATGCTGGGAAGGGGGTGGAGGCAATAGCATGATGGGAGTCGTAGTCACAGACATTGCTCAGCCTCACAACTGGCCCATCAACACCACCCTGAACCATGCTCACATCACAGGGAGTGGAGAAGGACTCACAAGATGGCTGACACTGGCTACTGCTGTGGGGAGCACAAGGCCCTGCTGCCAACTGTGCACCAACAAACAGCAGGACACCACTGACTGACATCCTGAGAGACAACTTACACTCCCTGCAATGCAAGCACGTTCCATGGTGGGATAACTGACTGGGTGGGTGGGTGTGTGGGAAGGAGGTCTGGCTGTCAACCAAACACAATCAATGCAGACCATGTTCACACCCCAGAGAATACATAGAAATGCCCAAATAATGCAGGACAATGTGCCACACCAATATCAACCCCTGACTGTGACGACTTAGGACAATACAATGTACAGGCCCGCACCCCGAGGCACAGTCACAACTGTCAGGTGTGTCAACCACTGATGCCTGCAGAAACATGACATACATTGTTTGTGTCTCCCAAAAACAGGTGATGATAGGGACACAGCAGCAGACGCTGAGGAGTCCCAGTCCCAGGCTCAAGAGGATGCCGAGCTCACTGGCGTCGTACAGCCTCTGTCCTCCTCGGACGATGAAGAACAACCTGGCACATCCGGTGCAAGTCAACATGCTGCACCAGCAGGACCACCAGCTGCAGCACCAGCAGGTCCACCAGCTGCACCCCCTGCACCCACCCCTCCAACGACTGTCACCACGAATACCATCCCTGCCGACATGGACAGAATAAGGAACAACACCAGCGCAGTGACCCTGGACCAACCTGGGGCCATGGACACCACCACCACCACCACCCCCAAGGTGGACCAGGGTTATCTGTGCGTGCAACTGCACACACTGCACATGTCAGCAGGGGTGGTGGGATGGTTGGGAGACAGAGGTCGCTGCTTGCAGACGTTGCTGGTGTGCATGAAGACCCACAACTGGTACGCATAGCTGATGCGTACCAGTCCAGCACCGGAGAGCTCAGCCAGGTAGTGGGGCTCCTCAGAGACATCAAACAGCAGCAGGCTGCCCATCATGCCCGCTTGGACTCCCACATGTCCCGCGTGGAGTCCAAGTGGGATGTACTACATGAGATGACGGCGGTGCACAGGGACATTTTACAATGCCTCCGCCAGATGAACAGCAACCAGTCCACACCTCCCTGTGTGCCAACAACATCTGGTACCGAACAAACTGCAACTGCCACAGGGAGGGAGGAGGACTCTGGCGGAGAGTCCCCTGCACCGCAGCAGCCTGCACTTGAGGGCCCCCCCCAAGAAGAGGGGTCGTCCGAGGAGGGGAAAGTGAGAGGCTGATGGCCAAGCGCAACTCCCAGGAAGCCTGAACCTGTTCTGGATTTTCGCCTTTGTGCACAGACTGTTCACCCTGTTGATGGCAACACTACTCCCACACATTGCATGGGGAGTACAAGTTGGAACAATGTGTCAGACAACTGTGGCCCCGATACTGGGGATCCTGTCTACCTGGACTTTCTATTCATCTAGGAACTTGGGATTGCAAGATTCATGTACAGCACAATCCATCCTATGCACTATTATCACAGATGTATCACAATAAACACACTAATACACCATACTTGCCTCTGTCGTGATTCCAACGTGGGTGCTGTTATGGGGATGATGAACTGCAAAATTACACTGTGTAAGCGAACTGCAACATCAAGGACAACACAGGCATGTGAGTACAGGCAACGTGACACATATGAGGGAGACACACCACCAGGGCTACACAACACATACACACCTAGGCCATCTGACTCATTGCCTACACTGATGTTGCCAGGGAAGACGGTGCAATGCACAGACACCACACCCATTCCCAGTTGTAGTCAAGTAGCCCACAGGTGCAGTAAGCAAATGGCAGTCAAATGTGTGACCACAGACAACGCACATCACTAAGTGAAGCACAGGTTTATTACACAGTAGCAACATGCCGTAACCACTACAGATGCAAGGTAACCCCACCTGGTAGCGGGCACACAGTCAACAACTGTAGACAGAAGGAAGTCCATGGGTGTGGCGCACATCACCTGTAGGGACACAACAGCTACCAGCCTGGATGTGCAATCACGTCGTCGGTGGACACAGTTGACCAAACGAATCTGAAAGTACCCTGTGAAGGACAGAAATGACACACAGTCAAAAGCAATGCAGTACAGGACAGAACAGCAAAACTCATGCACAATACATGTTACAAGATACCCACCCTGAACCAAGTTAGCATGTCAACACTGTTGGGGAGTACAGCCCACCTGTCACCACACATCGCAACACACATCCTGTCAAGTAGCCCATGGACACACTCCAACAGCACCAGAGCACCACCCACACATCATGCCAACTCACATCATTCACATGACACCTCAGGATACTCACATTCAGCTAAAGAAGTTGGTGATGAGCTGTGTGCGGACATCACCATCACCATCATCATCATCGTCACTGGCATCGTGGTCCAGGCCAGGATCCTCCACAGGTGGCGGATGTTGGTCATCGTCATCCTGGATGAGAGGCAACTCCTTCCGCACTGCCAGGTTGTGGAGCATGCAGCAGACGATGATAATCTTGCACACTTTCGCAGGGGCATATGGGAGGGACCCTCCGGTCTTGTCCAGGCAGCGGAAGCGGCTCTTCAGGAGACCAAAGGTCCGCTCAATCACTCTCCTGGTCCGACCATGTGCCTCATTGTAGCGCATCTGGGCAGGTGTCACAGGGTTCCTGAGGGGTGTCAGCAACCACGGCATGTTGGGGTATCCCGAGTCACCTACGGACAGACAAGTGCACATCAGCTGACTTGGAAAAGTGGGCGGAATACTACAGATCAGATCACACACAATGGCACAAAGTCAGTACACACCGACAAGCCAGGCACGCTGGTTCTGCATCTGTGCCATCAACCTGGGGATGCGACTACTCCTCATCACAAAGGCATCGTGTGCTGAACCAGGGAAACGGGCACACACGTGTGTGATGGTCATGTCTGCAAGACACACCACCAGTGCATTGACCGAGTGGTAGTGCTTGCGGTTCCTGTAGGCCTGCTCCTGGGCCTGTGGTGGTACCAAAGCCACATGTGTCCCATCAATGGAGCCAATGACATGCGGCATCCTCCCCAGGGCATAAAAGTCACTCTTCACGTCAGTGAGTCGTCGCAGTCTAGGGAAATAGATGTACCGGTTCAGGAAGAGCAACATTGCCGCCAAGAAATCGCGGAGCACACGGCTGAACATGGTCTGTGACATCCCACCAGCAGACGCCACAGTATGTTGGAAGGTACCGGTGGCAAAGAAGTGTAGGGCTGCCATCACCTTCACCTTGGGGGTCAGCGCTGTAGGATACGGCCGGCCAGGCTGCAAATGTGGGGACAACTGCACTGCAAAATCCTCAATCAGCTGCCTGGTGAAGCGGTACCGTCGGATGCTGTCCCGTTCCACCATCGTTGCCAGGCTCTGGGAATGGCCGATGGACAGCAGGAGCCCTGCAGTGCAGAGGAGAAGTAAGCAAGATCGTCAGTCACCCCACATATGCGGCATTGAACACACTCAAGATCCCAACATACATCATCATGAGGCACAACTACATGAAGTGTGCAGTACCGAACGACATGTATGGTACATACATGGCCAACATCTGTCAACACGGTCCTACAGGTGGCATCAATTTGTCCCAGGTTGGCCCATTGGATATCATGATGCTGTGTCACAGTCACCCCCCAGTGACATGTGAGGACAGAGGTGCCCCAGGCACCACAGCTCAACGACAGGCACATTCCCAGGGACCCTGTAATGCCACATGGACACTGGCATCACCTGGAGTATCATGTGTACACCACAACAAAACAAACATGACCCCCACAGGTAGTGGCCACACTTGCCATGGCAGGAGAGCCATGGACGTCTGTGACACACACGCACAACATCAGAGTCCATGCACACACAACATGGATGTGGAGACTGTCTCCCATTGTGCACATGAAATCAGAGACATTGTAAACACTACATGCACAAAGACTGTGGAGGGCCATCACTATTGTGCCACTGGGACACCCTGGCTCAAACATACCGTCCCACATGGGACTCACGGGGTATGTGACATGACATACACAAACACCACTGTGAAATGTGACCATGACACATGCACAGATATGAACAGTTGCACATCACAGTGGTCACGTACACGTAACACCCAGGATCCTGTCCCCATTAACACGTGCACAGCCTGGGGGTGGCTGCCCACAGGTGACACCCACAGGACAACATGTACACCAAGATACACACAATAGGAAATGCAGCCTTACATGCCTTATGATAAGGTTTGGACAGGCTGTCGTGATGTAGGTGTGCCCCTCACTCCCTGGGAGCTATCTGTGGCTGGCACATGTCCATCTGAGACAGGCATGCTGACCTATGCCAGTCACATATACAGTGATGCGTTGAACAGCAATGGACCGATCGGTGCCTCCGGCCGGCCCATTGCATTCAATGTGTGCGGGTACGCGTTGTACCCCTGTGCGCGTTGAACTGCAATGGACCGATCGGTGCCTCCGGCCGGCCCATTGCATTCAATGTGTGCGGGCACGCGTTGTACCCCTGTGCGCGTTGAACAGCAATGGACCGATCGGTGCCTCCGGCCGGCCCATTGCATTCAATGTGTGCGGGTACGCGTTGTACCCCTGTGCGCGTTGAACAGCAATGGACCGATCGGTGCCTCCGGCCGCCCATTGCTTTCAATGTGTGCGGGTACGCGTTGTACCCCTGTGCGCGTTGAACAGCAATGGACCGATCGGTGCCTCCGGCCGGCCCATTGCTTTCAATGTGTGCGGGTACGCGTTGTACCCCTGTGCGCGTTGAACAGCAATGGACCGATCGGTGCCTCCGGCCGGCCCATTGCTTTCAATGTGTGCGGGTACGCGTTGTACCCCTGTGCGCGTTGAACAGCAATGGACCGATCGGTGCCTCCGGCCGGTCCATTGCTTTCAATGTGCGGGTACGCGTTGTACCCCTGTGCGCGTTGAACAGCAATGGACCGATCGGTGCCTCCGGCCGGCCCATTGCTTTCAATGTGTGCGGGTACGCGTTGTACCCCTGTGCGCGTTGAACAGCAATGGACCGATCGGTGCCTCCGGCCGGCCCATTGCATTCAATGTGTCGGGTACGCGTTGTACCCCTGTGCGCGTTGAACTGCAATGGACCGATCGGTGCCTCCGGCCGGCCCATTGCATTCAATGTGTGCGGGTACGCGTTGTACCCCTGTGCGCGTTGAACAGCAATGGACCGATCGGTGCCTCCGGCCGGCCCATTGCATTCAATGTGTGCGGGTACGCGTTGTACCCCTGTGCGCGTTGAACAGCAATGGACCGATCGGTGCCTCCGGCCGGCCCATTGCATTCAATGTGTGCGGGTACGCGTTGTACCCTGTGCGCGTTGTACCTCAATGGACCGATCGGTGCGCACCCATTGACAATGGGCTTGCCTGGCAACGGACGCGTTTTCGAATTTCGAACGAGTCGGTTGCTGGAAAATCAGTTGGTCACCCACAACAATGTTGCAAATTCATGTATGTCATGAAGTTGAAGTTTTGAAGGATGCTGTGGGCGTGTTTTGGTGCTGCTATTCCATGGATTGGCCAGATTCAGAAGATGCAAACGACTTGGACCTATCACTTTGGACACAAGGGACAGTATCTGCCTCTCCAGCACATATATATTGCTGCCTGTTCCCCTGAGAGCCCACTTGCCTGCACTACATGCTCCAGGACGACATCTGCCACTGCACTGCTGCTGTCTCTGCCCCTCTGGACCCTGCAATGGCACGTACTGTGGAGAGAGCCCCAGCCTTCAGCCTTGAGGAGAACCAGGCCCTGCTGGACAGCCTACTTCCACAGTACAGCAAGCTGTATGGGACACCAGGGGAGCAGGTGAGTGTTCTGTGCACTGCCTTTCTGAATGTGCATTTTGTCTGACTAGCAAGGCTGAGAGTCAGCACACCACTGGCTAGCAGGCTCACTGAGTAGTTGTCACCCCCCATAGTGTGTAGTGACTTGCACTGGACAGGTATGGTGCAGTGACAGTGCTTCTGAACAGGGTTTTACTCCCATGCAATGATACCATGTAGTGACTTCTGGAAAACTGTCCATGGGCAGCCGTGCACTGCCTGTGTACACCATGTGCCCCTGTGATTGCGACATGTATATGCAACTGTGTCATGCACGGATATGTTGCATGTGTAGTAATGGCCTTATCACTTTGTCATCCTGACAGGCTTCTGCCCATCGGAAGCATGAGATATGGAAGGACATCGTCCGGGCTGTCCGGTCCGTGGGGGTCTACAAGCGCCGGATCCGCAACTGCCAAAAGAGGTGGCAGGACCTTCGGGGCTGGACCCGGAGGATTGCACGGGTCCAGCTGAAGCTGTCGCCTCCTCGCAGGAGGGGCGGAACACGGACCCTGACCCCCACATGCTCAGGATCCTGGCGGTGGTCTTTCCAGACCTGGATGGGCAGCTGAAGGCCAGAGAGCAGCAAGGAGGGGGTGAGTCAAAGACTGCACTGTGTACTCTGTCTAACATGCTATGTGCCCTCCTCGGGCCTGGTTAAACTGCCACAGTACAGCAGTCATGTTGTCCAGGAGCCATGTCCCTCTATTGTGCACTGCCCACTCCTCATCTGATACCCAGGTGTGGCCCTTACATGCAGGGAATTCTGTCACTTAGGACTGTGTCCTTGCAGTTTACTTGACTCAAGGTGGGAGACAGCATCTGTTTCCCTGACTCTGTGGTGGGCATCATGGGTGGGTCCATTGCTTACACAATGCCTGTATTCTGACATGTATTCAGCGTGTTACTTTGATCTGTGGTCCAATTGCTGAGCTGATCCACCACATGTGGCTGGGGTACCTGGCACACACCCATGCTGCGGGTGGGAACAATGTTTGGGCCCCAGGAGTATGTATATGACGTGTGTCACACATACTTAGCCAGCTGCCTACAGTCCAGGGCTCATCCCTCATTCATGTGGGGCTGGACAGTCATGCCTACTCCAGGCCATACAATACACTCTGTACTCCCACTCCCGTGTATCAGCGGACACATTGTGCACAGTGATTTGACCCCTCAGGTGTCTGCCTCTGTGTCAGTGTGCTGTGGATTAGTCGCCAGGACTGCTGTGGAGTTTCTTGGTAGGGGCTCAGCATGCCACTGGAGATGTGACCATAGGAGACGATACTTGTGTGACACATAGGTGTCTGATCAGCTGCCCATGCAGACTGGGGCATGTAAATGTGAAGTTCAGGCAGCTGTTCCCCATGCACAGCAGAGTGTGAGGGGCTCAGGTTCAGAGGGTAGTGTCACAGGTCTCCCATATGTCCAATAGGTATGACCTGGACAGATGAGGGTTAAGAGGATGTGCTGTGGGGGATGTACATGTGCACTTGTGCAGCTCCAGGACTTGCATTCCCCATGACCTACTATTGTGACACAGTGCAGAGTGTTGTTGTCTGGCTGCAAAGTCATACATCACTGAGCCAGTGATGTATGACTTTGCAGTCATGCCTCCGCCATGGCATGTGTCTACTGATTGGTGAGCCTGCAGGGGAGTGACATGTGCTACATGCACACCATAGTGGCGCTGGCTATCAGGACATGGGTGCATCATGGTGTCTGTCGCTGGTATGCATCACATGCATTTCCTATTTGACTCTGGCCATCCCTTACATCCGGAAACCTGTACTGACTCAGTGGCAAGAGCTGTGATGTGTCCACACCGTGTCCTCTGCACTGTCCAACTACTGTGTACTTGGTGCATGTGTCAACACTGGGGTGTTGCAATCCAACAGACACCAGACAGATGGGTGCAAGGCCATGTGGGATGTGAGTGCCATGCTTGGCATCAGACTGACAATTGACTTCTCCTGTTCAATTAGTGCACTTTTAGCAATGTACAACTAATGATGCCAGGGCTTGCTCTGTGATGTGCTGTGCTCACAGTGGTGTGTGCGTTATGTGCAGGTGACTGATGTCTGTCTGTTTCCCCATTGTTTGCAGATACATCCACGGCCACGGAAGGGGACAGCTCCACGGACCAGGAGGAGCCGGAGAGCCAGACTGGGTCAGCAGCCGAGGAGTGGTCGGAGGGACCCAGTGGCACGGAGGGCGAGGGGAGCCACACCGAGGAGTCCTCAGCAGCATCCACCTCAGCTGAGGACCAGAGCAACTCGGAGGATGACTCCCTTGTGGAGGCGGGTGTCAGCAGCCACCACACCCCAGCTAGTGTTGCTGTCCCCGCCACCACCAGCACCACCACCGCCCTCCCATCGGCTCCCATTCCCCAGGTCCGTGGAGGCTCCCATGTCCGGGAGCGTGTCTCCTTTGGGCCAGGCACCGCACCCCTGCCCCTGTGTCCCCTGCTGCCCTGAGTGAGGAGTCTGTGTACCTCCTTCGCCAGCTCCATGTAGGGCAGACAGCCATGCTGAGTGTCCTCCATGCGCACACCGCGCTGTTGACTCAGCTGGTGTCGTTCATGGAGGGCATCTCATCGGGCATGTCTGACCTACAGAGGGGCAATTGGTCCATAGACTCCTCCCTGACGGCAGCAGTGTCCCTCCTCAAACGGTCCCTCACCCCTCCTGCCTCTGCTCCATCCACACTCCCCAGCACCTTACCCATCCCAGGCACACACACACTGGCACAGGCACACACCAGCACACACACATCCAGCACACTGACACACACGCCAATGACAAAACGCACACGCACGCACATTCAGGGGACTGAAGCCAGACTCACAGGGGATGGGGCCCTGGAACACACACACGCATCCACATGCACTGCGCAGTCCTCAGTTCCCTCTCCCTCCAAAGCACCCTCCCTTGCCTCACCTGCAACCCCAAAGTCACAGCAGCTCTTCCTCTGTGACCTCGGCCTCTTCCCCACCGATGAAGCTGCCCCAGCATCCCGGGGGAAGAGGAAGCCCACCCACACGGAGCAGAGTGCCCTCGCCCCCGGACACCCTCCCCCAGGCGCAGACGGACTGAGGCCCCCACCCGCAAGTCCTCCCGGAGTGCTAAGAGCAAGACCCCGCCACCGCCCTGCAGCTCAGGCACAAGGTCTCCGTCCTCCATCCCTCAGGCCCCCACTGCACAGGTGCCCCCACCACACCCTGCCCCAGGTTCCCCCACCCACAGATATACCATCCCCAAGATGCTCCGGCCTTCTCCCCTGCCACTTGCTCTCCCAGCACCACACCCCCGCTGCGCTTGTCTGTGCCACTGATGTGGTGAGGGTGTCCTCCCCCTCTGTCCAACCCACCTTGCCTGTTCCCCATTCTCCTCCCCTGGAGGTAGGCACTGCAGTGGAGTCCACTACCGCCCTGTCTGACTTGGGCACTGCAGTGGCGGACCTGTCCACCCCATCTGCAGGGTCCACTGCAGTTGTGCCGGCACCCACGACATCTGTGTCATGCCCCCAGTTGTGCCGGCACACACCATGTCAGACACCTCCACTGCAGTTGTCAGTGGCTCTCCAGCACCCACCACCCCTTCCCTGACTCCCCCTGGTGAGCCCTGATCCTGTCCCTGCGGTGCCTGGCCTGCCCCCCGGTTGCCCCTCCTAGTGGATTGTCCCTGGTATTGTGCAGGCATGCGTAGGGTGACATCTGCCAGTGTCACCCTGTTTGAACTTTGACAATGGACTGGCCATTGGCCTTTGCTCTAATTTCTTCTGGACGTCGTTATCAAACAACACATATGCTGAATAAAGCAACTTTCTTTTCTCTAGTGCTCATGCTTCAGATGTACATGTTGTTGGTGCAGCTAACCATGCCCTTGCTGCAGTGATGGTGATATCTGGTCTCATGATTATGAAGTGTTACTGTGCAGGAACCCATGTGGTCCAGGGGGAATGTGTCCTATCATGTGGTGTATCCATGTCATCAATAGCAGCATCTGAGGGTGTCATGTGTTCAGTATTTGGCAATGGGTTTCCTACTTACATTGGCAATTTCATATCTGTGGCTTCCACCCCTGCACATCTGTTGTGCCTGCCATCGTTGCATTTGTCTACTTCCCTGACCGTGTTGCCATCTCCAGTGGACATGCAGGTTTGGGCATCAATGGGGAGGGACTCATCCGTGTAGTCAGTGCAACATTGCTATACAAGTGTGTTGGATCTGTGCTGATGATTCCGTTGGCACATCCATGACCAGGCTGATGTGATGGGAGCCCTCATTTGGTGCTAATTGTTGATTGTGTGACCAAGTGCTCAGCTGACATGATGGGGCCCTACTGAGGCAACATATGGCACAGCTTTCCTCACACAGGAGTGGAGTCCCCTCATGGCAGTGTGTACACGTGTGACATTGCCTGCGCCCAAGGTGTGTGTTGTATGTGCATGTCTGTGTGTTCACTTCCATTCATCTGCGCATGCTGTGATCCCTAGTGTTGTACCTGTTTGTGATGCTTGCTGACTTGAGCTATGTTCCCCCAAAGTCTTCTCCCTGTGTTCTCTGTGATGTGGGTGCATGGCACATTACTGGTCATCAGGGTGTCACCCATAGGTGTGTTTGCTGTCAGGGCAGAGTTTGTGTGCAGACGCAGATGGGTCACAGTCAGGTTTCCCTTTGGCACTTGTTGTTTGCCCCTGTCATGTGATTTCCAGTTTGTGTTATCTTTCAGTGATTGTGACACGTTGTGTGTGTGACTGCTGGCACTCCTTAGGGTCCGGGCTGCAATGTTGGTTGTTGTCTATGTGTGTTCTTTGTGGGTGACCTTGGCTTCTTCATTGGTGTGTGACTGTGGCTGGGATCCCATTGGTCGGTGTGGTATTGCCGTCATGTCCATGTACAGCGTAGTGTGCAGTGTGTCAGACATTCAGGAGTCTTGTTGAGTGTCCATGTGTGATGTGTTTCTACACCTTGGTTCCCACCCACCACCCTGGAATAGTCATGGGTGCATGTGCAATGTCACCAGTGCATGTGTACTTCACTGCTGCACATTGTTGGAGGTCGAGGGGTGTGGTCTTGAGTGTGTGCAGATGAGAGTTGTTGCCCGGCTAGGCCCCTGCCTCCATGTTGGCCTTGGCTTACTGGCCATGCTGATTGATTTGTGCTTGTGTAGGTGTGATGGTAGTTTGTTGCTCAGGACACCTGACTGTGGTTCACAGTGTGAACGACATTTAGCTTTGTCATCACAGTGGTACTTTTATTCAGCCCAGGGTCACCACATTGTGGGGGCCCTGGGGGTGGTGCTGTGGTGTGTCTGTGACTTGCTGTGTCAGTTGTTGTTCCTACGTGCCTGTGTGACATGTGTGTTTTGTGCTCCCTCTCACCTGTCAATGCCTGCTTGCCCACATAGGGGATTTGGATCCATGAGTTACCTTAGTGTGGCAGTGTATGCACATCTGTATGATTGGTATTCAGCTCTCCTCATGTGTTGTGTTGTTGCCTGGGGACACTGGCACCCCCACCCCTCACCTGCTGTGTATGATGACAGTGTTGGTCTGCCTGTTTGTGTTTGTGCATCTGCACCACTGCATTGGCATATCTTGGGTGTGCCATTGGCTGTATGTTGTTTGGTGTGTTTCCCCTGCTGTCCCTGGGACTCCTAGGTCATCGGTCAGCACAGTGATCATGGTTTGTGTGTCCCATTGCTGCCATGGTATGGTATCTGTTCACCTCACATCTGCTGTCTCCACAGGGTATCTGCATTTGTGTGCCCATTGGTGCAAATATGTGGTTCTGCATTCTGATGGTCACTTCTGTCATTGTGTCATTGATGACTGTTGACGGTCTCAGCCCCCATGGGTGTTGTTTGTCTGCACATGGCCAAAGGAATGTTTCATTTGCACTGCAGTATTTGGCTCCCCCAATTTATGTTGCAATGGGACACATACACTACTTTGCCACAGATGAGTTTTTGGTTCTGTGACCAGGAATGATCCATGCAGTTTGGCAGTTGCAGCTCTTTCTTTGTCAACACTTACCTTTTGGTCACTGTGATGATGGGGGTGTAGACCCCATTGCCACAATGGTCAAAATGTGCTTCAGCTATGGACCCCACACTTGCCTTTTGGTCACTGTGATGATGGGGGTTTAGACCCCATTGCCACAATGGTCAAAATGTGCTTCAGCTATGGACCCCACACTTACCTTTGTGGTCACTGTGATGATGGGGGTTTAGGCCCCATTGCCACAATGGTCATGGGCTGCTTAGCATTGTGGGTGCCACACACATATATGTGTGGCACATGTGCTAGGGGGTCACATTGTATGTTCAAAGTCATGTTCGGTGTTGTAGGCATTTGACACAGCCTGCTCACACGCTTGTCATGGTGGTGGGGGGATGTCTTAATCTTGCATTCCCTAGGTTGTGGTGTGCTTGTTGTGTCATGCATTGTCCATCCTATGAGTGGGGGTGGTAGTAGTGGTAGGCATCCAGCCCCCTGGCTAAGGGTGGTAGTAGTGGTGGGCATCCTGCCCCCTGGCTAAGGGTGGTAGTAGTGGTAGGCATCCTGCCCCCCTGGGTGAGGGTGGTAGTAGTGGTGGGCATCCTGCCCCCTGGGTGAGGGTGGTAGTAGTGGTGGGCATCCTGCCCCCCGTGGGTGAGGGTGGTAGTAGTGGTGGGCATCCTGCCCCCTGGCTAAGGGTGGTAGTAGTGGTGGGCATCCTGCCCCCCTGGCTAAGGGTGGTAGTAGTGGTGGGCATCCTGCCCCCGTGGGTGAGGGTGGTAGTAGTGGTGGGCATCCTGCCCCCTGGGTGAGGGTGGTAGTAGTGGTGGGCATCCTGCCCCCTGGCTAAGGGTGGTAGTAGTGGTAGGCATCCTGCCCCCTGGCTAAGGGTGGTAGTAGTGGTAGGCATCCTGCCACCCTGGCTAAGGGTGGTAGTAGTGGTAGGCTTCCTGCCCCCTGGCTAAGGGTGGTAGTAGTGGTAGGCATCCTGCCACCCTGGCTAAGGGTGGTAGTAGTGGTAGGCATCCTGCCCCCTGGCTGAGGGTGGTAGTAGTGGTGGGCATCCTGCCCCCCTGGCTGAGGGTGGAGTAGTGGTGGGCATCCTGCCCCCCTGGCTAAGGGTGGTAGTAGTGGTAGGCATCCTGCCCCCCTGGGTGAGGGTGGTAGTAGTGGTAGGCATCCTGCCCCCTGGCTGAGGGTGGTAGTAGTGGTGGGCATCCTGCCCCCTGGCTAAGGGTGGTAGTAGTGGTAGGCATCCTGCCACCCTGGCTAAGGGTGGTAGTAGTGGTAGGCATCCTGCCCCCTGGCTAAGGGTGGTAGTAGTGGTAGGCATCCAGCCCCCTTGGGTTGGGGTGGTGGCGCGCATTCAGGCCCCTGTGTGCATATGTGGCATTGGTGATGGGCATCCCGCCCCTATGGTGCTGCTGTTGCTGGTGTAAGTATATTCAGATTCCCAGTGTATGTGTGTGATGTGTCGTGTACGTGTTGTATGTGTTTTGTGGTTGGTGTCTGACTTACCTTCTGCGCCGTACGCGTCCGTGCCTGTTCCGGTAGTAGATGTAGAATATTGGTATGATCGGGACGAAGGGATTCATGGTTGGTTCGTGTCGTTCGTCCTTCTCGTTGCTTCGCGTCGTCCTCGTCACTTGGCTTCGTCCTCGTCGCTTGGCTTCGTCCTCGCCGCTTCGCGTCGTCCTCGTCGGTGCCGTGTTCGCTCTCGTAGCCGTGGATCGTGTTGTGGCGCGATTCGGAGCTTATGTGCGCCTCTCCCGGATGCTTTAACGTGTCGTGCGTAGCGACGGGTTCGGCGCGTACGGAAAGCGCATCGTACTTGTCCGGCCGGACGGGGCTGCATTTTCCCTTCCGTGCGACTCGATTCGGCGTTTCCGGATTCGCCTCGGTCGGAGAACAGGACCTGGTTTGGGTGAGTACGGCTCGGCCGGAATTTTTGCTGTTGTGCGCATCGTACTTGCTCGTTCGGTGTGCTGTACGGATCGGTCGGGAAACTGGCTTTCGCATGGCTTTTTTCCCGACCGAATAGTATTGGGTGCGCCTCCGACCGAGATCGGAATCGGCCCCTAAATATGGACACAACACACACTGACAAGACCACAACTCTCTACCCTCACACACTCTCCAAACACCTCCAACACCAAACACAGACTAATAGAGAGTAAGAGTGACAGTAACTTCACACTTCCTAGTTCGCTACCTGCTGCACCGATTGCATTCCTGGGTGTATTCAGGCCGTTTTTTACAAATGCATCGTTCTTTTATGCATCTGTACTGAAATAGCCAATACGTGATTAACGCACAACGCATAGCCACAAGGCATAGTTTTCAACGCATTGGTGTTAATGCGTGGGTTATGATCCACACAACAGGTGCATTGCGACACACTAATGAGTCAATGCGTGGGTTCTATCCCACGTAACTGGCCTATTGTCTAGGATACAATGTAGTGAATTGTGCAATGAAGGAAAACACACATTGGGCTCACTTTCCTTATTACTCTCTTTCTTACCTGACAGGTTAAATATTTTAAGAAGTGTGATATTTCAGTGATCATATTGTACCTATGTGTGTGTTTTTGCCTTCTCAGTGGTGACATATTGAGTGACAATTTATTTATTTATTTGGAAAACACATTATTATTGTTATGTGTAGAGACATTCCCAATTTTTACTTCCTTTGGTAGTTTGTAGTATGCTTGGGTGAACGTAGGTAGCTGCAGAGTAGTCATATTTTGCGCCTAATATCTAGTGTGTACACTATTGTTTTACCTATTATGCACAATATCTACATTCCAACTATCTGTCTGGATTCCTAGTATAAGATTTGTTACGGATGCAATGCACACTCAGGGAAGCACTGAAAATGGCTGGTGCAGCCAGTGTAACGTGTATGTTGTATTCAGCTTACAGATTTACTGGGTAGATATGATAGGATTGTGTAAGCCCTATATGACACCTATGAATGACCAGCAGACATTAATTGGCACACTAAACTAGGCAACTACAAACATGTAATGTTGTGGTCCAGACACATCTGCAGTCTGGGCTTTATGTGTGAAACAATATGTGTGGTGCCTGCAAAATGAACCTTGGTTAATGTGTTTAGCACATCTGTTTGCCTATGGTCAGAGCATTACAAGTACAGCTTGAGTAGCCCAGACAAGAGCCATTATTCACAAGTGTCAATGTACATAGCAACTCACTGCATTGCCTTTCTCTGCACCAGAGAAAGGTCCTTTGACCTATGCATGTGGGTAGCCATTCACATCAGATGGTAATATGTGCTTTTACAAACAGATGACACCAGGCAAACCTGTCAATGCATCAGTAAATAGGACCTTCACAGGAGTGACATTACATGGAGTTAGAGCTTAACATCTTGTCATCACTTGATTTTTCTTTGTGACCTGTGTACAGCAGCACACATAGATGATGCACTATGGCTCAATAATCAATCAATGATTAATGAAGTGCATCAATTCACACGTGAGTATCTCAAGGCGCTGAAAATGTTAGCTGCTTCATGGTGATCTGCTCACAGCAAGACGCACCATCACGGTTATATGAATTACTGCATGTAACTGTTACATCCTTGCATCATGGTACAAATGCGCCTGTGTTGGTCCTTGTTAGCCAATCCAGCACCTGCTCTGGGCAAGAGGAAACACTTTTAAGTGTTTTGTGAGATGCAGTACATTTCTTGCAATGTGTTTTCAATGATAGCTGTGGCATAGGGAGACCATCTGTGCTGCACTGTATGGCCATGCCTGTTATATGCCCCTCTGTTTGCACTCACAGAAGATTATGTAGAGTATACCATGATCCATATATGTTAGACCGTAACAAACATCATGAAGTGCAGGACACTGTTTGGTACTACACTCCCTTTGGAATGTGGTAAAGAGTCTGAAGCTGAATACACTCAAGCACTACATACAATCTCAGCATGTGCACACTGTTAAACATTACAAACTTTATGTTGTGTATGTCTTGCACAGGCATGTGTGTTCTGCACTTGGTGTTATCATTCACACATAATTCTGAAAACATGATGTATGTGTGGGATAAGTGTGTCGCACAGCAACAGACCTTTGGAATAGGTGAGTGAGCCATTACGCATCGCTGCAGTGAAACATGGTCAAATAGTCATTTTAGCTGGTGATGTTCATGTAACATAATGCTTCCATATATAAATGATCCCTGTCATATTTCTGTCAATGCTAGTAGCAGTACTCTGAGGGCAGGCCTTTATGTGTGCCTCCTGGTCCAAGGATACAGCATTCCCCGACAGACGCATATGTAACAGCACACACTCAGCTTACATTTTCCATTATGGATGATACAAGATTTTTGAGCTGCTCAACTATGCACTTGTACACTCAAGTCAGAGGTAAACAATTCCTGCCATGCAAAGACAAGTTCATATAAAAAAAACCTCCATCTGACTATGTGCAATGAGTTAGTGTGTATGCACATACAGTTTTTACAGATTTTTGGTACAATAGAAATCACACTCTTGATATCTCAGTAGTCTTCCGGTGTTCCGATATTTGTATATTACATATCCAATGCCATACTTCTCTGGCCATGTACTCACTCTACAATGTCATCTGCTCATATTGTATTTTTACAAACCTTTGTTCCTCATTGCATTGCTGTGCAATGCATGGGATATGTGTCCTATACGTACTGTAGAATGATGTAGTATATGTGACAATGTAGCCAGGACACAGGCCACATGTGTTTTGTGGAAAGCCACACATGCATGTATGCATTCTTTACACATGAGAGCTCTTACATGTCCACATGACACTAGACCTTTGTCCATGACTAGTGTCAACCATTATCTATGATAGCATCTGCAACAACATTAGTTCCAGCAAAATGCAGCCATTCAGCATGGTAACTCATTGATGAGACACTACAATCTGATGTTTATCTTAGGTACGGTAGGTGGGGTTTATGTTCCATACTTCACTGAGTGCCATATGTTATAAACTTTGTTGCAACACAACAGAGCAAGACTGCTAGCAGTGCAGCACTCCACTGCTCAAGTGCAAGGGGTAAGTAAGGATCTATTTGGAATTGAAAATGTGGGATGCCTGACCTCTCCCTTTTATACAGTACACTGCTTCACATTGCATTTCTGTATATGCTGATTTGATAGATGAGAGGCAAGACCCCATATTGCTCAACAGGTCTGATGACATGATTATTAAAATTTGAGGCCTAGTTCTAGTTGACGCGATGTGGGTGAGTTGATGTTTACTGGGACTGTGACAACACAATTAAGGGATCCAAACATGTATTTCCACGTTGTGCCTTTCTCTTATGTTCTGACATTCTGTCCATCAAAGTACAAGCATTTTAAGCAAAGAAATTTTGCACAATGTGGTTGCGTCACTGACTACCAGCACTGTGTGTTAGATCTCTTCTCCATCCTCCTCCTCATCCACATCTATTGGGTCCTGCTCATCATGGTCCATGGCCCACAGGACATTTGTCTATACACATATGCTGTGGAGAATGGCACATACTACGATGATCTTGCATACCATAGGGGTAGATTATAGCAATCTCCTGCCTGACATGTCCAGGCATCTGAACCGGGACTTCAGCACACCAAAGGTTCTCTTCACTTTGTTCCGGGTCTTAACCAGTGCCTGGTTGTACTGATGTGCATTTGGGGTCATGACCCAGGGCTGGAGACGATATACTTGGTCAGCTGAAAGTTACATAGAAGTTACACCTGTCAATTATTTTGCTCTCTGTTACAGCTACATTCCTGTCCATGTGGGTTATGTCTACTGATTTACTCATACACATTTCTTACGATATTTCACAATATGTGTTACTTAGGCAGTTGGCCTTAGGTTTACACATGTTTGTTTCAGTTCTCTGTGTAATGGGAAATGATTAGCAGGGCCTGATACATTTGACACTTCTACATCCTGACTTTCATGTTTATCGAGTAGCTTACTGTCATGGATATTTAGAGATGTTCCAGATCACTCTATGTTATGTGCACCCACTACACGTGTGAAGTGATGGACTATAGATCAGAATTTAGGCTGATTGATCCGCCCTAAGTTGGCAGTGACACTGCCACCATGTTTTACACTCACACATTCATATGTCCATGTAAAACCACTGATGTTGTTGGTGGCCTATATGACATTGACACTGCTGTTTCATGGTTAACTTACTTTACATGTGTTTTAGGTGTGTACATGTGGTGCAGCTCAAACATGTCACATGGATTGCTATGCTATTGATTGTCAAGCTCCAACTATTGTATTAGCCAGAAAAGTTGTCATGGGTTCCATTAAATGACAGATATGTATTGTAATGTGGGTAAGCTTTGAGTTGGACACAATGATGTATTTACAAGTAGCTGTCTACTGCAAAAGTAGACACAATACATTGGTTGTTCACATGTATGTGTATGACTCGAACTTGTAGGGGGTTGTGTACTTCTATACCTTGATCTTTTTACTCTTTGCTGTGGTATTCTGAGTGCACAGTGGTACCTTGTTCAGGTTGGATTTTATTCTGTATTGATGACTGATGTATGACATGTTTGCAACTTTTGTGTTTGACTTTGTGAGTTTCACATTGCTGGATTCAAATGCTTTTCATTTGGGCTATTTACTCCACAGGACAGGTGAGCCATCACATTGGTTACATCAGTCAACGCAGCTGTCAACCTACGTGTAGGTGTGTGCGTAGACTGTCAGTATTGCTGAGACATATGTATGTTTGGTACTGTTGATGTCACAATGTTATCCAGTAATGACACTTGCACATGTCGGGGACCCACACTGATGGGCACATGGACTTTCCACATACTTCTTCCTCCGTTGCTCCTGAAACATTGGTCAACATACAAGTATACTGCCATGTGTGGCACACTTGCTCATTTCCAGAATACTTGTATTCACAACATTGAACTTGTTGACCTTTGACTGATACTAATCTTGGCTTGTCTGTCATGCCACATGGTTTAACTGATGAATCGTTGCACAGTGCAGTTGATATGGTTCCATCCATCCACACAGAGTGAAATGAGACATTGCCACTCACTGACGTTCTGTTGCTACTGCTATTGATAGGTAAGTACGTGCATGTCAATGTGTTACATCATTATCTACACTTTGCAGTGCATTGTTCCCACTAGGTGCACATGACATTAGTGCCCAGATATTGAGGAAAGTGGCATTGTACAGTGCAGCAAGTCACCTGTCTGGACTGCACTGAGTCACTGAGAAAGGGCAGTTGTGCACAGTATTTACGCCATACAGCACAGTTCTGAGCTTTCACACTACACTGGCGCACAATGTGCTGCCTAAAACAAAGGCACACTTGCACCATGGTGCTCGTGATTGCAATGCATGTGGGATGGTGTTTGTACAGTATAGGTAGGCTTTCCTGTTTTCAGTTTCTATTTTTGGTAAATTCTGGTGGGGTTTTTTCAGTGATTTCAATACCTTTAAAAAACATTGGTTATCAATGGTTACACTGTTCACAGAAACAGTGTTTTTCTGGTGTTTATGGAACGTTTTGCTTTTATTATTGCTTGCTTTCTACACTGATAGTGCATGGCATATAACACAGTGTACGTACAGTGTATATGAGGTCCAAATAAATTTTTACAAATCAAACTTATTGTACTACACCATACAATACTTCTTCAGTGAGTCTTTGGTCATGCACGATCGCATTTTCCTTCCCATGTAAACCTTTATCTGTGAAAAGGCCCTCTCAACATTGGCACTTGAGACAGGCAATGCCAAAACAGCTAGTACAAAATTTGCTAACTCTGGCCACCTACATAGCTTCCCATGCCAATCCTGGTACACCTGAAGATTGTGGGTCCGATTCACAAAAGTAATCTGAGACAAAATCCTAACTTTACGACTTTCGGTATTCACAAAAGTCATTCTGCAGTAGTAAAGTTAGAATTCCTAACTTTACTACTCCTAAATGCCTTTTGTGAATATCAAAAGTCGTAAAGTTAGGATTTTGTCTCAGATTACTTTTGTGAATCGGGCCCTGTGATTCTCTGGGGCAGGTTCAGCAACATATGCATTGAATTGGGAGCATGTGCCCTTAGAGTTATAGAAGAGGTCAAAAATGAAGCAGTACTTCTCAAGAATGCAGTAGAGGGTCCTTTTGTTTCACATCACTATCAATATGCGACCGAAGATTCTCACATTTATTGCCATTGGCATCATCACTAAGCAGAAATTCTGTAAATGGTCGCCACATGGATAAAATGGCATTCACAGCCTCTAGGACGGAGAACCACTGGCTAAAGGACACAGTTGGGATGAATCTTTCTCTGATGCCACATAAAGCACAAAATGAGAAATATTTGTGTTTTAGTTCCACGCATAACAAAATTGTGCACCACAATGGACTACAAAGTCAATATCATTCTTCATTAACTCTGAAGATTGTAAATATGCTTTCAGCATACCATATAGTAAGTGGCAAGGATCTCTTACAGGGAAGCACTTCAACTCAGGCATCGATTTTGACAGGTTATCACACAACTGTTTCATATACATAGCTGAATCCCTGCAAATACAAACAATATAACTACAATCTTTGTTGAAATTGATAAGAACTTATTGCAGCAGCATTCCAAGTGACACTGTGTTCCATGTTTCTCAAAAGTCTGGTGCAATGTTTTCACCACTGTCCCAGATGCTTGCTGACAGCACTCTTTTCACATATACCTGTCACTGCACCTTGCATTGAATGTTTAAAGCCTAGGGTATTTGGCAATTCACCTACTATCAATACTGACTCGCTAGAAAAGGGGGCTGATGTATCAAAGCATTTCACCCATTCTCTGTCTGTGGGTAAATGTGATGGTACATATTGGGAATATTCTTATGAAACCAGTCATTTTACCTATCAGTGAAAGAATCAAACGTAGCCAAAATATCAAATATGATTTTGATATTTCCTGATTCTCTACAGTTTATAAAATAATCAAATATGACCTAAAACATGCTTCTAAACCCTGCAAGTTCAGACCAAAGACCACAAAACTGAAAAAGCAAATGCGACCTCCCTAAAAAGCAAAAC
This sequence comes from Calotriton arnoldi, assembly GCA_963921515.1. Taxonomy (NCBI): domain Eukaryota; kingdom Metazoa; phylum Chordata; class Amphibia; order Caudata; family Salamandridae; genus Calotriton; species Calotriton arnoldi. The sequence goes on along the minus strand of CAWUFW010004324.1, from coordinate 420,836 downwards.
TCAAGCAGAATAATGTACAAAGTTACATTTTATTGGCCCCTTCAGGAAGAAATAAAAATTATGCTTTTACTCTCCTTTTCCTTTGTTTGAATGGGATTTACTTTGTGGTTCTGCAAGTGCTTTTTCAGTGTTTATATGTTTACACCGATGAGAGCTATTTCCCTTTCAGTGGGGTTTTATCAGTTATTATAGGTTTAAACCTAAAACAGGATAGCTTAAGTATAGGACACCTTCCTGCACATGATGTTCCCTCATAGGCCTGGTCGTCTATGTGTGTTTGCCAAAGAATGCACCACACATAGGAAGCGGGACAGACTTGGATGACTTAAGATGTTTTTTCCTTCTTACACATCACCTGGGGAGAACAATTGATTTGTCAAATTTCTAAATTTACTTTATGTGGGATACATGACATGCCTCATGAACCATCGAAGTTGCACCCCCACAATGCCAATGGGACCCCAGCCTTGCACAAAGTGATGCTATGCTGTATTTTGTGCAGCATCGCCTTGCTCTGTACATTTACGCCATTCAAAGGCACATAAAGTGGCTTTGTGTGTCTTAACATGTGTGACTTGGGGGTTTGCATTACACATGTACCATGATGCATGATGCACATATGTGTCACACGCCCCAAACACATGGCCCTAACTCCCTTGACAGGCACATTAATGGGTATTATACTTCAATTTGCTTACCAACGAGTAGGCCATTCCCATATTACCCATTCTGGAAGCGCTCATTGATGATGCAGTGCCTGAGATGTAGATATCATGCACACTCCCTGGGTATTTTGCCAGCACATTGGTGAACATCCCCAGATGGTCCACGATGGCCTGGATATTGATTGAGTAGGTGTGCTTCCGGTTCCTGTCCAGGTGTGAGGTTTCAGCAGGGGGAACCAGTTGCACATGTGTGCAATCCATGGCACCTAGCACATGTGGAAATCCTGCAATGGCATAGAAACCTTGCTTGGTCTCCAGCTGCTGTTGTTTTGTCTGATGCTGCATCACAAATTGGAAAAAAAAACATAAATATCACTGCGTTAGTTTTATGAAGGATTTTATGGGGGAAGGCCTACCTTGCAGTCTGTGTGGAGCAGCTGGTTCTGGCGCAGGCATTCTCAGACACAGGCCTACGAGAATTGATACATTTGACCTCATGCATCGACTTGTAGATATGGAGTATTGCCTGCACTGCCATTGCATACAAATTTGTGAGGCAACAGTGGCACAGGCCTCTTATAAACATGCCCCACTGAGTCTTAGTTAGAGTTTTAGTGGATGGGCTAAACCGTAAGAAATGAGTGCATTATAGCCTATGGCACTTGTAATACAGTGGACAGAATAATCTACAGTATCCTGCCAGCCAAACTCTAACTAAGGCCCCCAACTTTTTGAATTTAAAATTGTCATTTCCATCAAAGCTTAATCATGGTGCTATTTTACAACCAGTATAAATAATGCTGCTGCCCTTTTTCCCCTGGGGCCACATTGTAATTGAGAATGGTGGGGCCAATTATAGCCCTGTGTACATTAATGCTTAACAACTTCTTTACTGCAGCCAACTCTGTAATGTATACTCTTACTGTAATTACATGTTCAATTGTTTGCTGACTGATAACACATATTTGAAGTTTAGTTGAATGTTTTCATCTCTGCCCCAAAATTATGCTTGATGTTGGAATGCTAGAAATGCAGTGTGAGATAAATAGGATCAGATATAAGGAACTGTTTCCATGGAAAATATCATTATATTGCTGTTAATATCTTTTTGGCATCATGCAATTTAGCAATTTAGTTATGCAGTGTGTGTGATACAAATCTATATAAACAGATTTTTTTTTCAAATGGTATAATTTAGGAGGCTGTGAGGTTCAGTCCTTCGCGTGTTCTACCAACTTGTCAGCTTCCAAGGCTACTGGCATGCTTTCACAAGTAATGCTGTTACTTCTACTTATCTTAAATGTCATGTCCTGGCTGCCCCTGCAACCCTAACATAGTATGTTATTCGTATCCCTTTTTTGGTTAGGAGTTAGCCAATATCTCTTTATTTTTCAAAACGTATACATAGTATATACTTACTTTTAGGGGTTTCACCTGCCTCTCCTTAACCACTGACCTATTGTTGTGTCATTCACATTTTTCTTCCTCACACTACAGCATGGGATTGCCTGTCAACCCACTTTACACATTGTCTAACTTCACTTTTCTCATTCACACGGAGAATATCTGCACACAAAGTTGTTCCCTTCAGTGCCAGGGACCACAATGGCAATGTGTGATATTTGAGACCTAAAAAATAATTTTACTGTAATGACATTTTCTTAAATATATTGCTAATGATGTGGCAGTTTCTTCAACAATAGCCCTTTATAAAAAACCATGTCAAACGAAGGATTAGCAATATCAAAAGCTTGGCAATTAATGTCAGACCTATTGGCTTTGCCAATGCTTGAAATTCTTGAATGTTAACTAGGGGTGGGTGGAACTCACGGAGTTTCACTCTGCTGAATTCCGTAGAGTTATCTCATCATCATCATCAAAATAACTTTATTTCGCCTACCAAAATGGTGGCATAAAAAGTATACTAAAAACAGTTACATTATAGCACAGTCATATAATTACAATTTTTCATAACAAACCCAGTAATATAAAAACCAATTGATCTCATAATCTTATGCATAAGTCCATCCTTGAGTAAATATATCAAATAACAGATTAAAAAGTCAATCTTCTCTTCTTCAATGCCGACAGGAAAAAGGACGCCAGTGAAAAGCATGTAAAAGGGTCAGACAATAGCTGTAAGTAAAAAGGGCCACACGACACTGTCTAAAATTCATTTTACGTATAAGAGGGATAATAAACCTTTTTCTTTGTTCCTGATAAAATTTACAAAAGAATAAAAAGTGAAGATTATTCTGAATAGATAAATCATCACATGTACAAAGAGGCAATTCAGAAAGTGCATACATTTTTGATGGAAAACCTATCATCAGAGGGATATAATTTAACCGAAATCTCACTAATATGAATCTATGTTGCTGGTTAGTGACAAATGACAGATAAGTTGTATTAGAATCCAGTGACGTAATACTTGGAACAGCAGAAAATGTTCTAACAGTTGTCAGCCTAAAATTAGCGTTCTGCCTCCTTACTTGTAATCTAGACAGTAATTGGTATTTTTACTCTTTCTTTGAAACAGAGCAACATGACACAGGGTTAGTATACAATTCATGTAACCCAACTGCCTTAAGTGTGGATTCTACATAACATATCCATCTAATCCTACTAGCCCCATCTAACTTCTGGACATCGTTTATTATATCTCTAGTCAGCGCAAGAGTTTCCTTACGCCAAATCGAATGCCACAATAAGATGGGTGAAATAGAGATTTTGTCACAGATATAAGGGACATCTAATTCAGTGTGACAAATAAAATTAGAACAAGATTTGGGTAAGGAAACTAATTTCTTCAAAAAAGTATCCTCAATCATTTGTAGTTTCGAGCAATCTACAACACCCCACACTGCTGCTCCATATGTTGCAACAGATACACTTTTAGCCTGATAGACTTTCTTTATAGTTTCAATCGGTTTTGATCCAATCTTTTTACAAATTTACAAAGGGCCCCAATAGTCTTCTCCATCTGCAGACACCTATTTTCAATCATACACTTCCAGTTACATTGTCCACTAAACACAATCCCCAAATAATTAAAAGAATCTACCACTTCCATTTTACCCCCTTCAATATGAATATTGGGCTGTTTCCTCTGTTTAGCACCTGCCACTAACACAAAAGATTTGGAAAAATTAATTCTCATATCCAGATCGTTCATAAATTTAATATACTCCCTTACTATCCGACGCAGTGCATTACCAGTGCGAGCTAAAATCACTGCGTCATCCGCATAGAGAAGTAGTGGTACCTGCATAGACTTAATATAAGGGACATCTGGAGTAATACCAATTAGGGCAGATTCAACAGCATTGGTATACAATGAAAATAAAAAGGGGCAAGAACGCACTCCTGGCGTACACCTCTTGTAATTTTAAAATGTCTCGTACACTCACCATTTTTCCCAAAACGAACAGAAGCTGAGGCCCCACCATACAAATCCTGGATAATACGTATGATCTGGGTCTCAACTCCCATTGCCTCCATGATCTGCCACAGCCTATGCTGTGCCACGCAGTCAAAGGCTGCGGACAGATCCATGAAGGCAAGATACAAGTGGCCATTTTTCGCAGCCGTATATTTTGCTATTATCAGGTTCAAGTTCAGGCACTGATCCACCGTTCCTTTCCCTTTCCTAAAACCATATTGGGTAGGGATAATAATATTCTTCTCCATTGCCCAGACCTCGAGTCTATTTAAAAGGAGCCGTCCCATTAGTTTTGCTGTGGAATCTATCAAAGATATCGGCCTGTAATTGATTGGCAATGTCCTATCTCCCTTTTTATAAATTGGGACAATTACAGTCGTTTTCCACGACTGGGGCGCTCCAGTTTGAGAAATATTGTTAAAAACATTAGTTAAAAGCGGAGCCCAGAGGTCTTGATTATCTAAAAAAAGGTCAATCGGAACACCGTCCGGCCCTGGTGCCTTCCCTCGTTTACATTGGCTGAGAGCGTGTTTAGTTTCGTCTACTGTAAACCAAACATCTATTCCTACGTTATCAGTGCTAGGAGGCGGAGGCTGAATAAATACCTCCTCCAAGACCCCAAACAGAGCTTCAAAATGTGTGACCCAATCCTCCTCAAGAACATGACTATCTAAAGATATAGTTAATTCGTCTTTTAAAAAGGGTGTATTTATTACGGACCAAAATGCCTGTGAGCTTTTTATTAGGACAGCTTCATATAGGTTGTCCCACCATTCTTCTTTTAGAGCGTTTTGCCTTACCCTTCTGGCTTCCTTATAGACCTGCCGTAGAGATGTAATCAGATGCTGGTTACGTGGTTTTACTTTAAGGGCCACATGTAGATTTCCAAGTGCAGTTCGGCAATCCTCATCAAACCAAGTACAAGTCTTAGGGGATCTATTACGTATGGAGCGCATAAGATTAAACTTAACTTCCCTCAGTATCAGTTCAAAAGCATTGACCATTCCATCAGTGATTGAGGGATCTAGGCATAGCCTTATCTCTAAGGCACACTTCCTACCTATTTTAACCAAAAATTTCTCTGGGTCAACTTTCTCCCATTTCAGGACGATCCCATTTACCCTTCCAATCACTGGTACTATGGGGAGGTTTAAACGACATTCCCCTTTTTTTAAGGAAGAGATAAAAAGGTGATCGCCGCATGGTCACTAAAAACATAAAATTTAATCTGTAGTGGGGAAAAGTATTTCCTTATTGAATTAGAGACCAAAATATAGTCAAGTGTAGAAGAGAAGGTACGACTAAAAAAGGTACAGTCTAAGTGCCCAGTTGAGGTATCAATAGTATTTAAAAACACAAGGTTCCTAGTGATGAGTAGTCTATTTAGCCCAGAACCATAATCAGTATGGTCAAAATGTAAAACACAATCCCCATCATCATCTAGTATCCCACATGCCGGAGTATCTACTTTATCACATGGATGAGCATTATAGTCTCCAAGCCAAATTATGTCACAGGGTTTGCTAAGTGTTTTCTCTAAATTAGCAATATCCCTTTCTAGTGGTGCCAATATCGCAACTTGGTTATTACCAAAATTATTATTGTAGAAATTTACAAGTAGCCAATATTTATCAGCACCCTGCTCCAAAACTATAATATGATAGAATGGTGATGTATTTAAAAATCGCTTTACTTTTAATGGGAAGCTATTAGAGAGTAAGGTTAACAAACCTCCCTTAGCGCGGCCCGATACCGACGGTTTTGCTGGTGTATGATATGAACAGTACCCATTAAGATGTATTGAATTAATTTCCCAGGTTTCCTGTAAACACACTATATCCTTAGATGTTATAAGGGAAAGCCACTCATTATTTGCTTTCTTTTGATTAAACCCAGCAATATTCCACGACATCACTGCTACGGAAGACGTAGAACAATCTATAAAAGGCGTAGTCTGGGGCACAGTCAAACCAGATACCTTCGTTTTTGGGTGTATATGGGCGTCCACAGTTAAAACAGAAACTACAGGTGATATAAATTCCAAGACTAAATCAGCTGACTCTATATATGATGAGGGCTGCCCTGTCAGTCAATCACAGTCTTGCATACCGTCCAATGTAGAAAAACGGTTACTAAGAGAGAGAGGTAAAACTGTTGAGGTAGCACATAAGTTAGGAGCAGAATACCCAAGTCTATTACTCACATTTCTTCTATTTGACGAAACCTCTAGAAAGTTGTGCGGTTTATAAAAAAAACAAGTGGAAGTGCACAGATTTCTGAATGGGGTGAAGGAAAACTTGGCAGAACAGATAGTAACTGCCCCACCACATTATGGTTGTCAAAATTAATAATAATACAATCCCCTTTAAAAGTTTTGGGGGTCTTACCTATCCAGTTAACTCTCCTGGCCATATTCACATGTCCATATATGTTGTAGTTATCGCCCGCACAATTAGTAAGCCAATACTGGGCTTTATGGATCAGCTGTTCAGTAGATTCTATTTGCCTTAATTTTAATGCCGGTACATTAGCCAAAACAATCACATATGGGCAAGCTGCTGGCGGAAGATCTATCCTGTCTCTAGCATTCAGGCCCTCAGCAGAATGATGAACAGCCCCCTCCCACAGGTAATTGAAGTTCCCTTTTCTGAATTCACTGTATTTAGCAAGGGGGTAGGCAAGAAAGTATCCACTAATGGCCGTGATGCGTTACGTGTACTTCTAAAATGAGATAGGGGATTGTATATATTTGCATGACTATTTTGCAAAGAATAGAACCGGTCATTCGAATCACTCAAATTCACTTGGGGATCGCCATGTATCAAAGTGACACTCTTTTGGGTGCCACCAATTGGCTGGCGCCCTACCAAATTCTGAGGGGCATCACTACCCAAATTATCCACCAGCACATGAGGAACCGCCCCTGAGGTCAATCTTACTTCCTCATTTAGCTGATTACCCTTATGGGATTTTGTTTTGATAAAAACATTGCCTCCAAGGAGTTTAGCTTTTCCTCAATTAAAGATAATTTACACATTAGAGGAGTTAAAAGTGTAGAAACCATTAATTCGAATTTATTTAAAAAGGCAAAATCATGGGCAGAATCATCTACCACTGGGATTTGCTGATTAAGTTGCATATTAAGAGCCTTAGCCATGACCTTAGACCTTGTAATTCGCATCGTTTTGAGGGGAGATAAACAAGAACCCCCCGCATATTTCTCCAAACGAGTCCTTTTCATCGTTTGTTGCTTTAATGGCCCTCCTCCTCTTTTCTTTACAATGGAGGGTACAAAATTACTATTCTGTGGTAATATTGGTATAGTCTGCCCCTGAGACACAGACTGGCAACCTGTCGTATCATCAGTTAACGTGGGCTGACCCATAGATATAGGAATACCCAACCCACCATCAGACTGCACCAGTTCTGTCACTGATACTAGGGCATCCAAAGAGTCTTGGGAATCTGCGATAGTTGTTCTTCCTAGCGAACAGCGTTTATGTGCAATATGTGAGTCCAAAGAGAGCCTCCTCTCGGTTAATTCAATTTCGTGGACAAGGACCGATTCAGCCCTCGTTAGAAAGGCGTCCAGAGTCCCAATTGGCCCACCCAGATGTTTTTCTTAACTTCCCTTCTTTTTACTCATAATTCGCTTCTAATAACCGGATATCACACCCAGTCAATGAGATTAAGAATTAAAAAAACTAAATTCCCAATATAGAGTTTGTTAAACTGTAAACAAGTGTGCAAGTGTACAATAACAGCAATACCTTTCAGTCTCAAACGATCAAACGGTCCAAAGCACAGATATCAGAGAGTTTGCCCAGCCCAGCCTCCTCCGGGCTCCGACGGGCGTGGACGGGCCCGCCCTTGGCCCGGGCTTCGCCCGCGCGCGTCCCGCGCTGCGGGACAGCGCGCTCCTTTTCAGCGCGTCCGCGCGCTGAGGATGCTGGTCAATGGAGTCCCCTCCTGGGGAGAAGAGCGGAAGATACCTGGAGTCGCTCGCAGTCCCCCCTGTCAGGGCGCTACGCTCTACAATGCGCCGCGGGACAGCGCACTCCTTTTCAGCACGTCCGCGCGCTGAGGATGCTGGTCAATGGAGTCCCCTCCTGGGGAGAAGAGCGGAAGATACCTGGAGTCGCTTGCAGTCCCCCCTGTCAAGGCGCTACGCTCTACAATGCGCCGCGGGACAGCGCGCTCCTTTTCAGCGCGTCCGCGCGCTGAGGATGCTGGTCAATGGAGTCCCCTCCTGGGGAGAAGAGCGGAAGATACCTGGAGTCGCTCGCAGTCCCCCCTGTCAAGGCTCTAGTTATCTCAAAATGCTGCAGAGTTCCCAGAGTTGTTTGAAGGTAAATCAACAGATAGCGCTAAACCCCTAAACTGTCTTACAAATTATTTAAAGGAAAAATGATTTACATAAATTTACAATTTCAAACTAAAGCATTTTATTTGATGTACGATTTAATATACAGAATCCTGCCGCCCGTTCATCGAGAATGAGCTCTATTTTGTGGGTCACGATTGATGAATGACACCCAGTTTTGCCTACTGAACCAGAGGCATCTTTCAACATTCTACAATTTTAAAGTAACTGCCGGACACAAACGTGAATTGCCTTACAAACGAAAGTGGCAGTCGCTCTCTTGGGACTTTGGGTCACTCTGATCCACAATCAAATTGCACCAGTTGTTCAGTGGAACTAATCCTATTTCAGGGTTGACTGACTTCAATGCAGTTTTTCCCCCAATAATTCTTCTATGGCTCAATTCAACTTGCGTAATCGGCTGTCCGATCCCCTCCTTGTCCTGATGAAGACCCGCATTGACAATCTCACATCATTGCTACTGGCAGGGTCGAAACGTCGACAGTTGTAACTGTCCATTCATCAATAGGTCTCCTTGCTCACAAATTAATTTGGATTGAGTCTTGAGCTTGAGATACGTGGGTTTCAGTTGGAAATTGGACGTATATCAAAAACTTCTCTGTTTGTAAATATATGTCAATTTTGTATGTTGCCACTCATATGTATAATACACTGATTTTTTTCACTTATATATTTTCACATTGTCACTGTATATATCATCACTTGCGCCGTAAAATTGATTATGACATCAGACAGCTTATCTGTATATTAAATCGTATATCAAATAAAATGCTTTATGTTATGTTATGTTATTTAGATTTATAACGCGCATGGCTACTCATGAGTGTCCCGGCGCGATGTCTTTAAGGGAGCAAGGAAACTAGCAAACGAAAAGATACGTTTTCAGATTTTTCTTGAATGCTGTCAGATCTTCAATATTGCGTAATGCCAGGGGAAGTGCGTTCCACGCTGCCGCAGCCCTCCGAGTCAGAGACCTGCCTCCCAGCCTCTGGTACTGAAATCGGAGAACCAGTGCGAGTTGGTGGGATGCCGATCGCAACTGTCGTGAAGGCACGTAGAAGGTAAACCGCTTTTGTAGATAGGATGGACCAATGCCATGTAGGGCGCGGTGGGCCAGGACCAGTGATTTGAACTTTACCCGTTCCGCTACGGGAAGCCAGTGACGAGCGCGCAAGTGATGATGCACGCTATGTCTGGTGGAGATGCCCGGGAGAAGTCTGGCTGCCGAGTTCTGGACTACCTGGAGCTTTTTAATCAGGTAGCCAGGGATGCCAATGTAAAGCGCATTGGCATAATCCAGCCGTGACAGGATGAGAGCACAGGTGACCGTTTCTCTTGCTGCTTGAGGCAGGAGAGGAAAGAACTTTCTTAGAGTCTTGAGAAGACCAAAGCAGATACTGGCCAACTTTGTGATGTGATAAGAGAAGGATAGGCTCTCATCAAACCATACCCCCAGGTTCTTCGCCGGCTTCCCTTCTGAGGAGGGCAGGGGAAAATCAGGTGGCCACAGCACTTCCCGGAACCTGGGGGGGAATTTTCCAAACAGGAGAATCTCTGACTTCTCCTCGTTACATTTTAGTTGTGCAGCCGCAAGCCACCTAAAAATGTAAGCGAGACAGTGATGAGCCGAAATTGTAAATTTATGTAAATCATTTTTCCTTTAAATAATTTGTAAGACAGTTTAGGGGTTTAGCGCTATCTGTTGATTTACCTTCAAACAATTGTTGGAAATTGAAAAGGAATATTGTTACCCGACAGAACCACTGTTTTTTATAGTATACATGCCCAGGTTCTGAGGGATACTGGGTCACCCCATTTGCTTTGCATATGAGTTCCCAGAGTTGGCGGAATTCGGCACGTCGCACTGCTTGCACTAATTTTTAGTCGGGAACTTGTTCCGTGCTGTAAAATCAGCACGAACGGCACCAAGCAGCGCACCAGAGGGTGCTGCTTCTTACTACCACTCGAGTAGATCTTCTACTCGACTGGCAGTCTTCTCAACGCAAATGGTAGCGACCTGCCGTGACCACCCGTGTTGCGAAATGTTGCTGGGATGTGTTCTAGCGCTCGAAAATTGTGCTAGGGGATGCAAAGTCCCGCTCGCACTCGCCAACTTAACATTGGTGAGCCACGTGCAAGAAAAAACTCTGCTGCGTGGTGGTTGGTGGAGTTTTGCCAGAACTCCGAAGTCCAAGCGGAGCGCGGAGTGGGCAAAACTCAGTGAACTCTGCTGGTGAAGCGGGATTTTTAGCCCACCCCTAATGTTGACCCCCTTTGGGAATTGTTTGCTATTTATATCTTCTTGCCTTTTTCTAAATTGTAATTTTATCTCTTGATTTAACATGTTATTTATCTAAAATTCATATTTTGGTTCGTCATTATAAAATGTGCTAAATTTGCCACTAGATTTTGAATTATTACTTGAATATCAATATACAATTAATGAATTCATATATTTAATAGATAAAGCACTTGATTACCCAAAGTATTTATCCTGCATACCAGAGTTGGAAATTAATTTGGCCAGGACACTCACAAACATTTTATACAAAAGCATTTTCAGAGTCAAGTCCTGTGAATACCCCACTACACAGGCATAGGTTTACATAAAAAAGACTGAGTCCACAACAATACTTCGCCTCTGAGTCCCAGAACTGGCAATTGATCCAAAAGGACGTTGTGGGGCTCAAAGGTATAAAACTGTATAGTAATTGCAATTAGCGGTTAATCAGGTGGTTATTGGGTATTGTTGGTTACTGGGATTAGTGCTCTTAAGGAATCCATTGTGTACAGTTACTTCAATTTTTTGTGGTAGATTAAAATAATAGAAAGTAATAGGGGTAGGTGTGATCATTAGTGTGGAGTATGTGAGTTGGTGTGGTGACTAGATAGGCTAGAGGAGACTAAGGGGCCGATTCCGATTCGGGCCGGAAAACATACCGACCGACTCAGTACGGGAATTTAGTCCGACCGACTCGGACCGGCGCCGTACGACCCGGGTAGTACGATGAAATGCATGTGAAATCCGACAGACTCGGACGGAATACAAAACGACCGACCGAGCCGGACGGAAACAAGCCATCCGGCCGGGAAATCACGCGAAACGAACCGACCGTCACGCACCCGGATTGAACCCGAACGAAACGTACCCGCGAACTCCGACCCGCGTAGTACGATGCTGTGCGGGCAAAACACGACCGACTCGCCCGGAGCACAAGCCGTACGACCGACACGCATACAAAACCCAGCCGAAGCAACCCAATACTCCGCGACCGACTCGTACGCCGCATATGAAACCTAGCTGACACACAGCGGGAACGAGTCGGACAAGATCGCACCAGACAACTGCAGCGTCCTACTCGGACACAAGAACGACTCCTACATGCACCAAAAACACCAAGGAAATTTTTTTTTTAAAAAGGGCCAAACAAGCCACCACAAAGCCAATAAATACAGGGAGGAAAAAAAATGGAACAAGGACACACCTCCAACTCCACCTACATAAAGGCCACAAATCCCTACCATGATCCTTTGCAAATTCCACTGACCTGCCAGCACAGAACACCATCACACAGCAACCACAGACACACTCACAGCTCATACATCACACAAGCCACACACCATTACCACACCTACAAATAGCACCCTCACTCCCACCCAGCTAAACCTACACTCACACCCCCCCACTTGCACACACACACACATCAATCACCACCACCACCCATCACCATGCCCCCAAAGAAGAATCATAAGTTCCTAGACAGTGAATTGGAAGTCATGGTAGATGAGATCCTCAGGGTAGAGCCACAGTTGTTTGGTACATTGGTACAACAGACCCCCATGTCGCAGAAAACCAAGATGTGGGCGAGGATTGTCGACAGGGTGAACGCACAATCACCATGTCTGCGCACAAAGGAAGACATCCAGAACAGGTGGTATGATGTGCGCAGGAGGGTCCGGGACCTACTCAAAAGGACTACCTCCTCAGCCAGCACACCGGCAGTGGCCCTCCTGCAAAACCAGTATACCTCAGGCCCTGGGAGGAGAAGGTGCGGGCCATCCTACCACCAGTGAGCGTATACGGACTAACAGACATCCCAGAGCCTGGTGAGTACACAACTAATATACACAATATGGTGTGACAACACACACACATCACAGTCAAGGGGATAGGCAAACCATGCACCCTTAGCAAATACACAGCAACCAAAATATATTCATCCCAAGATGTGAATGCTAGTCAGACAAACACAATACCTGCCATCTCATAGTGATATGTAACTGTGTCATGACATGTACAAACCTAACAACAAATACAGCAAGGCAGTGGCACAAATAGAACCAACAAACACTCCCAGATATTTACCCACCACTAGAACACCACCTCACAGGGAAGCTCACTGAAAGGAAGGAATTCTGTGTATGCTGGTGAAGTCAGTGTAGCCAATAGCATGATGGGAGTGGTAGTCACAGATATTGGTCACACCCACAATTGGCCCATCAACACCACTCTGAACCATGCTCACATCACAGGGAGTGGAAAACAACTGACAAGATGGCTGACACTGGGTACTGCTGTGGGGAGCACAAGGCCCTGATGGGAACTGGGCACCAACAAACAACAGGACCACACTGTCAGCCATCTTGCCATTGCTGTCACACTCACACACAGTGAAGTCCACTCAAAAGGAAAGAAGTATGGGCATGCTGGGAAGGGGGGTGTAGGCAATAGCATGATGGGAGTTGTAGGCACAAATATTGGCCAGCCTCACAATTGGCCCATCAACACCACTCTGAACCATGCTCACATCACAGGGAGTGGAAAACAACTGACAAGATGGTTGACACTGGGTACTGCTGGGGGGAGCACAAGGCCCTGCTGGGAACTGTGCAACAACCAACAGCAGGACACCACTGACTGACATCCTGAAAGACAACTTGCACTCCCTGCAATGGAAGCACGTTCCGTGGTGGGATATCTAGCTGGGTGGGAAGGAGGATTCACAGCACTGACCATAGTCACAAGCACCTCCCCTCACACACCCCCTCAACACTAACTCCACATAACCCACCTGGGAGAATGCAATGCCTCACATCCTAACTGAAGATCCCACAAAGAACCACCACCCTGGGTTATGCTGTGTGAAGCACAGGGACACTCTTGGGACTTGTAGCCAAACAACTGCCAGGACAACACTCCCAGCCATCCTGTCAGCACAGCCACCCCACCCCACAGGGAAGCAGAGTCAAAAGGAAGGAAGGATGGGCATGCTGGGAAGGGGGGTGGAGGCAATAGCATGATGGGAGTGGTAGTCACAGATATTGGTCAGCCTCACAATTGGCCCATCAACACCACCCTGAACCATGCTCACATCACAGGGAGTGGAAAAGGACTCACAAGATGGCTGACACTGGTTACTGCTGGGGGGAGCACAAGGCCCTGCTGGGAACTTTGCAACAACCAACAGCAGGACACCACTGACTGACATCCTGAAAGACAACTTGCACTCCCTGCAATGGAAGCACGTTCCATGGTGGGATATCTGCCTGGTGGGAAGGAGGACTCACAGCACTGACCATAGTTACAAGCACCTCCCCTCACACACCCCCTCAACACTAACTCCACATAACCCACCTGGGAGAATGCAATGCCTCACATCCTAACTGAAGATCCCACAAAGAACCACCACCCTGGGTTATGCTGTGTGAAGCACAGGGACACTCTTGGGACTTGTAGCCAAACAACTGCCAGGACAACACTCCCAGCCATCCTGTCACCACAGGCACCCCACCCCACAGGGAAGCAGAGTCAAAAGGAAGGAAGGATGGGCATGCTGGGAAGGGGGTGGAGGCAATAGCATGATGGGAGTGGTAGTCACAGATATTGGTCAGCCTCACAATTGGCCCATCAACACCACCCTGAACCATGCTCACATCACAGGGAGTGGAAAAGGACTCACAAGATGGCTGACACTGGGTACTGCTGGGGGAGCACAAGGCCCTGCTGGGAACTGTGCAACAACCAACAGCAGGACACCACTGACTGACATCCTGAAAGACAACTTGCACTCCCTGCAATGGAAGCATGCTTCATGGTGGGATAACTGGGCTGGGGGAGAAGGAGGCCCGGATGGCAAGCAAATACCACCAATGCTGGTCATGCACACACTCTCAACATTCACATTGACATGCCACAGATTGGCAGGACAATGTGCTACACCAATATCACTCTCTGACTGTCACAATTTAGGAGAATGCAATGTCCAGGCTCACATCCAGAGGTACAGTCACAACTGTCAGGTGTTTGAACAATTGATGCCAGTAGAAACATAACATACAATCTGTGTCTCTCCCCAAAACAGGTGATGATGGGTACACAGCAGCAGACGAGGAGGAGTCCTGTCCCAGGCTCCGGTGAACACTGAGCTCACTGGTGTGGATAAGCCTCTGCACTCCTCGGATGGCGAAGAACCAGCTGGACCCTCCGGTGTGAGTCATCATGCAGCACCAGCAGGACCAACATCTGCACCCCCTGCACCCACCCCTCCAACAACTGCCACCCCTGCCAACACGGACAGACCAAGGACCACAGATGACAACAGCGCAGGGACCCAGACCCAAACTGGAGCTGGTGACAACGAGCCCAGGAACAACACCCAAGTGGGCCCACGGTCACCTGTGCGTGCCACCGCAGGTCCTGCACGTGTTGCCAGGGGTGGTAGACATAGGTCGCTCTTTGCAGAGGGGTCTGGACTGCATGATGACCCACAACTGGCACGCATCGCGGATGCGTACCAGACTAGCACCGTAGAGGTCAGCCAGGTAGTGGGGATCCTCAAGGACATACAACAGCAGCAGGCTGCCCATCATGCCCGCTTGGACTCCCACATGTCCCGTGTCGAGACACACGTCACATGTCGAGACACACATGTCACATGTCGAGACACACATGTCACATGTCGAGACACACATGTCTGGCATGGAGTCCAAGTGGGACACATTGGAACAACTGACAGCGGTGCATAGGGACATACTGACATGCCTCCGCCAGATCAGCACCAACATGGCCTCACCTCCCTGTGTGCCCACAACATCTGCTGCTGAAACAACTGCAAATGCCACAGGGAGGGAGGAGGACTCTGGCAGAGAGTCCCCTGCACCTCCGCAGCCTGCACCTGAGGGTCCCCCCCCCAAGAAGAGGGGCCGTCCGAGGAGGCCAAACTGAGAGGCCGATGGCCATCTACATCCCCCAGGAAGCCAACACCTGTTCTGGAACTTTTCCTCTGTGTGCAAACTGCACGCCCTGTCGAAGCCAACCCAACTCTCCCACATGACATGGGGAGCTATAGTTGGCCACATTTATCAGATGACTGTGGACTTTACTCTGGACATTTCAGCTACCAAGACTTCCGAATCACATGTGAACTTTGGATTCCAATTTCTATGTACAGCACCCACCATCCTGTGCACCATCCTCACACCTGTATGTAAATAAACTCACCAATACACCATATATGCCTCTGTTGTGATTCCAATGTGCTCTCTGTCATGGAGATGGTGATCAGAAAAATGACACTGTGCATGCTAACTGCTACAGCAAGTCCAACACCGTCATGTCAGTCATGGCGAAGTGACACATATGAGGGAGACACACCACTAGGGCCACACAACACATACACACCAGGGCCATCAGACTCATCACCTATACTGATGTTGCAACTAAATACAGTGGAATGCACAGACACGCCACCTATTCACAGTCTGTGTCAACTAGACTACAGGTGCAGTAAGCAAATGTCAGTCAGATGTGTGACTACAGACAACGCACATCCCAAAGTGAAGCACAGGTTTATTACACATTTGCCACATGTTGTTTCCACTACAAATGCTAGCTAATCCAACCTGGCTGTGGCCACAAAGTCAAAAAGTGCAGAAGATAGAAAGTCCAGG
Source organism: Calotriton arnoldi (assembly GCA_963921515.1). Taxonomy (NCBI): domain Eukaryota; kingdom Metazoa; phylum Chordata; class Amphibia; order Caudata; family Salamandridae; genus Calotriton; species Calotriton arnoldi. The sequence goes on along the minus strand of CAWUFW010004324.1, from coordinate 404,395 downwards.
GGTGTGTGGCACATCACCTGTAGGGAAACGACTGCTTCCACCTTGGAAGTTGAATCATGGATTCGTGGGATCCAAGTTGATCAAACAAATCCGGCAGCACCCTGTGAAGGACAGACATGACACACAGTCAAAACCACTGAAGAACAGCACAGAACGGCAATACTCATGTCTAATACATGTCACGAGATAACTACACAAAACCAAGTTAGCATGTCAACACTGTTGGGCAGTACAGACCACCTGCAAGGACACATCGCTGCACGCATCCAGTCAAGTAGCACATGGCCACACTCAAACAGCACCAGAGCACCACACACACATATCATGCAAACTCAAATCATTGACATACAACCCTCTGGAGACTCACATTCAGCTGAAGAAGTTGGTGATGAGCTGTGTGCGGACATCACCATCATCATCATCTTCACTGGCATCGTGACCCAGGCCAGGATCTTCCACAGGTGGCGGACGTTGGTCATCGTCATCCAGGATGAGAGGCAACTCCTTCCGCACTGCCAGGTTGTGTAGCATGCAGCAGACGATGACAATCTTGCACACCTTTGCTGGGGCATATGGGAGGGCCCCTCCTGTCTTGTCCAGGCAGCGGAAGCGGCTCTTCAGGAGACCAAAGGTCCGCTCAATCACCCTCCTCGTCCGACCATGTGCCTCATTGTAGCGCATCTGGGCTGGTGTCACAGGGTTCCTGAGGGGTGTCAGCAACCACGGCATGTTGGGTTATCCCGAGTCACCTACAGACAGACAATTGCACATTAGCCGATTTGAAAATTTGTGCGGAAAACAACATAGCAGAATACACACAATGGTACAAAGTCAGTACACACCAACAAGCCAGGCACGCTGGTTCGGCATCTGTGACATCATCCTCGGGATGTGACTACTCCTCATCACATAGGCATCGTGTGCCGAACCGGGGAAACGGGCACACACATGTGTGATGGTCATATCTGCAAGACATACCACCAGAGCATTGATCGAATGGTAATGTTTACGGTTCCGGTATGCCTGCTCATGTGCCTGTGGTGGTATCAAAGCCACATGTGTCCCATCAATGGAGCCAATTACATGTGGCATCCTCCCCAGGGCATAGAAGTCACTCTTGACGTCAGTGAGTCGTTGACGTGTTGGGAAATAGATGAACTGGTTCAGGTATCTCAACATTGCCCCCAAAACATCGCGTAGCACACGGCTGAACATAGTCTGTGACATCCCACCGGCAGTCGCCACAGTGTGTTGAAAGGTACCGGTGGCAAAGAAGTGTAGGGCTGCCATCACCTTCACCTTGGTGGTCAGCGCTGTAGGATATGGACGGCCAGGCTGCAAATGTGGGTCCAACCGCACTGCCAAATCCTCAATCAGCTGCCTGGTGAAGCGGTACCGTCGGATGCTGTCACGTTCCACCATCGTTGCCAGGTCTGGGAATGGTCGATGGACAGCAGGAGCCCTGCAGTGCATAGGTGAAGAAAGCAAGATTGTCAGTCACCCCAACTATGTGCCGTTCACCATACTCAATTTCACATGATACATCATTAACAAACACAAGTACTTGATGTGTGTGTCGTTCTGTTTGGACATATATGGCACTTACATGGACATCATCTAACATCTCTGTTCAACAAGTGTTGACAACAGGTTCCAGGGTGTGCTATGGGAAACCATTAGGCTGTGTCACAGTACCCATTTACTGCTCTCACGTTCCACACACATACCACAGTGACATGTCTGGACAGATGCTCCACAGGCATCACAGCTCATTGACAGGTAGATTCCCAGGGACCCTGTCTTGCCACATGGACACTGGCATGACATTGCGTATCATGTACACGTCAGAAAAACTAACATGACACCCACAGGTAGTGGCCCCTGTAGCCTCTGCAGGACAGACATGGACGTCTGTGACACACGCACACACAACATCAAAGTTCATGTACAAACCACGTGGATGTGGAGACTGTCTCCCATTGTGCACATGGAGTCAGAGACATGTGAAACACAACATGCACACAGACTGCGGAGGGACATCACTATTGTGGCAATGGGCCACCCTGTGATGTACATGCCTTCCCACATGTGAGCCTGGGGGAATGTGACATGTCATACACATACACAACCTGGAAATGTGACCATGACACATGCTCCAAAATGAAAAGTTGCACACCACAGTGGTCAGGTGCACAACACACAAAGGACCCTGTCCCCATGAACACGTGCACAGCCTGTGTGTGTCTGCCCCCAAATGCCATCCCAAAAACCACATGTTCACCCCATACACAGATAAGGTTATGCTGCCACACATGCCTTAGATACAGTGTGGCCTGGGTGTGGTGTTGTAGGTGTGCCCCTGAGTCCCTGGAAAGTATATGTGGCTGGCATAGGTTCACCAGTGACCAGCATGGTGACATATGCGTGTGACCTGTCCAGGGACGCGTTGTAGAGCAATGGACCGATCGGTGTGCCCGCACGGCCCATTGCATTGTATGTGAGCGGGTACGCGTTGTATCCCGGGTACGCGTTGTACAGCAATGGACCGATCGGTGTGCCCGGCCGGCCCATTGCATTGTATGTGAGCAGGTACGTGTTGTAGAGCAATGGACCGATCGGTGTGCCCGCACGGCCCATTGGATTGTATGTGAGTGGGTACGCGTTGTATCCCGGGTACGCGTTGTACAGCAATGGACCGATCGGTGTGCCCGGCCGGCCCATTGCATTGTATGTGAGCGGGTACGCGTTGTAGAGCAATGGACCGATTGGTGTGCCCGCACGGCCCATTGCATTGTATGTGAGCGGGTACGCGTTGTATCCCGGGTACGCGTTGTACAGCAATGGACCGATCGGTGTGCCCGGCCGGCCCATTGCATTGTATGTGAGCGGGTACGTGTTGTAGATCAATGGACCGATCGGTGTGCCCGCACGGCCCATTGCATTGTATGCGAGCTGGTACGCGTTGTATCCCGGGTACGCGTTGTACAGCAATGGACCGATCAGTGTGCCCGGCCGGCCCATTGCATTGTATGTGAGCGGGTACGTGTTGTAGAGCAATGGACCGATCGGTGTGCCCGCACGGCCCATTGCATTGTATGTGAGCGGGTACGCGTTGTAGAGCAATGGACCGATCGGTGTGCCCGCACGGCCCATTGCATGGTATGTGAGTGGGTACGCGTTGTATCCCGGGTACGCGTTGTACAGCAATGGACCGATCGGTGTGCCCGGCCGGCCCATTGCATTGTATGTGAGCGGGTACGCGTTGTAGAGCAATGGACCGATCGGTGTGCCCGCACGGCCCATTGCATTGTATGTGAGCGGGTACGCGTTGTAGAGCAATGGACCGATCGGTGTGCCCGCACGGCCCATTGCATTGTATGTGAGCGGGTACGTGTTGTATCCCGATATACGCATTGTACAGCAATGAACCGATCGGTGCGCACACATTGGCTGGGGCCTGGCCTGTCAACGGACACGTTTTCGAGGCTCCAACGAGTCTGATGCAGTGAATTCAGTTGGCCAGCCACAACAATGTTGCAAAATCATGGGTGTCATGAAGTTGAAGATTTGAAGGATGCTGTGGGCGTGTATTAGTGCTGCTATTCCATGGATTGGTCAGATTCAGAAGATGCAAACGACTTGGACCTATCACTTTGGACACATGGGACAGTATCTGCCTCTGCAGCACACATATAATGCTGGCTGTTCCCCTGAGAGCTCACTTGCCTGCACTACATGCTCCAGGACGACATCTGCCACCAACACTGCTGCTGTTTATGCATCCTCTGGCTCCTGCAATGGCACGTACTGTGGAGAGAGCCCCAGCCTTCAGCATTGAGGAGAACCAGGCCCTGCTGGACAGCCTCCTTCCACAGTACAGCAAGCTGTATGGGAAACCAGGGGAGCAGGTGAGTGTGCTGTTCACTGCCTCACTAATTGTGCATGTTGTCTGACTAGCAGGACTTTCAGTGTGCACACCACTGGCTAGCATGCCCACTGAGTAGTTGTCACACCGCAAAGTGTGTAGTTACATGCACTGAACTGGTATAGTGAAGTAACAGTGCATTCCAACTAGATTTACTTCCCATGCAATGATACCATGTAGTGACTGCTGGCAAACTGTTCATAGCCATTGTTGCACTGCCTGTGTACATCATATGCCCCTGTGATTGAGACATGTAAATCCAACTGTGTGATGCACGTATATGTTGCATGTGTAGTAATGGCCTTTTCACTTTGTCATCCTCACAGGTTGATGCCCACCAGAAGCAGGAAATCTGGCTGACCATCGCCCGGAAAGTAAGATCCGTGAGGGTCTACAGGCGCAGGATCCGCAACTGCCAGAAGAGGTGGCAGGACCTTCGTGGCTGGACCCGGAGGATCGCAAGGGTCCAGCTGAAGCTGTCGCCTCCTCGCAGGAGGGGCGGACACCGGACCCTGACCCCCCACATGCTCCGGATCCTGGCGGTGGTCTTCCCTGACCTGGATGGGCAGCTGAAGGACAGACAGCAGCAAGGGAGGGGGTGAGTCCATGACTGCACTGTGCACTTTGTCTGACATGCTATGTGCCCTCCTCTGGCCTGGTTAAACTTCCACAGTACATCAGTCATGTGGTCCAGGACCCATGTCCCTCATTTGTGACATGCCCACTTCTCCTCTGATACGCATATGTGTGGCCCTTATAGTCAGGAAATTGTGTCATTTGGGGACTGTGTCATTGCATTTAGCTTTGCTCAAGGTGGGGGACAGCATTTGTTCCCGTGACTATGTTGTGCGATTCATGGGTGGGTCAATTGCTTACACAATGCCTAAGTTCTGACATGTAATCTGGGTGTAACTTTGATATGTGGTCCACTTGCTGCTCTGACTCACCACATGTCCCTGGGGAATTTGGCACACACCCATGCTGCTGGTGGGAACAATGTTTGGGCCTCAGGAGTATGTGTATCCAGTGTGTCACACATGCTTAGCCACCTGCCTACTGTCCAGGACTCATCCCTCTTACAGGTGGAGCTGGACAGTCATGCCTACTCCAGGGCATACAATACACTCTGTACTCCCACTCCCGTGTATCATCTGGCAGGTTGTGATCAGTGAAATGTACCCTCAGGTGTCTGCCTCTGTCTCATTGTGCTGTGTCTTCGTTGTAAGGACTACTGGTATGTTTATCGGTTAGGGCTCAGCATGCCATCGGAGATGTGACCATGATAGACGATACTTCTGTGACTTATAGGTGTCTGATCACTTGACTGTGCACACAGGTGTTTGCGACTGTGACTTTCAGGCAGCTGTATTTTCATTCACAGCACACTGTGAGGTGCTCATGTTCAGAGAGTTGTGTTTCATGTCCCCCATATGTCCAGTTGGTATGACGTGGACAAATAGTAGTACAGATGATGTTGTTTTTGGGGGATGGAGATGTGCACTTGTCAGTCACATAACTTGCATTCCCCATGCCCTCGGATTGTGACACAGTGCAGACTGTTGTTGGCTGGCTGCCATGGCCATGTGACTTGAGACAGTAATGTATGACTTTGCACGCATTCCTGTGTCATGGCATTAAACTTCATGAGAGTGATCCTGCAGGGGAGTGACATGTGCAACATGCACCCCATTGTGGCATTGAGTATCCGGACATGGGTGCATCATGGTGTCTGGTGCTGGTATGCATCACATGCATTTCTATTTAGACTCTGGCCATCCCTTTATCCGGACACCTGCACTGACTCAGTGGCAAGAGATGTGATGTGTGCATGTTCACATACTTCACCGTGTTCCCAGCAATGTCCAACAACTGTGTAGGTGGTGCATGTGTCCACACTGGGGTCTTACCATCAGACAGGCACCAGACAGATGGGTGCAAGGGCAGGAGGGGTGTGAGTCCCATGGTTAACCATCAGACTGACAATTGGCTTCCCCGAATCTGTGTGAGGACTTTAGGCAATGTTCAACTAAGGATGCCAGGGCTTGCTCTGTAATGTGCTGTACTTACTGTGGTGTGTGCGGTCAGTGCAGGTGACTGATGTTTGTCTGTTTCCCTAATTGTTTGCAGATACATCCACGGCCACAGGAGGGGACAGCTCCACGGACCAGGAGGAGCAGCGGAGCCAGACTGGGTCAGCATCGGACGAGTGGTCAGAGGGACCCAGTGGCACGGAGGGCGAGGGGAGCCACACCGAGGAGTCCTCAGCACCATCCACCTCAGCTGAGGACCACAGCAGCTCGGAGGATGACTCCCTTGTGGAGGCGGGTCTCAGCAGCCACCAAAGGCCAGCTAGTCTGTCTGGCCCCGCCACCACCACCACCGCCCTCCCATTGGCTCCCATTCCTGAGGTCCGTGGAGGCTCCCGTACTCGGGAGCGTGTCTCCTTCGTGCCAGGCACCGCATCCCCTACCCCTGTGTCCCCTGCTGCCCTGAGCGAGGAGTCTGTGTACCTACTTCGGCAGCTCCATGTAGGGCAGACAGCAATGCTGAGTGTCCTCCATGCACACACCACTCTGTTGACACAGCTGGTGTCGTTCATGGAGGGCATCTCGACGGGTATGTCTGCCCGACAGAGGAGCAATAAGTCCATGGACTCCTCCCTGACGGCAGCAGTGTCCCTCCTCCAACAGTCCCTCACCCCTCCCACCTCTGCTCCATCCACACTTCCTGCTCCCCTACCTGTCCAAAGCACATGCACACCTGCACAGTCACCCAAACACACAGACACGAGCAGCACAGACACACCCAAGAGAAAGGCAAGACGTGCACACAAGCATCCTCAGGGGACTGATACCACAGACACAGGGGACGGGGAACACACACACACACAGGCATCTACATTAAATCCGCAGTCCTCAAAATCCTCGCCCTCCAAGACCCCTTCTCTTGCCTCGCCTGCTACCACACCTACACAGCAGATCTTCCTGTGAGACCTCGGCCTCTTCCCCTCCAATCCTGCTGATCCAGCATACCGGGGGAAGAGGACGTCCACCCACACAGAGGGGAGTGCCCCTCGCCCCCGGACACCCTCCCCCAGGCGCAGGCAGACACAGGACCCCATTAGGAAGTCCCCCCGGACCAGGAAGAGCAAGACACCACCACCGCCACCACGCAGCTCCACCGCCCAGTCTCTCTCCTCCATCCCCCAGTCCACCACTGCACAGGTTCCCCCGCCACACCCTGCCCCAGGTTCCCCCACACACCGATACCACATCCCCAGACTGCTTAGGCCCTCCCCCCTGCCACTTGCTCTTCCACCCCCAACCCAGACGCTCTGCCTGTTAGTGGCACTGTTGTGGAGACCGGGTCCCCCCCCTCTGTCCTGCCCACCTCATCTGCCCACCCTTCCACTCCCTTGGAGTCATGCACTACAGTGGAGTCCACAACCACCACGTCTGACTCGGGCACTGCAGTGGGTACCCAGTCCACTACATCAGTCCAGCCCACTGCAGTGGTTGCAGCACCCACACCAACTGACTTGTGTACCACAGTGGTGCCGGCCCCCCTGAGTCAGACACATCCACTGCAGTTGCCGGTGACACTCCTGCACCCACCTCCCCTTCACTGCCTCCTTCTGGCATCCCCTGATCCTGTCCCTGCGGTGCCTGGACTGCCCCTCGTATGCCCCTCCAAGGGGGATGTCCCCTGTCCGTACCTGTGCAGGCAAGCAATTGTTGACAAGTTGTCACACATCACCCTGTTGGGACTGTATATTTGGACTGGCCATTGGCCTTAGTTTATTTTGGACTTTTGATTTGAGTTGCACACTTGCTGAATAAAGCCTCTTTTTGTTTACTTGTGGTTAATCTTTGGAGGTACATGATGTAGATGTGTAGAATCATGCATTTGCTGTTGTAATAGTGTTCAGATCAGGTAAATGAAGTTTTGATGTGATGGGCTCCATGTGGTCCATGGGATATGTGTCCTAATCTAGTCTGGCTCTATGGCATCCTTTGCTGCAGTCTGAGGGTGTAATGTTCAGCATTTGGCACAGGGATGTACGTTTAGCATTTGTAGATTACCATCTTTGCCCTACACTGATGCACATCTGGTGGGCTTACCACTGTCCAATGTTCCTAGTACCCTGACTGTGTGCCCGTCTCCAATGGACATGCAGTTTAGCACATCAAATTTGGAGGACTCATCTGTGTACACAGTGCAACTTGCTTGACACGTGTCTTGGGTGTATGCAGATGACTGACGTGACACTCCCGTGCCCAGGCTGATATGAGCAGAGCCTTCGGTGTGTTGTAGTTGTTGACTCACTGACCGAGTGTTCTGCTGACATGTTTGAGTCGTGCACAGACAAGGTTTGGCACAGCTGACCTTCCACAGGAGTGGAGTGCCCTCATGGCAGTGCGTGATTCCGTGATATAGGCTGTGCCCGTGTTGTGTGTTGTGTAGGCATGTCTGTGCGTGTTCTCTTCTCCTTTTCCTACACAGGCTGTGTCCCTACGGATGTTCCTGTTTGTGATGCTTGCTGAGTTGTTCTGTGTTCATCCAGCATCTTGGACCTGGTTTCTCCGGGATGTGGGTGCATTGCAAACTAATGTTCATGAGGTTGTCATCCCTAGTTGTCTTTGTTGTCAGGGCTGGGGATGTGGGCAAACGCAGATGGGACACAGTCAGGATTCCTCTTGGCACTTGTTGATTACACGAGTAATGTAATTTTCTGTTTGTGTATGCTTTCAGTGTTTGTGACACGTTGTGTGTGTGACTGCTGCCACTCCTCAGGGTCAGAGCTGCAATGTTGGAAGTTGTCTATGTGTGTCCTTTGTGGGTCAGCTTGGCTTCTTCATTGGTGTGTGACTATGGCCAGGATCCCATTGTTTGGGGTGGATTTCACGTCATGCCCATGTACGGCATACTGTGCAGTGTGTCAGACATTCACAAGTATTGTTGACTGGCCATGTGTGATGGGTTTCTGCACCTTATTTCCCCCACCACCCCTGGGATTGTCATGGGTGCATGTGCAATGTCAGCAGTCCATGTGAGCTTCACTGCTGCACATTGGTGGAGTTCAAGGTGTGTGGCGTTGAGTGTGTGCAAATGTGAGTTGTTGCACGGCTGGGGCACTACCTCCATATTGTCCTTGGCTGGCAGGCCATGCTGAGTGCTTTGTGCTTGTATAGGTGTGATGGTAGTTTGTTGCTCAGGACACATGGCTGTGGCTTCACAGTGTGGATGACATCTACCTTTGTCATCACAGTGTGATTGTCATGCAGGCTAGTGTCACCACAATGTGGGGTCCCTGGGGAGTGCTGTGGTGGTTCTGTCTCTTGCTGTGTTTGTTGCTGTTCCTACAAGCTTGTGTGACATGTGTAATTTGGGCTCCCTCTCATCTCACAACGCCTGTTTGCCCACATAGGGGAATCCAATCCATGAGTTACTTTTGTATGTGACTGTGTTGACATCTGTGTATTAGTGAATCTGGCCTCCTCATGTGTTGTGTGTTTGCCTGGGGACACTGGCACACAACCCCCTCACCTGTTGTGTATGATATGCAGTGTGAGTCTGCCTGTTTGTGTTTGTGCATTTGCACCACTGCATTGGCATATCTTTAGTTTGCCATTGGCTGTATGTTGTTTGTTGGCTTTCCCCTGCTGGCCCTGGGACTGCTAGGTCATCAGTCAGCACATTGATCATGGTTAGTATTTCCCATTGCTGCCATGGTATGGTATTTGTTCACCTGACATCTACAGTCTCCACAGGATATCTACATTTGTGTGTCCATTGGTGCAGATATGTGGGTCTGCATTATGATGCTCACTTCTGTCATTGTGTTATTTGTGAATGTAGACAATGTGGGCCCCCATGGCTGATGTTTGTGTGCACATGGCCAGAACGATGTGTCATTGGCACTGCACTGCTTGCCTCACACAATCTATGTTGCTATGGGACACAAGCACTACAATGCCACTGTAGTGTTTGGTGTTGTGTGGCCAGGAATAATCCCTGCAGTTTTGTTTTTGCAGCTTTTACCAGGACTACACTTACCTTTTGGGCACTGTGGTGATGGGGCTTTGGGCCCCATTGCCACACTGTTCAAAATGTGCTTCAGCTATGGAGCACACACTTACCTTTTGGGCACTGTGGTGATGGGGCTTTGGGCCCCATTGCCACACTGTTCAAAATGTGCTTCAGCTATGGAGCACACACTTACCTTTGGGCACTGTGGTGATGGGGCTTTGGGCCACATTGCCACAGTGGTCATGGTCTGCTTGCATTGTGTAGGCCACACACACAATTATGTGTGACACATGTGTTAGGGGGTCACATTGTATGTTCAATGTCATGTTCAGTGTTGTATGCATTTGACACAGACCACACACACTTGTCATGGTGTTGGGGGTGGGATGTAATTTACAGACAGTCCTTATGTGGGAGTATGCTAGTTGTGTCATGCATTACCCGTCTTATGAGTAGGGGTGGTTGTAGTGACAGGCATCCAGCCCCCCATGAGTGGGGATGGTAGTAGTGGTAGGCATCCAGCCCCCCATGGTGGGGATGGTAGTAGTGGTAGGCATCCAGCCCACCCTGAGTGGGGATGGTAGTAGTGGTAGGCATCCAGCCCCCCATGGTGGGGATGGTAGTAGTGGTAGGCATCCAGACCCCCATGAGTGGGGATGGCAGTAGTGGCAGGCATCCAGACCCCCATGAGTGGGGATGGTAGTAGTGGTAGGCATCCAGCCCCCCATGGTGGGGATGGTAGTAGTGGTAGGCATCCAGCCCACCCTGAGTGGGGATGGTAGTAGTGGTAGGCATCCAGCCCCCCATGGTGGGGATGGTAGTAGTGGTAGGCATCCAGACCCCCATGAGTGGGGATGGTAGTAGTGGTAGGCATCCAGACCCCCATGAGTGGGGATGGTAGTAGTGGTAGGCATCCAGCCCACCCTGGGTGGGGGTGGTGTTAGTGGTAGGCATCCATCCCCCTATGGGTGGGGATGGCAGTAGTGGCAGGCATCCAGCCCCCCATGAGTGGGGATGGTAGTAGTGGTAGGCATCCAGCCCCCCATGAGTGGGGTTGGTAGTAGTGGTAGGCATCGAGCCCCCCATGAGTGGGGATGGTAGTATTGGTAGGCATCCAGCCCCCCATGAGTGGGGATGGTAGTAGTGGTAGGCATCCAGACCCCCATGAGTGGGGATGGTAGTAGTGACAGCCATCCATCCCCCTATGGGTGGGGATGGCAGTAGTGACAGGCATCCAGCCCACCCTGAGTAGGGGTGGTGTTAGTGGTAGGCATCCAGCCCCCCATGAGTGGGGATGGTAGTAGTGGTAGGCATCCAGCCCACCCTGAGTGGAGGTGGTGTTAGTGGTAGGCATCCATCCCCCTATGGGTGGGGATGGCAATAGTGACAGTCATCCAGCCCACCCTGAGTAGGGGTGGTGTTAGTGGTAGGCATCCAGCCCCCTATGGGTGGGGATGGCAGTAGTGACAGGCATCCAGCCCACCCTGAGTGGGGATGGTAGTAGTGACAGCCATCCAGCCCCCTATGGGTGGGGATGGCAGTAGTGACAGGCATCCAGCCCACCCTGAGTAGGGGTGGTGTTAGTGGTAGGCATCCAGACCCCCATGAGTGGGGATGGTAGTAGTGACAGCCATCCATCCCCCTATGGGTGGGGATGGCAGTAGTGACAGGCATCCAGCCCACCCTGAGTAGGGGTGGTGTTAGTGGTAGGCATCCAGCCCCCCATGAGTGGGGATGGTAGTAGTGGTAGGCATCCAGCCCACCCTGAGTGGGGGTGGTGTTAGTGGTAGGCATCCATCCCCCTATGGGTGGGGATGGCAGTAGTGGCAGGCATCCAGCCCCCCATGAGTGGGGATGGTAGTAGTAGTAGGCATCCAGCCCCCCATGGTGGGGATGGTAGTAGTGGTAGGCATCCAGACACCCATGATTGGGGATGGTAGTAGTGGTAGGCATCCAGACCCCCATGAGTGGGGATGGTAGTAGTGACAGCCATCCATCCCCCTATGGGTGGGTATGGCAGTAGTGACAGGCATCCAGCCCACCCTGAGTAGGGGTGGTGTTAGTGGCAGGCATCCAGCCCCCCATGAGTGGGGATGGTAGTAGTGGTAGGCATCCAGCCCCCCATGAGTGGGGTTGGTAGTAGTGGTAGGCATCCAGCCCCCCATGAGTGGGGATGGTAGTAGTGGTAGGCATCCAGCCCCCCATGAGTGGGGATGGTAGTAGTGACAGCCATCCATCCCCCTATGGGTGGGGATGGCAGTAGTGACAGCCATCCAGCCCACCCTGAGTAGGGGTGGTGTTAGTGGTAGGCATCCAGCCCCCTATGGGTGGGGATGGTAGTAGTGGTAGGCATCCAGCCCCCCATGAGTGGTGATGGTAGTGGTGGTAGGCATCCAGCCCACCCTGAGTAGGGGTGGTGTTAGTGGTAGGCATCCAGCCCCCTATGGGTGGGGATGGTAGTAGTGGCAGGCATCCATCCCCCTATGGGTGTGTATGGCATTGGTGATGGCCATCCCGCCCCTATGGTTCTGCTGTTGCTAGTGTACGTCATTTGTGCATCCCTATGTGTGTGTGACATATTTCGGGTACGTGTCGTTTGTTTGTGTTGTGGGTGTTTGACTTACCGTCTGCGCCGTACGCGTCCGTACCGGTCCCGGTAATAGATGTAGAGTATTGGTAGGACATGCGCAATGGGATTCATGGTTGGGTCGTCTCGTTCGGGTTTCTCGTGGCTTCGACTCGTACTCGTCGCTGGCTTGTTCGTCTCGTCGCCGTGGATCGTCTTGTGGCGCGAATCGGAGCTTATGTGCAGCTCTCCCGGATGCTCATACGTGCCGGACGTAGCGACGAGTTCGGGCGCGTACGGAAGACGCATCGTACTAGTCCGGCCGGAAGGTGCTGTGTATTTGGTTCCGTGCGACTCGATTCGGCGTTTACGGATCCGGCTCGGGCGGGGAACAGGAGCTGGAATGGGTAAGTACGGCTCGCTCGGAATCTGGGCTGTTATGCGCATCGTACTTGTTCGTTCGGTAGAGTGTTCGAGTCGGTCGGAAAACACGCATTCGGCTGGTATTTTTTCCGGACGAATACTGTTAGGTGCGCTTCCGGCCGACATCGGAATTGACCCCTAAGTATTGTTAGGTTGCAGGGATATGGTTACAAAGAAGGAGAAGTTGTGATATATGAAATGAGGTGGAGGCAATTGTCAGAAATAAAAGGAGGCAGACAGTCATGCCGCTTAGAGTAGGCAATACTGAGAAACAGGAAGCATGCAGAGGATGGAAGGTAAGGAGAGAGGAATTTGATAGAAAGAAAGGCTGGGTAACAATCTAAAGTTTTATTTCATGAGCAATTGGCCTTGCAGGGCTTTAGGAATAAAGTGGGATGGTGCTTTTTGACATAGCGTACAATCTGAGGATGTAAAACTGTAAACCAAAACAACATTGCTTGCATGCCAGATAATGTATTGTATTGCAGCACTTGTATAGCACTTACTACCCATATGTGGGCGTTCAAGCACCTAATCACGTGGATAACATGGTACACCATTTGGATGTATGGTTAGAATTATGTTTTTGCTTTGAGTTATGTGGGAAGTGTTCCCATGTAGTGTATGATGACCACCGAGGTGCGGGTATCATGTTGTGTGACGCATTGCTTGGTGGTGTAATAGATGAGTACGTTTGAGGAATAAATGTGTATTTATATAGTTTGTGGTCTGCCGACAGCATTGAGTAGTTCTAAAGGTTCCTTTATTGTGTTGGTAATTTTTCTTTTTGTTCTCACTACCATTTCCTATGTTGTTTGTGGCAAGAGGTCCTCCACTCTGTGATCCTATGGACCTGAGAGAGTTAAAAGGTGTGGAGAAGGAGTGAGTGGGAATCAGAGATCTGCCTGACAGACTTGCCCTGCAATTCTCCTTTACATGATTGATTTTATGAAATATCAGTTGAAGATATTTGCCATTACGCACTCTGTTATACTCTGGAAGTTGGTGTACAGGATATGTGACTATTTGGGACCTGCTGGGCAGACTATATTAGAGTCCTCAGCAATGTATTGCATTGTATTGTATCGGGCACTTGTAAAGTGCACTGTCGCCCAGAGGGTATCCTGGCGCTATTGAACATGTGCTCAGGTCAGCCGTGGATGGACAGAACGGCCCTGAGTAGACTGATCAAGGCGAGCCAATAAAATTAATTCTCTTGGAAAGAGCCAGGTTTTGAGTCTCTTCCTAAATGGCATCAGATCCTCTAACTGTCTGATGTTGGTGGGAAGTGTATTCCAGAGCTTTGCTGCCGCAATGCTAAAAGCTCTCCCACCTGATGTTATCTTTCTGAATTTGGGCACGTTAACCAAATTGGCCGAAGATGAGCGTAAACTCCGGGTGGGGACATACCATGCAAATTTGTACTGCATGGGTTTGGGTCCAACACCATGCAAAGCTTTGAACACTAAGCAGAGAGATTTAAACTTTATCCTTTCTGACACTGGAAGCCAGTGTAGCTCTGCCAGCGCTTGTGATGCGGATGACTGTCTTGGTCTTGCTAAGGCCAGTTTGGCCGCCATCGTCTGGACCCTCTGCAGTCTCTCAATTAGGTACTTTGGAGACTCTAGCAGCAGTGCGCTACAGTAGTCAAGTCTACTCAAAATAATGTTTCTAACTACCAGTGCTCTGGCCTGTGATGGTAGCATTGGTAGGATCTTTCGGAGCGCCCTGATGAGAGCAAAACAGCAACCAGCAGTTTTGTTGATCTGTGCTTCAAGGCTTAGTTTATCATCGAATATAACTCCTAAATTACGCACCGTCTCTGAAGATCTTAGAGGAATATCAGTCGGTATAGGCCAGAAGTCATCTGGTAGCGGACGAGGAACTTTACCTGCTGCGCAGCACAAGATCTCTGTCTTGTCTGCATTAAATTGAAGAGAGTTTTCTCTCAGCCAGCCAGAGGCATCCTTCATGCAGGTGTGGAAATCTTCCAATGAGGTGAAATGGTCTCCCTCCAATGACAAGATGAGCTGCGTGTCATCGGCATAATTAATAAGACTAACGTTATGAGCTTTAATGTCAGCCAGCAATGGTCTCAGATATATGTTGAATAGTATTGGGCTGATAGCAGATCCCTGAGGAACACCGTATAGGTTGTTAGTGAACTCAGATTGAAACGGTGAGAGAGCCACTGCCTGTGTGGCAGACCTTACTGATTAGTAATGAGTGGTTAGTTTGGTGGGCTGGTAAAGCCTGCAACTACGTCTAGCGGCCAGCAAGGTTGCACTGCACCTTTCATCCATTATATGCTCGTCTGTTGATGATGAACATCAGGTGATAAATTGAAATATGACATCATATGGTACCACAGATTACATCTGATTGATAAGGACCATCTGAAAGACTACAGTAGCAGTTCTCCATTGTATGGTGAGAGGTAGAGTTTGTTGATCCTGGTGCCGCTAATGTCTGAGTGGTGCGATGATGTCCCATTGGTCACTATCTTCTCCCCATGGAATTGGAGGTGAGTTGTCCCTGGGGCGGATATCTTCCTAGTTCATCCACTGAGGAGCTGCATCCAGGGATTCCTAGCCGCATAGCTAGGTTGTACCCAGGAGTGATGGTCCAGTAGGTTGGTTGTAGCTAGGAGTGATAATCAGTTACAACCCAGTAGGTGGGCTGTACCCAATGGTGACTGTCCATTAGAACCTATTACCAGTAATCCTCACCCTATATTTGTATATGAGGGTTTGTATGGAGATGTCCTAATCCCCTAGAGCCCAACATCTGTTATCCCCTGAAGTGGTGGTAGCTGCTAACCTAGTGGTCTGGAGGTAGAGCGGCAAGGTTTCTGAGCCATAATTGTCAGCACGCTTAGCATGTCACCCTTTACCTGGATGTCTGGGTGGGATGTTAAAAGGATCTGTTTAAGTAGGAGGAAAATCCCTTGGATCCAGGTGACCTGATAAAGTGGGAGACCATGTCCGAAAGTCAGGTGACCTGGATCCAATGGGAGCCCTAAGAGTCAGGTGACCTTGCTCCAGTGGAAGATATAGGAATCACAGACCGGGCAGTCTAAAGCTAGACCCAATTTGAACCCAGTATACATGTTTGCCAAGTGGTGTTCTGTTGTTAGAAAAGGCTATTGGCTTGGAAGGGGCAGAGAGAAAGGGGTGATATTGGTCCAAATCTGTATATAAAGTGCAGACACATTTTAAACACAATACCATCAAATAGAAGCTTGTGTAGGTCAAAATACACTCCATATTGTTTAACACCAAAGCCCTACATGATGATGCACAGAAATGCATTTCAAACACAATGCCATCAAATATAAACTTTGTTTAGCTTGAAATAAATTCAAACTTGTTTAACCCAAAAGCAATGGACAGCATTATGAAATAAAACTTGTTTTTGTGTAATTACAATAGGTAGTAGTGGTTTTGGTGACCGCACATCTTATGTTAAGTGCAAATAATGTTGGAGAATTTACAAACTTTGTATGGTTGGTGCTATATTGGTACAGTAGCACCCTACTACAACGGATGGCTAAAACACATTGGTACTCAAAAAGTAGTCTGAAAGAACAATTTAAACCTTTACAAAAATTGATTATTTAGTTGCTGTTGATTCTAATTGAAGACAGAAGCCAGATGGTTGTAGACCGTAAACATGTATTGAAACCAGCAAAAAAACAGACAACACGTGTTTCGTCACGAGGTGACTTCTTCAAGGCAAAAATCACAGTTAATTAGTTAGCGGCTGCACAGTCAATGTGAAAAATGACTCGTAGAGTTGAAAAGTCATTATGATGGAGATTATTCCAAGCATCACTGGCTTGGAAGAGGCAAGGAGAAAAGGGGGCATGTTTGTCCAAATCTGTATCTATAGTGCAGAAACACATTTTAAACACAATGCCAGCTAATATAAGCTTGTGTGGGTCAAAATAAACTGCATATTGTTTAACACAAAAGCCCTAGGCGGTTCTATAAAGCTTGTGCTTGGGATACCAGCTTTCTCAGGATCGGGCGAGCAAAGTTTGTAGATCAGTGCTCTGCAGCATAACACCACTCCATCCATGTGGGACATGGATGGCAATCAGTACATAATTTGAGCCCGTGGTTTCACATGGGACCCACTTGCATTCATTTTTGGGTACCAGCACTTCCACATCAGACTTTGACCCAGAGCAAAAATGGTAGAGCACACAAGGGGGAAGGAATAAGGAACAGAAATATGGAAAAACATGACAAAGGGCGAAAGCAGGAGCCTGTAAGAGGGAGATAAAGGGTTCGGGAGTATGTGATAGTGGTTTAAAGAGACATGAGGTAGAACTTGGCATATGTTTGCAAAATGTCCCACTTTTCGATGGACACTGCCAATCTGCAGGTGTGTGTTTAGATACCCACGACGAAAACAAACATTCTTTTGTTTAAAAAATGGATTTGCTTTCTCTCTCTGTTTTGTACTCCTCTTGTTTTTTTCTTATTGCCCCTTGTTTCCATGTATTACTTTTATCAGCAACAACGCCTACCCCAAAATTGTCCTTCTTAACTAATTCCTTAGATGCTTTGTGAGAAATTTCATACTTTTCACAATGTCACTAGTCTCTGCTAATGACGGATTCTTTAAAGTGAGTAATGTTTCTTGGACTGTTTTGACTCAACATCTTACAACAATCTGATCCCTGAATAATTGAGATGTAAACTCCCCCAAACTCACAATCGGAAGTTAAAATGTGTAACGCTGCCACATATGTGCCTATAGACTCCTCCTGGTGCTGCTTCCTAGTAAAGAACATATGTTTGTTCACAATCAGACTGGGTTGTATGTCAAATTGTTTTTCCAATTTCCACACAGCTTCCTGGTACTCATCCAACCCATCTTCATTGCCTGAACCATCATGTACTTCTGTAGCAAGTGTTCATAAATTGCTAACCCTCTAATCCCAAATTGTGCTCCAAAATAAACCTTTTCCTTTCCACACAATACCTATTTCCCCCAATAGCTCCTAAATATTTTGTGAAAGCCCTGAACCAGGGTTTCCATCTGATGGGTGGCTCCCCTGGTGTCTGTAAAAATGGTGGTGGTGCACTCACCCGCTGTATAGTTTATATAATGCTACCCCTTTGGTTAGCAACTTAGATCCTTATACAACCTGGATTTGAGTTTATGTATCTGCTCATAAAACTGTACTGAATAAAATACTGAGCATGTGTCTCCCAGTTATCACAATTCTTTACAATAGTATGCATATCAAATAAAACTATTGCACATGTAGGACTTCCAGTCAATTGTACTTATACCCCATCAACAAGGAGAGTGTGTGTATCACTGACAACTTGCAATCTGGTGTTCCCGAATAATTTTATCCCACACCAACTGTCCAATTTGTACTGACATCAAACCATAAAACTAAGGCTGTGCATCACTGAAAACACACTGAGTTGCTCTTCATCATACAGTGAACACCAGTTAAATTCTATGCTTTTCCTTCCTTTATTAGAAATGTGCATGCATTACAAATGGTTCCCCGTTTTTTGCCGCAAAATGCGCTGATTCAATCTATTGTGCACATCACTGTTGTGGGGGTGTCACAGAAGCACCTTTAAATAGGCCTCCGATCGCCAATGCCTTATCACTGTATGCCACATACTCACCTGTCTGGGATAAACCAATCTAGTGTGCACGTCACTGCAGTGTGCGTGTCACAGAGAACTCACTCCAATAAGGCCAATATGGCCTCCTCACAGCTAACCAGTGGAATCCTCATTGTGGATATCACCTTTAGTTATCACAAAATAAAATGGGGATTTATGCATTTGTGTGGATTTTAGATGTTTAAACAAAGCCATATGGGTAGACTCACATCCATTACCACGCATAGATGATATTGTGTCAAATTTTTCAGATGCAAAAATGTTCAGTAAGATTGATCTGGCTTCCGCCTATCACCAGAGGGAGTTGGATCAGACAAGCAGGCACTTAATGGCTTTTTTGTCACCCATCTGGAATTTCCAGTTTAAGAGGATGCTGTTTGGGTTGGCTTCAGCTGCTTCCATTTTCAACTAGTCATGGAGTCTGTTCTACAGGGGGTGGAGTGTGTTGTCACATTCCAAGATGACATTCTGATAGCAGCAAAAGACATGAGTGAGCATGGCAGAGTGTTGCAGTCTGTGTTGGAGAGATGCGACAAGGCAGGAATAGTGACCAACATCAAGAAATGCATGTTTGCAAAGACTACCATGGAGTATTTGGGGCATGTGATATCAGAAAATGGTGTCGAACCACGTCCAGGCTGGTAAATGCTATCAGGCGGCTCCTGTTCCTGAGTCCAAGGAACAAGTTTCTTTGTTCTTAGCGGTGTATGTGTTTTATTCAAAATTCATCATGGATTTTACAGAACAAAATGAAAATTTACAGTTACTTCTCAAGGAAAACAGAATATTTGAATGGAATGAGAGTGGTAAAGGGTAATTTGAATCACTGAAATAGGAGATTAGTTCAGCTAGGTGTTAGCACTTTTTGATCCCAAATGTAAGTGTGTGATCATGGTGGATGCAAGTAACAGTGGGTTAGGGGCAACATTGTCACAGGCACACACAACAGGTGAAAAGACAATTTGTTTTGCTTCAAGAGCATTGAGAGATAATGAAAAGATGTTTTCCATCATTGAAAAGGAATTATTGGCATGCTGTCGGGCAGTTGAACGGTTCAAGAGTTATGTATGGGGAAGGTCATTCACTTTAATGATGGATCACAAACCATTAGTGAACATCCTCAGTGGCAGTGTTATCAAAGACCCGACACCCAGAGTAGCCAGGTTGAGCTCAACATTGCTACAACACCAATATGATATTCTACACATTCCAAGTGGGACGACTATCCTTCAAGATCACCGCAGGTATCTGATGTCACAGTTATCACGAAATGAGGAGGATAATGAGGAATACGTTATCGCTGCTATTGATGTGTGTTGGGAAGGAGGTTTTCAAGAGGATGAGTGGTTTGGGAGTTTGAAGGAGGATGAGTATATTAAACTGGTACAGAAATATGTGGCAGAAGGTTGGCCAAAGGAGAGGTGTTTACACCCAAAAATACAACCATATTTTAAAATGGCTGATGAATTGACACTAGAAAAAGCAAATGTGGTCAAGAGAGGTGATAAGTTTGTGCCACTGAGGCGTTTATGCAGCACGATCATTCATGCTGGACATGAGGGTCATCTAGGTCAAACGATGACTAAAAGGAAGAGTAGATGATCGGTTTACTGGTTGCCCAGTATGGATAGTAAAGTTGTAAAGGCAGTCAGCGAATGTGTAATATGTGCCACCAGTGACAAGGCTTTGAAGTTATGTACTCCACCGCTGCATCCTGTTGAATTACAGAAAGGTCCATGGTCGAAGTGGGTCAAAGATTGTATTGGTCCTTTCAGGGTTCTACCACAAAATTTAAGGTATGCCATTGTAGTTGTGGATTACTACAGCAAATGGTGGGAGGTATAGTTTGTGCCAGAGCCTAACACTAGGGCTGTAACATTGTTTTTACAAAAAAATTTAATTTGAGAAGGTTTCCTGAGGGAGTTAGTGTCATATAATGGGGGACAATTTGTTTCCAGTGAAATGAGAGAATTTTTGACTGCATGCGGTGTGACTCACAAACGTGTGGCATTATATCACTCTCAGACGAATCTTTAGTGGAGAAAGTGAACCGTACATAGTTGAAGAGTGTGCAGTGGGCCGTAAAAAATGCTGTCAATGTGTGTAAGTCTGTGGATAGCATGCTGATTTCTCTAGGTGTGGGTGAAGAATTCCGCTCCGCTGGTGGAGTTCACAGAGTTTTGCCCACTCTGCGCTCCACATGGAGTTCTGAAAAACTCCACAAACGACGCAGAGCTTTTTCTCTTGCCAGCAACGTTAAGTTGGCAAGTGAGATAAATTGTGTACCAGACCACCTCCTAACGCGATTTCTGAATGCGATCAGTTGTGGTAGGTCGCTACCACTTGCATTGAGAAAGTTGCCACTCACGTTGAGGAAGCTGCTGCTCAAGCAGAAAGAAGCAGCGCCCTCTGGCGCTCCGCGTGATGCCATTCATGATGATTTTACAGTGCAGGAGAAACTCCTCACACTAAAAATCTGCACAGACAGCGTTACGTACTGGAATCTGCTGCTCATGGAATTCTGCGTTTCACGGCTGAGTTTTTTTGGCACTTTGCGGAGCTCCGTGTAGCACGACTCCACAAACTCCTCCCAGGCCTAGATTTATCATCACACCACTCATGAAACGTGGCTCCAAAATGAATCTGACCCAATCCTTGTCCAATCCCTCCCCCCCGGCTACCTAATATACAGGGTGGACCGTAAGAGTGGCAGAGGTGGAGGAATAGCCATTATTGTGAAGAATAAATTCACCTGTCGTATCACAGCAGACCCTCTGTCGGACTGCGAAAGTCTTAGTTTCTCTATAGATGTCTCCTCGACCAGCACCCTCTCGGGCCTCCTAATTTACCGCCCCCCAGGAGCCCCCAGACAATTCCTCAATGATTTCCCCACCACTGTCACTAATTTAGCTTTCGCCCCATCCAACTTCACGGTGCTTGGTGACCTCAATCTTCATCTTGACCATCCATCTGACAAGATGGCCAATGAGCTGATTGAGAATCTCCAGGCACTTCAGCTTAGTGAGAAAGTATCTAAGCCCACCCACTCCAAAGGTCATCTATTGGACCCTGTTTTTAGCAATTGTGACAAACTTAGCGTAGGAACTCCTGTCCCCCTCCCTTGGTCCGATCACTTTCTAATCCCCATAACCTGGGAAATACCCGGACCCCCCCTGCTCCCTAATATAATCCCCGTGCAGGAACGGAACTGGTCTAGTCTCCCCACTGATCAGTGGAGACACGTCTTGGAAGCTACCAGACCAGCCAGCGATCCTAATCTCAACCTGGCTATTGAGAATTTTAATCTTTGGATTGAAGGTTCACTGGATGCAGTACTTCCTAAAAAACCTAAATTTAAAATCAGCAGGCAGAATACCGCCCGTGGTTCTCCCCCAAATTGAGAGAGCTAAAACAAGCCTGCAGAAGGATTGAAAGGAAGTGGAGAAAGGACTACTCAGACCTTTCTAAATCAGAATACAGGGAGGCAATCAGATCCTATAAACGTGAAATCCAAGCTGCTCAAGCGGTTTTCTATGAAAATAAGATCAATTTATCAGCAAACTCCCCCAAGGAAATTTTTCGCATCGCCAAAACCCTTACCAAACTGCCCGTGAAACCACCTTTGCCGGATGGTGCTCTTACACGTTGCAATAGCCTGGCAGATTTCTTTTCACAGAAAATTCAAAAAATCTATTTGACCTTCCCATCCTCACAAAACCCTCAAACTATGTCACCCGTGCCAGAATCACAACATGGAATCCAACCCTCACTGAATCAATTCCCCCCCCTTGATCCGGCTCTGTTGAGCCCAATTTTGACCAAATTGAAATCTGGCTCTCCTACAGACCCTGCCCCCTCAGATTCTCACATCAGCCACCGAGATCATTTGTCCTGCTATTCTCAGCCTCGTTAATTCCTCCATTTCATCTGGCATAGTCCCCCCAGCCTGGAAGTGTGCCATGGTCAAAGCCCTCCTAAAGAAACCCAATCTCAATCAGGATGACTTTTCTAACTACCGCCCCATCTCTCTCCTCCCCTGGGTGAGTAAGATTCTGGAGAAACACATAAATGCTATCATGGTGGATTTTCTGGAATGTAATGATTTACTCCATCCCTCCCAGACTGGCTTTCGACCCCAATTTGGGACGGAAACCGCCCTCCTCGCAGCAACTGAGGAGGCTAGAAGGATCCTGGATCAAGGGGGTAATGCAGCAATTATCCTCCTTGACCTCAGTGCCGCGTTCGACACTGTTAATCATAACACTCTGATCCTCAGACTTAGAAACCTAGGAGTATCCGGTATCGCACTAATCTGGTTACAATCCTTTCTGAGTGAGTGATCATTTAAGGTCTTCGAAGGAGAAGTGGTCTCTAAGCAGCTGCCTCTCAGTTGTGGGGTTCCTCAGGGCTCCTCCATGAGCCCCAGACTATTTAATATCTACATGAGACCCCTGGCAGAGATTGTCCATCCATTTGGCATCAAAATCATCACCAATGCAGATGACATGCAGCTCGTGGTGGCACTAAACCACCCCGAGAGGTCATCTTGCACCCTAGGCTACTGCCTAGAGGAGGTTGCAGATGGATGGAACTCTCATGCCTTAAACTCAATGGGGACAAGACGGAGCTTATGCTCCTGGGCAACTCCCCCTCATTCAACTCTGCCTTGCTTTGGCCCAACTGCCTTGGACCTGCCCCAGCCCCGAAAGATCAGATTAAGAGTCTGGGCATCTGGCTGGACCTCTCCCTTACCTTTAATCACCAAGCAGCTAAACTCTCAGCCACCTGCTTTGGATTACTCAGGTTGCTGCGTAAGATCCTTCCCCTCCTCCCTTTCCAAGCCAGAAGGATCATGGTCCAGGCCCTTAACCTCTCCCGCCTAGACTACGGAAACGTCCTCTCTCTGGGAGCCCCTCAATATACTACCAATAAGCTCCAGATTATTCAAAACTGCACTGCCAGCCTGCTTCTTCAGATTCCCCGCCGACAGTCCGCCAAACCAGCCTTGGTGTCCCTGCATTGGCTGCCAATAAGAGAAAGGATTCAGTTTAAAGCCTTGTGTTTGGCCCACAAAGCTTTCTGGAAGACTGGTCCAGCTGTTATCCAATCCCTGATTACCCCATACCAACCCAGGAGAAATCTCCGCTCATCGGCCACCTTTCTTTCCTTACCTCCCAAAATAACAAGAGTCAGATATGGCGGACGGTCTTTTGCCCACAACGCAGCTATTCTCTGGAATACCCTCCCACTTCATATTCGAAGTGAGTCCAATCTGCCGGCCTTCCGAAAGCTTCTAAAAACATGCCTCTTCAGGAATGGTGTCTAATACTCATACCTGCTCGGCCATTGGTTGTTCCGTCCGTAGCGCTGGGAGGCCTCAGGGTAGCCATCGCGCTTTACAAATATAATTTCATTCATTCATTCATGAAGGGGTAATGGAGAAAACTCATTTTGAGATCTTGAGAGGTCGTGTGCCTTCTTGTTCTATGGTTCCTTCGTGGTTAAAAGGATGGATGACCAAGACTGAACATAAGCATCGCACAGATGTAGAATTTTGTAAAAAGGTAGAGACATCCCAAATCAAAATGAAGAAGAATTTTATACCAAACATTGTGCTGGTAAATATAGGTCCAGATTTCAGGTTGGAGATTGGATCCGTATTAAGAAGCCGAGCTATGTACATAAATGGGCATCTAAGTTTAGAGATCCAGTCAGAGTAGAGGTTGTCAAAGGAAATGATGTTAGGGTGAAAGGACATGAATGGTGGAATTTAAGCAGAGTAGTGAAAGTTGAGCATGATGTTTTAGATCCAGAGAGCACCACCAACCAGTTTCAAAGCATGCAAGACAATGTGAGGTCACCAAAGCAGATGACAGTTGAGGGAGATGATTAAAGTTAACATGTTAGTAGAGAAAAGAGGATCATAAGTTAACCTTTGAGATACCACACATAGGGTAAAGACAGAGGGGCCGATTCCGATTCAGGCCGGAAATCACTCCGACCGAGCCGGACCCGGAGAGATTTCCGACCGAATCAGACTCTGGCAGCCCGACCGAACGAGTACGATGCGTACGCATGCAATCGGACTCGATTCGGTCGGACTCCCATTGAAGTCAATGGGAGCCGGTCGTACAACGCGTACGCGGGCTTCCATTGACTCAATGGGTGCGAGGCGAACAAGGGCGCCCCATACAGCGGGTACGCATCGATGCGAATCGCGCCGTACATGCACAGGTAGGTCCCCCCTGTGAGCGACTCGCGCGGCTACGAGTACAGGGGGGTCCGACACGGACCCCCAAAGTCCGGCTCTGACTGCCCTTTGGAGCCGGACGGCGCGAGTCGGTCGGACTGCTCGAGGCGCGCATCGTACTTGCCCGGCCGGGGAACGTCTCCATTGCGCAGTGCGAGTCGTGTCCGTGCGAGTCGGTCGGAGCGGTTCGGACCCACGTACGAGTCGGTCGGCGATTTCGCGTGCGCTCGCATCGTACTCGCTCGTCCGGATGCACGTACGAATCGGTCGGGAACGAGGGCTCCGAATCGGATCCGGTTAAGCCGAATCCGATTCGGTGCCCTACTGGCCGAGATCAGAATCGGCCCCAGAGTGTACGTTTGTATGTAATATAAGGAGTATTGTGTGAAATACATGGTTATGTTATATGCAATGTTAGAAGTAATTTACTAATGTTTTCTTTAAAGTGTTATAGGTTTTATTGGTGATCAGCAATTTATTTAGAACATGTTTGTTCTTCAATTTTGATGTATTGTAGGTGTCTGTAATGAATGTTGATGGATTTATTCATAATGTATAAGCTGGAAGGGGGAAGATGTTGTGGTGATCTACTTGGGGCCCAGGAGTGTAGGAATGTTTATGACATTCCATGTTCTGGGTTAGAATGCATGACGGGTGAAATTGAGGCAGCTGATGCCTGGCGCTGCTTTGATGTTGACTTCAATAAAGGTCTCTCTGAAACCACTTGATGGCGTCACATCTTTATTGGGTGAATCTTCCACACTACCCTAAACAAAATATGTTGCAGAATCTAATAGAAGGACAACAGTGACCTCTCTCAAATCGGCTACTTGGTAATGTTCATCTGCAACTGCTAGCAGCACTGACTCTCTACTTCTGCTGGGCATAAAAACTGTCCGGAAGGGATATGGATGGTCACGTTTTCCCCAAAAGACTATAACTGCTGGTTGCAACCACTTCTGCCAGATTGGTCAAGTATTAAAAGATTGAAAAGGGCTCATGGTTGAGTGAAATTATTTCAGCAGAGACAGTGCCAGAGCTTTCTTTAAAGTCAGATGGAACAAGTTCGGAGCTCTCTGGCACTTTCTGAAGTACATTACCAGGGCAGAAATCTGGGGGAATGCCTGGCACCCGACCTCTGAATTTTGAGACAATGGTCTATTAAAGTAGCAGCATCTGGAATTTATTAAAGTAGACTGTAGGATTTCCTAATAATTCAATGGACCTTAAGTCTGTTTCATTACAGGGGGCAGAGTGAGTGAACATCAAGTTCTGAATGCTGGAGATTTTAGCAGGAAAAGTCTCTGTGTTATAGACTTTTTAAAGTCAAAGGTAACCTGTTCTGATAAGCCCGTAAACATTTATTTGGAAAGGTTCCTCATTCAAATTAGATGACTTGCTTTACCTATCTGCAAATGCCTTATTTTTGTCTCACCAATCTAGTTATTGTTATTTCCTAGATTCCATAGTGTGATGCAATATAAGCTACAATAATCTATGAATGCAACTTTCATTCTAGGAGCTATAAGTACTGTTTATCAGGCAGAAATTCATAGGAACGGTATACATTGTCTTTGTGGCCGTACCACACCCATATATTTTTAAAAGGCAGATAATCATGTAAGGTGGTATTAATGCACTTATTAATCTGAGGCAAATCATAGCAATTCTGGCTTGAGGATTAACGATGGCATATGATGTGTTAAGGCAGGTGGAATAAGAGAAAGGTTCTAACTTTTGCAATGGCATCCCAAGAAATGCTTTTCATGTCTGATCATTGGTCGATAAGAGTTAGAGTAAGGAATAGTGAAATTGATTACCTCCCTATCAGATCATTAAAGAATAGTTGAGGTGTGGACCGTTATTCAAACTTCCTCTGTAGAACTAAAATCCAAGGAGTAGCACGCTTTGTGCACATGTCTGGTCCCATAAGTTTGTGACTGACTTTACCTTTTGATACGTCTAATAGGAATTCATAAATGGCTTCCTGGGGCAGTATAATGCATAGTGATTGTTTGCGCCCGGCGCACCTTTGAAAAGGTGCGCCGGGCGCAAACAATCACAATGCGCCCTATTATGATATATGCGCTGCCCCCAGGGCAGCGCATAAATCATAATAGGGCGCATTGTGATTGTTTGCGCATTCATGTGAAAACACGAAGCAGCTGCTCTGTGTTTTCAGTGCCGCCTGCAATTTTATAGGGTAATAGAGATCCCCTTGCAGGCGGGTGCAGTCATTGACTGCACCCGCCTGCAAGGGGATGTCTCGGGGGTCCATGGAACCCCTTTTCCTCCTGCAGAGGGCTGCTCTCAGGAGGCGCACTGAAAGTGCGCCACCTTTTAAATGGTGCACTGTCAGTGCGCCTCCTGAGGGCTGCTTTGTCTCTGCGCCCGCGTCTGTAATATGGGGCAGGCGCAGAGTTAAAGGAATTCCCTCATTTCCATAGGGCACACCCCTATGCAAATGAGGGAACACTCTCTGAAGGTAGCGCTGGCGCTTTAAGTGCGCCAGCGCTATCGGTATTATAGAAGGGGACACACAAGCGTCTGCGCACCCTTCTATAATACCAAAGTGCCCCGGGGGCCTGCAAAGCGGGCGCAAACACCCGTTGCACCGCCCAGGGCACTTATTGTAATATGGCCCCTGGTAGGTGTAAACCCATGTATATGTGTGGAGAACTTTGCCACGAGAGTGGAGGTCTCTGCACCTGTAAATTCCACTCAAGGAGGTGAAAAAATGGGTGTGGTTAGCCTTGGAAAATTGTGAATGCTCACAAACATGGACATTTGTTGGTATCCACAAACTCTCCTCATGCCGCTCTCCACCTTCAAAAGGGTTGGATAAATACTCTAGCCATTGGCTGGCGTAAATCCCATTAGGAAGTGGGAGGGGGGATGGATCACCCCCAGATTTGCTGGTGTTTTAGGGGCAGGGGTTTATTCTTGGGGAAGCTTTCATGCCTATTCCTGGGAGTGTTTGTGAATTCCAGAAATTAGTAAATCTATACTCGCACGTAGTTGTAAATCTGCAAGTGTAGATTTACTCCTTTCTTTGTGACTCGATCCCTTGGTGTCTCATTATTGCTGCTCTGATGTTTACCACAGTATGTGGCACATATATGTTCACTTTACAGACAGACTGCTGCTAGGCTAAAGTATATTTTGGCAGAACACAGAGGCCAGACTGTGCTTTCGCTGTATCCAATACAAATATAAATAATCATCTCATTTATTTTTGTTTGATTGCCGTTTTTTGCCTGAAGCACTTTTATCCTAGGTGGTCCACTTATGTCTATGGCTTTTGCGATACCTTAGATATTTACACTATTACTTTGTTCTGACGTTCTTAAAAGCAGTGGCGCATTCCTAATTGGCAGATAAAATCAACCGTTAGATTACATTTTTCCTCAGGCATCTGTTCAGTCGTGCTTCTATGGAGAGGGCTCTGTGTTGGATGTAGGCCCTCCAGTAGGAGACTGTGCAACTCAGCACCAAAAGAAACGCACTATTGGGCCAGATGACACCGATTGCACTGGTTCTGATGCAATTTTACCTCATATCTCTCCGGAATACATATATTGCATTGGTGCTGTTGCAATGCTGCACAAACATTACCCAGCCGACCAGTAAAGACTGTGGGGCAGATTTACAAGAAAGTGACTCAGTGCGTGCTGCAGGCCATTTAGCTGCGCAGCACTGAGTCACTTTCACAGCACTGTGATGCAACATATTTAAAACAATTTGTCGCATCTCTGTGCTTCCCCCTGGGTTGGCACACAAACTGCTGCCATGCGCCGGCGCAGGCACCCTTGCACCATGGTGCAAGGATGCCTGCATCGTAAGGGGATTGTTTTTGTTCAGGAAGGGTTCCCTTCCTGCACAAAAACAATCTGAAATGCTGTTTTTCAACTTCTATGTGTGCTGCATTAGCACTTAGAAGCTAAAAAACGTCACTGTTTCAATGATTGTTTATGTGCAGCAAGGGACACCTTCCTGTACATAAACAATCATTAGAGGTGATTTCCTCTTTCTATGTGTGCTGCAAAATGCTGCACGCATAGAAAGAGGGAAAAAAACTAGGAGAAATGAATACATTTCTCCTCGTTGCGCCTCCCTACGGCTCCCCTGGGGAGGCGTAGCATTCAAACGCATTTCCAGATTTACTATTCCTCGTAAATCTGGAAATGTGTCTGGTTCCATGGGTGTTGCGTGGGAACACCCACCGCAACACCCATGGAACACCCCTTTCACGCAAAGTGCTGCATGCAAAGGGGCGATATTTACAAGGACAGGAAAAGTCGCACAGGGTGGCTTTTCCTGTCCTTGTAAATATGGAGCAGTAAAATGCGCCACCGGTACGTCACAAAAAGTGACGCACCGGTGGCGCAAGGGGCTTGTAAATCTGCCCCTGTGGCTTTTGCTCTGCTCAGTTAGCGCAAATGATCATTTTCCCCATGGCACGTAATTCAAATGCTATTGCAAAACTGCACTTGTATCAGTACATTACTTGTAATTTGGCAACGTCAGTGCAATTTAGCAGTGCCACTTAAACAATCTATGTAATCCGTACGCGGCAACTTTTGTTTTTCGAACTCGGTTTAAACTCAAGCCTAATTTTTGTTTGGCTCGGAACAGATTGACAAGTACCAGAAAAAACGTAGGGAATGATTTAAAGTTTGGCAATGGGTATGCTGTCGCAAACGTGATGGATATTCTTACAAGTGCCATAGGCTATAATGCAGCTATAATAAGGCGGGCGGGATATCCGCCATGTTTGTGATGGAGGTATTCTAAATCAGGCTTCTCCTAAATTGCTGATGGGATGGAATTGTTGCAAACAGAAGTCTGTATCTGTTGCCCATACAGAAACATAAAAGTCTTTAAGTTAGTAGATGTCATTGGCATTCTAAATGCAAAAAAGACTTACACCAAGCTTTAAAGAAACAAGACTCTGTTTTTACATTCATACCTTCCTTTAGTTGGGCAGCCTAATAGCCTACACCTCATAATAAGCCAACTTGTGAAATTTACAAGACAAATGATGCTACGGCGCAGACCGTGTGCCATCCCATGCCTTCTTCTACAGTCAAGCACCCTTGCAACAGTTATGTTTCCTGCAAAACCAGCAATTGTTTTTTTCCAAGTAGCCAACCCCACCTGTCGCCACTATCCCTTTAATTTCACTGTACACTGTAAAGCCTTCACGGCAGCCAAACCGACCTTGATCTGTACTGTGGCTAGATTTCCTGCTTTTATCTTATTCATTTGCCAAATGTTTTCTTCTCCTAGGGCCAGATGTACGACCCTTTTTTGCGGCCGCAAACGGGAGAACCTCCCATTTGCGGCTGCAAAAAAGGGTAATAGCATGTACTAATGCTATTTTGCAAGTCCCTGACTCGCAAAATAGCATTTGCGAGTCTCGCTATTAGGAAGGGGCGTCCCTTCCTAATAGCGAGTCAACATGCTATGTACTAGTGTTTTGCAACCACATTTGCGGCCGCAAAACACTCGCAGTTTACCACCTACTTCAAGTAGGTGGTAAACCACTAGAAAAGGGGAAGGGGTCCCCAGGGAACCCCTTCCCCTTTGTGAGTATGTTGGAAAATATTTTTTAAGAGTAGGCAGTGGTCCCAGAGAACACTGCCTGCGCTTAAAAAATGAAACTGCAAAGTTTCATTTTCTTTTTAAATGCATCCCGTTTTCCTTTAAGGAAAACGGGCTGCATTTAAAAAAAAAAAGCTGCTTTATTAAAAAGCACTCCCAGACATGGTGGTCTGCTGAGCCCAGCAGGCCACCATCCCTGGGAGGGCTGTCATTGCCAATGGGCTCTCAAATTGCGAGAGGCTCATTAATATTAATGAGCCTCGCAATTTGCGGCCCCATTAGGAATCGCAAACAGTGTGAACTACACTGTTGTACATCGGAAATTGCGCCTCGCAAATTGCGACTTGCAAAAGAGTTGCAATTTGCGATGCGCAATTTTCTTGGTTGTACATCTGGCCCCTAGTCTTTCGCTGGTTTTGTAAAACTAGCTTACTTAGCGACGCTTTCTTGTTCAAACACTTTACAACTTCTGGTAAGGCCTTATATTGCTGCCATGTTGTTGGCATAGATTGCCTGGTTGATTTTCTTACGCTTTAAGGTAAAATAGGGAGAGTAAGGGAGTTCTAACTGACGTCCCACAAGGATACGCCAATCTTTAAACTAAATATACAAAAAAGTCCTCTTGGGGAGTGGTAGTGCAAAAACACCTGTGCTTTTTTCTTTCTTTATCTGAGTAGTCCTCTAAAGGCATGGGGTATTATCGAGGGGAGGGTGGGATGTGTCATGCTTGGGTGAACACTCGGCAATTACATTTTGTTGGGTCCTTGTAAAAATTCCCATCCTCAGCAATTACATCACAATACTTTAGTCGTCGTGTTCCTAGCGTTATTGTCTAGTGTTTTATTTTATTATCTAAGCTCGCCTACTTGCTCTTTAATCACAATGTCAACCAGGGACGGACTGGGAAATCAAAAGCACCCCTGGCAAAAATGTTCAAATCATCCCACTCCATTGCTTTCCACACTCTCTCTCTTACCATTCATTATCTTTTCCTTCTCTCCTCTCTCAGATCTTTCTCTCTGTTTGTCTCCTCCCTCACTTTATCTCTCTCTTGAAGCCCCCCATGCTTTCTGCAATCAATTTCAGGGAGCTGATGAAAGTGATATAGGCCCAGTAGAGGCCCTGAGCTTTCAAAACCAGCATCCAATGGGTCCAACCCAGGGGGAAAATGCCTGATTGAATAAAAGGCCAGTCTGGCCCGGATTGAGCCAATTATGCAATATTCTCTGTGCTGACCAGGGGTGTAAAACAGGCCCCTGCAGTCCCAGTGGTGAAGCGGGTGGGGGATCCCAGCCCTTCAGGAGACCCCCAAACCCCAAAGTTTATTAAGGTTTGCGAGATAATGGAGTCTTGGGCGTCCTTTATCACATTATGTAGAGGGAGCCAAACATTTTGCATTATGCCACTGATGTTGAGGCATCAAACTAACATGGTTTTATCCTTAAAACGTGTGATGTGACCACCTCCTTCACCTCCAGGCAATTCTGCAATGGGATTTTTTTTTCTGGAAACCCATACATTGGGAGACAAGGTGGGTAACAAAACGAAGGAGGAGTCACAAGGGGCGGAGTCATAAAAGGCCATCAGACAGCCAACTCATACATTTATTTTAAAATAAAACTGTCAGAAAGAAATTGGTAGCAAGAGGAAATGTGGCAGTCATTTTGTTCTGGCTGAATCAGTTGCAAAGGCTGCATTTTTGGGATATTGGTGGGATATTAGGGAGTTGGATGTGTTCTTATGCCACAACTCGTTATCGCCGGGAGTGAGGGGTGATGGAACTCGCTCCGTGCTGAAAAAGGTGTTAAAGTTGTGTGGTGTGTTTGTTTTTGTTTGTTGACAGAAAATAAGAGAGAAAACACCCGGTTTCGTAAACCCTTGTATCTGTGTTATAATGGCATTCGGGTTGGGCTCCGATAAGTTCAAGATGACCCCCATGGGTGGGATAGGAGTCACATGACATGATGACCGTGACGTGAGACGTAGCCGGATGTGTTTTTAAACTGCAGCGCTTTTCCGCCGGGAGCAAAGGATGATGGAATGCGCTCCTTGTGAAGAAGGCGGTAAGGCTGTTAGCGGTGCGCTTGGGGCTCAAAGTGAGTAATTGATATGACGAGGTTTGTCGGTAATACTGAGGTCAGCCAGTCAAAGGTGATGCCAGGATTTGGTAATTAATGTTGAAGACGGTGAAGGTAAGATGTGGAAGCAGTCACCGCTATGACCAGGAAATGAAAAAACAAGGGTTGTGAATATTTATCCGTATTGCCTTTGTGTCTAGAACTTGTACTACAGTAGAGTACATGCCCAAAAGGAGGGACTCACGTTTGGAGGCTTCCTTATTGTGACGGAGTGGAGACCTGGTACGAGTGACTTGGGCTCCCACATGGTAATTTTGTTTTAGTAACCAAGCCGTATCTTTTTGCATTTGACAGTCATTTTATAGAACGACACCAGTGTCCAAAATTGGTGATTGATGACCCTGCCCTGACGAAATTGCCTTGAAGTAATGTTGGCAATGAAACATGTTGGCTGAGTAATAAAGTGGTCTGCATAAATGCAGCCGGTTTTAAATTTTGAATTAGTGCAAAGTGAAGAATAAAGTTGGTAATTGTGCTACTTATTTCAATTTTAATTTTCACGGGGTCTTGTTTTTGTACTAGTCGTGATATACACACCACAGTGGCATTATAAGTAATTTTTGGCACTAATGTTTGGGACACATCTTTATTTTTTAAGACAGGATGGTTACCAATGATGAGAAAAGTGAGCATAGCTGGTGAGTACCAATCAGCAAGCTCGACTGGTGGTGCGCACGTGAGGTACCATCTTGTCCTTTCACACATTTTTTGTAAAAGGGTAACACATAGATTGGTGTAACCTGTGTTTGACTCACCATTAAAGATACACCCCTTTATATATAGGGGGTACGTGGGAATTGACTGTCATTTGCAAAAAATTGATTTTGGAAAATTCAGGCAGTAAAGTGGAAGGACACTACCTCTGATAAAAGTGAGGAGTGGTAGGGAAAAAGAGTGATGGAATCCCCGCCTCCACTTATGTGAATATCCTCAAGAAGAGGAGCTTTGGATGAACAGGTCTCTGTATTTATATTGCATTTTTAAAGCACCTGTGAAGAGAGCTTTGTCTCAGGGAATAATAATAACAGTAAGATAAAAATGTGGGTAAACAAAACACAAATCTCTTCAGCAAATGCTTTAACCACCAGAGTTGACTCATACGGTAACACAGAGGGTTGATGAGTCTTGCAAAGCACATCGTGTAACATGCATATTGTAATTGTAATTGTATTCATGTAGCTCTTACTACCACTGTTGAGGCATTGAACCACTTTACGACGAGTAATACACTACTCCAAAACACAAGGTTAGTGGCGGTCGCCACTGGCTAGTTATAGTTAGGATCGTGTTTCCATAGGAAATGCCTTTTTTGTGCTTTCTTGTGCTGCTAATTACTCTTGCGATGTTTGACAAATATCCACAAAACGTTCCAAAAAAGTGCCACTTCTTGACTAGTTTGTGCGTAGAAAGTTTCAGGATGGTCCGTCAAGTGAAGACCGAGAAAAAGGAGGAGTCCCAAAATGCATTTTCCCTATTCATTTTTCCATAGGAACGTTAGACACATCTACAGCCCAAACTGCTAAATGGATTTTCAGCAAATTTGGCAGAAAGCTAGATCTTGGCCCAATAAGAGGGTTTGTATGTTTTGGTTTAAATCCATTCAGTAGTTGTGGAGAAATTAAGGTTCAACAAATTTGAAAATATAATGCAGCGGAGGATCTGCAGGGCTGAGAAATCTCAGGATGAGATCTGATTGGGTGCCACCACATCGACTAGGAAGTTGTGGCAGCAATCTTAGGACTCAGGACTCAGTCTGAGCCCTAAAAATGCAAAAAAACACAAAGGGGGCAGGGCAAGGATACCCTGGCCCCCTAGGCCTGGGGCCCAAATTTCTTTTTTTTATATTTCTGAAAATTTGCGAAGGATTTATGGAAAAAATCTTAAAACCAAGCACAGGCTCTGTGGTTGTTTCAAAAACCCTGGGGTAGACCAAGGCCCCGGGAGGGAGATGCATGTATTTAATTTTGGGAGGGGGTGCATGGTCCCCCTCCCTGAGCCACTGACAAGGCCCAGGGACCCCTTAAACCGGGGTCGATGTAAAAAAAG
This sequence comes from Calotriton arnoldi, assembly GCA_963921515.1. Lineage (NCBI taxonomy): Eukaryota > Metazoa > Chordata > Amphibia > Caudata > Salamandridae > Calotriton > Calotriton arnoldi. Next base: position 369,753 of record CAWUFW010004324.1, on the reverse strand, counting down.
GTAGGGGGCATGTGGCATCCCTCCTGGAGATTAATTAGGACCTGGGGACCCCATCCCCTGGTGCCAAAATGTAAATAAAAGGGGAGGGGTGCTGCAAAGCCCCCTTCCCTGAGCCTCAAAAAGACCCCAGGGACCCCATCCTTGGGGCAGTCAAAGTGGTTAAAAGGGAGGGAGGGTGCGCAACCCACCTCCCTGAGCCTTTAAAGGACACAGAGTCCCCATCACCCAGGGTCGACTCAGTTACTGTATCCCAGGAGCCGATGCCTGGGACACAGTATTATCCCTGCCCACACCAGCGCGGGCAGGGAAACATATGTTTGCTGCTATCTGGCGGGAGCATTTTTTAATCTCCCACCAGATGGCAGAAAACATGCAAGTCTGCTCCCAGCAGGCGGGAGATTTAAACATGCTCCCGCCGGCTGGGAGCAGACTTTCCTCCCACCCGGAGGGAGCATGCATAAAACAGTTGCTTTCTCCAGCTGGGAGCAACACCGGCTCCTGCACCATGTGGGGAGCTGGTTGGGGCCGCAGGGGCCCTGGGGCTCCCCCCTGCAGCTCCTCACATGTTGCTTGTTGGGTGCCCCGTATGGGCTCTCGGGCACCCATCTATAATAAAGCGAGGCCCCAGGAGATGGGGACCGTGAGGCCTGAGAAGTCTTGAGGAGGGATGCTGCCCACCCCCCTTCACTATTTAATAATGTACAGCCCGAAGGGTTGGGATACCCGGGGCCTGTGAAGGCTCTGGGAGGGGGGCCACGCAGACCCCTCCCCTTTTTGATAAAATACGGCCTGGGGGATTGTGCCCCCGTGGTTGGCCTAATGAGACTCAGGGAGGGGGCCCATGGCCAGCTCTTCTTTTTTTACATCAATTAACTAAAATAACATTAAAAAAACGTAGAAATTCACACAAATAAAGGCTACAGCGACGTTATAGTTAGAAAATGTAATTTAAAAATACCTTAGAAGTTCACTGAAAAAAACAAAGGTTAGAGGGACATTATAGGGATGTTATAATTAGGAAATAGAATTTAAAAACCTTAGAAATTCACTGAAAAAAACAAAAGTTAGAGGGATATTATAGTTAGGTTTAGATTTCACTTGTACAAAACCATAAAAATTCTTCAGTTATAGTTACCTGAGCTAACTATAACTTATGCCCTCACAATGCATGGCTTATGACCTCACATATTACATCATTCAAGACATGGTCAGTGACATCACTTACAATGTTGCTCTTGTTCTTGGCCAAGAGAACAGTGGTGAAGTGATGGATGATGGGACCTCACCCAAAGATACACGATTGGGTGAAAGATGCAGTTTTTTGTATCAATTATGCAGGAGTAATCATTGTAATTTTGGTAAATTTGTGTTACTCTTGTGACGTGAAATTACGAACTTATGTGATTAAGCTCATTCCTATTATTTGGAGCAATTTGGGGCAAAATTGTTGACCCAAGAATACGGAAACAAAGCATGATTGGCTGCTGACTGCTGCTTGCATTTAGTTCTATTTCCTTAACGAAAAGATGCATCCTTTGTTTATATTTGGACGTGAGGGTGAATTTTGTGCTAAGAAAATAGTGCTGAATGCAGGGTTATGCTCTTCATGTAATTTCACACAATCTTACACAGTTTTGCTGTAATTTCCCATAGTTACACTATAGCGAATTATGCATGTTATTCCCACCCCTAGTGATGATTCAGTTGACGTGTACTCAACACCTTTACATAAATGTCATGTCCGTGAGATATATGGGTACTCTTGCAGGAATTTATGGATAATCCTGAAAGTACATTGTGATTGGCTGAATATATTTGTAGGTTGTATGACGGAACCCTGCATGCATTTACCCCGCATGCCTTTACAATGCAGTCACTACCCGACTGTGGCGTTACCAAGCATTACTTTACCACGCAAGTCGTTACAACAACTTGCTTTAGGGGCGCTGGACTTTGGAATAGTATAAATTACTATTCCAGCTCCACTCTACGCAACAGTAGGGAAGATGTTGGACTTAAAAATTCAACACCACTACAACAACGCACTCCTTAAAGCAAGTCTTTGTAACGACTTGTATTGTAAAGTAACGCGTGAAGGCAGGTTGTTGTTGTGACTGAGGGGTAAAGGATGTTTCCCATATTTGCTTTGTATATGGGTGCTACACAGACATCTAGACTCGTCAGAAAGCGGTGTTATAGGGCCTAAGGCCTGAATCGATTGTGTTACCCATGATACTCTTAGTACAATACAACTTAATTTTTATGAATACGCCATATGACTGGTATGCGTTACATGCTCTCTCAGAAGAAATAGAATATAGGAGATGTGTAATAGGACCAAGACCATTTGGTTTCTATTTTGATATTACTGCTGATATTTGGTAAACGCTATAACCCATTTTCTGTATAAACTTCTGAAATTAAATCAAGGACAATTACACAATCAGACTCTTCCTAATGAGAGTCCACAATTTACTTAGATGTCTAATAATATGTCTCCTTAGACATCAGTATGCCCTTTGAACTCTTACATATATAATCAGACCCCATATATTTGTGTTTTTGTGTTTGCTTCAGTGGGTGTGACTAGCAACTATCCACATTTCTATCACAGCCTGAACTGTCCTAATTGAATAATGCACACGTGTGAAAGTGATCTGATGGCCAGATGTGCCATGAAATCCTATAAAAGTTATGCAATCAATCATTACTCACAGAAAATGGGGGCCTCCTGAATAGTGTGGATGTATAGGGGTGCGGAGTGGGATGGCCATAAAGGGTCTGTCTATCTGGCCTTTCCAGGCACGGTTTTCACTTGCCCACAATAACATCTTTTCTCCACTTGATAGAAACTGACAATAAGATTTTAAGGACGGTCTATATGGACTCACTGTACTCATTGATATACTTTAAATCCCATCTGCTCTCCACTGGCTAGCTCCATTATTTGAAGGAACATGTAAATTACTTTGTATCATATTTCTTCCAATGATGCTCATTTGCAGAATGACATAGGTTGGGAATGCACATGAATCAGGCTGCATTAACCAGTGTTTAATTTAGCTGCCTACTGTATTGCCACTTGTTATTGTATCCAAAGAGCCAACATTATTTTACTGGTTCATCTAAAATAACCATGAATGTAGCACATTTGAGACCCTATCTTTTCTCATTGACATTTGGATACACCTGATCTAATATGGTTCAACATCTATGGTGCAATATACTACATTACATAGGTATTTTGCCAACAAAGTTCCCTTTAGAAAGTATGACTTGAATGAAATCTGGACAGCACATCTGTGTTGTAACCTGTATTATAATTGTCTGGTTGCTTTCTGTTACTTTCTCCCTAGCTGCTCAGCCAGTGTGAATGTTATGTATGAAATGTTGGTGTGATGGTCTTAAATGGAATGTTTGGGTTCCTGGGTGCTTGAGTGTGACATTTGGAGTATGGTCTGAGCAGCAGGCAGACTGCTCCTGGTGGGGCTGTATCTCTACAACTCAACTACCTGTAACTTCACTCAATAAATCTACATAAAACTACATCCTGGCTGTGGACTTCATCACTACAATCAGATATGGAAGAAGCTACTTGTGGCATCTTGGATTAGGAAGAGAATGTAGTGGAATGTGGAATGAATGGGGCTTAGTGTTTTTGTGTTGTTTATGGATGGTTTGTAGAATGTTGGGAGAGTAGTTGATGCTGGAGACTTGGAGGAGCAAGAGCTGGAGCTGTGGGTGAAGTCTGCTTAAGGAAATAAATACTTCTTTTACCAAGACTGCTTTGACTTGCCTGTTAGGAATACTTCATTTTGGCGACGAGCGAAAATCTAGAGTTTGGGGAACGTGAAGTATTGAGCAGACTTCAATGCAATTTGGATACAGGATTTATTTCACCAACTGGATTTCCCTGTGATTTCTTTGCTAACGTCTGGAAATTTTAAGGTGCATGGTTTACCCTACCACATGGAAGTAAGTCTGAAAGCACTGGGGTGCAGCCTGTGCCCATCATCGGTGTACGGCAAGTTTATTTTTTTTTCCTCTTTCAACGGACAGCTGTGTGGATTCTAATATGCGAGACAACTTAGTGAGCATGGGAGGCGAAATAACTCACCTTTTGCATTGTTTGAAACGGGGTGAGAGAGCTCGCTGCTTGTTTCATTCTCTGTCCTTGCGAGTGCTTTCACCCTGTGTGATGCTGGTGGCCAGTAGGTGCGCCTCTCCGACCTGACATGGGGCGTTCTGTCCTCTACACTCTGCCTGCTCCTGGCATGTTCATCATTCCGCTCACGCTTCATGTGGTGCATCTTGGACTGGTGCCAGTGTGCACATAATTTCTGTCTTCACATCATGTGCACCTTCAAAGGAAAGTGCGCGTTGTTGGGGAAGTTGTGGATCACTAAACCTGTCAATGATTCTGCGGTGACAGGCACACCTCTACTATACATTGGAGTTGTGTTATGCATCCCGGGTTGTGAGGTGAGAGCCAGCAGTGACAGGCATGCTTCTGTTTTCAAAGCAGTCTGCCTGTCATCTAGTAGCTTTTGTGCCAAGGCATTTCCCGGTGACAGGCAGCCGTATCTGAGCATGGTGTGGCTATAAACCTGAAATTCTGCCTGTCACCTCTTTATTTTCTTCAGGCATTTTTACGGTGACAGGCACACTGTGTGTACAATAAACCTGACAAACTGCCTGTCATCCAGCTTGTTTTCTCTAAGGCATTTCTTGGTGACAGGTGGTGTGAGAGTGAGTTTCATTATCAAAGGAGAAGTTGCAAAATGCCCAGAATTTTAAAGCTATTGTCCTGATTTGGAAAATATAAGTTGCACGCATGCTAGTCTGACGGGTCAGGGGGCAACCTTTATTCAGAGAGATGGTAGAAAGAAGAGGACAGTAACTTTCACTTTGCATGCCTTTAGACCAGCAGAAAGCAGGTATTTGTATATAGAGAATCAGTCTGTTGCCATTTTCTGGGCAGTGAGGAAGTTGAAAAGTTTTCTGTGGGGCACAAAATTTGTCATCAGGACAGACGACAAGCCACTTAAGGAGATGTTTATGAAGAAAACAGTTGATAATGTGCCTAGCAAAATTGCTTAGTGGGTTGTGGTGTTCCATGAGTATGAATTTCAGGTTGTGCACACTCATGGGAAGAGTAATTTAGTGGCAGATTGCATATCTAGATTGGTGAAGATTGACTGTAAGGAGGATGTTATGGAGGATGAAAAGGTTTGTCTCATGACAGGAGGGGTGATTTGTGAAGAATCTAGAGGCAAGAAGTTGAGAATGATAAGGTGTTGTAAAGAGTGGCATGCATGTTAGAAAATGGTAGGGGTGAAAAGAAGTTGTTAGATTGTCAGCTGAAGTCATATTGTAATGTCAAGGAGGAATTGTCAAGTGATAAAGGGTTGGTTTTTAGAGGTCCCCGGTTGGTGCCTCCTTAACTATTGAGAGAGCTACATTGGTCAAAATAGTGCATGAAGGCCATCAGGATATTTCAAGATCTAAGGAGCGTTTGTGTGCAGGCTATTGGAGGCTATTGGTGGCCTGGGATGGATTCTAAGACAAGGGAGCAACCCATGGTTTTGAGGAATGTGCATAAGAGAGCATGGGATGAGATATCTTTGGACATTTTGGGTCCCCTTAATGTTAAGGAGCAAAGGAAATTTATCACTGTCCTGGTGGATCTATATTCCAGATGTTCAGAACTTGTGATTGTGAGTGAGGTGAAGTCTTCTAAAGTGACAGAAGTTTTGACTCACTTGTTTGCGAGAAAAGGTTTACTGTACTGATGGATAATGGAGTGCAGTTTGTGTCAAGCGAGATGGAGGAGTTCTTACACAAACGTGGTAGAGTGCATAAAAAATCTGCTTGATATCATCCAGAAACCAATGGCACTGTGGAAAGGATGGTACGCACCTTTAAGGAAGCCATACAATTGGTAAGAAGTGCAGGAAAGGATTGGGTGCGTGAGGTGTGGAAATGGTTGGAAGTGTAGAGTGACGCCACATGGTATCACGGGTAAGATGCCTTTCAAGCTGTTGAGAGGCAGGAAAGCTAAATCTGTTTTGCCACCTTCATGGATCCAGGACAGTACGGGGCTGAATGGCATGGTTGAAGATGGTGGGTGGAAGGAAAGATTGTTGGAGAAGAGCATTACTAGTAAAGGGTACACAGACAGATCTAAAGCTGCTAAAATTGTTAATGTAAAAGTGGGAGAAGTGGTCCAGGTAAAAGCGCCTGTCTCACATGGAATGTTCTCTAAATACAGTCGCCCCATGAAGTTTGTCAAAGTGTTCAACAAAGCTGTGAAACAGGATGATGGATGCATTTGGAATCTTAACAGAGTTGTCAAAGTGCCAAAGGAAGAGGTTGATGGAGTTACTGGAGAAAAGCATCTGGAGAGTGATAATTCGTTGGACAACAGGAACAGTGAAAGGAGTACTGTTCGCCAGAGCTGGGTTAAATGGGAAGCAAGGGCATCCTGGAGATTCAAGGACTACCTTATGTACAGATGATTTACTGTAATGTTATTTATGCTTATTTTGTACTTTGTTGTTTTTTGTTGATGTTTGGTGAAGGAGAGATGTGTGGCATCTTGGCTTAGGAAGGGAAGCAGTGGAATGTCGAATGAATGGGGCTCAGTGTTCTTGTGTTGTTTATGGATAGTTTGTAGAATGTTGGGAGAGCAGGTGATGCTGGAGACTTGGAGGAGCAGGAGCTGGGGCTATGGGTGAAGTATGCTTAAGGAAATAAATACTTCTTTTACCAAGACTGATTTGCCTTGCCTCTTTGTAACACTTCACTACTTTTAGAGAAGCCAAGATGTGATGCATTTGTGGAATGTGGCTTTCTTGAATCAGAGCAACAGTAAGATCAGATGCAACTCTTATGAATGTGTCTTGTGAAATACTATTGGTCTGTAGTGCAAACAACATATGGTCCACTGTTGCAAAGAGCCATGAATAAACACATAGCGGCCTATTCACAAACTGCTTTTGGTACCATGTTTTGTAGTACTACAGAGTACTACAAATGTGCTACAGAATGCTATTCACAAACTTACATGTGGAGTTTCCATTTCCGCCTTGCCTACCTTTTTATGTGTGGAGATCTCTGTCCTGACTATGAAGTCTCTGCACATTGAGTTAGTAGTACATTTCAGAAGGACAGAATGGAGCGGTTGGAAAATGGGGAAAACTAACCACTAAAGGGGAGGGGATCAAGGAGGTGCAAGGAGGGGGTTAGGGAGGATAACAAAGGGTAAGAGATGGGAACTTTACCAACAGGCAAAAAAATTAGCTCCTTGTTATTCACAAACTGTACTTCTAATGTTACACAGCCAAAAGGAGACCAAAACAGTAGTATATTACTGCAGGTTAGAGCGGAAGTAAGTACAGAATCACATTTGGCCACCTACTGTTATGGCAACACACATCCATAGAAAACAATGGAGTTATGGACTTAAATTTAATCCCTATAGAAAATAATGTTAAATTAAATTATATTAAATAGTCAAAAATATAAATAATATTATTTTAAGGTAAAACATGTCAACATATTATATATCGTTATTATTTAAATATAAAATATTTTAATAACATTTTTTAAATTTAGAAATCCATGTAACAATAAATTGTATTACAATATAATTATTATTAGTTTCAATTAAATCCATACATTACCTTTTATAAATTTTGATGCACAAAAGTTTCTTTTTACTTTATGTGGGGATTTACTTTTTAATTTAAACTTCGGAAAATACTTTTTATTTAATATATTTTAATTAATTAAAGATTTATTTCAAAATTAGGTTAAATGTGCTGTAGCATTTTTCCTTTAGATGTACTTTTAAACTAAATATATAAAGTTAATTTATATTAACATTAAACATTAAAATATTTTTACCATATTATCTGTGTTAAATAGTCTTTTTTAATTTTCCTTATACTTTACGATAGCGAGACTCTGCAGTCGGACGGGAAGTTCAAGTACTAGTCTAAGAATGCAAAGAATCTTCTTAAACATAACCTGAAACCAAACCAATACAACATGACGTCCTGGTGATCAAATTAACTCTACCAAGCGATTTCTCTATGACTATGCAAAGTGCTTCAATAGGTATCTCACTTCTCTAATGATGACTAACCAATCCAAGCCAAATCCCTGACATTAATATTATTGCTTCTTATCATGATAAAGCAATCATCTTAGGTTAACATTTATGTCAATAATCAATAGATCTGTATTGTTTACATAAAGACTGTTACTTATTGAGTAAGTGATTACAGTAATCAATAATTCTCCTACAGATGCACTCATACCTGAATGATTAATGCAAGGATAATTTACAGTACACTGCACTGGGGCCAAATAATCCCCGCAAATGGTTGACTTACATCATATTAATGATTATAACACAACATAACGTAACATAACATCACATAACGTAACATCACATCACGTAACATAACATTTTTGTGCTATAAAACCATCAAAATCAAGACATTTACCATAAGACAACTGAGGTATTGCATATTTGATCTTTTCCACCTGAAATTAAGCATGCAAATATTTCTAACTTTATGAGACTAAAGTAAACAGAAATTACAAAAGAAAGTCTGAAGACTCGCTGGCAGAGAGTTAGAGACTTTGGTCCAGATGTACGACCATTTCATTTTGCAAGTCGCAAATTCGTTTTTTTGCAATTCACAATTTGTGACTCGCAAAACAGAATGTACTTATGTGTCTTAGACACAGTTTGCGATTCCTAATGGGGTCACAAATGACCTGTCTCATCAATATTCATGAGGCAGGTCGCAATTTGCGACCCATTGGGAATGGGTAAGAACACAGGGATGGCGGCCTGCTGGGGACAGCAGACTGTGTTTGTTTTAAAATAAATCAAATTTCTTTTTTCAATTGCAGCCGGTTTTCCGTGTGCGACCGCTAAAAACGGTCGTACATCTGCCCCCTCTTTATATAACTCAATTTTGAATCCCAAAAGTGTTAATTATTATTGCCAATTGACAGTACTTAGTCTGCACATCCTTAACCTGTCTGACATTGCATTAGGCCAATATGGGAGCACGTTTATCAGTTGTCTCACTCACTTTCTTGAAAATCTATTTCAGGGAATTAATTTCTAAACGCATGTATTACCTATGCAAACCTTACTGTGATTTTGCTGAATGCAAATGTAATTTACCTTTTCTATTTTTTTTTAATAATGCTTTCTTTCTATGTCACTTTTAATTTTCACTCTAGAATTTCCGAATTCCTTTTTATGTTCCCACCTGTTGGACACTGACTTACTGATTCATCATCCTCTGAAATTCGTCTTAAGAGAACATCATATACTAACAGTGTGTAATGAACACATATTTTCTTCAAAGTAAGAACCTATGTGATCCTTAATAGTTTTCACTTCCTCCACTTACCCCTAGCAAATTTGCTATCTGCATGTAAGCAAAAAAAATATTGCACAGTAATGAGGCAGTAGCAGTCATTTATGCAAACATGATTCAGCTGTAGTAGTGGTGCAGGAACACCACCATATTTCATAAAGCAGAGGTGGATAAAGTTTCTCGAATCTAGAAAATATTTTCCTAGTGGAAAAAACCCCATGAAAACGGTTTTCATCTGCAGCCTATTTCTTAGGATTGTGCATCCTGTGGCTATTTCCAGGTGTAGGTTTGGTCTATCATCTTCAAACCGTCTGTTAACCTTGCCCATTGCAAAATTGATACTAATATGCAAGCAATAAATGACCTGGTCATCTAGGCATTATTGTTGACCATTTTCTAGGTGGAACATAATGTATAGGGTCAAGTGACAAATAGTGACGTTCACATTTATTCTAGAAATCACTATGGGCCTGATTACGACTTTGGTGGTCTGGGTGCGGGCCGCCATGCCAGCGCCCCACTCCCAGACCACCAAAGTTGACCACCGCCTGTCCGCCAGATTACGAGTTTCCTTGTTGTCTGGCGGGCAGGGGCGCGACAGTCCCATTGTGGTGCCTATTGAAAAGGTACCGCAATGAGAGCACTTAAGGCCGTTCCTACACGACTTGGACTGTCTAGTCCATGCGGTGCAGGAAAGGGAGTGCATGCAGACAGGGGAGTACAACATGTGTCCCCCTGCATGCATCCTCATGCACAGGGGCAACAGGGGGCCCTGTAGGGCCCCCTTTGTTTCCCCACCGCAGCGTCACTGCCAAGCATATTGCTTCCCCAGACCCCCGCACCTCTGCCAGAGATTGTGGATCCCTGGTGGTTGAGGCGGTCCCAAAGTGCTCTGACAGCCATACTCATAATACGGCGGTAAGACCGCTGGTGCGGCGGTCCCCAACCGCCACCGTACCTCAACCGCCGAAGGCCCCAAGTGATCATTTTGGATACATTGATTTCAAGTTACAAGACCCAGGTGCCTGTGGTTCCCATTTAATCTCTTGCTCATGAACACTCTCACTTTCTCCAGTAACAAATCACACTCATGCAAAGTCCGCATATATATGGAGTACACGTTTCAATAATAGGAGTGGCGAGCCCTCATTTTCCTTTAGGTCTAGTGTTGAAATGCACACAAAACAATATTACTGATGTGCCATTCTTAAATAGTTAATATTGACTGAGCCCTAGATATGGTCTCCCACATTATGCAGCAGCTCAGTGTTATTCAGATTTCCACTCTGAAAGCTCCCAATCTGTTTTAGCTTTCGTCTCATTTTGCTAAAAAATAATGCACATCATGCACTACCTTCAAATCACTGGCACTTGTAAGCAGAGTAGCCCACCAGTGTGGTTTCATCCTGATAACCTAGCCTGTACCCAGTGTGCTGGTGGCGTTTTTGCTTCTTGTGCTGAACTTGTTAATTGTTTATTTGTGTTGCAGGAGGAGTTAAGTGCTATACAGAGGCAGTTTGGTACATAGGCTGTATCATCTGAGGAAGCGCAGCACGGGTGCTCGATGCTAAACCCCAGGAATCTTTATGGTAGGACCCTGGGATTTAAGTGACAGCACCCTGTTAGTCCTGCTGGCGGTTGCAAGCCTGAGTAACCGGGGACTTGCCTTTGTTTGCTCCACCCCTAAAAGGTGTGAGTAATAATCCGGGACTGATGGTCATGGATTTAAGGGAGAAAACTCCCCAAATAAGAAATTGTAGCACTGAATGGGTCAGTGCACGGTGCTGTTTGGCTCATCAGTCGGGTGGGCATCTTTGGTCAATCACCGCTGCCTGCGATTGGATCGCCCGTAAGTTAACCCACCACATTGGCATATTTCACTTATGAAATAAACCTGCAGCAAACTGTTTTTTTCTCCAAACCATGGGGCATATTTACAAGAACTTAACACCGCCATAGCATACATTTTTTGACGTTACGGCGGCTTTTTTTTATTGCCTTATTTACAAGTTGTCGCTAACTGCGATTAGCAGCACATTTCCAGCATAAACATGAATTTCAGGATCGCCACTTCTGTTAGCAGGATTTAATGAAAATGAGATGGAAAGTAGGCATTCCTGGGAAAAAAACAGCCGCTAAACACACTTCACGATATTCACAATGAAATTTCCGTACGCCAATAAACCCCCAAAACTGCTGCTAAGTCCAGTTAGCGCCAGTTTTCTTACGTCAAGACTTACCTGGTCTTAGAAAATGGTGCAAACACACCTGTATATAAGGAAGACAATCCCAGAACCTCATTGGCAATCTCAACGATGCCATGGAGGTACTACTCTTGCAACGTGGAGCCCCAAGAAGCCCACCACCACCACCTCAGAGGCAGCGGCGCAGAAGAGAGCGGGTCTACTGCCAAAGGATCACCCTCATACACCTCCGGCCAGAGGAGGTGAGAGCCCATTACAGGCAAAAAGGTCTTCCATCCTGTGCATACTTAGCCAGATAGCGCCAAGGCTGCAGGCCCCATACCAGCACAGCACTAACATCCCTCCGCAGACCAAGCTACTTGCTGTGATGCACATGTTGGCCTCATGCACCTTTCAACCCACTACTGCCAGAGTGGCAGGAATCTCCCAGGCATCCTTCTCAAGTATCCTCCCCATTGTCTTGGATGCCATCATCAGCCTGACGCTGCAGCATCTATGCTTTCCCAGCACTGCACAAGAACTACTCGCCAACAAGCAAGGCTTCTATTCCATTGATGGTTTCCCGCATGTGTTGGGGGCAATAGATTGCACCCATTTGCAACTTGTGCCTCAATACGGACACTGCACACATATACCGCAACAGGAAGCACACTTACTCGATGAATGTGCAGGCAATTGTTGACCATCTTGGAGTGTTCATCAATGTCGTCGCTAAGTATCCAGGAAGTGTGCATGACCAGCCGCGGTCCGTGCAGGTAACAGCGGTGGGGCGGTGGGGCCGCATTGGGGGGATTTTGAGGGACGATGCCGAGGGAAAATAAATGAATAATTCATTTTCCCTCGGCATTGTCCTTCGAAATCCCCCCCAACGTGGCCCTTCTGCTGTTACCTGCACAGACCACGGCTGTGCATGACTCCTACAACTTTTGCCAATATGTCATCAACGAGCGGTTCCAGAATGGCATCTATGGAAATGGACTGCTTGTTGGTAAGTACAAACTGAACACACCACACACCTCAAGTCACCAATCATGTAGCTGAACTATGTGAGAATGCACATATAGCAAATAGAATTCTGCATACATTGTAACTGGACCAACTACTATACACAAACACCTAGTGCCAAAGAATAACATATATGTAAGTAGTCCCAACAAGGGAGTAGGCTAGAAATACTCTCAAAAACCACTAAGTCACTCGAGGAATACAGATCTTGCATAACTCATCAAACAAAAACAGCAAGGAATCAATGCAGCAGGTGCCACAAGACATATGCTTGTGCTGTGATTAATTCTGAAACAAAGACGTGTTATATGTACAACAAGATGACAGATCACTCTGCTATCCCATGCGCTGCTGCACTTAGCTGCAACACACCAACACAGGCACCCATGCACCATGCTGCAAGTGTGCCTGCGTAATGTGGAGGAAAGTATTTCTGCATGTAGGGACACCTAATTGCACACAATCAATCACAAAAGTGGAATTACCTTTACTCTGGGTTGTGTCAGAATGTAGCATGCATAGAAAGAGCATACAAGTAAAAGAAATGTAAATCTCACTCCATGTTGCACATCTCTACGCCTACCCTGGTGCATTTCCAGGTGTAAAAATAATACCAAATGCACAAATGTAGCCAAAGAAATGTGTGTTGTGTGGGAACACACACTGCAATATCCATGGCCTGCCCCCAACACGCATTCAAGCGGATTCAAAGTTAGCATATGCCTAAGGACATTAATAGACATGTGTGTTGTCTTGACATGTCCTTGTAAGTAGAGAGCACCAGGTAGCAGTGCTTCTGCGTCTCAAACAGTGACCCACCTGGGGTGCAAGGGGGATGTAAATAACCCACAATGAGTACAACATTTAGCATTCAAGTACTTCCTGTGCCAGCTACCCTCAGTACAATAACTCACAATGATGGATATTGCTGATGCACATACATAGTAAGTCAAGGGGGCTACTTTCCAAGCCCCTTGCACCACCGGTGCGTCATTTTCAATATGTGCAAAAGTGACGTACTGGTGGCTCAAGGGGCTTGTAAATAACCCCCAAGGTGTTCTTAGGTACCCATACATCCTGACAGTTACAACATGGAGGGAATACATAGGACCTGGCCAATGGCATCATGGTGATGTGTAGGCTGCAAAGTATAGGCAATTCAATGTCAGCGATGCAGGTCATTGTATGTACCACAACATGATGCAGTAGAAAGTACAAAGCTGCACAATGGACACACAATTAGAAAAGCCTACTCTGCAAACACAACAGGCCAAAATACTAATGAACACTTCTCTCCAATTTCTGCTTCAACTGATCAAGGATATGCACTGTCACCATGGGTGATGACCCCCATCAAAGTGCCCCACAAACAGGCCCAGAGAGACTACAATGTGGCACTTGGACACACAAGGGTCACTGTGGAATGGACCTTCGGAGTCCTTAAATCAAGGTTCCAGTGCATTGACATTTCGGGGGGAAGACTCCTGAACAGGCCTGAACGTGTCTGCAAAATCATAGTAGTGTGTTGCATTTTGCACAACATCTGTGTACGGACCACATACCACTGCCAGTAGACCAGGAGGAGCTGGAGGAAGAAGGCGATGCAAGACACACCACAGCTTCTGCAACTGGAACAGCAAGGAGGGATGCCATCGTCCGGATCTTTTTTTTACCTAATCCCTATTAACAAATGTCTTGTTACAAACATTAGTTTCTACAAAAGGTTCCACCTTGTGATTTTGCAAAATAAAATATCACTACAACAATGTCTTGTATGCTTGGTTTTTGACTTTAGAAGGGGAACAATCATGTAAGGTCACGTTAACAAAACAACAGTGTCACACAGATCACTCACCTAGCAGGGGATATGACACCAATTAAAGAAAGAGTAGGAATGGACAATGTACTGGGCATCTGAACTTATGACTGTGTATGGTTTCTCATTGAGAATCAAAAAGTGTGTGTTGTGTGTTCTCAGGAGCACAGTCAGGTCTGTTTACACACAAGAGCGTAATACAACATACAATGTGGGTCTGATGCATCATTGAAGCTGGGGCCAGACAGTTCTAAAGCATCATGAAAATTGAAACACAACATCTCTGTGGATTCTGTGCCACAGGTAAAAAGGTAACTGACAAAAGTCACAAAGATACATGACAATTGTGCAGTGGGTCAACTTGGGGGTGTGGAGGATGAAGATTCAAAGGATAGTAGAGCCAGACTAGTGGATGTATCAATACAGTGCAGGGAATGCTTCTAACACCAAGCCTACACATTCATTCAACATAAGCAAGTGACACTACCACCCTAGCCGCTACATGTCACTGTAATGACAAACAAGCACATGTCTTGCATCACTAACACTGTGCATGATTCATCATTCAACACTGCACTGATCTAACAATGCTATAGTTTTGTACGCAAGAACAATAATACATAGGTCAGCCATGGGACAACTGGCAAGGCATCAACAATTAACAATGTGTATGTAGGGCTATAGACATGGCAATGCAATGACAAGAAAGTGTTGAAGTAACATGCACAACAACATGAGTGTCGCACGGCAATGAAGGTAGAGAATTGGCTATATCCTCATCAAATAACACTTACTCTGTGTTGACACTCCCAAGACAGAGAACAAACATACACATGAGTGAAGTGCAGAAGGGAAACCAATAAGTTAAGTCAAAACATGCAAGTAACATACAACCAATTACATTAGGAATGGACATTGTATTGGGTTAGACGGACCTGAAAAAACATGGTAGCACCATGAAGTTGCACCACCCATCTCTGGATGGCCACTACAAGTTTACAAATGCCAATTGCATGATGTGTGTAATCTAGGGATTAATCACAACCGCACCAATCAAAATAGCCACACATCTGCAGGCACAGTTGAACTCAAATCCAACCATGCATCTAAAAAGAAATGTCAATGTCACATATGATTGTATCTCTCAAGGAATGTACAAAATACTCCAGAAAACACATCATTGCGCTAGATGGCCAGGCACCATGTAAGGCATGTGTTGCTATCCAGTGTGGCCAACCAGCCCCTCAACTCCATTCAGGTGTATGCTAGACAGAATCTCTGTCCGGATAGCCCCAATGAAAATCCATTGTACACCCAATAGCTCAATAACATGTGCTGAGGAAAAGCAGCACCACCCGGTTGCTAACTTTGGCAAGCAGATTACATGCTCAACATTCCCCCCGTAAATCTGGGTTGTACAAGCAGTGTGCCCACAGTTTTTGGGCAGATACCACCTCTGGGACTGCTCAGCCTCACACCCAATCATCTCACAACCTGGACAATGACACCAGGCCTCAAACCGCACCGCCCTCTCCAAATCAGTGACTCAGCCAGCTGAATCCTCTGTCAGTCCGTATTACACAACCCTGTGTACAGCAGTGTACTCCAAGTATTCAGGGAAACCAACAGGTTCAGGAGATGCAAATGGCCCCTCTAAGTTGCCTAGTCACAGGTCCCCTGCCACAAAAGATTTGTCCAGGTCAGGGGCCTTACCCTCCACAGCTAACGGGCAGCACAAACTCCCCCGGCATGATGATGTTGAGAGGAGCAGCACAAAATAGGATGTCTTCCCTGTCACTCCAGTGTAGTGTTGGTGCGTGTCATGCAATACAGACTACCCTTTGTTCCTGATCAGGAGTACCTTGATTGTTCACCCCTACAAGCTGCACCATGACCATGAGGGCTTCTTATTTCAGAAATGTGTCTACATCTGACATGCCAGACTTTACCACCAGGCAAGGGTCATTGCTGATGCATCAATATCTACAGCCAGTGTCCACAGGCTTGTGCATGACGCAGGCACCGCCTTCAATGTCATTCTGCAGTAAATCTGCAGTACCTGTGTCTACCACTCTGGGTCTCATACAAAGGCACAGTGTGGTCTCAAGTCCATGGGGACTGTCTGCGCTTACCGGCATTGGACGCCATGCTGTTGCAAGGAGTGCGCAGTGTAAAGTGCTGGATTGCTGTTTCCAGCCAACAATGTCCTGTCCACCTGGGACTCTGGGTCATCAACATGTTTGTACATGGCTTTGTATGACTTGCTGACCTCTACATATTTTGGTCATGGCTGCTCCATTCTGCATTCTGGTGCATACATTTCTTAAAACATCATCAGAGGTGTCTCTATAAGCTCTTGTAGCCATCAGAGGCTGAAAAGTGATGCAGTGCTTACTCACATCAAATACTTTGTCCGCTACCTGTCCAGCATTCACATCATTATCTCTCCTAGCTTCAAGCTGTGTCTCGTTGTCACCCTAGACTGATGGGCAATTGTGTCCGACACAAGCTGATCCTTACGCCATGTAATGACTTATTGTACATAGGTGACAATGGATCTGACTGATATACACCATCCAAAAATAATTTCAGCTTTGCAACCTCTCAAATGCGTACCACGACCTCTTAAAATCATGCCCATGAGTGCTTTAGCACAGCCCGTTGTAAATGTGCGCATCTTTACCTACAGCTAAGCAAATACTCAAATGTGAATCTGTGGCCAAGCCTTCGCATCGTATGCTACATCATAAATCTGCAATTCAAGTACTGAATGCCTGATGTTCATGTTCATGTGTGTTGTAAGCGCGTTAAACAGGTACAGACATCACAGCAATGTGTAATGTGACAGTCACATATGTAGTCACACATACAACCTATGCTAACCATTATGACTACCACTGATGCATGCAATTACAATCACACATGACTAGATGTGGATAGACATCAATGTGAGGAACAAGTGCATGTTGACAGCTCTGGATTACTGATGTCATGACATATCAGATTGACTGGAGTCACCTACACAACACAGATCACATCCCATTCCCATATGTCATTAGTCATGCGATATCATGAAATATGGTACATCTGATGATCAACTAGCACTTAGCCTCAAAAATGTTGCCGAGTTAACACGTAAGCGATAATTTCTTCCATAATCGCCATTGAAAACATTCACAAAATGCATATTACAACAATGAAAATTCCCTCTTAGCCCTTAGCGGGTAAAATATTCTGGCTGAGTCCAAAAACGTGCCGCAAATGCCCAGGAAGTGATGTCAGTCTGCATCCTGTGTCATGGAGGAGTACTGTACACTTTCACTTTCTCTTTTAACCACACTGTTAGTGTCTGTGGAGAGTATTGGAGGTGTTTGGAGCTGTGTGCTGGTGTTATTGTGGAAGAGAGTGGTTTTGTGTTGAGTGTATTGTCCCTAGTGTCTCTGTTAAGTCCTGTGTCTTAGTCGTTACGTGTTTTTTGCGTCTTGTTGATTATATTGTTGGGTGTCTGTCCAAGAGCTATATTTGTGTTTCTTAAGGTGTTTGGGTAATTTACTTGGGTTTTATTTTTCCATAGTGGGTTTAAGTGCACCTCTGGAGATGTTGGGTGTAGGTAGGGAGGGCAGGATGTCAGAGGCGGCATTTGGGGGCTTCCTCCGGCTTGTAAAGTTTTTCCTACCACTGATGGTGGTTAGTGGGGGATGGATCCTGCAGGGCTATGGTGTCCAGGTCCGGAAGGTGAGGTGGGAGCACAAATGCATGCAGATCTTCGGGGTGGACAGGACTGTCCACCAATGGAAACACAGATAGCAGGATTGTGTGGGATGTGAGGGAAACCTTTTGGATCACCTGGGAATCATCGTTGGCTGGCAAGGTGGTAAGTACATGACAAGACTTTCATGAAATCACAGTGTGTTTTCTCTGTCAATAACTGTAGTCAGTGACACAATGTAATAAATGCTAGAGGATGATGCCATCCATTGTTTACTAAAGCAAAGTTGTCTAGCTCCAACACAATCACACTTGCACCATTGTGCAAGTGTGCCTGTGTTGATGTTAATGATTGACCATGTGCAGGAATGTGTTCCCTCCTGCACATAAAAAATCATGAAGTGTCGTATCACGTTTCAATGTGTGCTGCGCAGTGCAGCATATAAAGATAGTGGATAAGGAAATTTGTGTGTGAGGACTCGCAATGTGCATGAAGTGCCTATGTGAGCTGCACAATGCAGCACACATGACAGAACACACACCCTGATGGACTAACTTGTCTATCCCCGTTGTGCAAGGGTCTAAGCATTTGTCAACAGTTCCCAATGTAGGCGCAGGACCACATTTCTGCCACACTTTTAAGACTGCTCCATTGCAATATCACATGGGTGTTTTTGTGTAATGTTCATCGCAAAACCTATTCCCATTGGAACACTTGCCACAATGTTCTGTGTATAAGTCTGCCTTATACACAATGTGGGATCAGACCACGTCAATTGTCTGAACACACCCTTGTGAAAAATGCTAAGCACATATTGACTACCCAACGTCATGAAAATGGCATTGTGGCTGGAAATGGGGTCTTGTGAATGTGTCAGTCTAGTAGTGTGTGCAAAATGATCACGTATGCCTGCAGGATTGCCTTGTAGTCTGCAGGATTGCCTTGTAGTCCACAGGGCTGCAATGGTCATCTGTTGTGTGTCAGACAGGCAAAGCAGATCCCTTCATGTATGCAACATGAACAGAGACAAAAGTGTTAAAGGCCATCCAATTGAATGTAGATGAATTTGATAATGAACATGACACATGTGAAAAGTCACGTATAATACAAATTCATGTTTTTTACAAGTCTCACAGCTGGGAGACCATTGATAACACAGGGGGGCGTTGATGCCATCATGGACCCACACACCATTGGTGAGTGCCTTCCTTATATATGTTGATTTTTGTGAGATGTGAAGATTTGAAGGAAATGCTCCTGTATGTAGTTGAACACAGTCTGGGTGTGTATTACATGGACCTCACCTGTAGTGTGATGAGGCAGCCGTCAATTAAGATGTATGAACATATTTATGATGTTGTGATGGAGCACAGCATCTGAGTTCTTGACTTAATGTTGCACATCCCCAGTTTATCCAATTCATCACTGCACAGTATTAGCAAATCCTGCTTATCACTGGCTTTCGTCCTGTCATTGAGCAATTTTTCACAGCATCCCAACCATGTAGGCACTCTACCACATATGTGCAAGGGGGCCTGCTTTGGTGCTAGCCATAGCAAATGGATACTATTGTGTATGCAAATTATTGTTGGCAAGTTATCATGGCACCTTGTTTGCCCACATGCTTTAGCAACATGTCAGACCCGAATTTTTAAGATGGTGGCATGTCAATACACTACAACATTCATTTCAAAAGGTTGCCCATCTTAATTATATATTTCATCAGATATTTGATCCTGTGGTATCCATTGTATCCAAATGTTCTTCTTATTTGGATGCTGTGGGTGCTCATGCCAATATAAATGCTGTATGCAACTGTCACACAACGTGCCAGCAATTTTCATAATATCGCGATATAAGGTGTGGGTTCATGTCCAATTCACTAAATGTAGATGCCTTTTTGGTATTACATCATGTGTACGTGGCAGCTTAGGCTCACGTTGCATAGCTACAGCTAAATGACATATCATTTTGACAGTCTTTACTGACTAATTTAGTCATTGAAACCTGTGAAGTTACACTAACACTTTCACTGAAGCCAGAACATCAAAAGGGGTATGTCACTCCAGCCGATGCATGTGGATTCCACAGTGTACATACACGAGAGGAAACATGTGAGTGATGTTGGTGATGGGTATGACCAGACATGGAATCAATGTACACCCTGGACTGAGATAGCTGTCACTGATGATCAGTTCATGGAAGCACCAGTTGTCAGTGACAGGTATTAGTCCAAAGAGTCAGTCTCATACACAAGATGAGAGCTGGTGTATGTGAGAAATTAGGATGAGTGGCATGACCCAGAGTCACACCTTCTTTAGATGAGTCGATACCACTGTAAGAGCTAGTTCGGTGCCGACATTTGATTCATGACTATAGTCACTGACTTGCTTCTAATCTAGTGTATCTTTGACAGGTTGGTGCATATTACAAGGACACGATTGCCTCTGCAACGTTACTTGGCACAACATTGTGGTAGCAAGAGTGGCTTAGCCTTAGTCACAAGGCAGCATTAGGCCACCTACCGCTGATTAACGCACAATTGTGCTTTAGACCCCCTTTTCACACCATATTTTTGGTGCAAGTGGTGGGCAATGTCACCCTGCAAAGCCAAAATATCGCTAATCTGCCCCCTATCTACAAGCCCAGCGTGAATATGGTGGAGAGCATAATGTAAAAGACCCTGACAAAAATGTACTCAAACTTGCACAAATATGAGGACGGTTTAGTTTCTCATCATCTCTGCTGTTCCTATGTGTGCTGTGTTGTGCGGCACACATGGAAACATCAAAAGGTCATTGATTGTTTATGTGCAGAAAGGTGTCCCTACCTGCACATAAACAATCTTGAAACAAAAATGACATTTTGTAACTTCTATATGTGCTGCATTAAGCAGCAAACATAGAAGTGACACAACATAATTTAAAGATTGTTCATGTGCACAAAGGGGCACCTTCCTGCACATACCCAATCTTCCCCTCAACACAGACACCCTTGCACCATGGTGCAAGGGTGCCTGCATTGGCCCTAGGCTGCTAAATTTAGTGCCAGCGCAGGGGTAAATGCAGGGATGCACCATACTGTTGTAAATATGGTGCAGACCTGCGTTCCAGAATTGGCAGAGCGTGGCGTTGAGCCAAGGAGGCTAACGCCACGCTCCACCACTTCATTGTAAATATGCCCCTGTGTCTTTTTTGGAATGACATGGCCTGGCTCTGCAATGGGCCTGTCAAGCTGTCTCCTTGAGGTCATTCCTCTGGTAGACTCAGTTGGAGTCTGTGTCTGCACCATCATTTAAACCTGCTAATCTGCAAATGTTGTGACTCTACTCTGCCCTTGCTATGTCCCATGCCATACATTGACATGTCGGTATCAATATCAGGTTGTAATTGGTCCTTTCATTCACATTGCATTGTTCAGGTCATGTTGGAAGTACCAAACATTTGATGAGAGTATAGAGTCCATATTTTCATGCACTTGTGTTTCTGAATTACATGGTGAATGTTGTCATTTATCTTGGATCTTACATATTGTCAAATGTATTATTTTTCAGACAACATGTCGCCTGAGGAGGTTCGAGAATTCCAACTTAGGAAGGAATGGTACCTACATATCCGTTGTGTGGCCAAGGGATACAATGGCATGATTAGGAGGTACCGAGAGGAGAGGGCAGCAGGAAAGTGGAAATCACTGCCTGAATTTGCAAAAAAAAGTAGAGAAAGGCGTGCTGCCCTGCCTGCGTCTTCAACTCATCTAAGGGACACAGAAGCAATGCCAGGCCCTTCAGGTTCCAGACGTGGTTCCAAATGTCGTCACCAAGCTGCTGCTCCCAGACAAACACCACCGGTTCATCCTGCTGCACCAAAGTCAGGCCCGCAACCAGGTGCCCCCTCACAACCTGGCCCCCAAGGCACTGTATCGCTGGCAGCCGCACCACGGACACAGGTCGTGGGTACACCAACAGGGACCGTCAATGTCTTTTGGACCTCCATGTTCGAATGGATCAAGTTGAGAGAGACATTTCAGAGATAAACACCCACCTCCAGGACATCAAGGGTGCCCTGGGGCACCCCTTCTGAGCTCCCAACTTTATGATCCTTCTCCCTTGTACAGTCCCCCTATTCATATTAGCATACATTTCATTTACTTACTGTAGGGTTTTAGGTGTTCTTAAGAGTAGTTTTAGAGTAGTTATAAGTTAGTGTTAGGTGTAGGTAAGGTTTTAGATATTTAATGCAAGTTATATAGTGTTATGGGCTAAGTTTCCTTTTCATTTGGGTGGGGGGTTGATGTATTTTTTACTTGTTATAAAAAAATAAGAAAATGCCCAAAAAATATATATTTGTTTAGGATATATGTATAGTTAGTAAATTTTTAGGTTCAGCTGTCTTTGTCCCGTCTACCGATGTGCCTTAACCCCTTCCATGCTTATGACGAGCTGGACTCGTCATGGCACACAGTGCTCGTGTGCTCATGACGAGTCCAGCTCGTCATAAGACCACCCACGGGGGAAGCGCTGGCGCTCCCCCCGTGGGAATCCGATCGTCGGTTTTTTTTGGGGGAAGGCAGGGGAAGGACTTCCCCTGCCTCCCCCCACCCCCCCATCAATGACGTCAGCGCGCGAGGCGCGCTGACATCATTGAGGGTTCCCTTTCTTCCCCGACGCGCTGGAAGCCATTTGCTTCCAGCGCGTCGGGGAAATAAGGTGAGTTTTGGCTCGGGGAGGGGGGGGTTTGATTCTAAAAGAGACATCGAGGGAAAGGAAAGGGTTTTCCTTTCCCCCGATGCCTCTTTTGTGCATTCCTGCTGCACGATCATGTGATCGTGCAGCAGGAATGCCCACGAGGGCGCCATTGTGAGCGTGGAGATGTGCCTTCTCTCCATTTACACCCTGAAAAGTTAGCTGTAATACTTGATGGAGGTCTTTGCATCCTTGAATTTCTCGAGCGCAATGCTCGTGTAGTTCCTGTGACCAGGAGGTTCCTTCTCCTCGTCTGCCGCTGCGATCCTGCTCTGACCCTTTATAAACAAGAGGCATGTGAACGGGCCTAGAAGCCCCGCTCGTTTGGCCCCGCCACACATACACTAGCGGTATGCAACGTATGCCCGCCCTTTCCCTACTATGATGGACAGCTTACTCAAAGGACCCCGGCGCTTTCGGCGCGGTGGCAAAGTTACAGACACACAGGTCACTGGAGACAATTCTTCTGGTCCTTTACGCAGCTGTAGTGTAGGAAAGGCATTATACATTTACCCAACGAGGTAGCACTTACTGATTAGCCAGTAGAAAGTACTCCAGTTGAGTAGAGGTATTGCACAAAACGGTGGCATCTTCGTGGATAAATATGCAGGGCAGATGTGCCTTCTCTCCATTTACACCCTGACAAGTTAGCTGTAATCCTTGATGGAGGTCTTTGCATCCTTCATTTTCTCGAGCGCAATTCTCGTGTAGAATTCGTGAGCGTGGAGATGTGCCTTCTCTCCATTTACACCCTGAAAAGTTAGCTGTAATCCTTGATGGAGGTCTTTGCATCCTTGAATTTGTCGAGCGCAATGCTCGTGTAGTTCCTGTGACCATGAGGTTCCTTCTCCTCGTCTGCCGCTGAGATCCTGCTCTGACCCTTTATAAACAAGAGGCATGTGAACGGGCCTAGAAGCCCCGCCACACATACACTAGCGGTATGCAACGTATGCCCGCCCTTTCCCCACTATGATGGACAGCTTACTCAAAGGACCCCGGCGCTTTCGGCGCGGTGGCAAAGTTACAGACACACAGGTCACTGGAGACAATTCTTCTGGTCCTTTACGCAGCTGTAGTGTAGGAAAGGCACTATACATTTACCCAACGAGGTAGCACTTACTGATTAGCCAGTAGAAAGTACTCCAGTTGAGTAGAGGTATTGCACAAAACGGTGGCATCTTCGTGGATAAATATGCAGGGCAGATGTGCCTTCTCTCCATTTACACCCTGACAAGTTAGCTGTAATCCTTGATGGAGGTATTTGCATCCTTCATTTTCTCGAGCGCAATTCTCGTGTAGAATTCGTGAGCGTGGAGATGTGCCTTCTCTCCATTTACACCCTGAAAAGTTAGCTGTAATCCTTGATGGAGGTCTTTGCATCCTTGAATTTGTCGAGCGCAATGCTCGTGTAGTTCCTGTGACCATGAGGTTCCTTCTCCTCGTCTGCCGCTGAGATCCTGCTCTGACCCTTTATAAACAAGAGGCATGTGAACGGGCCTAGAAGCCCCGCCACACATACACTAGCGGTATGCAACGTATGCCCGCCCTTTCCCCACTATGATGGACAGCTTACTCAAAGGACCCCGGCGCTTTCGGCGCGGTGGCAAAGTTACAGACACACAGGTCACTGGAGACAATTCTTCTGGTCCTTTACGCAGCTGTAGTGTAGGAAAGGCACTATACATTTACCCAACGAGGTAGCACTTACTGATTAGCCAGTAGAAAGTACTCCAGTTGAGTAGAGGTATTGCACAAAACGGTGGCATCTTCGTGGATAAATATGCAGGGCAGATGTGCCTTCTCTCCATTTACACCCTGACAAGTTAGCTGTAATCCTTGATGGAGGTCTTTGCATCCTTCATTTTCTCGAGCGCAATTCTCGTGTAGAATTCGTGAGCGTGGAGATGTGCCTTCTCTCCATTTACACCCTGAAAAGTTAGCTGTAATCCTTGATGGAGGTCTTTGCATCCTTGAATTTGTCGAGCGCAATGCTCGTGTAGTTCCTGTGACCATGAGGTTCCTTCTCCTCGTCTGCCGCTGAGATCCTGCTCTGACCCTTTATAAACAAGAGGCATGTGAACGGGCCTAGAAGCCCCGCTCGTTTGGCCCCGCCACACATACACTAGCGGTATGCAACGTATGCCCGCCCTTTCCCCACTATGATGGACAGCTTACTCAAAGGACCCCGGCGCTTTCGGCGCGGTGGCAAAGTTACAGACACACAGGTCACTGGAGACAATTCTTCTGGTCCTTTACGCAGCTGTAGTGTAGGAAAGGCACTATACATTTACCCAACGAGGTAGCACTTACTGATTAGCCAGTAGAAAGCACTCCAGTTGAGTAGAGGTATTGCACAAAACGGTGGCATCTTCGTGGATAAATATGCAGGGCAGATGTGCCTTCTCTCCATTTACACCCTGACAAGTTAGCTGTAATCCTTGATGGAGGTCTTTGCATCCTTCATTTTCTCGAGCGCAATTCTCGTGTAGAATTCGTGAGCGTGGAGATGTGCCTTCTCTCCATTTACACCCTGAAAAGTTAGCTGTAATCCTTGATGGAGGTCTTTGCATCCTTGAATTTCTCGAGCGCAATGCTCGTGTAGTTCCTGTGACCAGGAGGTTCCTTCTCCTCGTCTGCCGCTGAGATCCTGCTCTGACCCTTTATAAACAAGAGGCATGTGAACGGGCCTAGAAGCCCCGCTCGTTTGGCCCCGCCACACATACACTAGCGGTATGCAACGTATGCCCGCCCTTTCCCCACTATGATGGACAGCTTACTCAAAGGACCCCGGCGCTTTCGGCGCGGTGGCAAAGTTACAGACACACAGGTCACTGGAGACAATTCTTCTGGTCTTTTACGCAGCTGTAGTGTAGGAAAGGCACTATACATTTACCCAACGAGGTAGCACTTACTGATTAGCCAGTAGAAAGTACTCCAGTTGAGTAGAGGTATTGCACAAAACGGTGGCATCTTCGTGGATAAATATGCAGGGCAGATGTGCCTTCTCTCCATTTACACCCTGAAAAGTTAGCTGTAATCCTTGATGGAGGTCTTTGCATCCTTGAATTTCTCGAGCGCAATGCTCGTGTAGTTCCTGTGACCAGGAGGTTCCTTCTCCTCGTCTGCCGCTGAGATCCTGCTCTGACCCTTTATCCCCTTCGGTGCTTATGACGAGCTGGACTCGTCATGGCACACAGTGCTCGTGACGAGTCCAGCTCGTCATAAGACCACCCACGGGGAAGCGCTGGCGCTCCCCCGTGAGAATCTGATCGTTAGGTTTTTTTTTGGGGAGGCAGGGGAAGGGCTTCCCTGCCTCCCCTCGCCCCATCAATGACGTCAGCGCGCTGACATCATTGAGGGTTTCCCTTTCTTCCCCGACGCGCTGGAAGCCATTTGCTTCCAGCGCGTCAGGGAAATCAGGTGAGGTTTGGCTCGGGGAGGAGGGGGGTTTGTATCAAAAGAGGCATCGAGGGAAAGGAAAGGGTTTTCCTTTCCCCCGATGCCTCTTTTGTGCATTCCTGCTGCACGATCATGTGATCGTGCAGCAGGAATGCCCACTAGGCACCAGGTTTTTTTTTAATTTTTGTGTTGGGGAGTGGCCAAAAGGGCAAGGGTTGCTCCCCTTTTACGGGTGTGAATATTTTATTTATACTGTTAGGCCCACCTACCCCTTAGCTTGGCTGGTGGATTGTGTGTGGACTGGTGCATTATTTGCATATGTGATTGTAATGTTTTTTTTCCTCCTTTTTATTCTAGTGTAAAGCTTTTGATTCCTGTTTGCGGTTTCGGCAGTTGTGGTTCTGCAGTTTTGCGTAATTGCATTTATTTGGTAAGAAAAATATTTTTGTTGTGTGTACTCCAAATGAGTATTATTGTCATGCATGAATGAATTTTTTTGTAAGTGGTGCCATAATGGCAGCATATTTGTTAGTGTTCAGAGCATGAAATTCTTTGCGATGTTTTGCATTGTCTTATGTGTAATTTTTTTCTTCTTCTTTTTTAGTGGGATATTGTTGATCCTTACTGTGTCTGTGCAGAGTAGGTGGTGGTGAGTCTAGCTGCTTCTGTCACGTGAGTGGTATAGTGTTGGAGTATATAGGTCTTTGTGATAAAGCTACATTTTGTTTATTTCTTTTTTTTTACAAAGGGTTTGTTGTTGTTGACTTGTTTGACAAGTAACCTTTATTAGTAAGCATTATGGCTAGCCGTAGAATTACTGCTCAGCAGGTGGTTGGTTTGCTTCTTGAATCTTCCTCTGAGCAGGATTATGAGACTGACAGTGCGTCTGAGGGAGAGGAGGGAGGGGAAGATTCAGGCAGTGAGTTTTCTCTCCACATGGAATCATCGGATGATGAAGGTACTCTCAGTGCAGATGAAGTGCCTGATTTAGAGGAGGATACTACTGTGCCGATGGTGCAAGAGGCATCTGGATTGCAGCCTGGGGCTGCTAGGCTTCCTACTGGAAGTGCTGGACTCTGGGTTGATCCAAACATGGTGCAGCCGGTGTTGCCTGCCTTTAGTGGTTATGCAGGGTGTAGAGTGGATTGTGAACATTATTTGCCTATACAGTATTTTCAGTTGTTTATGGATGATGTATTTTTGGGTGAGATTGTTGAGCAGACTAATTTGTATGCTGAACAGTTTTTGAGGGACAACAGTGCCAGACTTAGGCCCCATTCTAGAGCTACCCGGTGGAGTCCCACAAATCTGGAAGAGATGAAGAAGTTTTTGGGTTTGACTTTTTTGATGGGTTTGATAAGGAAGCTGTCCATGAGTTCATATTGGTCTACCAGTCCCTTGATGGCAACGGCCATATTTCCTGCAGTTATGACTCGTGATCGGTATTTACTTTTGCTTCGGATGCTGCATTTTGTTGATAATGGTTTGGCGTTGCCACGAGATCACCCTGAATGTGACCGTCTTTTTAAGATTCGGCCTGTTCTTGATCACTTTGTAGATCGATTTTCAGAGATCTATACTCCAGGGAAAGAAATATCTATTGATGAGTCTTTGGTGCTGTTCAAGGGCCGTTTGGTTTTTAGGCAGTACATTCCTAGCAAGAGGGCACGCTATGGAATTAAGCTATATATGTTGTCTGAGAGTAGGACAGGATATGTTTTTAATTTGCGTGTGTACACTGGTAGGGATTCCACTATTGACCCCCCTGGTTGTCCGTCCACTTTAGTAGGAGTTTCAGAGAAAATTGTGTGGGAACTTGCTAGAGGACTGTTTAACAGAGGCCACCATTTGTACCTTGATAACTTCTACACTGCTGTGCAATTGTTTAAGGAATTGTTCAAAGTGGACACTTTTGCTTGTGGCACAATCCGCTCTAACCGTAAAGGTTATCCAAAAGAGCTTGTTTGCAAAAAACTTCAGAGGGGACAGTGCAGTGCCTTGCGTAGTGAGGAACTGCTAGCTGTGACATTTGTGGACAGGAGGGATGTGTACATGCTGACTACCATCCATGATGAGAGTACTTCACCTGTGGCTGTTTGGGGTCAGATTGCTGAAGTGCGCAAACCTGTGTGCA
This sequence comes from Calotriton arnoldi, assembly GCA_963921515.1. Classification (NCBI taxonomy): domain Eukaryota; kingdom Metazoa; phylum Chordata; class Amphibia; order Caudata; family Salamandridae; genus Calotriton; species Calotriton arnoldi. Next base: position 341,338 of record CAWUFW010004324.1, on the reverse strand, counting down.
TTTTAGACTACAATAAGCACATGGGTGGTGTTGATAGAGTAGATCAGAGGTTGGAACCTTACACTGCTATTCGTAAGTCTTACATTTGGTATAAGAAGTTGGCCATCCATCTCTTCAATTTAGCAACTTTCAATGCTTTTGTTGTGTTCAAGGAGTGTTCTCCTGCGTCAAAGTTGACTTTTGTTCAGTTTCAGGAGTCTGTCATAGGCAGCCTTGTTGTTGTGGAACAGGCAAGTGTTCCTAGAGTTGGAGTGGTGGAGGATGTGGCTCGATTGAAAGATCGCCACTTTCCTGATCACATTCCTCCTACATCCTCAAAAGACTTTCCCACTAGGAGATGTAGAGTCTGTTGGCGAAGAGGTACGCGGAAGGAGACTCGTATGTACTGCCCTGAGTGTCCTTCTAACCCTGGGCTGTGTGTGCCTGCTTGTTATAGAGCGTACCACAAGCAAAAGAATAATTGGGAGCAACCATGAGTGGTAAAGTGAACTGCCTGGTCTGTAATGTTTAAGAATTGTTGTTCTGTTTCAAGGTTGGCATTAGTGCAATGTTTCTGATTTTGTGTTAGTAGATTTGTATCTATTTGCAATTTGTTTGTGTTTTCTTTTTTGTATAAAAAAATCCTAAATGTGATGGTGGTGTGTGTAGGCTGGTGCTTGGCTGGCGGTGTGCGTGGAGTGGCGCTCGGCTGGCAGTGTGTGAGTAGTGACTTGCTGCTGGTCACTACACACACTGCTAGCCGAGCGACACTCCACGCAATCCATCAGGTTGTGTGGTTGCTGTGTTAGGAATGTGGGCGTGTGAAAGTGACGGGCCCTTGAATGGCGCTGTCTGCTGGTGTGAGTGTTGTAATGTGATGGGCCCGCGGCTGGTGGTGTGAATGGTTTTGTATTTGTCACACGTATGAAAGGTGTATGAATGGCCTGTAAAGAGGTTGGTGCCTTGTCGTGGCTTTACAGCTCACGAGCTGTGAGTCAATGGTTCAGTTTCTCGTCCTTTCAATTATTAACAGTGCATTTCATTTTTGTGAAATCACTTGTTAATACAATTGTATATACTGAACCATCACTCACCCTCGTGCCAAATCCAACCAGTATGTGTGTGTGCTTGAGGAATAGATGGCTGTGCAGTAATCTTTGTCTTTTTAGTCTGTCTGCCAAGGTGTACATTCCGTCTAAGAATAACCTACCAACTGTAGATATTGTCGTAAACGAAACACCCATGGGAGTACATGGTGATATCTCTCTTGTGGATCCCAACAAGTTATGGTACCCACAATGTCCTGCAAACCTCAAAATGTCTGTCACATTTTCCTTGCAATATTGTGCCAACATTTTCACGCTGCAGAAATAAACAACACATTATCTCATTATGACCTGGTTTTGCAAGGGGGGTCACCTGGGTTTTTGGCCCCGTGCTCGGCGGCCATCTAGGGAAACCTACCAAACCCACACATTTCTGAAAAATAGACACCCGGGGGCTTCCAGGGAGGTATGGCTTGCGTGGATCCCCCACCGTTTCCTTACCCAGAATCCCCTGCAAACCTCACTTTTAGCTGAAAAAATCACTTTTTTCACACATTTTTGTGTGGGAAAGTGTGGCATCACTGGCCTCACACAAATTTCCTACCACCCAGCGTTCCCCCAGGTCTCCCGATAAAAATGGTGCCTCACTTGTGTGGGAGGCCCAAGTACCCGCGACAGGCAAGGGCCCACAACGTATTGAGGCGACCTCAAAATGGCCTTTCACAAAACCACCTGGTTTTGCAAGGGGAGTCACCTGGGTTTTTGGCCCCGTGCTCGGCGGCCATCTAGGGAAACCTACCAAACCCACACATTTCTGAAAAGTAGACACCCGGGGGCTTCCAGGGAGGTATGGCTTGCGTGGATCCCCCAACGTTTCCTTACCCAGAATCTCCTGCAAACCTCACTTTTAGCTGAAAAAATCACTTTTTTCACACATTTTTGTGTGGGAAAGTGTGGCATCACTGGCCTCACACAAATTTCCTACCACCCAGCGTTAACCCAGGTCTCCCGATAAAAATGGTGCCTCACTTGTGTGGGAGGCCCAAGTACCCGCGACAGGCAAGGGCCCACAACGTATTGAGGCGACCTCAAAATGGCCTTTCACAAAACCACCTGGTTTTGCAAGGGAGTCACCTGGGTTTTGGCCCTGTGCTCGGCGGCCATCTAGGGAAACCTACCAAACCCACACATTTCTGAAAAGTAGACACCCGGGGGCTTCCAGGGAGGTATGGCTTGCGTGGATCCCCCAACGTTTCCTTACCAGAATCCCCTGCAAACCTCACTTTTAGCTGAAAAAATCACTTTTTTCACACATTTTTGTGTGGGAAAGTGTGGCATCACTGGCCTCACACAAATTTCCTACCACCCAGCGTTCCCCCAGGTCTCCCGATAAAAATGGTGCCTCACTTGTGTGGGAGGCCCAAGTACCCGCGACAGGCAAGGGCCCACAACGTATTGAGGCGACCTCAAAATGGCCTTTCACAAAACCACCTGGTTTTGCAAGGGGGTCACCTGGGTTTTGGCCCCGTGCTCGGCGGCCATCTAGGAAACCTACCAAACCCACACATTTCTGAAAAGTAGACACCCGGGGGCTTCCAGGGAGGTATGGCTTGCGTGGATCCCCCAACGTTTCCTACCCAGAATCCCCTGCAAACCTCACTTTTAGCTGAAAAAATCACTTTTTTCACACATTTTTGTGTGGGAAAGTGTGGCATCACTGGCCTCACACAAATTACCTACCACCCAGCGTTCCCCCAGGTCTCCCGATAAAAATGGTGCCTCACTTGTGTGGGAGGCCCAAGTACCCGCGACAGGTAAGGGCCCAAAACATTTTTTGATAGGCAATGTTGATGTTGCCTCAAAACGTTTTGTGTCCTTGCCTGTCGCGGGTACTTGGGCCTCCCACACAAGTGAGGCACCATTTTTATCGGGAGACCTGGGGAACGCTGGGTGGTAGGAAATTTGTGTGAGGCCAGTGATGCCACACTTTCCCACACAAAAATGTGTGAAAAAAGTGATTTTTTCAGCTAAAAGTGAGGTTTGCAGGGGATTCTGGGTAAGGAAACGTTGGGGGATCCACGCAAGCCATACCTCCCTGAAGCCCCCGGGTGTCTACTTTTCAGAAATGTGTGGGTTTGGTAGGTTTCCTAGATGGCCGCCGAGCACGGGGCCAAAAACCCAGGTGACTCCCTTGCAAAACCAGGTGGTTTTGTGAAAGGCCATTTTGAGGTCGCCTCAATACGTTGTGGGCCCTTGCCTGTCGCGGTACTTGGGCCTCCCACACAAGTGAGGCACCATTTTTATCGGGAGACCTGGGGGAACGCTGGGTGGTAGGAAATTTGTGTGAGGCCAGTGATGCCACACTTTCCCACACAAAAATGTGTGAAAAAGTGATTTTTTCAGCTAAAAGTGAGGTTTGCAGGGGATTCTGGGTAGGAAACGTTGGGGGATCCACGCAAGCCATACCTCCCTGGAAGCCCCCGGGTGTCTACTTTTCAGAAATGTGTGGGTTTGGTAGGTTTCCTAGATGGCCGCCGAGCACGGGGCCAAAACCCAGGTGACCTCCTTGCAAAACCAGGTGGTTTTGTGAAAGGCCATTTTGAGGTCGCCTCAATACGTTGTGGGCCCTTGCCTGTCGCGGGTACTTGGGCCTCCCACACAAGTGAGGCACCATTTTTATCGGGAGACCTGGGGGAACGCTGGGTGGTAGGAAATTTGTGTGAGGCCAGTGATGCCACACTTTCCCACACACAAATGTGTGAAAAAGTGATTTTTTCCAGCTAAAAGTGAGGTTTGCAGGGGATTCTGGGTAAGGAAACGTTGGGGGATCCACGCAAGCCATACCTCCCTGGAAGCCCCTGGGTGTCTACTTTTCAGAAATGTGTGTGTTTGGTAGGTTTCCCTAGGTGCCGACAGAGCTAGGGTTCACAAACTACAGCTAGGCATTTTGCCAAAAAAGGGTCATTTTTCACTGCGAAATTGAGTTGTGACCACGTTGCGTTTTGCGCCGTTTCCTGTCGCAGGCACTAGGCCGACCCACACAAGTGAGGTACCATTTTTCTCGTTAGACTTTGGGGAACGCGGGGTGGGTGGAAATTTGTGGATCCACGCAGATTCCAGAACTTTCCACCACAGAAATGTGGGGAAAATGTGTTTTTTGGACAATTTTTTATGTTTGCAAGGGATTCTGGGTAACAGAACCTGGTGGGAGGCAGTCAAGTCACCCCATCCTGGATTCCCCTGGGTGTCTAGTTTTCAAAAATGTATAGGTTTGCTAGGTTTCCCTAGGTGCTGGCAGAGGTAGGGTTCAAAAACTACAGCTAGGCACTTTGCCAAAAAGGGTCATTTTTCACTGCGAAATTGAGGTGTGACCACGTTGCGTTTTGCGCCGTTTCCTGTCGCAGGCACTAGGCCGACCCACACAAGTGAGGTACCATTTTTCTCGTTAGACTTTGGGGAACGCGGGGTGGGTGGAAATTTGTGGATCCACGCAGATTCCAGAACTTTCCACCACAGAAATGTGGGGAAAATGTGTTTTGTTTGACAATTTTTTATGTTTGCAAGGGATTCTGGGTAACAGAACCTGGTGGGAGGCAGTCAAGTCACCCCATCCTGGATTCCCCTGGGTGTCTAGTTTTCAAAAATGTATAGGTTTGCTAGGTTTCCCTAGGTGCCGGCAGAGGTAGGGTTCAAAAACTACAGCTAGGCACTTTGCCAAAAAAGGGTCATTTTTCACTGCGAAATTGAGGTGTGACCACGTTGCGTTTTGCGCCGTTTCCTGTCGCAGACACTAGGCCGACCCACACAAGTGAGGTACCATTTTTCTCGTTAGACTTTGGGGAACGTGGGGTGGGTGGAAATTTGTGGATCCACGCAGATTCCAGAACTTTCCACCACAGAAATGTGGGGAAAATGTGTTTTTTGGACAATTTTTTATGTTTGCAAGGGATTCTGGGTAACAGAACCTGGTGGGAGGCAGTCAAGTCACCCCATCCTGGATTCCCCTGGGTGTCTAGTTTTCAAAAATGTATAGGTTTGCTAGGTTTCCCTAGGTGCCGGCAGAGGTAGGGTTCAAAAACTACAGCTAGGCACTTTGCCAAAAAGGGTCATTTTTCACTGCGAAATTGAGGTGTGACCACGTTGCGTTTTGCGCCGTTTCCTGTCGCAGGCACTAGGCCGACCCACACAAGTGAGGTACCATTTTTCTCGTTAGACTTTGGGGAACGCGGGGTGGGTTGAAATTTGTGGATCCACGCAGATTCCAGCACTTTCCACCACAGAAATGTGGGGGAAATGTGTTTTTTTTGACAATTTTTTATGTTTGCAAGGGATTCTGGGTAACAGAACCTGGTGGGAGGCAGTCAAGTCACCCCATCCTGGATTCCCCTGGGTGTCTAGTTTTCAAAAATGTATAGGCTTGCTAGGTTTCCCTAGGTGCCGGCAGAGGTAGGGTTCAAAAACTACAGCTAGGCACTTTGCCAAAAAAGGGTCATTTTTCACTGCGAAATTGAGGTGTGACCACGTTGCGTTTTGCGCAGTTTCCTGTCGCAGGCACTAGGCCGACCCACACAAGTGAGGTACCATTTTTCTCGTTAGACTTTGGGGAACGCGGGGTGGGTGGAAATTTGTGGATCCACGCAGATTCCAGAACTTTTCACCACAGAAATGTGGGGAAAATGTGTTTTTTTGACAATTTTTGTTATGTTTGCAAGGGATTCTGGGTAACAGAACCTGGTGGGAGGCAGTCAAGTCACCCCATCCTGGATTCCCCTGGGTGTCTAGTTTTCAAAAATGTATAGGTTTGCTAGGTTTCCCTAGGTGCCGGCAGAGGTAGGGTTCAAAAACTACAGCTAGGCACTTTGCCAAAAAAGGGTCATTTTTCACTGCGAAATTGAGGTGTGACCACGTTGCGTTTTGCGCCGTTTCCTGTCGCAGGCACTAGGCCGACCCACACAAGTGAGGTACCATTTTTCTCGTAAGACTTTGGGGGATGCGGGGTGGGTGGAAATTTGTGGATCCACGCAGATTCCAGAACTTTCCACCACAGAAATGTGGGGAAAATGTGTTTTTTGGACAATTCTTTATGTTTGCAAGGGATTCTGGGTAACAGAACCTGGTGGGAGGCAGTCAAGTCACCCCATCCTGGATTCCCCTGGGTGTCTAGTTTTCAAAAATGTATAGGTTTGCTAGGTTTCCCTAGGTGCCGGCAGAGGTAGGGTTCAAAAACTACAGCTAGGCACTTTGCCAAAAAAGGGTCATTTTTCACTGCGAAATTGAGGTGTGACCGCGTTGCGTTTTGCGCCGTTTCCTGTCGCAGGCACTAGGCCGACCCACACAAGTGAGGTACCATTTTTCTCGTAAGACTTTGGGGGACGCGGGGTGGGTGGAAATTTGTGGATCCACGCAGATTCCAGAACTTTCCACCACAGAAATGTGGGGAAAATGTGGTTTTTTTGACAATTTTTTATGTTTGCAAGGGATTCTGGGTAACAGAACCTGGTGGGAGGCAGTCAAGTCACCCCATCCTGGATTCCCCTGGGTGTCTAGTTTTCAAAAATGTATAGGTTTGCTAGGTTTCCCTAGGTGCCGGCAGAGGTAGGGTTCAAAAACTACAGCTAGGCACTTTGCCAAAAAGGGTCATTTTTCACTGCGAAATTGAGGTGTGACCGCGTTGCGTTTTGCGCCGTTTCCTGTCGCAGGCACTAGGCCGACCCACACAAGTGAGGTACCATTTTTCTCGTAAGACTTTGGGGGACGCGGGGTGGGTGGAAATTTGTGGATCCACGCAGATTCCAGAACTTTCCACCACAGAAATGTGGGGAAAATGTGTTTTTTTTGACAATTTTTTATGTTTGCAAGGGATTCTGGGTAACAGAACCTGGTGGGAGGCAGTCAAGTCACCCCATCCTGGATTCCCCTGGGTGTCTAGTTTTCAAAAATGTATAGGTTTGCTAGGTTTCCCTAGGTTCCGGCAGAGGTAGGGTTCAAAAACTACAGCTAGGCACTTTGCCAAAAAAGGGTCATTTTTCACTGCGAAATTGAGGTGTGACCACGTTGAGTTTTGCGCAGTTTCCTGTCGCAGGCACTAGGCCGACCCACACAAGTGAGGTACCATTTTTCTCGTAAGACTTTGGGGGACGCGGGGTGGGTGGAAATTTGTGGATCCACGCAGATTCCAGAACTTTCCACCACAGAAATGTGGGGAAAATGTGGTTTTTTTGACAATTTTTTATGTTTGCAAGGGATTCTGGGTAACAGAACCTGGTGGGAGGCAGTCAAGTCACCCCATCCTGGATTCCCCTGGGTGTCTAGTTTTCAAAAATGTATAGGTTTGCTAGGTTTCCCTAGGTGCTGGCAGAGGTAGGGTTCAAAAACTACAGCTAGGCACTTTGCCAAAAAAGGGTCATTTTTCACTGCGAAATTGAGGTGGGACCGCATTGCGTTTTGCGCCGTTTCCTGTCGCAGGCACTAGGCCGACCCACACAAGTGAGGTACCATTTTTCTCGTAAGACTTTGGGGAACGCGGGGTGGGTGGAAATTTGTGGATCCACGCAGATTCCAGAACTTTCCACCACAGAAATGTGGGGAAAATGTGGTTTTTTTACAATTTTTTATGTTTGCAAGGGATTCTGGGTAACAGAACCTGGTGGGAGGCAGTCAAGTCACCCCATCCTGGATTCCCCTGGGTGTCTAGTTTTCAAAAATGTATAGGTTTGCTAGGTTTCCCTAGGTGCCGGCAGAGGTAGGGTTCAAAAACTACAGCTAGGCACTTTGCCAAAAAAGGGTCATTTTTCACTGCGAAATTGAGGTGGGACCGCGTTGCGTTTTGCGCCGTTTCCTGTCGCAGGCACTAGGCCGACCCACACAAGTGAGGTACCATTTTTCTCGTAAGACTTTGGGGAACGCGGGGTGGGTGGAAATTTGTGGATCCACGCAGATTCCAGAACTTTCCACCACAGAAATGTGGGGAAAATGTGTTTTTTTGACAATTTTTTATGTTTGCAAGGGATTCTGGGTAACAGAACCTGGTGGGAGGCAGTCAAGTCACCCCATCCTGGATTCCCCTGGGTGTCTAGTTTTCAAAAATGTATAGGTTTGCTAGGTTTCCCTAGGTGCCGGCAGAGGTAGGGTTCAAAAACTACAGCTAGGCACTTTGCCAAAAAAGGGTCATTTTTCACTGCGAAATTGAGGTGTGACCACGTTGCGTTTTGCGCCGTTTCCTGTCGCAGGCACTAGGCCGACCCACACAAGTGAGGTACCATTTTTCTCGTAAGACTTTGGGGAACGCGGGGTGGGTGGAAATTTGTGGATCCACGCAGATTCCAGAACTTTCCACCACAGAAATGTGGGGAAAATGTGGTTTTTTTGACAATTATTTATGTTTGCAAGGGATTCTGGGTAACAGAACCTGGTGGGAGGCAGTCAAGTCACCCCATCCTGGATTCCCCTGGGTGTCTAGTTTTCAAAAATGTATAGGTTTGCTAGGTTTCCCTAGGTGCCGGCAGAGCTAGGGTTCAAAAACTACACCTAGGCACTTTGCAAAAAAAGGGTAATTTTTCATTGTGAAAATGTGGTACGTCCACGTTGCATTTTGAGCCATTTCCTGTTGTGGGCACAAGGGCTACCCACACAAGTGAGGTACCATTTTTATCGGGAGACTTAGGGTAACACAGAATTGTAGAGCAACTGTTATTACCTATTGACTTTAGATGCATTTCTGCCTTCCAAATGAAAGACAATGTGTAAAAATAAGTCATTTTGAAAAATGACCTATAATTCTCATGCTAGTATGGGTACTCCCAATTTCGGAAATGTGCAAATATCTACTGTTTCTAAAATCTACATTTTGTTCCCATTTCAGAAATACATAGGTGTCTTTCATAACAATTTTTCCATGTATACATTTTCCCAAAATAATTGCTATATACCCGGTACTTAAAAAAAATCATTGCAAGATGTTGCTCAATTATTGGCTCTGGGTTCGTCGGGTTCTTGGTGAACCTACAAGTCCTATATATCCCCACAACCAGAAAGGTCCAGCGGATATAACGGTATATTGCCTTCAAATAGCTGTCATAATTAGAAGAAGTTACAGGTGAAAACGTTGACACAAATGGCTATTTTTTTCAACTAATTTTCAATTTTTCCTTTATTTAACTGTTAGTTTCTATAAGTAAAACTTTAAGGATCTACACAAATGACCCCTTACTGAATTCAGAATTTTGTCTACTTTTCATAAATGTATGGCTTTCCAGGATCCATTATTGGTTTCATACCCATTTCTACCATTAACTGGAAGGAGGTTGAAAGCACAAAAATTAGCAAAAATAGGCTATGTCCCAGAAAAATGCCAAAACTGTGTAAAAAAGTTGGTTTTCTGACAAAAGTCTGCTTGTCACTGAAAGCTGGGAAGATGGTGATTTCATCCCCACAACCCCTTTTTGATGCCATTTGCAGGGAAAAATCAAGACGCTTATATCTGTAGCCCTTTTTTGCCTTTTTCCAAAAAACCCAAAATTTAGCTGTATTTTGACTAATTTCTGGGTCCCCTCCAGGGGAATCCACAAACCCTGGGTACCTTTACAATCCCCATGATGTTAGAAAAAAAGGACGCAAATTTGGCATGGATACCTTATGTGGTCAAAAAGTTACAGAGGCCTAAGCGCGCACTACCCCAAATAGCCAAAAAAAGGCTTAGCACAGGAGGGGAAAAGGCCTAGCAGCGAAGGGGTTAAGGGGGGGAGGTAGGTTGATATCTCATATATGTTGTTAAGTGTATAGTATTAGGTAAGGTAGTTAGTTTAGTGCACAGTTGTATTAGCATAAGTTAGTTTAGAGTAGGTTAGGATAGGTAATTTGTAGTACTTTCAGTTTAGGTAGTATTTTTTTATGGAATAAATTGCTATTGGTTTGTGATTTGTGGTGTCACTTATGTTTGAAGTGATTCAATGAACTGATGATTAGGAAGTTGGATACAACAGATTAATTCCCCCAAAAATCTTTTGAATGTCTAACTATGGTCATGACGTCATCTTCTAGGGAAAGGCTACTGTCATACTGCTGTTGGAATGTGATTAGAAAACATGCATGATATTTAGGCTAGCAAAGTTGACTTCTGACATTGCATGGGGATAGTCTGCTGATTTAGTTTGCATCTTATGAGGAACTGACAGAGTTGTAAAACACATTATACTTCATCATCTTTGTGAATATGGTGAGGGATCTATCTTGAGATGTGGCATGGTATGACACCCATCACAACAACTATTGTCCACAGCATCGGCTATGAGTATGTCTGCCAGGTATGACTTGTTAGCAATGCAAAGTAAAGCCAAATCTTGTGGCATGACACTGAATTGAATATTGAACCAAGTCCCTATCCTAATCCTGAACGTAGGGAAATGTGAACTTCCAGCAACAATGTTGTCTTTGAGATTTGAAGGATTGGCTGATTCACACATATCCTGTCATCTCACTGCCTATCAGGGACACAGACTCAGCAGAACCCCTTTTTCAAATGGCCCTCTGGATTAGTTGTGCTGCCTAAACTGCTCATTCAATTTTGACATGTCAAAACTTGAATGGTCACAGGCTACACACATCTTTGTAACTTTAGTGCTTTTATTTACAAGTGATTTTCAAGAGTTAACAGGGTGGCCCAGTTCTTTGGACAACAACCCCCACATTGTGTACATGGCCAGACAGAGTCCTTTGGGGGAACATGTCCCGAGACATGTAGAGGAATAAGAAAACTTCAGTCAGGAGGCTGATTGTAGTGTCATTGGGGATCAATGGCCACATTGGCAGTCCCTTAAAAGTCCAAGGTGAATGTAGCAGAGTCAATCTGTGGACAGTGACAAATGATGGTCCGAGGCATGATGGTAAGCACAAGGCTAAGCAGAAACTATCCATTTGACACAGATGAATGCTACCACTGTCTTCTCCTTATGACTGATGTTTCATCCACATCTTCCTCCTCTGATGTGTCATATGCCTCCTGTGAGGGTGCTGGTGGATTGGCGGCAGCACTGGGAGGCAGAGACACATCAGGGGGGAAGAGGTGGATGCTGAAGGTGCAGCAGCATTCATCTGTGCCAACAGATGAAGCATCACTGCAGTGATGATGAGCTACTGGGCTTGCAAGACTCCAGCAACGTCTCTGTGGTAGTCAGCCATAGCAGCCAAGTGGGAATCCTGCTTCCGCTCCAAGTTCTCCATGATCTTGCACATTTCCTCCAATTGTTTGGCAACATTGCTGGTGCCACTTTGACACGTCAGTTGTTGTCTCTGAGTGAGGACACCAGCGATGTCACCAATGGAATGCTGGAGGGCATGGAGTGGACTGTGGGTGCCTCTGATGGCTTCTAGGTGGTACCTAATGGGACTGAGGCACCCAGCGATCCCATCCAGTTTGGCCACCAGGCTGTCCAACCCCACCCGCACCTGACCAGCCATCTTACGCTGGACTTCTACTGCACTACGTTGGAAATGTAATAGTGGGTCCTCAGAGTCCAGGTTGACAGCTGTGGTGCTAGGTGGTGCCTGCTGGATGTTTTGGGCAGCAGGTGGAGAAGCAACGACGCTGCTGGATGGCCCTGCTTCCAGAGATGGGCTGCCTATGGAGTCGAGCAGCTCTTGGAGGGTGTCTTGGTTGATGGTTTGGAGCGCTTCTTCGTCTTCATCATTGAAGAGTGGGACAGGTTGCTGACCAGGAGGTGATGTTTCTTCCTCTGCAATGTGAAGGGCAGATACTGTTGTATGTGTATGTCCACTTTGGGCAAGCATTTTAGCAGTTGACAATCAGAGTGCATGACAATTTCCATTCTCTATTCTCTATTCTTACTGCAGCTTTGTGATTCATTTTACAACGTCACTTATGTAACATTTAGGTTGAACATAATTCTGGACAGTTTCGCGTTATGCCAACAGTGAGGGGCATATTTGTAGGCCCCTGCTGCACCTGCACCTATTACATCATCTGTTCAAAAGTTCCTGTGGTGCTGGTTGATTCACCTTATTGGTAATGCATATTTGATCTACTTCATGTGTCTTGACACTGCATTGTGGATAAGTCACCCGTACTCAGTCAAGTTTGCATATGGGTTAGTCACTAGGTTTAGAGGCACAGATTTGACTGCACCACCCATTAATGTTGGCACTGCCACCTATTTTGTAGTGTGGTATGATGAGGAGGACACTCATGCACTTGAGATCAGGGATACCGTGATGCCCACGTTGAGATGACAAGTAGGTGAGCTTGAATTCCCCTACTCTGAGAAGTATGTAAGTAAGTGTAAGTGAGAAGAATATATGCGTTTCAAGGTGGTCTATTCACATTGACACAGGTCAGTCCCATTCATGGATGTTGATGTTGATGTGCAGAGAGGACCACCTTCCTGTTCAGAGAAAATCATTCCCTCTATCCAGATACTCTTGCACTTTGGTGCAGTGGCATTGGTAAAATTATGCAATCAGGAGGACTTAGGACTTTGAGGCAGGCTTCTAAGATTGGTGCATTGTTGCACTGCAGACCTTTTTTGGACCTCACAGGGATGGGCACATGGATGATAGATACTGTTGTGCTCAGGGTAATTCAATGCATTTGTTACTGGAAGGGTGTTTGAAGACATCAATAACCATGCATTGGTTCACTGCCACTGTTAACTTTACCTAAGGGGAAGGTTTCCATGCATGCCAATGTGTCTTGGACCTCCAAACCCAGGACCAAGATAACAATGACATACTGCAAACTAGACAACACAAGAAGATACTTTGACTACATTTTGAGTAATGATGCAAAGGCAACATGTAGCCATATGACATGCATTATTGCCAGATTGTGAATGAGGCCCATTTTCAAACTACACTTACTATGCACGTGACAGGGTATGTGTGGTTGTAGGAGCATTGCAAACAGAATAGGCATGTTGTAATTTTATGGTACACATTCCTACAATGCTGAGGCCTTACACTGTACTTTTAAATGCATATCACTTTTGCTCAAAGGTATAAGCACCTTGGCACTCCAGTATGTTAATTGTTTATAATCTGCAATATGCACATCATTGACACAAGGTGCTTACAATGGCTGGGCAGCTTTTGGGGTGGGCAACATGAGTGAGTCTACTTTAATAAATACTCTCAAACATTTTTAGATGTGGTTATGTGTGCTTCATTCAGCTGCACAGATAAAAGCAGCGGTTAAGCCATTGCAATTGCTAGTGGCATATTTCCAAGGCACTGTTGCAACCGGACCATCATCAATTTTAGGTTTACCGAGGAAAAGCATGATTCACAATATATACACGGCAGTGTTGACCCACTTGATGTGGATTGGCCAAACACTGTTAAGGAGGCACACTTTTATTCTGTACCTGGGGTCATATGTACTAACCTGTAACGTAACTCAGCGCTAGTCTTCTTGAATTGACACGGCGCTCAGCCACTTCTGTGAAGCGGTGCTCAGACTTATTTACTACATTAGTTTGAGGCATGGATTTTCAGCATGGGCATGCAATAAATGTACCTGGCTAGCCCCAACGCAGACACTCTTGCACCATTGTGCATGAGTGCCTGCTTTTGCGCTAGGCGACTACATTGATCAGCAGTGCATGTTGTGACACAGGACTGAGCCATATTGTTGTACATACAGTGCAGTGCTGCATTTGGAAAGTGGCTGAGGGCTGTGTTGAGCCAATTGGGCTGACCCAACGCTCAGTGACTTTTGGGAATATTTACAAGCCCCTTTCACCACAGGAACGTTACTCTGAGTGACTTTCCTGTGACAATATGTGCTTCGCCTAATTTACAATGCAGTGTTCAGCCACTGTACGTAGCTTAACACTGCCTTGTATATGAGGCACCCTTTCACGCTGTACTTAGCATGGAAGGGGAGTGCAATGGGTTTGGCAGTGGGCATTCCACCTCCGAACCCTTTTTTTTTTACAATGGCTCCTATTTACAAGGGCAGCGTAAATGGGAGTCAACGCCAAAATTAAGGCCAGGGTAAACAGGGTCTTAAACAGGCTAATCAAGTATAATTTCTTCATTTCTCCTAGTTTCTGCTGTTTCCATGTGTGCTGCGTAGTGCAGCACACATAGGTACAGCAAAAAGCCATTGGTTGTTTATGTCCACGCAGGGAGACATTCCTGGAGATTAACAATTTCCCCCTCAACACAGACACTCTTGCACTCTGGTGCAAGGGTGCCTGCATTGGAGCTAGGCTGCTCACTTTTGCACCAGCGCAGGGGGAAACAAAGGGCTGCATCATATTGTAAATATGGGGCAGCCCTGCGTTTCAGAGTTGGCGGACATTGGTATTAAGCCAAGGAGGCTAACATCACGCTCCGCCACTTCTCTAGTGTATATGCCCCTTTGCTTGTTAACGTAGGCCAGAGTTAGGGGACATATGAGTGGTCACTTGTCACTATTTATATGCATGTGTGCTGGATTACAAGTTGCTAACAGCACCATTATTTGTCTTTCTATGTATTTGTTAATAATGCCAACAGTTCAAGGGACATGTGAATGTACCCCCAAGTACCTTTGTATCTGGAATTTGATCTGCACACAGTGTGGGTGGGCACTGAGACATAGTTGATGCACGCAGGCAACATTACTCCCCCACCCCCCATGTCCCTGGCTGTTACTTACCCTGTTGCTGATGTAGCTGGTCATAGTCAGCACTGTCCTGTTGTTATGTTTCATATAAGTACCATAATATAGGCCCGGGTAACATCATACCCCTTCACCTACATTACACTGTAACGGGCCTTTTAGGATTGAACCTTTACCTAGTTCTAGTCCTGGGTGCGGAAGGAGGGTTTCTCCTAACAATAGAGTCCTATAACTCCATCAATAGACTCACACAGTATGAATGAATATTCATAAGGGTTCTTAGAAAAAATGCTGGGGCTACACCACCTTCCTCCCCATATCTACGTACACGGTTTATCCCATAGGTCATCCTCACATCCAACAATGGCTAATACAAGCAACAAGGGACGAAGGACCCCTAGATACTTTCTGTATAAATACAGCACATCTTGCTAGTGTTAGTGAGAGGGAACCGAGACTTCCAGGCCGACACACTGACCAGAGACGCTGAGGCTCCTGCATGCATACGCTCCAGCTGACAGTGGTCTGAACATCCCTCGCGGGGTGTCCAACTCGAGACGAAGAAGGGCTCCTACATTCTCACATCAGGTAATGGGGTTCGACTAAATCCTAGAGGGATTCTTGGCTTCACACCTACTCACATGCTAGGTACACTTAGGTACATCTAGACAGGCATCGTAGGAGTACGCGCTTTCTTTTATCAATGCATTTTATATTCATGTATTTATTCATGCGTATTGCAAGATGGTAGTACTGTACTATCCATTTATATTCACTGTACTGCTAATCATATATCTCTGCTACTGTCTAATGGTTGTTGCAGCTCATATATTCTACACA
The DNA here is from genome assembly GCA_963921515.1 of Calotriton arnoldi. Lineage (NCBI taxonomy): Eukaryota > Metazoa > Chordata > Amphibia > Caudata > Salamandridae > Calotriton > Calotriton arnoldi. Next base: position 325,855 of record CAWUFW010004324.1, on the reverse strand, counting down.
AGAATAACGACTGTTCAATAGACCCTTATTGAAACGCCCAGGCTGTTTATTCGGTGTATCTCTGAGACAAGATAAGTGAGCACGAGTGACTGAGCGAAAAATAGTACATTGTTTCCACGATCCTGAGGGATCAGGGTTGTCAGGTTCCAAGGTTGCCAGAAACTATTCTCTCCCCGATAAGAGGAGACACTAGTGGCACTGTGAGCTAGCTTATGCAAACAGGCTAACATCTTTGGTGGGGGTGTTCAGAGTCAGTCTGCCACCAGGCCCACAGTTTATGTTATCCGAACGCGCAGGTCCTGTATGGGTAATATAAGAACTACACGATACTGTCCCTCGACTCCAACCACTGACTCCTCGCATATAACCGCAGACACCTGTTCCTCCAATGCATCGAGCTGCTCCTGAGGCGCTGGACTCCCACCTCCAGCCGCAGTGCTGCCTCTCGATTGCTGGCCAGTTTCTGCTTAGTCTTGTGCTTGGCATCAAGCCAGCGCTTCTTGCAGTCAGTCACCGTCCTCTTGACTTCTGCTACTGCATTCACATTGGTCAAAGTGGACTGCCAAAAGGCAGTTTGGGACCCATTGACACCCTAGAGCTGACGAATAGCTGGTGTTGGTTCTCCGTCACCTCCGCAATCAGGATCTCATTTTCCTCCTGACTGAATCTTGTTTTCCTCTTCCTCTTCCCCTGGGACTCTGGCTGATCATCCTGGCTGTTAGGGGGTTGTTGTCTACTGCTAAACTGAGTCCAGCCTGCTCCATTTTGCCTCCAGGTAATTCAAAAAAACTTTTTTTATTTTGCGAGCTTTTGTGGTTTATTTTTCCCACGAAACGTGAGAAAAGTGACGTGAGGCTGACTAACGTGAGTTTTCCTGCCGCTAATTGGCCGGCCGTCACTTTTTTCACATTAGCGCCAAGATTTGTATCGCCGTGATGCTAGTGTTTGCGGCAACAATTGCCGCCACGAGCTGTTCCTATCACCATGTAGCAACGTATTGTAAATACGTCGGTACCATGGCAATAGTTTTCAGAAATACACGGTGGTAAGAAAATTCTTGCTAATCAATGCTAACTTTGCTTAGCGGCAATTCTTGTAAGTATACCCCCATGTGTTGTCTGATTTATTTCAATTCTTGTGTGCGAAGCAGCTATTTACCATGTTTGCGGGGAGAGTAGCAGATATCGGCGTTATGCGCTAAAGCATGCCCAGATGTAGATGTTGCCTGACAGCTGAGGATCAAAGCAACTGTACAACATAGTTCACCTTGGATCAAAGTCAATGCACAGAGAAAAACAGCTGAAAAGATACAACATTTGATCAATATAGTCCTAAAATATCCCAATTAAGACACAGCACTCCGGAGCATTTAGTACGCTGCAGCTCCCAAAAAACCTGTTCACTTTCTAACAGAAGTAAACTGATCTGACCATGCCATTAGCATTCATTTATAATAAATGTATGTTTGCTTTTCTTCACTCTATATTCCCTACCATTGCAGAATAACAATTACAAAAGTGCACCTTAGTAGGAACATCACTAAATAGAGCAAAGATTAACATATTGTGTTATTAACACCAAAAAACTCAACCGCTTTTAATCTAGGCCAGTATAGGAGCAGAATTGGAGAAATGCTCACGTTGTTGCACCATAGTTTCTTGGACATTGCTCCTTAAAACACTTTCTCTTTTTCTTATTTTCTCTGAATGCAGGGGTTATTGCATTCGTCATCTTCTTCCAGGAGGCAGGAACATTTATATAATGAATAGTTTGCTTCTGCTTAGCCAGATCCTATGGGAACAGATAGCCTTGCAATAGTGAAAAACGAAATTGGCAGTATTTCACTATCAGGACATGCCACACACATCAAGGCATGTCCTACCTTTCACATACAATGCACCCTGCCCACAGGGGTACTTTGGGCTTACCTTAGGGGTGACTAACATGTAGAAAAGGGAAGGTTTAGGGACAGGCAAGTGTGTGCACTTGCCAAGTCGACATGGCAGTCCCAGACTTCACACAGGCTCTGCAATGGCAGGCCTGAGTCACATTTTACAAGTTGCTTCTGTGGGTGGCACAACCAGTGCTGCAAGCCCACCAGCAGCATTTGATTTACAGGCCCTGGGCACACATAGTGCACTGTACTAGGGTCTGACAAGTAAATCAAACAGCCAATCATGGAATCACTAATCCACAACATTACTTTACAAAGCGAGCACTTGCACTTTGGCACTGAACAGCAGTGGCAAAGTGCCCAAAGCATTTAGACCAGCAAAAACACATGTGGCAACAGCAAAAAAATGGAAGGGAGACCCACGCCAATGGTGCCAAGTCTAACACGTGTCCCCTCCAGCTGAAATGTGGGGAGAACTACCCACCCTCTTGGGAGTTCTCTTCACTAAGGCGGAAAACTCTGGACAGACGATCAGCATTGGCGTGTTTTGTACCAGGGCGGTGTTCCACCATAAAGTCCATCCCCTGTAGGGAAATGGACCACCTCAACAGTTTTGGATTCTCACCCCTCATCTGCGTCAACCATCTGAGGGGCCTGTGGTCCGTCTGAACCCCGAAGTGAGTCCCAAACAAACATGGTCTCAAGTTCTTCAGTGCCCAGACCACAGCAAATACCTCACGCTCAATCGCACTTCACCTCTGTTCCCGTGGAAGTAACCTCCTACTAATGAAGGCTACAGGTTGGTCTAGGCCCTCTTCATTCAGCTGTGAGAGCACAGCCCCCACACCATGCTCTGAAGCATCTGTCTGCACAATGAATTCCCTTGAGAAGTTGGGCACCTGAAGCACGGGCGCCATGCACATGGCAGATTTCAGGGCATCAAAAGCTTCCTGACAGGCATCAGTCCAGTTCACTTTCTTGGGCTGCTTCCTGGAAGTCAGCTCTGTCAAGGGGGCAACAAGGCTGCCATACCCTTTGACAAACCTCCTGTAATACCCAGTGAGTCCTAAAAAGGCTCTCACCTCTGTCTGGGTCTGGGGGGGTTCCCAAGCCAGAATGGTATCAATCTTGGGCTGTAGGGGCGCCACCTGGCCACTCCCCACCTGGTGTCCCAAGTACACCACAGAACCCTGCCCGATCTGGCACTTACTCGCCTTGACCGTGAGGCCTGCCCTCCACAGCGCCTTCAACACTTCCCAGAGGTGGTGCAGATGTTCCTCCCAAGTGGCACTGAACACTGCAATGTCATCCAGGTAGGCGGCACTGAAATCTTCCTGCCCAGCCAACACCTGGTTGACCAACCTCTGAAAGGTGGTAGGGGCCTTCTTCATCCCAAAGGGCATCACCCGGAATTGGCAGTGCCCATCTGGTGTGGAGAATGCTGACCCCTCTCTTGCCCCATCAGTCAAGGCGATCTGCCAGTACCCAGACGTTAAGTCAAAAGTACTGAGATACCGGGCAGTCCCCAACCGATCGATGAGCTCATCAGCTCTGGGGATGGGGTGCGCGTCAGTACTGGTGACTGAATTGAGCCCTCGGTAGTCCACACAGAACCGGAGTCCTGGTGTGGCACCGGGTGCGGCAGCCTTTGGGACCAAGACCACTGGGCTGGCCCACAGGCTGTTTGAGGACTCGATCACCCCTAGTGCTAACAGCGTGGAGACCTCCTCCTTGATACAAGCTCTGACCCTATCAGTCACTCTGTTATTATTATTATTATTATTAATAATTAACATTTGTTAAGCGCATAGCTACCCGCAGGCATCCCAGCGCTAGTAACAGCGAGCAGATAGAGTTAGGGGAATTAGGACATAGTCTGGAAAAGCCAGGTCTTCAATTGCTTCCGAAAAGAAAGATGGTGGGCCGTTGAACGAAGATAAATGGGAAGAGAAAGTACGGCCCCCGGAGCGGGCTCTCTTAATTTTAGGTACAGATGCCAGAAACAAATTGGCTGAGCGGAGGCATCTTAAGGGGCGGTAGAAAGCAATAAGGGAGTGATTGATTTTGGGACCGATCCCCCAAAGGGTTTTATGAGCTATACATAGTGATTGCACAGTGCGTTTTGGGAATGTTGTGTAGCAGCCTAGCTGCACAGTTCTGCACGACCTGCAGTTTCCTTGTGGTGGATTTTGAGGTACCAAGGTAGATGGAGTTTCCATAGTCCAGGCGGGAAAGAACCAGCGCCTGGACCATGACTCTTCGAGCGGGTGCCGGGAGAAGTGGGAGAATTTTCCGAATCAGTCTGATGATACCAAAGCAGGAGGCTGCTAGCTTAACTGCTTGGTGATCAAATTTAAGAGATCTATCCAGCCAGACTCCCAAGCTTTTGATCTTGGTTTTAGGGGCTGGCGGAGGGCTGAGGCAGTTGGGCCAGCTCAGTCCGGATGTGGAGATGGAGTAATTACCCAAGATCATTAACTCGGTCTTGTCTCCATTGAGCTTAAGGCACGACTGGTCCATCCATGTGGCCACAATTTCCAAACAGGTTTCTAAATTAGCTGGCAGGTTCTTTGGATGTTTTAAAGCTACCACTAGCTGTGTATCGTCAGCATAAGTAACGATATGGATCCCATATGGCAGGACTAACTCTGCAAGAGGTTTTAGGTAGACATTAAACAGGGTGGGGCCTAGTGAAGAACCCTGGTGAACTCCACATTTAAGTGGCACACGTTTGGAGGTATTGTTGCCTTCGAATACCTGAAACAATCTATCCATTAGAAAGGACTTAATCCAAGCCATGACATCACTTGAGACTCCAACCATTCTAAGTCTGTCAAAAAGGATGTTGTAATTGACAGTGTCAAATGCGGAGCTCAGTAGGATGATGGCCACCGCGCCTCCCTGGTCGAGGATTTTCCTTGAATCCTCCACTACTGCTAAAAGAGCGGTTTCAGTACCATGTTGTGGTCGGAAGCCTGTCTGAGAGGTGTGCAGTAGGGAGTGAGTTTCTAAGAACTCCGAGAGAGTTCTGTTGACATATTTCTCTAGTATTTTGCTGGTTCCGGGGAGAAGCGAGACCGGACGATAATTACCCCATACCTCAGGATTAAGATTAGGGTTTTTTAACAGTGCTTTTATCATGGCATGTTTCCATGACGAGGGAACTTGACAGGTGGATATAGACTATAGGATTCTAGTAGGACTGGAAGTATGGTTTCCTCTACCTTATGAAGCATATGAATAGGTGCAGAGTCGAGAGGGGAACCAGATTTGACCTGAGCAAAGAGTTGAGTTAGGGTGGACAGGTTCATAGTTGGAAGTTCCTCCAGTCGTGGAGTACTGCCCAGTGGAGTATCTACTTCCAGGACCGTGTTATTAGGACAGAGGGCCTGAGGGAAAGTGTTGTATATATCTAAAATTTTCTTGTTGAAAAACTCTGCAAGTTCATTACAGGGCAACTGAGAGGAGTCCGAAGGTGTCTCAGGCGAAGGACACTTCGTGAGGTGTTTTGCTATTTGGAATATTTCCCTGGGAGCATTGACAGCAGATGTAATTTTTTCCTCAAAATACTGTGCTTGTGCTCTCTTTATTTCTGTTTGGTAAGTATTGATGGACTCTCTATATTTCAGTTTTTTAAGTTACTAATTCTTTCCTCCAAGCTCTCTCTAGTCTTTTGCAATTTTGTTTAAGTTCCCGGAGTTTAGGTGAGTACCAGGGTGTCGTTTTCTCCTTAGGCCTTTTCTGGCTCCATTTAAGCGGTATGGTGGCATCCAAGGAGGATTCAATCCAGTGATTGAAATTGACATTAGCTATGATAGGGTTGGGGTCCCCTAGAGGTTTAGTATTCTTCAGGGCTGTGGTCCATCCCTCTGGTGAGAGTTTCGCCCAGGGGCGTTCCCAGCTCCTACAGGATTGGATGCTAGAGGGCTGTGACGGGGTGTTCCATTGGATCGGGATTAAAAAATGATCCGACCATGGCGGCGGGGTGGGGTTGCCTACTGAAAGCTGTTCATTATTTGAGAAGACTGGATCCAGAATGTGACCTTTACCATATGTCGGACTAGTGACTTTTTGGATTAGTTGAATAGCCAATAAGTCTTGGGTAAGATCCAAGGCATCAGATTTAAGAGGGTTCTCTAAATGCAAGTTAAAGTTGCCTAATAGGGTAATGTTAGGTGCGGTGCTTGCTAGCATAGCAGCGGTATCTGTAAATCTTATGTTTTACTGGAGAACTGTCCCCAGTGTCCACATCATGGACGCACCACTGAGTGACACCGGGGGTCTGGGAGAACAGGTCAGAAAACTGTCCCAACAGTTGGCGACAGTCACTCTGCTGCTCAGGGGCCAGGGCGGTAGAGAGGTTCACACCGTCCACTGACCCATCTTGCTTCTTTGCAGACACGAGGTCAGGAAGAGGCTCGGTCTCCTCTTCCATCCCAGCATTGGTTGCTGGGAGCATTTCCACTTCGGACCTCTCCAAGTGGGGCTTCAGGCGGTTCACATGTAGGACCCGCAAAGGGTTCCTAGGAGACTGCAAGTCCACCAAGTAGGTGACGTCACTCTTGCGCTCCACCACCTCAAATGGTCCGGTCCACTTATCCTGGCCATGACCCAAAATTTCTGTCCAGGCTGAAACTCGATCAGAGTGGCATTCTGATCATACCAACATTTCATCTCCTCCTGGCTGGCTTCTAGATTCGCCTGAGCGAGTTGTCTGAAGCGCTTAGTCTGGTTTCTGAAATCCAGCATGTAGCTATATACATCCTGGGGAGGTTTACTGGGAGCTTTCTCCCAGCCTTCTTTAACCAGACTCAGAGGTCCTCTCACAGGATGGCCGTACAGCAGTTCAAAGGGACTGAACCCTAAGGACTTCTGTGGCACCTCTCTGTAAGCAAACAGAAGGCATGGCAATTGGACGTCCCACTTACGCCTCATGGGTTCCTCAAGACCCATAATCATGCCCTTCAGGGTCCGTCTGAATCTCTCAACCAGCCCATTACCTTGGGGGTGGTAAGGAGTGGTGAACTTATAGGTTACACCGCACTCCTGCCACAGGGACTTCATATACATGGATATGAAGTTGGTACCACGGTCGGACACCACCTCTCTGGGGAACCCCACATGGGAGAAAATCCCCATCAACGCATGACCCACCACGGGGGCCATCACAGTCCGGAGAGGGATGACTTCCGGGTACCGGGTGGCATGGTCCACCAAGACCAGGATGAACCTGTTGCCCATGGCTGTCTTGGGATCCAGAGGCCCCACAATGTCAATGCCCACCCTCTCAAAGGGGGTGCTGACCACAGGGAAAGGTTGGAGAGGAGCCTTGCACTTCCTCCCACTCTTACCACTTGCCTGGCAAGTCTGGCAAGTCCTACAATGAGTATCAGAACTCTATCGCATTTGGGGCCAGTAAAAGTGGGTGACAAGCCTTTCAAAGGTCTTGTCTTGCCCCAAATGCCCTGCCAAAGGCACATCATGAGCCAGACCCAGTAGGAAGGCTCTGAAGGGCTCCACCAGCACATGGGCTGACCCAGGCTCAGCAACCTTAGGCTCGCTATACAGGAGACCATTCTCCTGTATATCCAATGTGATCCGGACTGATCACCTGCTGCCTGGTTTGCAGCCTGTTGCCGCAAACCAACAAGAGAAGGGCACTTCTTCTGCTCCTCGCAGAACTCTTCCCTGGAGGGGCCTCCTTCCTGCTGCCAATGGGTCAGCTCAGGCAGGTCCCCCAGTTCAGCAACTTGTTCCCCTGTAGGCTCCAGGGCATCCCCCTCAAGGTTTGCCTCCTCCTGGACCGTGGGAACTGCGGGGCCGGTTTTCCACGCCCCCTGCCTATTCTCTTCCCGGCAGGCACCTGGGCCACTCTTTCAGGCTCCAGGTCCTCTTGAATGCCCTTACCGGCTGCCATTGACTGAGTGGTCACGCATGCCCACTCAGGCAGACCCAACATCTCTAAATGAGACCTCCGCTCCACCTTCGCCCAAGGGGAGCTCTCCAAATCATTGCCTAGCAGATAGTCAACAGGCATGGCTGGTCTCACAGCTACTTTCAAGGTACCTGAGACCCACCCCCCACTCAAAGGGAACCTGTGCTACTTTACAGAGGCACACTGAATTGTCAGCGGCAACTACTGGGTAGACTGCGTTGGGGACCACCTGCTCTTCAGACACCAGCCGACAACTGACAGCTGTCACACTGGCTCCGGTGTCTCTCAGAGCCTCCACACTTTGGCCATTGACGGTCACCCACTGCCTGTACTTTTTAGTGTTATCAGGCAGCTGGGCCCTAGGGACCAGCTCACTGTCTCCTAAAGAGACCAGGGACATCTCTGCGGGACCCCACCCACCTTGGGCACCCATCTCCTCCCCCAGGGCTACACTAGCCATTTCCCGGGGCGGTGCACCAGTGGGTGCAGTGGTCACTGTGTTGGGACACTTGGGACTTCCTTGGAAGTGACCCACCTGACCACAGCTAAAACAGGTTCTGGGGCCCTTCTGCACAGGCTTACCTGGCGGGACCCATGGTTTCTTTTCAGCGGGAGGCTGGGAACCCTTACCTTGGTTCCCTTGGGGATTACTTTGGGGCCCTTTTTGGAACTCCTTCTGTTTATCCTTGTTCCCCCACTCTTCTGCTGGGGACCCTGCCCACCTTTGGCAGAGTCTCCCACATGACCCTTGTGGACCCTGGTACTGACCCAGCAGTCCGCCTCCACAGCAAGCTTCCTGGGATTAGTCAGCTTACTGTCAATCAGGTGCTGGCGTAGCTCTGGAAAACAACTACTGGACAAGTGCTCCTATGCAACCAAATCATAGAGCACCTGAAAATCATTTACCTTGCTACCCTTCACCCAACCATCCAAGGCTCTGCAAAAAAAGACACATATTCCACCCAGGTACTAGACTCCAGCTTCTTGCAATTTCTAAACTTCTGCCTAGAAAGCTCTGGGGTCAACCCATACCTGGCCACTAAGGCTTCCTTCATGGGGGATAGGACATCTGGTCCTCAGTGGGCAAGTCTAACAAGGTGTCCCTCCCGTCACTGACAAAGCGGCCCCACAACCCGCTCCCCAATCTCTCTCAGTGACCCGGTGGGACTTCATTGCCACCTCATAGGCCTTAAACCACTGCCCAATGTCCTCATGCTTCATGAAATCCTTAATGACATCTTTGGGAATATACACTTTTCCTTCTACAGGCAGTGATGGTGTGCTGCCACCAGAGGGACTGATCTCCAAGCTTTTCGCTTTTAGCTCCAGCTCCCTCAACACTCTCTCATGCTCTAAAATCATCTTTTTCTCCTCCATGGCCAATCTCTTGCTCTCCAACTCCAATTTCTTATTTTTCTATGTTATCCTGGCTCCCCAGTTTGAGCTTAGCAAGCTCCATTTCATGCACTCTGCTTTTCTCCCTGTCCTCCAACTCTTCTGGAGACAGACCCCTTGAAGACGGATCATTGACAAAATATCGACGGACCGAATATCGAGGTACCAAAATATCGACGCAAAAATATCGAAGTCAAGAATATCGACATCCTATCTACATAATGGTAAGTACAAAAATATCGACGCAAAAATATCGATGTCAAAAATATAGTTGTAAAAAATATCGTTTTTTTTAAATGTTAAAAAATAATGTAAAATTAAGTAAATAATACATATAATTAAAAGAAACATAGTTAAAAATATTAAAATATGTTTAAAAATAATAACTAATACATATAATGTTAAAATAAATTAAACATATACATATATAAAATAATATATATACTTACTCCACAGAGTGCAACAGTAGGGAAAGTGTTGGATAGTGTAGGGGTAAAAATTACTATTCCAACTCCAGAGAGTGCAACAGTAGGGAAAGTGTTGGATAGCGTAGGGGTAAAAATTACTATTCCCACTCCAGTGAGTGCAACAATAGGGAAAGTGTTGGATAGCGTAGAGGTAAAAATTACTATTCCCACTCCAGAGAGTGCAACAGTAGGGAAAGTGTTGGATAGCGTAGGGGTAAAAATTACTATTCCCACTCCAAAGAGTGCAACAGTAGGGAAAGTGTTGGATAGCGTAGGGGTAAAAATTACTATTCCCACTCCTAAGAGTGCAACAGTAGGGAAAGTGTTGGATAGCGTAGGTGTAAAAATTACTATTCCCACTCCAGAGAGTGCAACAGTAGGGAAAGTGTTGGATAGCGGAGGGGATAAAATTACTATTCCCACTCCAGCGAGTGCAACAGTAGGGAAAGTGTTGGATAGCGTAGGGATAAAAATTACTATTCCCACTCCAATGAGTGCAACAGTAGGGAAAGTGTTGGATAGCGTAGGGGTAAAAATTATTATTTCCACTCCAAAGAGTGCAACAGTAGGGAAAACGTTGGATAGCGTAGGGGTTAAAAATAACATACTTATAAATTAAATAATTTTTGTAATTAAATAATGATTTATTAATAAATTAACAATAAATTAATTAAAAATACCAATAAATTAAAATTAATAATTACTTTAATAACATTAAATTACTTACCACCCTATTCCCCAATAAGCACACAACCCACTCCGCATAAAATTTCACACAATTAATTTAATTATCAATTAATCAATTAATAAAAGTAATTACCAATTAATAGTTATTTAACAATAAATTAATTATCAATACCAATAAATAATAACCATTAAAAATTAATTAACAATTAATAATTAATTAACAATAAATTAATTATCAATACCAATAAATAATAATTAATAAAAATTAATTACCAATTAATAAATAATTAACAATACATTCATTATCAATACCCCAAAAAAAAATTAATAATTACTTAATTACAATTAAATTACTTCCCACCCTATTCCCCTATAAACCCACAACCCACTCCAATAATAAATTAATACAATTAATATAATTATCAATTAATCAATTAATAAAAATTAATTACCAATTAATAATTAATTAACAATAAATTAATTATGAATACCATTAAATAAAAATTAATAATTACTTAATTACAATTAAATTACTTCCCACCCTATTCCCCTATAAACCCACAACCCGCTACAGAACTAAAACGCAAAATTTAATACAAAATAATTAATAATCCCTAAAAATTATTATTTAATTTACTATAATTAAATTACTTCCCACCCTATTCCCTTATAAACCCACAACCCGCTAGGGTACTAAAACGCATAATTTACTTTAAAAAATGTTATACATATATTTAAAACAACCGTACAATACTTAACAAAAAATATAGAACACATAGATATAAAATACATACTAAAATACATAACACTAATATAAACATCGATAATATTAACATCGATATTTTTGCTATCGATATTACTAACTTCGATATTAACAAAAATGATATTTCTTACCTTCAGGTCGATATTCTGGTCGTCGATATTCTTGATGTCGATATTCTGTCCCTACGATATTTAAAACTCGATATTAATGTAGGTCGATATCAAAAACTCGATATTATGTCTGTGCACCCTTGAAGACACACTGCTGCCTTCCCTGGGGCGCACTCCCCCTACAGTTAGGCCCACTAACCTATCCTGCTGCCCTTCTAAATTCTCCCCCTCCACCATAGGATCCTCGGTCTGCCCACTGGCATTCCTTGCTTCCAACCAGGCCCTCAGCGCCTTTTCGAACTCCTCCTTCCTGGTGAGGCCTCTTATGGAGATTTTAAATTTTTTGCAGATGGTTTTAAGTTGTGGCACAGTGTAGGTATCAACCCTCTCTTCTTCAAAGTCAATATCAACAGATGCAATGGATCCTTGTTTGCTCATGGTGAAAATTGGCAGTTCTCAAGATGCAAAAACATTTCAAGGAAAAATTCCACCAAAATGTATGTGGTTGCGTAATGGTCTGCACTCACTAGTAGTGTACACCAATCACTGTATGTAGATCACAAATGCAAGTCCAGGATCCTCACCGCTGACCACCAATGTTAGAAATGGGGGTCTCTAGTTGGCAGAGGTAGGTACCTTTGTCCAAATAGGGGCCCTTGCTTCTAGTCAGGGTAAGGGGGATACACTCCTAAAATAACCTCTGCTCACCCCCTTGGTGGCTTGGCAAGCGCAGCCAGGCTTATCTCAGAGGCAGTGTGTAAAGCATTTGTGAACACATACAGTAATACAGTGAAAACACTACAAATGGACACCACTCCAGTTTAAAAAAATAAATAATCTTTATCTAAACCAAAACAAGGCCAAACGACAAAAATCCACAATACAGTTATCAAGATATCCTTAAAATAGGTTATTCAATCAAATAAAGCTTGTAGCAACAAATAACTCCACTTGGAGTTATAACGACGTCGTGACCGGTGGAAATCCCAAAGTACGGCGCCGACCGCGAGGTGTGCGGCGTCGGGCCCACACAGAACAGTACCTTGGAAACGAGGAAAACAAAGACAGTTCACAGCGTCGGGGAGGGGATGCTTCGTTGGCGCCGCACGGCGTTGGTTCCTTACAACCCCAGGGGAGGTGAAGCCTCTGTTCCTTACTGCAGCGCAGGGGAGGCGAGACGACTGTTCTTTACTGCGTCGGGGAGGAGACGTCACGATGGCGCCGAAGCCTCAGTTCCTTACGATGGTGCGATGGATTCGGGGAGTCACCCACGTCGAGGATCGGCTCTCCGATGATGAAGTCGGCTTCAGAGTCGATGTGCCACAGCAGCAGGCGTCGGGCCCACGTCGCAAGTCGGAGCAGCGCTCACGGCTTCGGGCAGGTTACAGCGTCGCTCGCTGGCGTCGATGTGGTACGGCAGCTGGCATCGGGCCTACGTCGCAAGTCGGAGCAGCGCTCACGGCTTCGGTGCAGGTTACGGCGTCGTTCGCCGGTGTCGGTGTTGCAATTTCCTTCTGTAGCAGCTAAAACAGCAGTTCTAGATGCAGGAAAACAGAAGGGGGGAAGTCTGTGTGTTCCTGAGACTTCAGAACAGGAGGCAAGCTCAGTTTCAAGCCCTTGGAGATCAAGCAGGTGATAAAGCAAAAACAGCAAAGTCCTTTTTCTCCTTTCCTTGGCAGCAAGCAGCCACTGCAGGCCAACCCCAGACAGCAAATAGCACAGTGGCAGTATTCCTCCTCAGCTTCTCCGGCTCTTCTCCTTGGCAAAGGTTTCCTCTTGATTTCCCAGAAGTGATCTAAAAGTCTGGGGTCTGGGTCCCACTTTTTATACACACAAATCCTTTGTTCTCTGAAGGCAGAGGGTGTCTGTACCCAGCCAAAACCAGTTCTGTCCTCACTGGTGTAGCTTCCTGGAAGGAGGTGGAGACAGCATTGTTGAAGGCAGACCAGGCCCAGGCAGGTGAAAGGAAATCTCCTCCCCCTACTCTAAATTCAACCCTGGTCCATTCAGCCCAGCTGTGACTCATCAGGCTTCTGGAGCCACAGCCCTCTCCAGCCCCCTGTCATCCAAAAGCCAGACATGCAATACACAAACCTAGCAGAGGCACACTGGATGGTTAGGCAAGAAAATACTCACTTTCTAAAAGTGGTATTTTCCAACACAGAATGTAAAAATCACCCTCACTAAAAGATGCACTTTAACATTCTGAGTTCAGGCATATTAAACTTTATTTTACCATCTTGTTCCTAGGGTTAGTTATGTTTATAAGATGTTATAAACTAACTCCCCATTCTGGCCTATGGGAACAGATAGCCTTGCAATAGTGAAAAACGAAATTGGCAGTATTTCACTATCAGGACATGCCACACACATCAGGGCATGTCCTACCTTTCACATACAATGCACCCTGCCCACAGGGGTACTTTGGGCCTACCTTAGGGGTGACTAACATGTAGAAAAGGGAAGGTTTAGGGACTGGCAAGTGTGTGCACTTGCCAAGTCGACATGGCAGTCCCAGACTGCACACAGGCTCTGCAATGGCAGGCCTGAGTCATATTTTACAAGCTGCTTCTGTGGGTGGCACAACCATTGCTGCAAGCCCACCAGCAGCATTTGATTTACAGGCCCTGGGCACACATAGTGCTCTGTACTAGGGTCTGACAAGTAAATCAAACAGCCAATCATGGAATCACTAATCCACAACATTACTTTATAAAGGGAGCACTTGCACTTTGGCACTGAACAGCAGTGGCAAAGTACCCAAAGCACTTAGACCAGCAAAAACACAGGTGGCAACAGCAAAAAAATGGAAGGGAGACCCACGCCAATGGTGCCAAGTCTAACACCCACCCAAGTGAGATTCCTGCTTTCTTACTCTTCCTGCAAACATTTCATCGACTGGATAGCACAGCAATCTTACACTCAAATAAGGTGGCCTTTCTTTCTAACTTTCCCTTTTTAGAACCCAAGCATCTGAGAGCCTTTTGAAAAATCTAACATTTTGTGAAAGTTGCCGATGAAGTTAGAGGCTAATTTCAATTTTCCCTAGGAAACCAGAAATGTGAATATTATTACTGTCTGAGAAACTTTTAGGTTCTCTTTCCGAGAGTAGTCTCATACCCCACGTCAGCTTTTTTTATTTATCGTGAGATCTTTTTCATCTTGTTTTAAAATAGACAGTTTAATTGTCTGTAGGGTTATTTAGACCCTTGTGGCGTGGCCTGCTACGTGAGCTGTGTTTTGCCTGCCAAATTTTGAGATCCACGCTGACTGTAATGCCAGCTAGGCTATCTCTTTTGTCTTCAAGAAACAAAATTCCAAAGTGGGAGCCTGTTTCTTGAAAACAAAAAACAAATGTGCTGATGATGAGGGAGTTTTCTCCCTGTGTATTGGAGCCATTCTTTGAATTCTTTGCATGGGACTGCCATGACTTGCATAGTAGTACTGAGGAGGTAAATCTGGTGATGGTCACCCTGCTCTAACTAAGGCAGAGTGACTGTCGCATTGACCTGGCAGCCTTCTGGGACACGAGCCTTTAGGTAGTAGGCTTCTGTTGGCGGAAGGAACCAGCTGAGGTGTGGATGCTTCCTTCCGGTAACCTTGCATTTCCCCCACCTCTACGTGGGTGAGGTAAGCATAAGTTACTGAGGAGAGTGCATAGTTGATTTAAGGTGTGCTCATTAACCACCAAACTCCTAATGAACCCCTGGGACTCTGCCATAGTCTGATTCACTATATTCACTTATTTGCTATCTCTCTCCTTCTCCAACTTACTACTCTTCCTAGCCAAAGATCAGAAATTAGAATGGCTATGTGGGTGATTAGATGTGAAAATTCAAAACGGAAACGACATGCTCATAACCCACCAGATGTGTTGATCCACCTGGCTTGCAAAAACACTATAAAATTGTGGTGTTCACTGACGAAATACATTGCTTCCTATGAGACCTCTCACTGAAAGGTAAATATATGGCCTGGTAAGGCTGCTTTCCAGGAATTGAAGAATGCTATACCCTAAAAACACAAGCAATGAGGCCTTCATCCAAGCAGAAGGTAGTATTGGTGTGTCCTTTCCTCCAGAGAAAAGGCCCCCAGTGCTGTCTATAATATCTTGTCCCACACACATGACGAGAGGCGAGCTAAATGTACCTGCTGCCTACGAGAATGTAGACAGCTAGGATTTACACATAAACACAAATACACACCTTCGATTACTTTCTCCAACCTTGCACTGTAATGGCTGAAATGTTTATACTTCATATCGTATATACTAGAAGAAAATGCTCTCAATCCGACAGTTGGCAGAATGTTCAGTGCTATTTCCAAACAGTAAATTAATGACTAAATGAATGAACGTGTTTGAAACAATATTTTTGTCATTTGATATTGGACTGACTTTGTCATGCTGAGAGCTCCTAATCCATCTGGCAGAGTTCAATGGTTACTTAGCGCAGTCAGACTGGCTCATACATGGTGGTCGTGATGGAGGGACTGTATTCCTGGTATTCAGCTGCATCAGTATTCTGCTGACACTCAGTTCCATGGCATGGACTGAAAAAGTCAGGGCAAATCTGTGTAAAGTAGAAATTTTTGGGCCTATTCAAAAGGGAAATTCTGCCATAAATGTGAGTCTATGAGCAAATGAACCTCAATTACACCTGTCTGGAATTCACAAAGGGATTCCTTGCAGGTGTAAGTTCTTTATGAGTGCGGATATCTCTGCCACAAGTGCGGTGATATCTGCTCCCGTAAATCTCACACAAGGAAGTGGAGGAACTTAGGGCATTCGAGTTTCAATTTGTGAATTTTCTTGGGCATTCAAAAACTACTGTCATTCCGCTTTCCAGGATGGAACGCTAAGGCTAGTGTAACTATCCTGTTCATGGTGGGATGGTAAGTGGAATAGTCCCCAATTTGGTGTGGGTGTAGGGCAAGAGGATTCGCCACAGGGAAAAGTACATTCCCCACGGAAAAAAAATAAACAAAAAAAAAAAATGTGCATTTGCACTGGCAATCCATTTCTCCTCTGTGGAGTTCTCCACCAAGGAGAACTCAGTAAGACGGGATGCATTCCCAGCAAGCAAATCAAATGATTTCCCCAGAACCCCATGTGGGAACCTGAGGCAGATGTAGCTTTCCTGTGAATTCCTTGAGGAGTTTGTGAATCCATAAAGGTACGCAATGTAGACGTACAAGATGAAAATGTAAATATCTGAGTGTACATTTTCTACTTTTTGGTGATTAGCAGTAGCGGCCCGTGGAGGGAGTTCCGTGGGGCGGTGAGGCGGGGCGGGGAGGGGCAGGGTGGGGGGTAGTAAACACCGGAATATGGATGAACAAAGGTAAGTAAACATTTAAATAAATAAAACGAATTTCGTTGCGAGCGCTGCATTGCAAAATGCGTTGCAGCGCGCGCAATGAAATTCGTTTTATTTATTTAACTGTTTACTTACCTCCGTTCATCCATATTCCGGTGTTTACTATCCCCACCCTGGCCCTCCCCCGCCTCACCGCCCCACGGAACTCCCTCCACGGGCCGCTACTGGTGATTAGGTTCCTACATTTTTGTGTCAAAGCCTACAAGACAGAGCAGCTGTCTGGTTGCGAAAAAAATTTCTTCTGGGCATTCTGACAGCTTCCCTAGGAATGCATTCTGCCCATTGTTTGCCATTGGCATTGTGGCTTGTAACTAACATTTTCTGACTTTCTATTTGCTGGCTTTATTTATTTTAGGCTGTCCAGCATGTCTTTTTCCCTCCCGTGGAGCAAAGCTTGTTCATCATCGCTCCACGAGGCCTCACTTTCTCTAAACAGGGCTTTAAATGTTGTTCTTATCTTGTCACATTTGCTGTGCATTCAAAGAAAGAGGTAAATGTCAGGCTCTGTCTTCCGAGGGAGGTTGGTGTTTACTTTTCTTTCTCGTACTTCAAAGTGAGAGGATTTGTGTGACAATCTTGCTGAGTACTGGAAAAGAAAAGGTTTTTTTCTGTAGCACACAACAACATTTAAATGTCTGTAAATGAACTGTGCAAATATTTCAGAATATATCAGAATTTGGAAATCACAAATGAGCATTTTTTTGTAACTCAAAAGTGTGACGGAAACAATTTTTTAATTAAGATCAAAACAAATCACTACACTATGTGATGCAGTTTCCACACATTATTGTTTGTGCACTGTATAGTTTTAGCAGTTAAACTGTATGGACAAATGTAATGGTTATTTCACTTGAAAATGTGTTGTCTGCAATGTTAGCACGCTACCACACCATGCATACTCCACACTATGCCACTCCACTCAACACCACTCCACTCTACGATACTCTACTCCACTCTATGACACTCCACCACACTCCACTCTATGACACTCCACAACCCTCTACACTCTATGTCACTCTACTCCACTCTACAACATTCCATGCCACTTTACTCCACTCTGCGCCACTCCACTCTATATCACTTTACTCCACTCTACAGTACGTCACTTCACTCTATACCACTCCACTCTACGCATTCTACTCTATGCCACTCCACTCTACAACACTTTACTCCACTCTATGCCGCTCCACTCTACTCCACTCTACTTTACTCCACTCTACTCCACTCTACACCCCTCCACTCTACCCGCTCCAAAA
The DNA here is from genome assembly GCA_963921515.1 of Calotriton arnoldi. Lineage (NCBI taxonomy): Eukaryota > Metazoa > Chordata > Amphibia > Caudata > Salamandridae > Calotriton > Calotriton arnoldi. Next base: position 307,970 of record CAWUFW010004324.1, on the reverse strand, counting down.
CTCTACCCTACGCCACTCTACTCTACAGCATTCCACTATACGACACTCCGCTCTACAACACTGCATGACAGTCTATGCCACTCTAAGCCACTTTACTCTATTCTACGCCACTGCAAGCAATGTCATTCCAATCTATGACACTTCACTCTACACCACCCCACTCTACGGCACTCCACTCTATGACACTCTACTTACCTCCACTCTACTCCACTCTATGCCTCTCAACTCTATGGCACTCTACACCACTCCACTCTATGACAGTCTAGTCTACTCTACAACACGCCCCTCCACTCTATGACACTCTAAATGACTCCACTCTACTCCACTCTACATCACTCCACTCTGCCCCGCTACAACTCTACTCTATGACACTCTACTCTACGACACTGCACGACAGTCTATGCCGCTCTAAGCCATTTTACTATATTCTATGCCACTCCATGCAATGCCATTCCAATCTATGACACTTCACTCTACACCACTCCACTCTATGCCCCTCCACTATATGACACTCTACTTACCTCCACTCTACTCCACTCTATGCCTCTCTACTCTATGACACTCTACACTACTCTACTACACTCCTCTCTCTGACACTCTTCTCTACTCTATGCCACTCCACTCTAGGCCCCTCCACTCTATTCTATGCCACTCCAACCCATTCTACAACTCTGCTCCACTCTATGACCCTACTCCACTCTACGCCACTCTGTGCCACTCCATTCTATGCCACTGCACTCTTTGCCACTCTACTCTACATCACTCCACTCTACGCCAGTCCACTCTATGACTCTACTCCATTCTATGACTCTACTCCACTCTATGACAGTTCATGATATTTCACTCTACAACTCTATCCTACTCTACTGAACTCTACGTCACTCCACAACACTCCACTCTATGACACTCCATGACACTTTACTCAACTCTACGCCCCTCCACACTACACCCCACCTCTCCACGCCCCTACACTCTATGTCCCTCCACTTTACTTTATTGCACTCCACTACACAAAAATCCAGTCTATGACTCTCCACGCCACGCCACTGCACTCTACTCTACTCTTCACCACTCTACTCAACTCTTCGCTACACTACTGCACTCTTCGCCACTCTGCTCCACTCTTCTCTACTCCACTTTACAACACTCCACTCTATCCCACTCTTCACTATACCACTAACATTTAGGCATACTGAACAGCAGCCACGCTGGTGTACAACATGGCTACACACATTGGCAAAGGTAATAAATAGCTCTTGCATAGGCGAGTCCTATTGGCTTTGCCAATGCTTGTTTAACTGCTCTTGCTAGAAAGCAATCAGCACGACTTATACAGTTTCAAAGATGCCACTGACTGCCTCACCTACATTTGGGATACGACATACAACTCTGAGGGGTAGTTCACCCAAGTGTTGAACGACAAATATTCAGATTGTACCTAATGATCAAGCATAGTTTCTCTATCATCAGGCAGGAAGAAATTCGAATGCTAAAAAGCTGAGTCTTGACTCACTGTTTTTTTCTGGTTGTCGGCTGCTGGAATAACTACAGAGACAAGTTCCAGAGAAAAAAGAAAAAGTGCACCATTTGATGAAAGTTGTTTATCTCTTACACTTCCCATCCTCCTTCCTCATATTAACTTTATTTGCGAGGTGGTGGCAAGCGGAGTTTTGCGTCATGAGGGTTCGGAGGTCATATGGTTGATAGGAGGATGTGGACGTATTGTTTGTGGTTTTTTGTTTATTGCATTTGATTGCTGAATTATGACTTTTATATTTATTGAATATGAAAAATCTCATACATCATTGTTGACAGCTGGAACACGATGCCGGTGGCTAGCATATGTGCTCCACATTAAAAGAAATGTGATGCTTTTCTTTAGTCAATGGATTGAAGAATCCACTTGAGAGCAAACAAGCGGTGGGAGCGAGAATAAATCTAATGAGAGGGAAAGGGGGATAATTTGAACTGATATTTACTTCTCCTCCTATTTATATATTTCTAGATATGTTTCTATTTTGATTTGATGCAAATAAGGAGTGTGATGTGAGCAGTATTTATTTTAGCTAGATGTCTAATCCTTATAAGCCTGAACATAAGGACAAGTTCCCATCATGTTTTCAAATCTGATATGTTTACGGATTCGCAGTATCCTCTGGCCCTATTTGTAGTAATTATGTTATCGGATTTAGTAGTAGGTGGCAGGTAGGTGAATGCCACTGAGTATTCATACTAACAGTGCTACTTGGAGCCAGTCCATGCAAGGACAAGCTTCAGCCGGGTAGTCTTTACCGAGGCGTCTCGGGTTGCCACTTCTCAAAACACTCACATCCAGGAACTGTACAGGGAGGAAGAGGTTTGTTTTTAATGTTTGCTGATCACGACAACCCGGTAATTGCCAAAGAGGCACTCACTTTCTCTCTATTTTATGTGTTTTACACTGTAGACATAACAGGAGTGTCTTGGTGACCCAAAAGGTCCACTTACTCATCATAACTCTGGGCAGCAAGGAGTTTCTGGAATGCACGCATGGCTGAATTCACATGCAGGAGTGAGCAGGAGTAAGATTTTTGTCCCAGTGTAGGACATGCACATTGCATGCTTTGGTAAGTGGGGGCACGATGAATCAAGGTACATCAATAGTTTTATTCCTCTGGCATCTTACCATGGTACAGTCCTATGGCCTTTTCATACGACTTCTTTCCATGGTGTCTTTTCATGGGGTCCTCCCTACTGGGCAAAGTTAAGAGCTAGGGCCCGATCCACAACCCCATGACATGCATCCCTCAACTATCCTTCCCTCTGGCCCTTCACTACTCCATTTTAACTAATTAATTATAGTCCTTCAAAAGCATTATAATATTATTAGTGCTGGTAAGACCAGCCACTCACTATGTTGTTGCCATGAGGTTACTTCAGTCTGACTCCAGACAGCACTTAGGCCATAAATACGATGTCAGGGGGACTTGATTCCACCTGACACCATTTCGGTGTGGGAACCAACCGTAGGTCGGCGGTTCCGAACACCATATTATGATGTGACCGCACATGGTGCGGTCGCAAACTCCCATTTCTCTATGGGAGCTTGTGCTGCGGGCAGTTTCTGCCCGCAGCACAAGCTCCCATAGAGAAATGGGAGTTTGTGTAAATCCCTGCACCGAGTGACAGGCAGCTCACGGTGCCTGCCACACGGTGCAGGGATTTACAGGGGAGCCCATAGGTGCCCCCTATGCCCCCAACCAGAGGCCGCTGAGGAATGGGGGCCCTGCTAGGGGCCCCCTAAGTTGCTTTCAGACTGGCTTTCAATGTAGGAAAGCCAGACATGGAAAGCCTGTCGGAAACCGACATCATAATCCCTACTGCGGAAACGACGTACGTAAGCGATTGTGTGGCTGCTTCCGACTGGCTGACGGGCTCCTTGAGCCCGTCTGAAGCCAGCCGGAATGACCGGCTGGTTTAAACTCCGACCGCTTACATTGTAATTAGGCGGTCGGACTTTAAACCATTTATGTCGGTCGGACATCTGACCAGCATCCTACTGAGCCCCTTAATCTGGCTGCCAGTAACCAGAGGGCTCCTCCACTGTCAGCCTCGGGTGCATCCTATTGGGTATTGATGCAGGCTGCCTTTGACCAGTAGCAGTCATGGGCTGCCCCTCTATTGCTTTCCTATGGCCCCTTTAATGCCACTTTTCTTGACTTTCTTTCACCAGTGCTTACCATGGCATTCTTCTGTTTGCCCCCGGGTGGACCATACCAAACAAAAGCTGAAATCTGCCTGGCACTGCCAACACTCAACGAAAGAGGGATGAATGTTATTTGTAGAACCTAAGAATGAGGCCAAAGCCTCCTTGACATGTGACGCCCCTCATTGTGACCTTGGGACCCTGGGTACCTGTCACCTGTACAGTCTTGCTGATTGTCCTTCTATTCATTATGGGCAGACTCTGAAGATTATTCACCATGGAAGTATTTCTCTTCTGTACGCATGTAGATTACTCATTTTCACTGCTACACAGACTCTTTAGACCATTTATGATGACTGTCTTTATCCAGTGCATGCAGTGGGGCTGATCCACTCCTGGATGGACTCCACAGGCATGCCCTTGGGTTGCCCTCCTCTTCCTCTTCAGGCTCCCTATAGAGCTTTTATTCTGGCTGCCTGTAACCAGTCCATTCCCCTGGGCCACTTTTCTGTCACTCAAAAGTAGCTCCTAAAGTACTTCTCTCCTATGGTGACATATGGGTTACTCCTCATTGATCTTTGATGGACTCCAGTATTAAGATCATGTGCAATGACAGGCTGTATACAGTACCTGCCTGCATGGCGCTTGCCTTTTGTTCCATGGGTATTATATGGCACTTCTGCCATGAAAGCCTATTTCCAGTGCGTGCCCTTGGCTGTTTTTATATTGCCTGCTGTTGCTGGATTTAGCGCTGGTCTAATGGCTATAGTGCACTGCATCAGGACCACTCCATTGACTTCAAAAACGGTTCTGCCTACGGATTCGCAACTGGATTGGACACTGCTAAAAGTGGCAGATAACTGTCCCCCTGGACCTATTTGGCCCCGGTGACGAGATACCTATCAGAGTTGGCACCTCCAAGACACACTTCACATTGCATTTTAACACTCTTCTGAACCAACCAACAGTATGCAGTACTAAATAAAGGCAATTACAATACAATAAAATAGCTGCACTCAGAGAAAGCTTTCTTATTTTTCTCATTTAACTATCATGCTGATTTATTATGAGATTTTATAAATGATTCTAATTGTGTTAGCCCTGCATATATATTTGATAAAAAGTTTGCATATTTGTAAAGAACCACAAACAAGCGTGCTATTCTGGTGTGGGAAGAGTATTAGCTCTAATGCTGTATTCGTGATATATGAAGCTGGACAAGCTTTCTAAAGGATGGACACTCTTGCTACTTGGTCTTGTGACAGGCAAAATAAGAAGAAAAATTCACAGAGGTATAGGTGCATAGCTAGACCAACTATAAGTGCAGAGAACTGCGGTGAAGCTACTGTAAAGATGACAAAGTAATAATGCAGGAATTGTTACGGAGTAGAGGCCATCTTCGAACATTAACTGCCCCACCCATGTGATGCTGGCAATTGACATATTGGTTTAGGGAAAAAACTATAAATGAGTAGGTGGTACACAGGAAGTAATACAACTGGAAGGATGGCTTCTTAAATTGTGTAAACTGATAATGGTGTTGTATACTATAGCCACTATCCATTGGCTCATGGCAGAAGAGCCTTTTAGTAACTTTTGGATGAACCACAGCAGAGGTCTATATTGAGTTATTTGAAGAAAAGGCAATCAAAGTCTGTAGGGGGTACAGAAACAACCATGGGACTTGCAGGAAATCACACCAAATGCATTAATCTCTTTGCCACTATGACACAGTAAATTTGTGTACCAATAGCTGACAGAATAATTTTGCAGATTCTCTGTTTGCTAAATATGTGCATTTGACAGCAAGCTCTAGAATATCCTGGGAAGTGCTTTTGGCATGTTATTTCACTAACTAATTCATTGGTCAGAGGAAAGCTCAGTCTTAGAAAGCAACAAAAAGTAATTTTCAAGGCGGACAAAAGATTTTCAGTGGTGGAACCGAGCTTTTGGAATGAACTGTGAGAGCTTTATTAAACAATCACATTCATGCAGTTAATTTAAGGTTTTTTTCAGTGCCTAGAGTTGACTGAGATATCAGTAGGCACTCTGCACATAGACACTCCCACTCACTCCAAAAAAAGGAGAATATGTGGCAAAGAGGAAGTGATGCAGGCAGTGGCAAACAGTATAAATTAGGGAAATGTGCCTGTTAGGCAAGAGATTCACAACAGCATACATTGTGACCAGGCACATCTTGAGAAAGAAAAACAGGGACTGGAAAAGCTAATATGTCTGGCTTACCTGTGAAAGTGCTTCATTGATTGTTTGCATGTGTGGATAAGTGAGTGGGCAAGTGAGAGAATGAGTGCATGGGTAAATGAATAAATGAGTGAGGGCATGGATTGATGAGCAGATGAATAGATGAGTGCATAAATGGATGAAGGGGCAAGGGCAGCGTGTGGGATAAGCGTAAGGTGATGAGGCTGGGCAGTGAGGTTCAGGTGGGAAAAGGGGCAGCAAATGGGGTAGTGAATGGGTGTCTGGTGTATGGGTGGAGGAGTGAGAGCATGAGTGGGTGGATGGCTAGATGAATGGATGTGTGCATGAATGGATGGAAGGGGCAAATGCAGTGTTATTGATTACACTTCCAGCCCCAGCTCCCTGTATCCCAGTACGTCCAGCCTCCTGCAGGTATAGATACAGATAAAGATCCAGTTTTTGATGTCAGCAGCAATGACAACATCATGCCAGTTAATGATTGCTGAAGTGAAGGTGATATATTGCAGGTTCATGTTACTTCCAAGAAGTCCTGTAGTTGGAGCGTGGCAGGGGACATTTCTAAACATGGGCCCCGTTGCAGGCTGTACCTGTGCAGTACCATGAGATGGCAGTTTATGAGCTGCACTAGAGTTCACTGGTAGGTGCAGATCGCATAGTGTAGGAAGGTAAATTATTAGTTGGGGTGGATGTAGACCACCACAAGTAATAAAGTTACTAAACTGTTAGGTCCAAGCAAAGTTTTTAGTTGTTTAAACCTGAGCTCACCTCTGGTGTATGGTAGAGAGGAGACAGGCTTAACTCAGTGAAACCCTCAAAAACAGTTAGAAATACCAAAACAGTCAAAACACAACACAATAAAAATCCCACTACAATTCATATAGATGGAGTAAGATGTAATAAACAAAATGATACCAATTTCACAAGCATCCGATAAGGGGAACCTGAGATACAATTTTTTAAAAATGTAAATTAAAAATGGCACCAAAATGCACTAAGCACCAATGATGGCCTGTTGCTGTGGTAGACAGAAACCCAGGTGCGATTTCAAGCTGACTACGATGGAGTACAGGTCAGATACCCCAACTAGGTTGTTCTGAGATTTTATCTTGGTACCTCGTCTCTAAAATGGAAGTTGAAATCCTCCACCAGTGAAGGCTTACAGGCTGTATTCGAGAAAGTCCTCACAATGTCGGAGAGCCATGGATGAGGTCCAGCTGAAGTTCTTGGGTGCACTCTAACTGGTCTTCCTGCAAGGGAAGAGAAACATACCCAGGCCACTGTCCCTGCTCTGGGAACAGTTTTAAAACCTCCTTAAGGTAAAGCACTGACAGGGCAGTTGCTAGCAGGCTAATGCAAAGCCTCCAATAGCTGCATGCAGTGAAAAGGTAACTTTCTAAAATGCACTTTACTCAAATATTTATTGAAAAACTAACTTCACCATTGAATTGGGCTATTAATAAATATAAAAAATAGTGCATGAACTATTTTTCAAACTGGTCCCAAACCTGAGATATCAGAACTAATATTTTAATCTGTGCTCTAGTTTTCCTTATAGGATGGCCTGAGTCTTCCACAGTGCAAATAGCGTTTAGGGCCTTGTCCCTGTATGAATATGTTAACATCAATTTTCTACATGTCCCACTTTTAAATACCACAAACGCCTCCTTGTGGGCCACAAGGCCTATCTAGTGGTGACTTATTAATAGTTAAAAGGATTTTTTTCTCCAGTCAAAAAAGGTTACTTTGACAGATCGCACTGCATATTTAAACTGCAGCAGTCAGGCTACACTGGGAGGCATATTTTGTGTGGCACTCTAGTGGCTAACACACTAACACACTAGGTGCTGCAGTTCACAGTTGATATTTACCTTTCATTGCCATGGATGTAGTCTGTTCACCATAAATCATGGCTTTATAGGAGAATTAAATATGTAATTCCGGGATCAACAGTTTCCATATGTTTTGGGAGTTAGACCACATACACTGGACAACAAAGCCCCTGTGTACAGAGAATAAGAAACAGCATTAAAATTCAGCAACAAATGAGGGAGACCATGCAGAAAGAAGCATTTTCTCACCCATAGTGCAAGCAGAAGTAATGTATAATCTTTCACCAATGTCCTGGGATAGAACTTGACCTGTACAATGCAACACTACTGGTGCAAAATGTCCATAAACTCTGCACTTTGACTACTGAAGGCATTATACATCTTGCAAAAGATTTTGTACCATGTTTGGGACAAATTTTAGATCCAGCTAGATGAACTAGAGCTCTATCGCCGTGAGGGGAACGGCTTCTCCTTGCACCAGCATACGCCGTGAGGGGAACGGCTTAAATCTTTTCACATAGCGCCGTGAGGGGAACGGCCGGGCTAAACTACAAGCCCCAGCAACCTCCTGCTGTCAGCGACGCCTACCTGTCACTGCTCTTGCGCCCGGAGGCGCCTTAAGAGCAACGAGCACCCCCCCGCAGCGTGGGACGCTCTGATCGCCGTGAGGGGAACGGCTTCTCCTTGCACCAACATACGCCGTGAGGGGAACGGCTTAAATCTTTTCACATAGTGCCGTGAGGGGAACGGCCGGGCTAAACTACAAGCCCCAGCAACCTCCTGCTGTCAGCGACACCTACCTGACGCTGCTCTTGTGCCCGGAGGCGCCTTAAAAGCAACGAGCGCCCCCCGCAATGCGGGACGCGCGCGGGTGGCGCCCGGGAGAAGCCCGGGCCAAGGGCGGGCCTGTCCTTGCCCGTCATTGCCAGGAAGAGGCAGGGCAGGGCCACCCCTCTAACTGTAAAGGACCAAGACCCTCGTGTTTTATTAGAGGCGGCAGTAAAGACGTAAATTGGACTCCTGGGCTTTGAATGCAGTTGGAACACATACATACAGACAGGAAGAGGCGGGGCTGGGCCATCCCCCTGTGATTCGTTATACAAACGCGTTCAACAAGGTGGATATTTGCTAACAAACAAGGTATTTTTGTGTTAGTGCAGTTCGTGGGTCCCCAAGCGGGTGTAATAGTTAGATGATAAGCATTAATAAACGCAAGGCCACAGACCTATTGGCAGGGGGGAGGGTCGTGGGGACTTTGGATGCTTTTTTAACAAGAGCCGAATCGGTTCTGAACCATGAAATTCAAATCGCCGAAAAAAGACTCTCAATGGATACTTTTGCGGCCAAGAAATGGTCTTCAATGGGAAGTATAGTCTTGGTTAAGTCCCCACTGCACCCTGTGGATCTTGTACACCACACTAGCCCAGGTCCCTGTAAAAATGGCGATTTAATTGACCCCCCTGCCTCCCAGTTAGCAGTATCAGAGACGACCACATTTGTGCAGGACGGTCCCGTTGTGGTTGCAGAAGACACTGCAGGGGTTACTGCGCCCAACTCGTCACACATTTTAGTCAAAGACTCATTGCCTAGCACTACGGGACATAACGCAGTTTCTTCTGATGTAGGTTGTGGGGAGGTCATATCTCGATCTAAAAGGGTCGCCAGGGAAAAAACAATCAATGTGTTAAAGTCCTTAACTGCGGGTAATGGAGAGCCGCCCGTGAAACGCCCAAGGGGAGGAGCCACACAAAAGCAAAAAAACAAATCCAAATTAAAACCTCAAGTAGCCAGGCCCACCGAGAAATCTGCTCCAGAACTGTACAAGGGTTTGGCCGTGAATCAGACTCATAACAGTGGTGATAATGACAATCAAACCAGTGCGGAGTTTGGGGATGACTCCGACCCCGACCAATGGGAGCGACTGGAGACTTTGATATCTGCTCTTTTGGGGCCTATAGTATGTAGACTCAGCTCAATTGAAGACAAATTGCTTTCATTGGCGAATCTAGGGAGTATTGCATCACATCAAGGGGTATGCAGGTGTGCATGTGTTGGTCGGGGGGAACCTGTGGTACTAGCCCCTCTACCCGTGACTGTGAATGAAGGGAGGAATGTTGGGGATACTGAATATGTTAACGGGAGAAATGTTGTGCGCACTAGAGTCCCACAGGAACAGGCAGAAGAAAAGAGACCTAATGCCACCACTATCGATAGGGGGACGAGTGAACAAATGATGGGGCACATAAGTAACCCCTCATTGGTTCTAATAGATAATGCAAGGCAAGTAAGGGGGGTAAGGGGAGACAATGTGCAGTCATTATCTACAGAGATGTCCTCTTTAAGCGCACAGAGTACACCAGGCCTCCCAGTCTTAGATCTACCGCCAGAATCTTGCCCATATACAATTGTTTTAACAGGTGTACCAACACACATAAGCCAAAAAGAGGAACCAACGTCACAACTGATTAATAAAGTGGTACATTGGTTGTGTAGGAATGCGGGGTTTAACATTAGAGACTACAGACATATCTTGATGGCAAGGAGGGTGTCCTGGATCGGTAGATCCAGGAAAGCCTTCCCAGGGGACTGTGTGATAGTGACAATTAGGCATCCTGATCTCGTGCGCTAGACCCTTTTTCAGAGTATAAGGCCTAATCGAGCTGAAATGGATTCATGTGTCAAGCTGCTCCCGTTGGGCTTTTTTTATAGACCCTTGTCCTCTATGAGCCAACATCCCAGAGAGGCATGCCGACAAGAGGGTGCATTGGGGTGGGACAACGCACTCTCGCTAAATAATGTTTTTGCACCACTTAGAGGCCTTAATGACGTAAATGATATTGATTGACTAAGTCCATTGAGCGAAGGTGATAGAATCGCTGGTACTCTTGTAATTAATACAGATCAAGGTAGGAGGGGGGAAGTGACCACCGCAGGGATAGAGGAAAGCATTATTATTCGTGGCCTACAGGCTGCAAATGTCCATGCAGATAGTGGCCTTAACACGAATGTTCCCATGTCAATTAGCACCCAAGTAATTGATAGTGTAACAAGGTTAAATGGGAAAGAAATTAAAATCCTCTCATGGAACATAGCAGGGCTCTCTAATAAGTTTGAGAATGGAGAATGGCTGTCTTTTATACAGGATTTCCAGATTATTTGCCTGCAAGAAACGTGGGAACCCGTCAATACTAATTTCCATCTAGAGGGATATAAAACATTCTTTTGCCCGGCGCGAAAGGCCACATCAGGGAGAGCCATGGGAGGGTTGGTTATTTATGCTGACTTTACAATACAGGGTAGATGGATAGATTTGGCCTGGGACTCTGAGGTTGCGCAGGGGCTCTTTTTTCTCACTAAAGGTTACAGGCTTTTTTTAATAAATTTTTACAACCCAATGTCACATGGTCAGGGTCTTGCAAGCGTGTATGAGCTGGATGCTAGATTAATGCAGGCGCAGGAGCTAGGGCAGAAGGGGCCCCATTTAGTGTTAGTAGGTGATTTCAACTGTCATCTCTGCCCAAATTTAAAAGTATCCTGTGGTGATTGGTCAACTTGCACGCTTGAGGATGGCCCCCACTTGGAACTCACAAAGGAGGACAGGGTGCTAGGTAGCTTATTAAACACGCATGCGCTAACGCACACTGTGGACATGATTGAGGTCGAACAGGATACATCGGTTTACCCAACATTTAAAGGCAGAGGGTGTGCTTCTTTTATTGATTATATTTTTGTTTCGATTTCACTTAGAAACTGTGTGTCCAGGTTTAGCATTATTTACAGTGCGTTTAGTGATTATAACCCCCTCGCCTTATCCTTGGCGGACGTCTGCGATTATCGTGAGTCATCTGGCATGGGAGGGGGGGGTGGCCAGGTCTACGGATCAGGGCAGGAGGCTACGGTGGACACAGGTTAATGAAGAAGCCTTTTATAAATCCCTGTTAAAAGAAGGAGAACATGTCATTTTAAGGTGCTTAGATCTTGATGTGGAAGGGACAGATTTAGTGGAGGCTTTTAAACAGGTGGCCCAAATAGTTGACTCCTTGTTGCGAGCCCCTATGCCCAATATTATAAGAGATAGCCCAGGATGGTTTGATCCACATTGTTCACGCGCTCTCAGAGAGCTGAAAGATGCCCTAAAGACTACCCCAAGAAACAGGGATCGGGTGTCCGTTTGCCGTAAAAATTATAAGTTAGCTGTCAAGGGACGCAAACGTCAATTGCAAAAACAAGCTTGGGAGGACCTGACAGAGGCAATAACACTGAAAGATTCCACCGCTTTCTGGAGAGTTATAAATAATTCTTGTTTTCAAGAATCGAACAAATCTAGGCTGAGCAATAACATCCTGCCGGAGCAATGGGACGAGCACTTTCATGGGCTGTACAATTACAATCCAAGTGCTGATCTACCCCAGGAATGTAATGGGGAACAGGGTACACCCCCGGTGGAATTCTCATTAAGTGAGGTTAAAAAGGGAATCGAGGGCCTAACTAGGAACAAGGCTCCTGGCCCTGATGGGATCCCACCTGATCTTTTCATAAGTAATGTGGATCTCTGGGCCCCAATCCTGACTAGGGTGATTAATGCAGCAGGGTACACAGTAATGCCAGCATCTTGGTCTACAGCCACGATCGTTCCCATTTTTAAAAAGGGCAATAAGGACGTCCCACAATGTTATCGCCCAATTTCCCTTATCGATGTGTCAGCAAAGGTATTAGGGCGGGGGGTTTTAAGTAGGCTTATGGACTGGGCTGATGAGCATAAGATTATAACTGATGTGCAATTTGGCTTTAGGCCAGGAAAATCTACTACTGACCAATGCCTCAATCTGTACCTCATTTCAGCCAAATACACAGTGGTAAGTCCAGGGACGATGTATTTAGCATTTATGGACTTAACCGCCGCCTTCGACAGAGTCAATAGAGGGAAATTGTGGGCATTAATGGATGGGCTTGGCGTGGACTCTGGGCTTATTAACATTTTAAAAACTTTGCATCTGAACACCACTGCTACGGTTAGATATTGCCAGGATGGAAGTAAAACAGAACCCTTTACGTGCTCCAGTGATGTTAGACAGGGTTGCATATTAGCTCCCTTTCTGTTTACGTTATATATAAACGGTCTTGATCGTGCCCTAAGCACTCTTCAAGCTGATACTCCAAGGATATGTACCCGTGGAATTCCAGTCCTGCTTTATGCAGACGACGCGGTACTCCTGGCACGCACTCCCAAAGGTTTGCAGATCCTAATAGACGGGTTTGTTTCCTTTATGGAGAACTTGGACTTGTCTCCCAATTTGGCAAAATCTTATGTCATGGAAGTGGGCAAAAAGGCAGGCAAATCATACAAATACACAATTGGATCTCATTGTTTGGGCAAGGTGCAGTCCTTTTCGTATCTGGGGATTTTATTCGATGGGCGTTTAAATTTTAAACATTTATTAGAGGAGAAGTGCTGCACCATGGCCAAATGCAATGGTTCAATAATGAATTTTGCCCAAAGGTTAGGACGGTGGTCCCCAGAGCAGATCTTGAAACTGTACAGCTCCATGTGCTGTGCTAAAGTGCTGTATGCTAGTGAGGTTTGGGGATTTATTGAGGCGAACCAACTACAAATAGAGGAGAACAAGTATCTTAGGCGCCTGTTAAAAGTTCCTCAGAGCACGTCAGCCCATATTGTACATGAAGAACTGGGTGCCCGTTACATTATGGATAGGTGGGCTGTCAACCCCCTAGTTTGCTGGGTAAAGATCTGGTCAAATGAGGAGGCTGCACTAAGTAGGCAGGTCATAGAAGATTGTCTCTCCCTGGACCATGGCCTCAAAATTCCCTGGCTAAAATATGTGAAGTAGTCCCTTGTGAAAGTTGGTTGTGCAGATTTATTCGCTAACCCTTCGGAAATAAGTATACTAGATAGGGCACTGGTCAAGGACCGGTTCTTTAAGTTTGTAACGTTGCACCGGGAAGACAGAGAGTTACTTAAACCGTCGGTGAGAGAACATTTAGTTGTTAGATCCACCGAGGGCATTGAACCATACCTGTCTTGTATAAGCAGTGCCCATGACAGATTTTTAATGACTCGGTTCAGGCTAAACCTTTTGCACCACATTTTAGCAGAACCGGAAGGGTTCTCACTGGAATATGTGATGTTACAACGCGATCAAAATGATCGCGGTATGTAACATCGCAGCTTTTACAACGCAAGTTGTTACAACGACTTGCGCTGGAGGGCGCTGGACTTAGGAGTAGTAAGATTTACTATTCCAACACCAGTCTACGTACAGTAGGGAAGGTGTTGGAACAGTAAATCTTACTATTCCTTAGGTTATAGCGCCCTCCAGTGCAAATCGATGTAACGCTTGCGTTGTAATGGCAGCGTTCTAAATGCATCGCGGTGTAATCACCGCGATGTAAAGGATGTTTCCCTCTCACTGCATCCAGAGTTGAAGGGGCCCTGTGGCTGCGACCATAGGTCTCCACAGGACACCCTTCACTTTGTTTTATTCTGCCCATTTTATTCTGATCCAAGAAGAGCTTTTCTGAGGGGTATTTTAAAAAAAAGTCAGATTTAAACAAGCACGGGTGGCACTTTTATTTTTAAAATTGGCCACAGATGCCTTTACACTCTTCTGTATTAAAAACTTTTTAAGGATTGTTTTTAGATTAAGGGCCACAAGGGGTTGTGTGAACTAGCCCTGCAGATGGGGTTGCTTTATGAGAGACACATTATATGTGATGTTTATTTTTTAGCTAGATATATTTAATCTGTACCATGTAGATTATAAATTGTTGTATTGTTCCTTTTAAAAATGAAGTTTGTACTGTAACCTACGGATATAGTGTTACTTTTATGGTATTTTTATATGCCGAATAAAGGATTTGAAATTTGAAAAAAACTAGAGCTCTATGCAATCCCTTGTTCTAGGTGGGACTCTCCAAGAGTGCTTTGGAGGAGCCAGATGTAACTTACAATAACTGGTGGCCTATAAGCACAGTTATGTCTGCAGTCAGAACCCAGGCCTAAATAGGCACTCAGCATGTGAGTCACATCTGGGTCGAGACTGAGCAGTGAGAAATGGCAGAGAGTACAGAATTAGAACCCCATTGCATCAGCAGGGTGTAAGGGTGCAATGCAAAGAAACAATACCCACAATAGCATAACAAATTCACTGTTTCTGAGAGGTGCGGATCAGAGAAACTGCATTCACAACAACACTGTAAATCCAGAGTCAGCAGGATGCAATTCGCATAAAGTGCACTGACAACATCCCTGCAGGGTCTTTATCAAGGGGAAGAACACAGCAATCACACTTATAACAGCACTGTAACATCACTGGGGCACAGAAGTGCTGATCATAACAATTGCACTCACAGCTTTATGGCAACATAGCAACTTGACTGTGTCAATGGAAGCCATGACACAGTAATGGCCCTCAAGACAGTAGAGAGGAGGATAATTGCACTATGTCAACAGGGTACTGAGCGCAGAAACAATGATGGTGTAATGGGAAGCCACAGTGATAGGGGCGTGTGATGTAAGAGACTGATGTGTAGTACTGGTAGGACGGGTGTGATGTCAGAGTGTGAGTCATATTAATGATGAGACTGCAAGTGCTATTTTATATTTATTTTCTGTTTGTGAAGGAATACTTCTTGGTGTTGAACCTTTTTAAATTATGTTTCTAGTCTTGTATTAATTGTTGTGAGTGACGTGAGAAAGGATTTGTAGCAATGGTGAGACTGGTGAGTGGTATGAGTGTTATTGGCAGTGATGGCGAGATTGTGGTGATTGATATAAGAGTGGTAGATAATGCTGGTTAGACTGTTGAGCAATGTGAGAGTGTAATATTAGGGTTGGCCAGACAGGTGATTGATGTGGCACTGTGATGGGTATTTACGATGTCGCTGTGGTAGGTTATGTGAGTGTGAGTGTGATGGGTAGCAATGGTGAAATTATGGTGAGTCCTGTCACAATGTGATGGGCAGCCTTAGTGATGCTGTTGTTAGTAATGTGTGAGTGTGATGGATAGCGAAGGTGAGGTGGTAGTGAGACTAATGAATAATCTCTGAGTGTGATGGATAGTAATAGTGAGGCTGTAGTGAATGAAGCGAGAGTGTGATGTTTAGTTGTGGTGAGACTGTTGAAAGATGCAATAGTGTGACGCTTAGCAATGATGAGATTGTGGTAATTGATGGTAATGGCGAGAATGTGATGGATGGTCATAGTGAGGTTGTGGTGAGTGATGCATGAGTGTAATGGATAGTGATGGTGAGACTGTGATGAGGGATAATGGCTGTGAGAATTTGATGGGTAGCAGTTGTTATATGTTTTTGTGAGTGATTCAAGAGTGCAAACTAACAATGGTCAGACTGTGGTAAATATGTAAAAATATGATCCTTAACAATGTTGAAACCTTGAGTGAGTGATTGTGATAATGAAAAAGTGATGGTAGGGAAGGTGAGGTTGTGGTGAGTGATGCGTGTGTGATGGGCAGCGATGGTGAGACAGTGTTGAGTGAAGCGAGAGTGTGCTGGGTAGTGATGGTGAGGTTGTAGTAAGTTATGCAAGAGTATGGTGAGTAGCAATGGAGAGACTGTGGTGAGTGACAATGACTATGAAAATGTGACAGGCAGCACTGCTATGGCTTTGACAAGTGATGTTGGAGTATTGAGTGTAGTGATAGTCTGATTGTAGTGAGTGAGGGTGATCATTTAAATGTAATGGGTTGTGATTTGAGATTGTGATTGTGAAGAGTGATGTGAGAATGTGATTGTGAAAAGTGATGTGAGAGTGTGATTGATAGATATGGGAAGGTGGTGATCAGTAATGCAAGAGTGTACTGGGTAGCAATGGTGAGACTTGAGTGATGTAAGAGTGTGGTGTGCAGTGGTCACGAGACTATGGTGACTGATGAGTTTGTGCTGACTAGCAATCGTGGCACTATGCTCAGTGATAATGACTGTAAAAATGTGATTGGGTAACAATGGTGAACTGTCGTGATTGAGGTTACTGTGGTGAGTAGCAGTACACAGATACAACAAGTTAAATGTCATAAACTCTCACATATTGACTGGTCATGTAGCCTCACATCACTGTGAATTCAAACAGAATGACAGTACCTGAATATTCATGGTTTCATTACATAACACTTTTGTGCAATTGTAATTCTATAGGTATTACAGGTCACGCATTTACATGAATGCAGAAATTGAAGATTTAGAAGAGAGAGAACAGTTGTATTATATGAAGTGCAGCTGTGCCATATTTGTGGCTTAACAGTGCTGCATCCCAGTGGATGGAATACATAAAACCCTTCCACTCTGTGCTCCATGGCATTGCATTCTGACTATGGCTGGGCTTGCGTAGATATGTTATTTAACCGCAGCCAGATTTAAGTATGTGTACTACCCCATCCCCTTGCAGATCCTCTTGTGGTTAGAGAACACTCCGAAAGGTTTTTTCCACTGAGATTCAAATCTATGGAATGATTAAACAAAGAATTTAATTTCTGGCCATTGAGACGAAAATAGGACTGCATGTTCTACCGAGGGCGCTCGTTTCTGCAACAACCAGAGAATGTACCGTTTCCTCTCCTAAGCTTTTCACTGACTCCCTTTGACAGCTAGACGGAGAAGATCTAAACTGCCAGCAGATCCATTTCTGATGCTAAACGTGTATGGCTAATTGCCCTACCATCCCCAAACAGATTCCAATCACCCTTAAGTGGTCACTCGACCCAATGCGTTTCCTTCTGCTATTTTTCTCCACTTACTTGGGGCTCAGGTATCCAACTTCAGTGGATAAAAAATGGACTGGAGCTGATTATATTTCATCTTTCTCTACCCTATCAACCAAACCATATCCATACTGCTGTCCTTGAAGCCGTCACTGCTCCCCACCCTGTCAGCAAAGGTTGACAGCTTAATTTAGGGCTTGTATAACTGGGACTGTTTAATGGACTACTTTGACCTCTGTGCACCGACCCCGCCTCTGTGATGGCAACTGCAGAAACCCCTGTGACATCCTCTCAAGCTCAATGGGACATCCCCAGAGTGGGCTAGAAGAGCCGTCGAATGATCGAGGGGCAGAAATACATAGAGCAATGCAAATTATTAATCAGTGTGTGTGCAGGAGGGATTGTGAATACCAGATATCAGGAGCAGTGGAGTATACAGAGACAACAAAATATTTTGTTGACTAATGTAAACATCCATGATATGCCACGGGTTGATCCAAAAGATGACTGACAGCCAAGTAAGCCAGTGACTCAAGAAGACTTACTCAAGGTCACTTTTGAATTCTTGTATGTATGCGTGTGTTGTGTATATTATGTTGATGTGTGCGTTTTGTGTGACGGCATGATGAACACCAAACTGTGAAAATTTTCTGTAGCCAGGCTAAAAAAGGAAATTGAAGTGTGCAAGAGAAGGGGTCACTTCTGTATTCTCCCTGTTAAAGACAACTTTTTCTCACTGTTTATTAAATCATTCTTCATTTTAAAAGTGTGCCTTCCTAATAAAAATGTAAAGGTGTTTGGAATAGCATTCATCAAAGCCCCTAGGTAGGCCTCTAGATGGAGGATTTTGCTACAGCCAAAGTGTAGAATGGCAAAGTTATCCGTCTTTAGATTACTGATTGTGTAGCCAGATACTTCACTGTTTATGCTAATAAGTAGTTCCAAGACTCAGCATGCTTTATGTAAACTAATAGAGTATTCCAAAAGCATGTCTGACAATGTCGCACCTTTTAGAGATCAGTTTCACCAGTGGATCCCTATATGTAGCAAATAGGAGAGGAATGAGAGGACAGCCTCTTCAGGTTCATCTTCTGATTGCAAATGTTTTAATCTGCACATCGATTGTAGGAAATCAGTGGCGTAGGAAGGGGGTGCGGTGGGTGCGGGCCGCCCTGAGTGTCATCACTGAGCGGGGTGACAAAATGGCAAAAATATGTGTTTTTAAAATAAAGAAATTGGGGGGGGGCTCACAAAACTTTTTGGGGAAAAAATAATATTATTTAAAACGAGTTTAATAACTTCGTCTGACAATTAGTTAACCTCAACAAGTCAACATAAAAGGTAGAAACTTTTTTGTTCAGTCAACAAACGGAACGAAATGCGGCTGAACTCGACGCTGTGTAGTGGAGAGCTTATGGATAAGGAAGGGGAGGGGGTGTTTCTTTCCGCCGAAGTCTGTCTCTGCAGTTTGTACTCGAGTGAGACGTAAACAACCGGTGATTCATCATCACTTGACTCAACCCGCAACCATTCTGTTGAGTTAGTTGTGCATTATTACTGAAGCTTATAAGTGCCATGCTGAATTTATTTTTGTTACATTTTTTAGTTCATTGATTCATTGTGATCATCCTCTTCTCTATGATATTGAGTTTGGTAAGTAACGTAAACGTTATGATGCATGCTATTTGTTTGTATTTGTACGTTAAGCCGGGGGTGACAAGAAATTTTCCGCACCAGGTACCACCTGACCTTGCTACGCCACTGTAGTAAATTCTGCAGTTTTGTCATCATACAGAGTCTGAGCACTGCTCATAAGTCTCACTGGAAAATTAAGTTTATATTACTGCCAAGAGATATCTTAACCATAGTCAAAAGCCGAACTCTGTTTGGAGGATCATAGAAAGATGTGTTTGGAAATATTGCATATATAGTTGGCTAATTTAGAATTGACCCTTTTTTAGGTCATATTATAGAATCTCCCTAATTCTTTACATTAAGATTCAGAGTGGAAAAGCCCATAGCCAAGACCATGAGTCCATGAGAAAAATATACTTCTCTATACATTTAGACATGTACTCTAGTTTTTAGGTCACAACCTACCAGACAGCGCAGCTGTCTAGTTTGCTTAAGGTGGGATCTGGTGGCGCAGTGGACTAATGCATTCACTGTAGGGGCCTGTGTTCGACTGCAGGGTCACAGGTTCTAATTCCGGTGGGTCCACTCAGCCTTTCATCCATCTGAGGTCGATAAAATGAGTACCATTGAGTTGGGTAACAATATACATCTGTTATTCAGCGCCTTGAGACCCTTGGGTGATACGTGCGCTTTACAAATACACATGTTATGTTAAGTCTTCTTGGGGACGTTCAGAAAGTTGACATTGGAATGCATTCCGCCCATTGCTAACCATTGACTTTGTGGTTTGTAACTCACATTTTCTGGCTTTCTATTTGCTGGCTTTATTTTCTTTAGGCTGTCCAGCTCAAGTTCATCCCACCCGTTGCCCAAACCTTGTTTACTGTATTCTTCCACAAACTCGCTTTCTGTAAACAGACCTTTAAATCTTGTTCTTATCTTGTTACGTGGTCACATTATAGGCCCGGGTAGAAACACCCCCATTTTACATGATCACGTTTTTAAGTTGCCTTCTTTCTTAAACACAATGACATTTGACACACATTCGTTTGTGTGCCTGTGCAGGATAATATTCTCTGAAACAAGCTTTGCTTACCTTTCTACTTCGTAGGAACATTATCAAATTCCTTGAACATTGTGTACAAGGGCTAAGTTCACTACACAAAATGTTATTTGTTATTGTCCTTTCGACGACAGAGCTATCACAATAGCATAAACAATAGCGGCCTGACTGGGACTTCGGTATTGCAACATGGATGATGTTTATTATATAAACGGCATCCCTCCCTTGTTTAGTCAGAGGAGCATTTCGCTGGCCCCATGCCGGAATTCCAGCCCAGCTGAGTCCTGTTTACCTCATGTGAGGAATGCTGCCCAGCTCTCCACCTAGACAGGCAGCCTGATGACACTTACCTACAGGTAACAAGGAGTTAGATCACCCTACAGAGATTTGGCAGATCTACTCAACCTAGGCACACTAGGAGTCTGATTTAGAGTTCGGCTGATGGGTTACTCCACCACAAATGTGACGGATTTCCCGTCAGCTGTATGACAAGTGCCATAGGATATAATGCACTCATAATAAGGTGAACGGGATATCCGTCACATTAATAATGGAGTAACCCAACTGCCGAACTCTAAATCAGGCCCTCTGTTAGGAAGCACTAGGTAGGAGTACAATATATTACAGTGCTTATATGAAAGCATATCTTTTCTGTAATAGCAAAATGGTTTAACTGTTTATCTTTTTCACCATTCTCGTTATGCTGATAACATTATTCTGTTTCATTCTATTGATAATTGCAGCACACGTATTTTACTCAAAAATCACAATGCTTCAATAAATATTGAAACTGCCTGTTGTGTATTTCTTATGTAGCTGTTTTGGTTTGCATGAGTAACCACTGCACTCTACTCCAGTCACTTTACACCGCTTTACTCAAAACCAATGCACCCCATGCCACTGCACCTACACCAACTACTTTGCACCACTGTACTTCACACCACTATATTCTGCAACATTCTGCTCTATGCCACTGCACTGTGCTGCACTGCATGCTACGTCATTCCACACCGCTGCACTCTACGCCACTGCACTCTGCATCAATGAGCACTATATCTCTTTGCTCAAAACCAATACACCCTGTGCCACTGCACTCTACGTCAATCTACTCTGCACCACTGCACTGTATGCAACTATACTGTACACCACTGCACTCTACCTCACTCTACACCATTGCACTGAACATCACTTAACTCTGCACCACTCTGTGCCACTGCATTCTACACCAATGCACGCTACGACGCTCTACTCTACACCACTGAACTTTACTCTGCAGCATTGCACTCTCTCCACTGAACTCTATGCCACTGAACTCTATGCCATCAAACTCTACTCTACACCACTCTACTCCACTCTGCACCACCTCACTCTATGCCACTTCACTCTACTCCACTCTGTGCCACTCTACTCTATGCCATTGCACTCTGCTACTGCAATCTATGCCACTGAACTCTATGCCATTGAACTCTACCCTGCACTACTCCACTCCACCCTGCACTACTTTACTCTATGCCACTTCACTGTGCTCCACTCTGCACCGCTCTACTCTACGCCATTGCACTCTATGCTACTGCAATCTACTCTGCACCACTCTACTCTATGCCACTGTACTCTACGTTATTGCACTCTATGCCAATGTACTCTACACCACTTAACTCAAAACCAGTGCACTCTACGCCACTGCACTCTATATCAATCTACTCTGCACCACTGTAATTTATGCCACATCACTCTAGGACACTCTACTCCACTATACTATACTCCATTCTACGACACTGCACTCCATGAAACTCCACTTTATGATGCTCTACTCCCTTAAACTCTGCTTCAATGACCCTTTACTCCACTCTACAGTACTCTACAGCACTCTACTCCACTATATGCTATTCTATGACTCTACTCCACTCTACGACGCTCTATGCCACTACACTCTAGGCTACTGCACTCTACGTCACTCTACTCCACTCTATGCCACTGCACTCTATGCCACTGCATTCCATGCTACACCACTCTATGCCACTGCACTCTACGCCACTCTGTGCCACTGCAATCTACGCTATGCCACTCTTTTCTTAACCAATGCACTCTATGCCATTCTATGACACTACTCCACTCTACGACTCTCTATGCAACTCTCTATGTGCCATTCCATGCCAATTTACTCCACTCTGTTCTATGACACACTACTCCACTCTACTCCACTGAACTCCACTCTGTGCCACTCCACTATGAGACTCTATGACACTCCGCTCTATGACACTCTATGCCACTCCACTCGATGCCACTAAAATCTACAAAACTTTACTCCACTGTATGCCACTCCACTCTATGATAATCTACTCTGCTCTACACAACTCTACTCTACAACACTGTACTCCACACAACACCCTCTACACCACTCCACTTTGGTCTACACCATTCCACTACACTCTATGCCACTCCACTCTACTCAACTCTGACACTGTACTCCACTCTAGGCCAGTCAACAATACGCCCTTGCACTCTATGACAGTCTACTCCCTCCACGACACTCCACAACACTGTACGCTATTCTATGGCACTACACTTCACTCCTCTCCAGTCTACTGTACGCCACTCCACGCCACTCTACGCCACTCCATAACACTCCACTCTACTCCAGTTTACAGCACTCCACTAGACACCACTCTCCTTTACACCACTTACTTTTAACCATGCTGTAAAGCAGCCTCTCTGGTGTACAACATTGCTAAAACATATTGGCAAAGCCAAATGCGCTTGCATAGGCCAGACCTTTTGGCATTGCCAATGCTTGTTTTTCTTTATAAATAGGTGGAGATGCTTGATATATGGGGAGGCTGATGAAGTGAACGCAAAAAAGAGGTACGCAGTTCCTCAGTATGCAGGTAGTGTCCCAGGCACCCAAAAAAGGAGGGGAATTCCTCCTTTTGGAACTGAGGCCCTCACACACCCAGCAAGCTAGGTGTCATGCTTCATCATATGGGTCTGCTCCTCGTCGGGTCGGCGCTGCAATACCCGACGGGCACCCATAGAGGGGCTCTTTGCCGGAGATCTTTTGTTCCTACCGTAAGGGTGCCGTGGGTGTAAGGGACCTAGTGTGAGTGTAGATGTGCTGGAAGTGAATATAAAACAAGAGGGGATTCCTATGAGAGCAAATTTTATTCTAAATGGATCCCTACTTGATTAAAAATAGTGAGGAGAGGCGACTAACAAGCTACCAGGGTTCAAGAGGCGCTCTACTCCTTGATGGTCGACATGTTTCACGCCTGTGGCGTTTCTTCAGGACCGTGAGAAATGACTATCTACAGTGAAATGGGGTGTGCAACATGCCCCATAGCTAAAAATAAAACTTGTAATAGTGTGAGGATATTGCCTACTACTATAAGGATAAACAGGGTACTACCTGTTAGTACTGGGACAAACCTGCATTTAAGGATAATGGAAAACAACACTTGGTTATAAATCTAAAGGTAGATTGCCCAACAAGGTGCAAACTGCATTGTGAAACAAGGAAAACAGGGGGGAGGAGGGAGGTGCCCCTGTAATTGTTCAGTAAAAGGCACAATGTGAGCGGTAACAAGAATGATAATTCATAAACCGCGAGTTAAAATGACAAATTACTTGAGTAGCAACATACAGATGAAAATAAATTAAGACAGCAATGAACAAGTATCCAGGTAATGAAGTGATATCTGGTGTATATCGTAATTGGTGCTTAAGTGGGGAGTGGTGAAGTAAACAATCTCCAACTCACCTAATAAGTAGCAGAATGACGCCCCATCTGTTACAGCACTAAATACAGACATCTGTAGTAGGATGTCTAGTCATGGTGTAAAAACACAACAAAAACAGAAACAGAAGGAGGGGGTTAAACCTCAAGGAAGGTTTATATATATCTAAAAATGTATTGACCAAACACACTTAGTCAGCCCATCTCGTTGCAACAGTAGCGGGTAAGGCAAGCGAGCTGGCAGTACGTAGGGATGGTCACAGAACATGCCACTGGCCAGTTTCCCAAGATCCGACACAAGGTGCGGGGAATGATGCGGGCAAAAGTCCCACCGAGAAAACCGAAGTAAGTGCTGCGGTGCTGTCCCTGATCTCGTGTGTGACAGACAACCGCACACATCCACGCCCCATGCGGGGCCCACAAAGATAAGAGTCCATAACGGGTCCAAGAGGGGCAGGCACAGTAACCATGCATCTACAAACCCCACTGTCAACAATCCAGTCGCTTACCTGTACTCAGTCGCTGTAGAGTGCAGGCAACTTGTAGAGTTTAGATAATACTCACCCGCTTCCACTAGGCCAGTCAACAATACGCCCTTGCACTCTATGACAGTCTACTCCCTCCACGACACTCCACAACACTGTACGCTATTCTATGGCACTACACTTCACTCCTCTCCAGTCTACTGTACGCCACTCCACGCCACTCTACGCCACTCCATAACACTCCACTCTACTCCAGTTTACAGCACTCCACTAGACACCACTCTCCTTTACACCACTTACTTTTAACCATGCTGTAAAGCAGCCTCTCTGGTGTACAACATTGCTAAAACATATTGGCAAAGCCAAATGCGCTTGCATAGGCCAGACCTTTTGGCATTGCCAATGCTTGTTTTTCTTTATAAATAGGTGGAGATGCTTGATATATGGGGAGGCTGATGAAGTAACATGAAAAAAAAACATAAGCAGGAACATAAATAACTCCATAATTTATTGAGACTTGGAGTAGTTAACCCTGGGCGTAGTTCGCGTAGTCGCGCTACGCGTAGCTACGCGAAGTGTACTTTGCACTACGCACGCTACGCGTAGCTACGCGAACTGCGTAGTGCGGTAGGGAAATGCTGTTCGCAATGATTGCACAGTGCCGGATGCTTGTCCGCACTGTGCAATCATTGCGAACGGCATCATGCACAGTGCAAGCGGTCGCTTTCTGCCGCTCGAGTAGATTTGTACTCGAGCGGCAGCTTTCTCAACGCGGACTGGTAGTTTCTCATCGCGAGCATACGCGACCACTCGCAATGAGAAACCTGACCTCCCGCGTTGAGAATCTCGCCGGGAGGTTTATTTTCCACGCTCGCGATCGGCAACTTGATGTTGCTGATCGCGAACGAGGAAAAAGTCTCGCCGGGATGTTGATTTTGCTTGCTCGCGGTCGCCAACTTGATGGTGAGGACCGCGAGGGAGCAAAAAATGCCCGCTATGCTACGCGTTTTTGCACTGTGCTATGTGCGATTCGCGTAGCGCGTAGTTGCGCAAACTACGCACACTCCGCGAGCGTAGCGTAGTTTTCCGCCCAGGCCTAGGAGTAGTGCACTGAACCTATTGAGACCAGTTTTAGATAAATTAACCACACACATTCTAAAAAGAAAAAACTTCTCAGACCAATATTTGCCAAACCATTTGTATTAACTGACATATAGTACCTGATTCTTTGCTCCTTTTTTCAAATATCATACTACAAACTAATCAATACAATCAATAAAGTTGAAGACAAAGTCTACAGTCAAACATCAACCTGCAAATATGACTCTGAATACTCCTTACTACAGTAAAGAAACAATGTGCAAGGTATTAACAAATCACAAACGAGATTAGATAAGAATGTTGACTTCAAATATTTCGAAATCAAAGCATTATATCCACTACATTGCACAATAAAACGCTTTGCCTTAAACTAGATACATTATATGACACAGAATTTACTCACGTATAAATTGGTGGTAAATGTTTGTTTGTACAGTACTTATTTTTAAATGGATTATTGATAAATGTGCTTCATGAATGTCCAAAACTATTAATCTATCGGCCAATGATGAAGATTAAGATTAGTGTGAACCTCTATAGAATGATTAGCATAGTTAGGAGATCTGTGTGCCCATCTTTCCCCTTGATTAATCAGTTTCTGACCGCTTATTGAGCAATTATTTCTTATGCCAATTTGAAATGCAAAGAAGCAGATCATACTGAAATGAGTCAAAATGAGAATGTTTAGTGAACGTTTTCGCACATCATGTCTTTGGGTTCTCTATCAAGCTACCCACAGTTATGTGAAAGAAGTGTAGCTCTGTTTTAACCAATGAAGAAAATTATGCAAGTACTTAAAGATGGTCATATGGTGTGAGGTAGATCATTGTTAAACAATTCTATAGGTAACTTTAATATCTACTAATGTTCAAATATTTCTTAATGCTAAAATATTTAAATGAGCTATCTTCGAAATACATTGTGAAATGCATATAAACAGATACAGAGTTTGCAATAGCTCAACTAGTAGTGCACTGTGGTAAACTGTTTGCTCATAGCTGTACATCAATTAAGGGCACTATCCAGCACACACAATGGATGACGTGCTTACATTCTTGTTTATTTGGATATGCATGAATTATCTGCAGGTGAAAGAAACATAGATGCTATTTTTAGTTCTTATGTAAGCAAGTGTGGACCTGGCAAGAGGCACAAAGTTGAGTGTAGCCTAGTTATGGGATAACCTATGCCTAGTGAACCAGTGCAGTATCGTTAGCGCTGTGATCCTGCTCTGTCAGCGTTAGACACAGTTAACTTTTCCATCTTGATCTGTTGCTTGGCCATGGTAGGCAATCATGCCCTGGCCCCAAACTGGTTCTGTTCATTTCATTAGGGCCACTCATAGGCCATTACCTTGGTTTTAGTTTTTACATTTTCTTCTACTTCCTTTTGGGGTTCAACCCCTGGTTGCAAATTCCCTTTATTATCTGTATTTAGCATCTTCCCAAACTCATCAATGACCAGCTTTATTTCAATACAAATGCTACACACCAGATGATGAATCTTGATCTTTAGCATGATTCTATTACCAGCAATTTAAAGACATTTAATAGGTGGCATCAGAGACAGTATGAGTTTAAACTAGCTAAAACCGAATTCTTAAAGGCAAGGTTTTTGTGATAGTAAGAGCAATAATCACTCAACCACCCTCCGAGGTCATGAAGGACCTTGATTTTCAGCTTGATGCTGGGCTCTCGCTACCCTGTCAGTTAAGTTCTTGGCCTGTGACTGCTTCTTTCACTAAAAATTGTTGGTAATATTTGCTTTATCTTAAGCACCACATGCTTCTGTAATCAGTGCCTCAGTTTAATCATCTCTGATCTACGGTGATGCCCTTTGTTTAGTATTACCAGCTGTTTGTATAGATCACATTTTATTAATGAAGAATGCACTGGCCAATTTCCTGACTGGAGATGTATGGGAAAGCATCATACTCGTATCCTCCATTCTCCCAGCCAGCCAGCATATTCAACTCAAAAAACTATGCCTTCTTCGCGAGGCTTTTTCTCAGCATGTTCCCATGCTTGTCCTGGACAAAATAAAATATTTCCCATTTCCTCTGCTTCCGCTCACGTTAAGTCTTCCAGGTCTTCTCTTAGTAATAAAAGAAAGGGAGGCCACGACTTTTCCATTGCATGACCAACATAAGATTTTGCCGCTATTTGAAACACACATTTCTGTGAAGTAAATCAGGAGAGAAAGATTTTCAGTGCCATGAAGTCACCATGTGAGCTTAACAAATAGCCCAATGTCACACAGTACCTCACAGTTGGATTGGACCCCTGAGACTGGCTCTTGCTGCTTACAATGGGGCAAATCTTTTCTGTTCAATTCAGACAAGAGTTCCTTCATCCTAAATATTAGAGACACAAAGAGGACTTCCAGAGACTGGGCCATTGAATCGACTAATCCAGAGGCCCTCCTGCTGAGCCTGTCTTTAATTTGCCTTAAATGCCGCCTTCATTGTTCCTTACTATTTTATACTAAATTACTTCTATGTCTCTGCAACATGGGATAGGTTGCTTTGTGTAGGATGAAAATGAATAAACAATATAGTGCATAACATTAGAACCCGTAAATCTATACACTGTACTGCATACTCAAATGTCAGTCTGCAATGTGAATACTCTAAAGAGATTTTACTGAGTACCTACTATCTTGTGCACAGTGCACAGCCATTAACTCTTAACCAATGTGCTTAAAATGTACTTTGGTCTGATTAATATAGCACTGCTCCCTTATTATGCTCTGTAAATCGGCATGTTGATGAAAATAAATTTGCTCATCATGATAATTTGTACTATACGTGCGCTCTGTACTCTTTCACCCTTGCGACACTACGTAAACCTCCACAATGTCGCGTAGATGCTCTACTTGTTGTCCATTGCAGATGCACATCGCTCTGAGGCCTATGAGCTTGGTTTTTTCTTTAAAAAATGATATCAATAAAAAAATAATAAAAGCAAACTACCACAAAAAATTCTGATTCAGGTGGAATTATGTTACAGAATGTCACATTTAGCGTAAAAGTCTGCTCTCAGTGGTCATTAATCCTTCCATTCTGATTTAGTGTGGGTGTGTGGCTTGACTGGGAAACATATTACCGCTTTTGCTGAGCAGGCTACTTCATGCTAAAGTGTTCAAAAGGTAAGTTCTTTTTTCATGACCTATTGATCACTTCAACCTACTTTCTCGCCCGCAAAGAAATTGAAAGAAATATTGTTGCTAGAAATACCATCTCACAACGGTGAATTCTCTTGCAATATTTTGTTAGGTTCGATTTTTTTAATGCAGCGCAATATATTGTTTTTCTTATTAATAGAGCGAAGTGGATCTGTACTGTAAAGTTTCAAGAGAGCGATTCCTTTTCCAAGTTATGTTATTTTAGGTGTGTCCCTGCACTTCAGGATTGTGGGTGATTAAAAATACTGCTCTGTTAGATTTATAGTTATACTGAATGAATGCAGGCGGGTCCTTCTGATGTTGTCTTTGTGAGTCTATTTGAACCGCAGACTTTCACAGATGATCAGTTTTCAGCTTGTGTTGTTTTAGGTGCATCTCCCGAGTGCACGAGCCGGTGGGCGAATCGTTCTATTTTGTTTTTAGTGTAGTGTTACGCTGCAGGATGTTAGTGTTCCACTCTTAATGTCCCATAGTTTTCACAAGGCTTTGTAAATTATTGTTAGTTTGAAGCAAGCATGCACACGTTGTATTAAAACAAGGTGATTCTATTTCGTTCCAAAAATAAATACATTCTCCCTTTAACATCTCAGGTAAATGCTCCCTAAACATTTGCCTATCTTATATTTTCACCTGTGTTTTTAGCCTAAACCCCATACGGGGAATAACTACAGTTATTCCTTTATTTAACAATTTACCATTTTTATAGAACACTATGGGGGATATGTACAAGGAAGTGGAGGAGAGAGGCGTTAGCCTTCCTGGCTTAACGCCTCTCTCCTCCACTTCTGAAATGCAAGGCTGCGCCATATTTACAAGAATGTGGTGCAGCCTTGCGTTTCCCCCTGCGATGGCGCTAAGTTTAGCAACTTAGCACCAACGCAGGCACCCTTGCACCAGAGTGCAAGGGTGCCTGCGTGCAGGGGAGGATTGTTTATGTGTAGGAAGGTGTCCCTTCCTGCACATAAACAATACTAGAAATGCCATCCTGTCACTTTCATGCGTGCTGCTTCATGCAGCACACATGAAAGTGACATGAAGCAGCACACATGAAAGTGACAATATGGCATTTTTTAAAAGTTTGTTTATGTACAGGAAGGGACACTTTCCTGTACATAAACAAACAATGGCATTTTGCTTTTTCCATATGTGCTGCACAAGGCAGCACACATGGAAAAAGCAAAAACTAAGAGAAATAATGCATGTCTCCTCGTTTCGCCATTTTAAGACCAATTTTTACCTGGTCTTAATTTTGACGCTGCCTCCTATCTACGCCACCCTTGTACATAGGGGCAGCGCCAGAACGAATGGGTGCTGCGGTGGAACGCCCACCGCAACACTCCACTCTCCACCCCTTTCACGCTAACCATAGCGTGAAAGGGGCCTTATGTACAAGGCAGCGTTAAGCCACGTTAAATGGCTTAAAGCTGCCTTGTACATAAGGCGCAGCCTCTATTGCCACCACAACGTCACTATATGTGATGTTGTGGTGGCGATAGGGGCTTGTACATATGCCCCTATGTGTTTCCTTTTGATGACTTCAGAACTCTAATGGGCATATGTACAAGAACTGCCGCTAACTAACGCTAACGCTAGTTAGCGGCAGTTTTCTTAACGCAGCCTATCACCAAAAACTATCGCCCTGTTAGCGATGTATTTACAATAGTAGATGCGGTGAAAACTGCCAGTAACACTAGCGTGAAGGTGATACAAATTCTGGCATTAGCGGGCGAAAACTGACGAAAGGCCCATTAGCGGCAAAAAAACTCATGTTAGCCAGCCCAACGTGACTTTTTTTGCCTCTAGAGGCAAAAATAGCCTATAAGTCCACCTCCAATGAAAAATAGGAAATAAAACCAATGGAATGCATAATGGAGCAGCCAGGGCTAAGTGCAGCACAGATCAACACCCTCCTAACCCCCCCAACAGCCAGGATGACCAGCCAGAGTCCCATTGGAAGAGGAAATTCAGGGCTACATCTATGAAAAGAGGTGCATCGCTTTGCCAAACTAGTGATGCATCACTTTTCATTGCGTACTCCTTGCAACACAATGGCATCCAAAACCTTGAGAGCGCGGACAGTCCCCGGGGCCCGGAGACCTCGCTGGGGCTGCGTCTGGGACCCGGAGAGGGATGCGGAGGTGCTGTGGAGTCGCTGGGCCGTGGCGGTAGACATTGTGGTGCGACGATCGCCCTTACCTGGTGGTGACATCTGGCAGGTTGCATGGAGACACGTTGCTGACCTGTGTGAGAAGACCGCATTGCGCCCCTTGGAGCTGTGAACGGTAGAGGTGCTCCTGCGCACTAACAAAGGGAGGTCTGCATTGCATACTACAATCCACCACTACCCTGGGGTGCACGGAGGAGATTATCAATGGTGTGCCGTGCCTCTCTGCATCACAGGCCATAGGATGTTTTGCTGGCCGAACGCTGTGGAGGGTGAGGCCCCTGAGATGTACCAAACTTGTGTGGTGGGAGCGCTGCAACTTTGCACCTAAGGGGGCCCTGTTGCCACACCTGCATCGGGAGGTTCCCCAGCAAACTTGGTGGCAACTGCTGTACCCAGGCTTGTGAAATCCCACCTGGCTGAGGCTCCTGCTGGCTGAGTCACAGATTTGAAGAGAGTGCAGTGCATTGAGCCCCTGTGTCAATGTCCAGGTGAGGAGAAGGTGGGACGTGTAGCGGAGGAGGCCCGGGGACGAGTTGGGCCCAGGCCTAGCGCCTGTGGGTGACGCACACCGTGCCCTGAGCAATCCCTGCACTGTGGCTGACCTACATCACCGGGGGCACCGCACAAGACTGGTGAGGGACTCCACTAACTCATTCAATTTGCTGAGAGCGGCCATTGGTGGCAGGGGTGCCAGGGGCACAGGGGCCTGTTCTGGACCAGGCCCTTGGGTATGCAGCTTGATCCGCTGTGGAACTGGTGAACACGGAATCTGGTCACCACTGTCAGAACGGAAGAGGCAACCCGGTGGTGCTGCCTTTCCTTGCCCCCTGTTAGTTTGCTTTTGGGTGTATGGGGGACTAACCCTTAGTGGACTTCCTCTTTCCACAGTGCTACGCCATCTGGTTGCTGCTGCTGCTGTCCCCATCTGCTGTTGCTGGTTCCTCTGACACAGAGGTCAGGTGTTTGAGTACCTCCTCCACCCGCAGGCTCCTGCCTGCGCCTCATCCCTGGTGGTCCAGTGATAGAGCGTCACTGCTCTGCAGCTTGACTGCTCTCCTGTCCCTCTCGTCTGCTGTTCCTTTTCATCTTTCTGCTCTTCTTCGTTGCTTTACTACCAGCTCCCCTGCAGCACTTCATAATGGCGGATGCTGTGCGGCCATGCGCAGCGGGCATGCCACTGGTGTGCCAAACGGAAGCCAAAGGCAAGCCCGTCTGTGTCCGTCTGGCCCTGTACCGTGCCCAGCACCAGGGACTCTGCCTCTTGCACACTCTACCACTACGGCACCAGCACCCTCCTCGCCCTCAACCCTGGATGCCATGCCGCCTGCCAGCTAGCATCATCAAGGAATACCCTTGCACCCTGCGCCTGTTGAAACTGCAAACGCACCTTCTGCACATCAGCACACCAGCACCTCTTGCCGCCCAGCCGACCAACAGCGCACCCGACCGGCTCAACTCCATCCTCCTCAATGTGCGGTCCCTCCACAAATATGCCAAACACATCTGGTACCTCCTCAATGCCACCTCTTCAGACATCACCTTCTTCATGGTAACCTGGAAAAAACCTCTGCTCTGGACCGGACATCGCCATTGCCATCCCTGACAGCTACTAATTCACCCGCAAGGACCACCCCAACCATCCAGGAAGAAGCATTGCCATCGTCTACAAAAGCACACTCCGACTGACCACGCACTCTAATGACCCAACAGTGACCATGGAACATCTCCACTTTCAGATCCGGACTAACCCCAACACCATCCTCTGCGGCACCCTCATCTACAGGCCCCCCAGGCTATGGACCCCCATTCACCGATGCCATTGTAGACCTCATTGCACCCCAGGCTCTCCCATCCACCGACTACATCCTACTCAGAGACCTCAAGCTCCACCTGGACAACCCCAGTGACCAGAACACCACTCTCCTCCTGGGGAACCTCACCAACATTAGATTCAAGCAGCCAGTCACCTCACCAACCCACATAGTCGACACATGCTCGAGCATGGCTTCTCCGCCAGCGGGAAGTTCAACTACAGCCACACCACCGGACTCTCCTGGACCGACCATCATTGTATACATCACGTCTTCACCATGCCCAATGTACACCACTGCCATCATCACCCCCCCCTCGCAGCTGGATCAAGGCCACCGAAGAACTTCTCATCAACTTCCTCAGCACCACCACTCCACCAACGCTTACAGATGACAACACCGCAGCGTGTAATCTCCACCTATGGATCTCCAACTGCGCCGACACCCTGGCACCCCTCAAGAAAAGACCAGGCAAACAACACTCCAAGAAAGCCAACTGGTTCACTCCCACCCTCCACTAGTCCAGACGCACCTGCATTCATCTCGAGAAGTGATGGAGCCACAACATCAATCAACTCCGCAACACAGTCGCACTTGCACCATGGCGCAAGGGTGCATGTGTTGGCGCATGGCAGCCAAGGTGCACCAGCATAGGGGGGAAAGACAGGTGGGCTTATTCAAGAGCCCCTTCTGACAGTTTCTCCCCGTCAGTGCATAATTTTCTTGACGTACTTGTATCGTAATTCTTGCACCACGTTACACTGTATTTGCAAAGTGAAGCATCTAGGCATATGCATGACCTTGTGAAGCTCTGTGCCACATTATACCTGCATCAGGTATGATGTATGCAGGGTGGGCGTTCCGACGCAACAAAGCCTCATAGGAGTGGTGCAGTGAAATTCATCGGATTTAACTGCAACAATTGTAGGATGCCACTGCGTCAGTACATTACGCCTGCCTCATGGCAGGCAAAAGGGTGATGCAGTGCCACAGGGATAGGCTGGCCCCATGCATTGCTGGAGTTGCGTCATGCTTGTGACACAACTGCAGCAATTCGTGAATTTAGCGCTGACAGATACGTCAGGATTCCAGACGTATCTGTCATTAATTGCGACATGGAGCGCCATACAGCGCATCCACGGTGTCGCAAGAAGGGCATAGTGAAAAGTGTTGCAACGTTGTTTTGTCGCAGCGATGCAACACTTTTCCTGAATGAGGTCCAGGAATACACCCTATCTTATTGATGGTGCACATTCCTGCCCTGTAGTTTTGTCGCAGGGCAGCGCAGCAACATTCCTTGCAACGCTGTCCAGCACCAAAACCTTCTGAAAAGAGGCCCCAAGTGTTTGCACCATTTTTAAGACCAGCTATTTTCTGGTCTTAAAAAACCGCCTCTAACTGCAGTAAGAGGCATTTTTTTGGGTTTTGCACCATACAAGGATTCCTTGTAAATATCGCAAAGTGGGGTTAGCTGCAGTTTTTGCACAGGAACGCCTACCTTGCATCTCATTTTCGTTAACTCCCGCTAACAGAAGTGGCGATCTTAAAAATGCACGTTTTCGCCAGAAAACTGCTGCTAACTGAGGTTAACGGCAACTTGTAAATAAGGCGATAAAAAAAAAACGCCGTAACGTCAAATAATTGACGCTACAGCAGCTTTAACGCCTTGTAAATATGTCCCTAAATGAAGAGAGTGAGTGCAAGATGAAAGAAAGAATAAGGGAGTTGTAGGTCCATCAGTGAAGTGAGTATACCAGTCTGATATTTTTCAGTCTCTCCCCTAGCCTTCTGGGTTGAGTTGAAGCAAGACGTACAGTTCAGTTCTCATGTCCTTCCTCAAATGGTTGCAATTTGGATCCATCTTAGAAACCTAGGAACAGTCTAAATGCAATTGGCCACTTATATTTACATTTGAAAGCGTTTAAATTAGGTTTTACATGACTACTGATTCTGCTGCATTAATTAACAAAGTCTTTTTATAATTTTAGTTACAGAAATCCAATCGTTCAAAAACATTTGCCAAACTTTTTATAATGTCTCCAGAGCAAAACTCTTTCACTACGGCAGTGACAAGAGAAAGAAACCGCATTTGAGATGTATAGTGTGAAAATGCAGCCAATGAAAAACAACTTTGCAGCAAATATATACATATTTTTTTGTATGTATGTTTGTAGATGTATATACCCATGAGGCGCTGTCCATGGGCACGGGTAGATTAAGTGATTTGCCCAGAATCACAGGATGTTGCGCCAACGCCAAGGTTCGAACCTGGATCCCCAGCGTCCTAGTCGACATTGGCAACTCTGGCCGCTGCTGCCACATCCTCTCCCAGAGAGAACCTGCGAGTTATAAGGATGGCAAGAGTTGGGAAAATTCAGCACAAATACAAGTAAATCAAGTGGGAATCCTGGTTTTGAAATAAGTAGGGCACTGGGCAAAAATGAGGAGCCTGGCGGTCTTTCCTACGTTAACATGAAAGTGAGGAATGGAAATGCTCGATTCCCCCCTAATCACTGGACAGTCCATGACATCATTTTGAAGCTCATCTGTTTTTTGTAGACATGGATAACTCTTGTGCAAGTCAGTCATGGCTCTATCTCCAAAGGAACACTCTTTGCCCAAACTGCGAGGCCATGCCCCTTCTGAGCAAATACAAGCAACTTTAGACACATTATCCTTGGAGAGCCTCATCAGTGAGATGCAGCCTAAGTCACTTAAGATTGACAGCAAGTTGGACATTACATTTGAACACAGCCCTCCATCCTTGGAGAACCATTTAAAAACAAGATATATTGGTGCTCATTGGAGTGCCTTGTTGTTAGAAAGGGAGTACCCAAGGATTTATATGTATTTCCAGGCCTTTATTGCCCTTCACTGTCTATGATCTCCACACCCTCACAGATAATGGTTTCTTGGATTTACTGTTTACAAGCGAACAGGTTACATGTCTCACTATTACTTGCAATGTATTCATATTTCACTACAAGATCCAACTAGTGCCTGTATGTTCACCTTGTACTTTTGTCTAATGTCTTAACAGAGTGATTCACCTCTCACCATTCATCACATCATATATTTATAGTCAACATCAATAATCCTTCAGAATTTGTTTTCCCACGTGTTTTGGTTCATTTTTCAGAAAATATGCAAATAAAAAAACAAATAAGCAACAACAAGAAGTCAGTGCATTACGTAATATTAATTTGCACTCGTGAGCAACACTGACACCTGAGCATTATACAATTCAGCATTGTGTAAAAGAGTTGCTAGTCTACTTCAAGCAATATACAATAAGGATATTATGAAGTATTCTGGTTATGTGACACTATTGTGTCTCTAATCTGTGTCCATGTTTCAGGCCAGGGGTTTCTAACCTTTTCTGTGATGAGAGCTACTTATGTTAAATTAAACTCATTGAGAGCTACTATTATCATTAGTGTTGTAATAGCATCTACATCAGACAAGATTGCATTATTGCCCAACGTAGACAAGGTTTATTACCAGCGATCACCTCAGTGCTTCCAGCATGGTAGCCAGCAGTAATGAAAAAAGGCTTTGTCAGTATGGAACGCCTCTACGTGGGCAATACATAATACCCATAGCTGCAATGCCTCTGATACCAAGGTGAACTGATAACATTTGTAAAAGTCTCCTGAATGCCACATGATTTATCACTCAAATATTAACTGTAAATATATTTTGGAAATTCAGTCATTTTTCTTCGAACAACAGCTTAGGAGTACTAAAAATAAACACATTTTTGTCTTGAATACATGCTCTCAATTTTTGTATACGTATATTAATTCAATCAAGCAAAAGCGTCTAATTTAATAGACTGGACTGGAGAGCTTCTTACAGGTATTTAGAGAGCTACCAATAGCCGTTGAGCAGCTCGCTAGATACGCCTGCTTATCTCACTGCCAGTATATGTGCCTTTCTATCTGAGATGTATCTAACACAGGCTTGATTAGATTGCCTTTTATGTGCGACAGAGATTACCGAGCACTCTCGCTCTGGTCAACTAACTCTCTTTAGGTATATAAAAAATATATATATAGAAGGAAGGGGAGCAATATATCTTCATCTGAGCTATTTTGTACCTGAAAGGTGCTGTGGCTTTCTCTAAAAAGCATGAGGAATCCCATCTTTACCCACCATAGATGAACAGAAGGCACATTTCAATAATTTTTCTAGAGGAAGATTGGCCACAGATAATAGGTGTGAAATAAATTAGTAGTACTAATCCCAAAAGCAAACCCTTCTATGTCTTGAAGTACCCATTGTCAAGAAGAAACCCACTCAAAACAATCATTGTCTGGAACTGCACTTAAGGTCTGAAATGCACAACCCCCCTAAACAATGTGGCTGCAGACATGAACACCACTGATCCATTGTTTCAATGTCGTAATGATTAACTTGTTGTTTCCTTTTATCTCTGATTATGTAAGCTTTATGTTTTGCCTTGACTGATACATTCTCTTTTTTATTCAGCTCTGTATAATTTTCATATAAAAGACTCTTTCACCCGTGTGCGTAGTTATAATTTATGTGATACAAAATCCCAGAAAAGAAAATTCAGAAAAACAAGTGGGCTACATTGTACCCAAGACCCCCGAAATGTCTTGCCCCTTCCACCGTCAAAACGCAATTGAGTGTGCCACAGCCACACCGTTAAAGGAAACCATGAAGCATGTTGGATAAATCTAATTCGTAAATAGAATTTCCCGCCCATCTTGATGCATTGAGTGTGTTCTTATAAGAAGCTGGCTGTTTTATCCATAAAAACTCAAAGAATGTAGAATCCTTTTACCGAGGTTTTGCCACCACCTCAACAGAACATCATGAGAAAAAGAACCGACTTCCAAAAAACGTTCTCTTAACTGTGATAAACTGAAAACCTAATTACACAATTACATGATGATTTAACATGTTGTTTTTCGCCAATGTCTATTGATCATGGACCCCGGCCACCAGAAATCAGCCACTAAGCACCTTCCCCTGAGTTTTAGGGAACAGGAGGGCATATTCTCAAGGACTTATTGCCGAGTTAACGGCACTTTAGCGCAGCAAAAGTGGCGAAAGAATTATCGCCCCATTCCCAAGCTGGTGCAAACTGCCCACATCGCCAGTTTACCAGCGATAGCTGCCGCAAAAAACATTGCCACGGATGAGAGAGACAACTAACACTAATGATATGCAGAGTAGGCGTTGCCGTGCAAAAACACACGAAAACACCACTTCGCGATATTCTCAACTTCCAGCCAGATCTGCGATGCGAACCAAAAATAGGCGATAAGGCACGTTAGCAGCAGGAATTTAACACCTGCCTTTTACTGGTGTTAAGCAGGACGACAAACTGCAGTAGAAAGGGAGCCCAGCCCAGAGCCACATCTGAAGG
This sequence comes from Calotriton arnoldi, assembly GCA_963921515.1. Taxonomy (NCBI): domain Eukaryota; kingdom Metazoa; phylum Chordata; class Amphibia; order Caudata; family Salamandridae; genus Calotriton; species Calotriton arnoldi. The sequence continues at coordinate 269,926 of CAWUFW010004324.1, read as the reverse complement.
CCAACAGATGCCATGGAGACACTGATCATGCAGCTTGGAGACCCAAGAGGGCCACAACACCCACCGCCACCACCCCCAGGCCCCCCTCCGGACCACCCCTCCCCCGACTACCACTGAGGTAGCGCAGAACAGGACAGCGGACGTCCCGAAAACGGCATGGCCCCTCAGCCACACAATAGCAGAATGTGGGGAGAGGTGGGAACCAAGTATGTATGAAGGAGGCAAGACACCCATGAATAAGAATGCACACAATGCCAAGTGTGGCGGTGATGTGCTGGACAGACCTCAGTATGCAGAGCACAGACCTATCCATATGGACATATACTGCAGGTGTTGGCAGTGTCGTGGACAGTGGACGCAACCATGTAACCTCAGGCAGTGGGGAAGACCTCGGTCATGTAGCTGTGCCGTCCCCCCCCTGTAAGCGTAAGCAGAGTGGGCTTGTCCGGCGTACGCCAGCCCAGCGTAGTAGTGTGAATAAATAGGCCGGTGCTCTGCGCTTGGTTCACTTTTGCGATGGCCAAAGCTTCTGCCAGGGCAGAGCCCCTCACCCTGCTACAAGTCCGCCGCCGTGACCGCCAGCCTCCTCAGCCGAACGCTGGCTTCCGCGACACAGGCCCCCAGCGCACCAAGCCGCACAGCACCACGGAGTTATGTGTGTGCTGGATACTGCCTCCGGCCTACACTGCGGTCAGCAGGGCTCACAATTCAGATCGAGTCGCGATTGCAGATGACGCAGTCCAGTAGGCAACAGATATTGACCCCAGTGCGGCCCGCCCGGACCACGCATCATCGCTGGCTGCGCACCCCCTGAGCGCCACAGGTGCCACTAACTCTGTGCACCACAAGGCAACGCCACGTGGCCATATTGAGGCAGAATTCAATAGGCAAAAGACATTGGTCCCAGTGCGGCCCGCCCGGACCACGCATCATCGCCGGCTGCGCACCCCCTGAGCGCCACAGGTGCCACTAACTCTGTGCACCACAAGTCATGGCCCTTCTGATTGAATATTGGGTGACCTCTGCACTTGCTCTGGCTACCTCCATGGTGCTTCGCAGTTGTTAGTGTTATGTTGGTGTATTCTGTTTCCGCTTCAATAGTGATCACTGTTCAAGTTGTTGCCAGCACCAACCACTCACTGAGGGCTGGCTCACACTCACCCCACACCCATCCAGCACAGGCGTCACTGGATATGTGATCCTGGTAATAAAAAGGGGCCGGGCGCACGTGCCCGTAGCCAGTTCCACTATCTATCCAAGTGTGTCCGTGTGGTCATTATGCATGAATGATGGCCCCGGGCCCTACCACATTACATTGTGCTGTGGACAGCGGACGCAACCATGTCACCTCAGGCAGTGGGTAATAGCTTGGACATGTAGCTAAGTCCCCCCCCCTGTAAGCGACAATGTTGCAATGTAGCATGCTCCCGGAGGGCGGGCACGCACGAACGGAGTAATGAAGGAGCGCAAGACCGCTCGTGGTCCAGGATCATACATGCCAAGTGTTGTGTGTAACTGTATTGCCGCAGCATGAGCAAAATGCCCAGCCACATTAGCAGCGCCAGTTCAGCCAGGCATGTACTCTACATCTGTGTCCGCCCTTTCCTTTACATAGGCCTACACTCACGTGGCCCACCACCTTCAACGGCCAACATCACAGTGTCGTTGTCAGGCTTGTGGACATGCGCAGACAGGCATGATAATACTGTGCCGTAGGAGTGCAAGTGATGCAATCGCGCAGCGCACATAAGTAAATGGGTACGGGGAGGGAGGAGCAGCTGTGAGGCAACGTAACACAAAGTGATGCCGCTCATATGCCACATGCAAGTCATGTCAATAATGAATCACAAAGTCCCACTCATCCCACCCCACCCCCAACAAGCCACTTCACATCCCATGAATGCAAGCAGATTACAAACTTACACTAGGGATGAAAGCTCCTTTGTCTGAACTATCAGGCGGAAGCACATCTGCACCTCCGACCTCGGTATTGCATGTGCCCGGCACCCCCTGACAGATACTATAGCAGCTGATGACGACTCCCACACTATGCACAGCCCGACGAAAGACCAACGTATACACACCCCACACACAGAAGTCCTTGCTCGAAGTTATCTTGCATGGAATGGCCTTCACACTTACTCCCACAACATCCCAGGCGTACAACCGGTGCACACTATAACAACTCATTGATACGAGATGTGGCATTTCATCCACAGAACTGGCGCAGGTCAGAACAGTGCCGCTTCAACAAGAGCCACTAACGCAATGGCCGAACATCCCGGACACATGCACAACCCCTGTCACGTGGAACTGTACCGTGCACGAATGCTGCATTCACTGGGGGCACTGCCATTGGCACTGCTGCGGATCAGTTACCGGCTAAGCTTCCGCCTTGCCAACGTCACCTGCGTTCAGCCTGTGTTGCATTGTCGATCGTGCATGTTCGAGTGGTCCATGGATGTCTGCCTATCCAACAGGACGGTAGCTGAACTGGATTTTGACATGTGTGTGCGCCCCTGTTGGCCCACGACCAGGAGTGTCACCGTGATACCCGTTTATGGGATGCCTTGATACTTGGCATACATGCTGGCAGCTGGACCTGGGAGATTGCACAAATCCTCGTGTGCAGTGACCACATTGAACCGCTCCCATATTGGGCTGTAGTGCTAATTGGTGAAAGGGGGTGGACGCAGCACATCTGTCCGGACCTGCTAATGGATCGCCTCGCCGTCCTGTTTGATGAAGTCGACACCGACCTCATGTTGGAAATGTTAGCCTACGAAGCTGCAATCGCTTTCATGGACGAGTAACTACGTACCTGCAGCCACAACTGATTGGAACACATTGCACATGTCCCGACACCTTGTTGCATCTTGGAGATCTGGTCACATATCCCACGACAACAGTGGACATGGCTGCACTCGCCTGGACTCCGAAAACATGAGCGGACAACAACGCGTGTTAACACACACCTGTGAAAGGTGAGGCACTCCCCTGGAGTGGACAGCGGCGCTTGGCAAGGTTCCTCATTCTGACATACTGCTGCATTGGTCTGCATGTTGTGGCACTTATCTTGCCCGTACTGACACGCATATGCTAATAAAGTCTACGCAGCTTCACTTGTATTCAACTGTGATGAGTGTTGATTTGAATGACAATGTGTGTCTCAATGCCTATCTGGGTCACGGCCATACATGCGCATTGATAGCATTACCCAGGGAGTGCCTCTTTTGTGGAACCACTGTCCCTACATTCATCCATACTTTCATTCTTAATTGGTCATGGCCATGACACATCAGTGTGAATTGGGATGTTTTATTCACATTCAGTGGAGTGTTGAAGCTGGGCCAGTACAGGGCCATGCAAACCCCACTTTACATTGTTGCCCCGTGGAGGGACAGCCAGAGTCCTTTCGGGATTGACAAGTTCATAGGGAGTGGAAGACTACAGTCCGCAGTGTGATTGCTGTGTCATTGGTAACCACACCAAATATGGCAGTCCATGTCGAGGTCCAAGGTGAGTGTCGCTCGGTGTATGGGGGGACAGTGGGAGGTGTTATTCCAGGGCATGATGCAGAGGGCAGAACCAAGCTGAACACGGCCATATGGCGGAGATGAATGCTAACACTTGATTCTAGCCACAAAGCCATATTCATCATCATCTTCGTCCTCTGATGTGTCAGGTGCCTCACATGCGGGTGGTGGTGTTCTGTCTGCATCACTGTGTGGCAGTGACACATCAGGGGACGGAGGTGGGAAATCTGCCGCACTGTGTGGCACTGACACTTCAGGGGGAGGAGATGTGGATGTAGTAGTGGCACCAGCATGCATCCGCGCCAGGCCTTGTGGTGGCAATGCCATGACGAGGATCTGCAGGGCATGGAAGATCACAGCTACATCTCGCTGGTGTGCAGCCATGGCACACATTATTTCCGCCTGCATCCGCTCCAAGCTCTCCATCATTCTCCTTATGTGTCCCAACTCACGGATGACATCGCTGGGGCCACTCTGACTGGACAGTTGTTCTTGTCTCAGAGTCATGACTCCAGCGATGTCAGCCATGGCTTGTTGTAGAGCAAGGAGCGGACAGTGGGTGTCCGTTAGGGACTGTGAGTGGTCCCTGATGGGACTTAGACACCCACGTATGGCATCCAGTTTGGCTGCCATGAGGTCGAACCCCACCCGCAGCTGGTCAGACATCTCCTCCTGGCACCCTAACACACGGCGTTGGGAGGCCATATGTTGGTCGTGGGGGTCCTGGGAGACAGCCGTGGTGGTGGGTGCTTCCTGCTGTGTGGCCTGTGCAGGGGTGGGGTCTCATGGATGCAGCTGGGCTGCCCTGCTCCTGGAGGTGGTGTGCCAGAGCTGTCCCTGAGCTGTTGGAGTGCGTCGGTGTAGATGTTGGGGAGGTCCTCTTCATCATCAGTGCTGTGTTGTTGGGTCTGCTCTGCAGGAGGTGTTGATTCTCCCTCTGCAATGTGAAGGGAAATGCAGATTGACATTGTGTTCACATGTATGTTCACGCATTGTGCAAGTTTACTGTCAGACTGCATGGCAATGTACATTGTGACTGTGTATGAGGAGACGCCTATTTGAAGCGGGACACTTGGCATTTCTACACCATCAGGGATGTGAGGTTGTACTTGTACATTGTCATCTCACAGTTTCCTGCTATGCCAAATGCGAATGGCCATTTTCTAAAACACAGGCGGCAGCAGTTGTGTCCTGTGTTTTGTTGTGAGAGTGTTGCAGTTTGTACCACATTGTTGTCAGTGTTGGGGTGCTCTGCATCTTGTGTGTGCTGCATTGTGGGTGATTTTCCCCTTCGGGTCTGATTTTGCTGGCCCTTCTCCCTTTCAGGCGGTGTGCCTTTCACTTCTGTGCTTATGCAGTGCTGAGCTGTCGCAGACTTGGGTAAATTGGGCCCTTGGTCGGAGTTGTGACTCTTGGGCATGGTTTGTCCGCAGATGTGCTATACTTACTTGTGCATGTGTGCCATTGTGCCCATCTCCCCCGTCCCCCAGTCCCTGGTCGTTACTCACCCTGTTGCTGTTGGCTCAGGTCATGTTGTGCAGTGTCCGGTCCCCCGACTCCTGCCACCGTCTCCCCAATGATGGTCCCAGGCTGGTCCTCCGTGGGGCTTGTGGGGTTCTGGTTGTCCTCTGTTGTTGCTCCGGCTACCTCCATGGTGCTTCGCAGTTGTTTGGGTCTTGTTTGTGTTTTTGGTTGCCGCTTTTATAGTGATTTTGGCCGCCTGACTTGTGGGACTTGCAGGCTGGCGCAGCTTATCGCTTGTATAGTATCACGGTTGGGCCCATCGCGAATTTTTCGCGTTCGGGTTTGGATTTTTATCGCCGTCCTGGTGATGTTATCGCGGCCATTTGATGCGTTATCGGGAGACTATTGCATCTTACCGCCGTGTTGGGAATACGACGTTAACACAGAGTTATTTTCCCGTGATAGACGCCGATATGAAAACGTGCGTTAGCCTTTTTTGGCGATGATTATCGCACGTTCTTGAGAATATCCCCCAGAAAGTCTTAGGATCAGGTCATAGTGTAAGTAAGCTCATAGACAACCTTAAAGAAAGAAGGAGACTGTTCCAATAAACACTGACAAAGCACCTAGGTTTGACTTTTGTGTAGGTCATGTGCTCAGAGGCACACATAAAACAGATCACATGCACACATGGTGTGCTGTAGAAAAGCACAAGGTGATGGCAACATGGGAACACTAGTTATTCGCCTAAAATGAGCACCGAGTGATGTACAGCATAGGTCCATGGTAAAGGACCGATGGTGTGTTTGTAGATGTACAATATGGGAACACTTCGATGTCCCCCTTGTTGAGTGACACCTTGACAAGTACTTATTTTTGCGGCTGGAAACATTTTGCAAGCAGGATTTTTAGACCTATGCTTCTAACAGTAAAAGTAAAACTACAAGTCCCAGAGTGTAAGGTATATTTGAGTTACACGATTTCTCTTGAAGATCTAACTACATTTTTCATAACATCACTCCATTTATTTCATTCATATTGAAACACTCAGAACCAGCTGATTTCTAATTCGGGTAAATGCTTGAGGTTCTTCCAGCCCTCTGGCCATAAACTGTGTCTTAATAATGCTGATTTCACCTTTGACAGGAAAAATTCAGCACCTAGACGACCTAGATAAACTTCAAACACATAGCTCCATATCTCCAATTCTCTCAGTAGATCTTTTAGAGAGACCAAAAAGACTGGAGGTGCCTGCCAGCTATCCATGCTGAATATCGTCATTTAAAACAACACATAACTTTGATAAGTTCATATATTAGTTTTACCGCCACAGTATGTTTGTACCTTAGGGTTTTTAGAACAAAAGTATTTTCTCCTGCACAAATGTAGGAAGCTTCCCGGAGCTATACAAATCACATGCATCAGAGTTTAAGCTGTTGCACAAACACATGCTCACAGACACCCTTGCTTAGTTGCTCCACTTCACCCACTGGCAAGATCCAATGCACATTAGTCTGCGTACAGAGACAGAAAGTATTGTGTGAATATGCAATCCATTCACAGATTACTCCTGCAAACAGGCCCAAAAGGTTTTTGTTAGACCTGACATCATTGGCATAGTATACCCCTAAACTTTTTGTCTTCAGTGTTTTTTTTGGCAGTTGGACTCTGTGCACTTTACCCCTGATAAACAGTGCTAAAGTGCTTGTGCTCTTTCGTTAAAATATGGTAATACTGGCTAATACCTAATTGGCTTATTTAATTTACTTTTACTAAGTCCTTAGTGATGGTAATTTATGCGCCCTAGGCCTGTAAATTAAGTACTACCCACTAGAGGGCCACAACAGTCATTGTGCCACCCACTAAACTAGCACTTTAAACATGTCTCCAGCCTGCAGCGCAGTTTTGAACTGCCATTGCGACCTGGCAAAATAAACCTTTTGCCAGGCCTAAACCTTAAAAGTCACCCCTAAGGCAGGCCCTAACCACATCTTAGGCAGGGTACATAGCATTTAAAAAATAGGACGTGTGGCTAAACTTTACATGTCCTAGCAGTGAAAAAGTCCTAAAGTTGTTTTTCGCTGTTGTAAGGCCTGTCTCTCCATAGGGAGATATTGGGTTACCTTGTTACATTTAATTAGTGTTGGGAGCGGATAGAGATAGGCTAGTTACACTAAAATGAATTGTAATTTAAAAACTTCTTTAAAGTTAAAGTTGGATTTTAGATCATATATTTTGAAAATGCCACTTTTAGAAAGTTCAAACCACAAAACAATAACCTAGCTCCGTGTTATCTTAGACTCCTATTACTAATGGAGTGACGAACAGACTACTCTTTTATCCGTTCGAATGGAATTTTTATTAAACCATTCCTTCTTATTAAATAGTCTTTAAATAGATCGAAAAAGTTTTTCAAATGACTGAAAAGGAACACATATTCTTCAAATTAACACATAAAACACAACATATATATAACAATTCCAATGACCTACAATCATGGACACAATTGAACATACACACAATCAAAAATTATTTACAACAAATTACCAAAACAGAAAAAATCATCGAATTAATATGTACATAAATCAAATACGAAACACATTTATAGTTTGCACCATATACATGAAAACATCAATAATGATCATGCAAATGTTCAATTCTATGGACCAATTATGTTATTTCAACAAAGGATATTTCAAGAGTGTCAGGATAATGTATTAATCTTTATCAAATTCCCTCCAACACTCTACGCATTCAGATATTATCAAAATGCCTTTCAAAATGCAGACGCGTTTCAAGACCCAGGCTGCTGGTACTGGGGCTCTCATCAGGGCTTCAAACAAATGGTCGAGATATTCTAAAAAACAAAATAAATACATGATGCAACAACAGCATCAACCCAAACGGCCTTTCTCACTCATGCGTGACGCTAACTTATTCTCTACCTTTCGTTTTATGGTTGCTTAAGCGCAAGGTACATTTTGACCGGTGTTCACCTTGTTTGTTGAAATGTTGTGGACAGAGTAGATATCATCAGTTCTTGGGTGTTTTTGGATTGTTTTACAGAATTACACATTGGCCCAGCGTGACGTGGTGCTCTTAAGCAACCATAAAACGATTTCGCTAGCAGATAGTGAAATTCTTGGAATCAAAGAGCTAGAGCGGCTGCTCTAACCTCAGAAATGAGATAGAGAATAAGTTAGCGTCGCGCATGAGTGAGAAAGGCCGTTTGGGTTGATGCTGTTGTTGCATCATGTATTTATTTTGTTTTTTAGAATATTTCGACCATTTGTTTGAAGCCCTGACGAGAGCCCCAGTGCCAGCAGCCTGGGTCTTGAAACGCGTCGGCATTTTGATAATATCTGAATGCGTAGAGTGTTGGAGGGAATTTGATAAAGATTAATACATTATCCTGACACTCTTGAAATATCCTTTGTTGAAATAACATAATTGGTCCATAGAATTGAACATTTGCATGATCATTATTGATGTTTTCATGTATATGGTGCAAACTATAAATGTGTTTCGGATTTGAATTATGTACATATTAATTCGATGATTCTTTCTGTTTTGGTAATTTGTTGTAAATAATTTTTGATTGTGTGTATGTTCAATTGTGTCCATGATTGTAGGTCATTGTGAATTGTTATATATATGTTGTGTTTTATGTGTTAATTTGAAGAATATGTGTTCCTTTTTCAGTCATTTGAAAAACGTTTTTCGATCAATTTAAAGACTATTTAATAAGAAGGAATGGTTTAATAAAAATTCCATTCGAACGGATAAAAGAGTAGTCTGTACGTCACTCCATTAGTAATAGGAGTCTAAGATAACACGGAGCTAGGTTATTATTTTGTGGTTTGAATTTTGAATAGCCCTACCTGGCCCCGGTCCTTTGGGCTTAACCCCTACAGTTGTTTGTACTTTTAGAAAGTTGACATTTTTGACTCTAAGCTTCCGAGGCCTTTCGAGGAGTTTCCAGCTGCCAAGCCAGTTAATGGTTCTCCCATCAAGAATCTGTATTGGACCCAGACAGTGACCGGTGTTTGGACAAAATATAGAGATAAACATATTTGAACACAGAAAAGCCCCAAAAAATATCTTGGGTCAAAAATATTATGGTATAGCATATCATTGTCAAGAATATTTTTTATAAATACCATCGTTTTCAAGAATATTGTTGTTTTTAATATCGTTTTCAGTAATATAGTTTTAAAAAGTATAGTATTTTAAATTATTTTAATGTGTTTTGGTTAATATATTAATTTTATGTTAGTATCGTTGGTATAATTGTTATACATTTTTTTAAATACTGTTTGCCCTTTTAAGTGTTTCAGCATTCTTTAAAATTGTTATCAATAATTTATATTGTTGTAGCGGGTTGCTGAGGTTGTTGGGGGGATAGGATGGGATGTTATTTAAATGAGAAATAATTCTATTTTAATATTCATGTTTTTATAGTGGTAATTCTTTTTGTAATTGATTATTACTTATGTAAGTGTTATATTTTGATTTTAAAATTGACATTTAAATTTTTATTTTATCATTGGTTGTAAAGTAAGATGTTTACTAGCGGGTTGGTGGATTTGTAGGGATATTGGGTGGGAAGTTAATTAAGTAATACATAATTAAAAAACATGTCAATTAGGTTTTAATTGTTAATTTACTATTTAATTGATTGTTAATTGTTAATAATGTAAATTAATTAATTATTTGATTACTAATTGTGTAAATTACTTAACTTGTTAAGGCTTGTGTAATAGTTGTATGGTTTTACTTATTTTAATGTGTATTTTAGTTGTTGTATGTTTATCAAATATGTCTTTTCTAGGCCTGGGTGTAAAATTCCGCCCGCTTGTGGTGTTTGCGGAATTTGGCAACTCCACGTTCCATGGAGAACATGCAGTTACCGATAAACTCTGCAACAGAGCAGACTTTTTTTCCGTTGGCGCACTTGTCACATCATTTCACACGTATGGGAAGCACGTCAAGACTTCGGGCGCTCACGAGCATCCTCGAGATTTGCTAGCTGCCCGCGAGCGCCCGCAAGACTTTGTTCCTACTAACATGGCCTTAGGCCACGCTAGCAACTTCCAGCACTTCTTTTGTGATGTAGGCGAGCGCGATCGAGCGCGAGTGACGGCGACTGCAACCTGGAGAATATTCTTTCCTGGAAAAGCAGCTAAATCTCCTCAAAAGACAATTTGGAATTAATAAACTTCTCAAATAGACCATTTGCATTGTTTTTTTTTGTGCGAGGAGCCATATTTTTATTTTACTTTTTTTTCAACAAAGAGGAAGTGCCCCAGAGACTCCAACTTCCTGATCCTGTCCAGCACGCTCCTCCCAGTGCTTTTTCCACCTCTTGATCACTTTTCATTTGGATTTGGAGCTGAAAGGATCACTCTGCTGCATATATACGATTGGATTTGAGGACATTGTTTATGTGATATCACAAGTAAATTCAAAAACTGTTGTATAAAGGTGTTGTTTGTTTGAAAGAGGGCATGCACCAGGATTTATTTGTACTTTTATTCGATTTTTAAAATCTATTGTGGTGGGTGGCTTGCAGTTTCACTAGGGGCCTAGATAAGATTTTGCATGTGATTTTTCTTCTATTGTAAAGGAAAAATGTTGCACAGTTAAGTACATTTTCCCATGTTTTTTTAAATAAATTTGCAATATTCATTTAATTCACTATGTGGCGTAGTATGCCAATGGACCTTCCAACCAGTAGGCCCAGTACTAGTCATGAGTGCATGAAACAACTGTTTCTGTCATATCTGTTGAATTGAATAATCATTTCGACCATGGATGGCATTGGATTAAATTATAAAATTTATTTTTTTGAGGGGTATTTCACATTTCTTTCTGCAAACAGTGTATAGGTGGGGTAATAGATGTGATGCCTTTGGAGGATGTGTGTTGTAAAATTTTATAGCCCAGTCAATTTTCATTTTTGGCATTGCTGAATTAATGATGTTTTCTCCTGTTTTACCATGCCTCCTTTGTCTGGCCAGTGTGTAAATGTGTTTGCCATAGGCCACCATTTGTCTTTGTTTTCCATGCCATGTGGCTAGGGGACATTTTGTATAGTCAGTGTCCATAGGCCTGCATGTGCTCTTTGTTTTCCTTGCCTCCTTGCTTGCTGTTTGACCATGTGGCTGGCGGTCATTTTGTGTACCCACTATCAGCCAGTGTCGTTTTGCCATAGGCCTGCATGTGTTCTTTGCTGCGGCCATGCCTCTTTGCTGGTTGCTGTTGTTTGGCCATGTGGCTGACGAACATTTTGTGTAGCCAGCTAGTGTGCTTTTGCCATAACACTGCATGTGTTATTTGGTGTGGGCATGCCTCCTTGCTGGTTGTTGTTGTTTGACCATGTGGCTAGCAGCCATTTTGTGTAACCAGCCAGTGTGCTTTTGCCATAGGCCGGCATGTGTTCTTTGTTGTGGCCATGCCTCCTTGCTGGATGTTGTTGTTTGACCATATGCCTGGCGTCCATCTTGTGTAGCCAGCCAGTGTGCATTTGCCATAGGCCTGCATGTGTTCTTTTTTGTGGGCATGCCTCCTTGGTGGTTATTTTTGTTTGACCACGTGGCTGGTGGTCATTTTGTGTAGCCAGCCGGTGTGCTTTTTTTTCCATAGGCCTGCATGTGTTCTTTGCTGTGGCCAGGTGTCCTTGCTTGTTGTTGTCTGACCATGTGGTCGGTGGCCTTTTTGTTAGCCGGTCAGTCTCCTTTTTGCCATAGGCCTGCATGTGTTCTTTGTTTTCCATGCCTCTTTGCTTGTTGTTTGACCTTGTGGCCCATTTTGTGCAACCATCATTAGTTTTTAGTTTTCAAAGCCATTTTGTATGTAGAGGCCTAAGCCTTATTGTTTGTGCTCATTTTTTTTTTTTTTTTTTTAAACTTTTTCTCGATATCAGATAAATAATATGCTTAAGGCCTAGTTGCTGCTCAATGCTCATAGTAAATGTACTGTATGAACAGTGCTTTATATTATTATATACTTTTTTTCATTTTCCACCTGCACCACCCTTGTTTCCCAAATACTAATGGGTTTCTTATGGTAGTCCCCTAGTACATCAGCAATTATATTATTAAAATGTTAATTTTCTTGATAATTTTTTCACATACATTTTTTGATTTAATTGTAATTTTTTTTCTCCAATTTTTTTAATGTTTCAAACTTGATCAATTCTTTTAACATTTTAAATTTAAAAAAAATAATTTGTTAAAAAATAAAAAGATAAATTTTTTGTAATTTTCTTGTTCACATTCTCCTAACATTTAACCCTCTGTCTGCCATAGGCGCACATTCACACCACAGCATTCATTTTCTAAGGATTATTCCATTGTCACCAGAACCTACCTGAGTGCCATATGCCAACTAGATGCACATAAACAAACAGTTACATCTGTATGTTGTCACTCTTTCCTATCCTTCCTGATAGTAAATAAAACTTTATGTCCGTTTGGTTTTACTTTTGAATGGATACACTGTATTGTTGTTAATTATTATTACTTAAGTAACCACACTAAATGATATTGTTTGTACGGTTAATCCAAACTGCAACAATGCCAGCTTTCACTAATGTTCGTCTTGCTTGTTTGCTTTTACATGCCAAAGAGAATAGACATCACCCAGAGTACTGCCAGACAGAAGGCCTGTGCACGTGACGTGTGACCATACAACACGAGACATCAGATCTCACATCTCTTCGGCTTGTGAAGCTAAGTGCCACTGCTAACTGACATCTTCAAGATGGCCCCAAAGAAAGCTGCTACCAAGAAAGAGGCCAGTGATAAGAAGGAGCTTACCACCACTGGTATGTCGCCCCAGACCTTTTATGGGCAATGTCGTGCGCCTGCCACACTGGCCTCCGGGGAGCAAGCGGGGAGCAGCACTCCCGCCTCAACGGTCCCACTGCAACCTAGTCCCAAGCCCATGTCTGGCACAGAAGCAGCCACCGTAATAACGGCAACACCGACGAGCAGTGACGTTGAATTGGAGTTATCTCTTTCACAAAGTAGTACCCAATTGTTGCCAAAAATTCAGCTAAGCGGACACAACAGCTGCAGCCAGCAATACTAGTTCCTCCTGAAGTAGGAGCAAATCAGGAGATTGAGCTTCATGCTGAGGAAGTAGAAGAAAGCGATACCAAAGGGGATGATGGACGGAGCGTTAGAGCAAATCAAACACTCACCCCCAGTCAACTGATCTGGGTTTAATCCATCATCATTCTTTAGCTCACTCCACCACCCTAGTTCAGACATGGCCATATGCAAATCAGTCTGACCCTGTGCCTCATGGGAACAGTCCAGCCCGAACTGCCAAGCCATGTCTTCCCTGGACCGGAAACAAGCATCCTGGGACCGGTTTCGGGTTCAAAATCCTCATCAGCCAGGGTATCTTGAATCCAGTGGCAAAGTGAGCAAGGGACCCAAGTCTGGGCATACCCTGCCAACTTAGGGCGAACAAAGCGATACCAAAGGGGATGATGGACAGAGCGTTAGAGCAAATCAAACACTCACCCCTTGCTCACTTTGCCACTGGATTCAAGATAGCCTGGCTGATGAGGGTTATGAACCCGAAACCGGTCCCAGGATGCTTGTTTCCGGTCCAGGGAAGACATGGCTTGGCAGTTCGGGCTGGACTGTTCCCATGAGGCACAGGGTCAGACTGATTTGCATATGGCCATGTCTGAACTGGTATGGTGGAGTGAGCTAAAGAATGATGATGGATTAAACCCAGATCAGTTGACTGGGGGTGAGTGTTTGATTTGCTCTAGCGCTCCGTCCATCATCCCCTTTGGTAGAGGAAGTAGAAGAAGGCACTCTTTCAGAAGATCCATTATCTTCCAGCATCCACCATCACCTCAGTAGAAATGCCACTGCAGAGAGGCAAACGTCGAAACACCCACCTACCTCCACTTCTTCGGACATTGGCAGTGGCACCAGTGTCAGAAAGTGGATCTCCCCAGTTTGGGACTTCTTTACAGTTAGCAAGCAGGAGTCGAGCATTGCCATATGCTCCCTTTGCAATGCAAGTGTTAGTCGAGGTAAGGGAGGCTAAACAAGCCATTTGAGAAAACACCACACAATGTGCTGGGAGTCGTACCTTAGCAAAAAAACTGGAAGTGGTGATGGAGATGGTGGTGAGAGCAAGGAATCTGAATCTGCTCTGATCATGGTGGAAGGTCAAGCTGAGGCAGAGGGTGACATTTTCATTAGGGAAATAAGCCCTGTACCCAGCAGTGCAGTATTATCGCCCACATCAGCAACATTGTAATGGCACAAGACTCAGAGTCAGGTGGAGACACCAAGGTAGGAGCATACAGTGACTGCCCCACTGAGATGCACTTTGGCCTACCACCTTCTTCTCTCAAGAAGTCACCGGCGACAGTGGCACCAGAAAAGAAAAAAATCCAGGCTACTATTCCTGGCATGTTTAGACAGGAGGGGCTGTAGGAATGCAACCACAATGGGAAGCTGGCTAAAATGTTAGCGCTGGACCTCCTCCCTTTTTCTTTTGTGGAGTGGTTTTTCTAGAATTTGTGGGGGCCATCTGCCCAAAATGGAAGGTTCCCAGGCGGATCTATTTTGTCAGAGTTGCTGTTCCAGCGCTACATCACGATGTGCTGGAATTGGTTGGATAAGCTTTGCAGCAGAGTGCTGTTCACACTATCCACCTGATGACAGACATGCAAACCAGTTGCCAAGCCACTGATTACATGTGCATCACTGTACACTGGATCTCTTTTGTGTGAGTTTGAGAAATGATATCTGCAGGTGTTGACACTGCTGAAATTTGTAATGGCGCTCCGAAGCATGCAACGGAAGCCATGTTCACCATGGAGAAATCCCATACGGCTGCTAACATCTTGAATGACTTTAACAGAAAGGTCTTTGAATGGTTGTGACCGAGAGGTCTTAACATTGGATTTGTTGCCAGGGACAATGGAAGTAATATAGTTAAGTCGATGTCAGATGGTGGCTATTTTAGATTCCTGTGTTTGGCGCACTGCATCAACATCATCGTACAGGACTTTCTCAAAAAAAGAAGACTGAGTCAGCAACTTACTGTTCACCTGCAGAAAAATCTGCACTCATTTCAGCCATTCTTTTAAAGCCCGGAAGCAGTTGAGGATCATTCAGTGTGATAATAGAATGCCAGTTAAAGCCCTAGTACAGGAGATGCCAACATGTTGGAATTTGACTTATTACATGTTGCAACATCTGTTTGAGCAGTACAGACTGAGCAATGAATATGTCCTGCAAAGAGGGGATGCAACTGTGAAAGGCATGATCATTGAGATGGATCAATGGGGCCTAGTCAAATGCCTGAGAGAGATGCTGCTTCCTTTTGAGGTTTTCACATGGGAAGTCAGCAAGAAGACAGTACAATGGGTCAAGCTATCCCATTGTTACATATGCTACAGGAACAGCTAAAGGAGGTGTCTGAAATGTATGTGGGTGTGGATGAAAAAAAAGATGAGCATGAGTTGGTGGAGAGCCTAATCCTTTGCTTGGCTGTAAATACAAGGCTGCAAAGAGACATTATGTGATCCAAACATTACATCTGTGCCACAATTCTTGATCCACAGTACAAACAATTACTGGCCACTTTCATTCCCTTTTCAGCTGGGAATGTTTCAAACGACAAGACATGGATTGCTGAGCAAGCCAATGACCTAGAAAAAGAATGGCTGGCAATTCGAGGCCCACTCCCTGACAGAGTTTCTGGGGTACAGCCTTCAACTTCCATAGAGCCTGAGGGCAGTGCTGCTGGCTCGCAGCAGCCAAAATCAACAACATGAATACCAGCAACAACAACAACAGGAGCATAGGCCCCAACATCTGCATTTGATTGGTTTCTAAAGGCAGGGCTTGAGTCCAGTGCAGAGGCAAAGGCAAAAGAGGTTGAGCAAATTGGAGCACCAATGACTATTGAGAGGATGATCCAGGCCTATGACCCAACAGAGGTCTATCTGGATTAAAACCCATTGGTGTATTTGTATGGCAAGATGCGCCAATGGCCAGTGCTCAGCAGGCTAGCAATAAAGTATCTGACTTGTCTGATCCCCAGTGTGTCTGCTGAGCGTGTGTTCAGTGCAGTTGGTGCAGTTGTCACAGTGAAATTTCCAGTCTCCCGCCCCAAAACATGGAGAGACTAACCATGATCAAAATGAATCAACACTTTATACCGCCGAATTACACCATACCTGAAGTACGACAGGAGGAGGATGAGGGTGAATGGTCAGACTCAGGTCATGGTAGTGTGTTAGCTGACCAACGTCTTTGTGAATCAGCTGAGTTTGAGGACGAACTCTACTTCCCTGATTACTGAGTAGGCCTGGACCACCATAGAACTTCCTATTCCCGAACTGCTTTGACAAGGAAAAAAAGGATAGGAGAACATGGGGAACATTATATCATTTTGTTTGCTTGTGTCTGACTGACTAATGCAGCCTCAGTGTTTTAGACTCATGTATGGCTGGATTGGAGTTGGACCAGTTTGCAGTGAAGAAGCCTCCCCATTCCCTTCAAGGACTTTGGAGAGACAATGCCTGCCTCCATCCCATGCCTATCCTTTTTTTCATTGCCTAGCAGGACTGCCCCAGAATATTTGATTTAAAAGACTGGCCAACATGTGTAGCGTGAATCAAAGAGGATCGACATAATACCACTGTGCTTGAATTCGGTAACAGGTAAGTATACAGCAATGAGTGATATATGAGAGATTGTAATTGTTGAGATGATTCATTTGATGGCAGACAGTGAGGGTGGGTGTTAAAATATAATTTGTGAGCTTGATTGTGTGTGTAATGATTTACAATGTTGGGGGCCTATTGGTTGATCATTTATTTCCTGAATGTGATTTTTTCCTTCCCCTTTGACACTTAGCGAGATTTGTTTGCCAGGTCCACACTGCTTTGTTTTCTGGTTCACACTTCTCAAAGACCAGACCAGTCCTTTTAGCTAACAAACACAAATCTCCACAAAAAAATTACTCAATGTTTTTCTTGTTGTTCATCAACAGCATTGCACTGCAGGTTGATCTCTCTCATTTGGGTTGGGAGTAAGAATGGAGTTGGACATATTCGTTACTCGAACTCAGGAGGATGATGGAAGGACTCAGGGCATGACGACCTCAACAACTGTCAGAATAAGGAAGTTATCATCTTCAGTGAAACCTACATGGTGAAACCAACATGGTGAGGACTCTAAGAGGCCTACTCAACTCTGTGGACTGGTGGGAGGTGCGTTGATTACTTGATTTGGTAAATGCAATGCTGCTGAGTGTGTGTCCTGGCTGCCTCAAATTTGAAACTATGTGGTTGGGTGGGGGGCCTGTTGTTATAGGTAACTGGAGACAGACATATGATGATGCCACATTATGCACACGCTAGGCTATATGTTATGATGATGATCATGACAGTTGCAAGTTTGATCAGCCCGGAACATGCCGCTATTTGTCTGTGATTGTTAGTTGTTGGAATTGTGCTCACTTAATTGATAGCAGATGAGTCATAAAATGAATGATTGCAATGGACTATGCACTTGTCTTGCCTCTGAGTCTTCTTGGCACACTCCTCATGAAGCTTATCTTCTGTCCTTCTCCTTGACTCTACAATATTGTTTCTGTTTTACCATCTGTAGGCCTTCTCTTTTCCTGCACAAAAGTCAAAAGCACCATAACACTCATGCTTACCTTACCGTACCACTTCAGCCAAGCTCCCAAGACTTACAGACAATCCAAGAAGAATGAAGATGTACCGCCCAATTTGGTAATACAGTATTATTTTCTTTTAGGAAGCATTTTTTAGAACTGTGTGGGTTCGTTTCACTCCTCCATAAATTGTATTTACTAATTTTCAAGCCTAGGTGACAAAACATTGAGATATATAATGATGACTTGGGTTTTTGGGGCTAATGAACTGTTTGCAATGCATTTAACGTAACTGTGTCATACTCATTTCTTTATTTCCTTCCAAAACAGATTAGTGATGATGATGTGCTGCTCATCGCCAAGATGAATATTGTCCTTGTGTAGTGTTTACCCCAAAACCGGTCCCAGGATGCTTGTTTCCGGTTCAGGGAAGACCTGGCTTGGCAGTTCGGGCTGGACTGTTCCCATGAGGTACAGGGTCAAGACTGATTTGCATATAGCTGGATCAGAACTGAGGTGGCGAAGTGAGCTAAAGAATGATGATGGATTCATCTGTGACTGGGGGTGAGTGTCTGAAAAGTTTCAGCGCTCCATCCGTCATCTCCTTATGTTTGCTACTGTTTGTCTTTGTCACACCTTTCCCCAAATCTCCTTTCCCTTCCCTTCATCAAACCCCTGACCCTCTTCCCCCAGGCTGTGTGATTTATTGAGGTGTGATTTAATTTACATCATAAATGAATCACAAACTTGGTGTGGCAGATGTGGTGAAAGTGACTCCAACTCACTGCATGATCTTTTACCTAAGCAATAGCCCACACTGGCCCCATTTACCCACCTACACACAAAAGTGATCCACATTTTAGATATAGAGGAACATCAGTCGTCAGCATCATCATTCAGGCATTGTGTTGTGTAAACGCTTAACCTTGTCCACTCCAGATTTTGAGTCCACTTTTCATGACTCGAGGATTTTGTAACTTTAGTTTTAAGTAAATACTAGTTCCCCATTGCTAAGAAGAAGTTAATATTTCTATTTTCTGTTTTTATCACCATCAGTTATTCTTTGTTGTGTCATGTAGTAGTCTGGTCTCAATTCTTTGTAAAGCTATGATATAATTTATAACCCACTAACTCAATGTTTTTATTTCCATTTAGTTGCCTGCGATTAATAATTCCTCCGATTAATCCAACAGTTGGAGCTCACCTGGGTGGAGGTGGGACCTCGCTTGTGAAGTTGTGATGCCTTCCCTGTTATTGCTTCATCTATCTTCAGGTAAGAAAACTTTGGAGTGAAGTGAACTAGTTAATTTAGAAAGTTAGCAAGTAACTGCTACTGCATAAGAAATCATTTATCTAGGTTGTTGTAGACAATATAGGTCATGGCAGCTACCCCCCTAATGGTCAAGATAGTTACACAGGTATATGACTAACTATAACTGACCCTTAAACACTTTTATAAGCAGATTAGAAAAAAACAGGCTGCGTAAAGAGGTAGCAGTGCAAAGTAAATGTAACACACAAATAAATGACTTCAGGCATACATTGTGAAGAAATAAAATGTTCCCTTTATTTTTGTATAAAAAAAAACACCCTCTCCACCCACAACAGGCCCAACAAATTGCCACATCCCCAACCAAAGTCCAAAGAAAAGTTTCATAGTCCAAACTCCCTGTCCCAACTCCCTTCTCAATTCCCAAACTCTCCACCCACAACAAAAGTCCCTACCACCAAAACAAAAAATAAAAAAGGGCTAAAAGAGGGCGTCATCTATGCAGGTTTGGAGGCTATCAAGCCTCTGCTCCATCCGGGCCAACCTACTCTCAAATTGGTCCATATGCTGCAGGAGGCGGCAATGGAATTGGTGGTCTGAGTGGTAAAGGGGGGTCAGCAGAAGTGGTTCGGGCCCCTGACAGCTGGCGGTGATGGTGATGTATTGGCCAAAAGGCTGAAGGCTGTGGCTGGCTGCGAGAACTGGCACCCGGGCCAGATGCTTCCGCCTGGGCCATCAGCCGTCAGCATTCTGCCTGAATAGTCTGCATCCACTGCTGCAACAGCCGGGCCGCTATCTTCTGGCTGTTGGGCAGTGCAGGAGTAGCTATATCAAGAAAAAGAGAAAAAAGACAAACTGTAAACAATGCTCTGTGCAAACACTTGTTTAAAATATATAGTGGCACAGTAGTGGTACATTGCTGGCCCTCTAGGGCCATTGTAATTTGATGTGAAAAGGAGAGTCACAGAGCCTTTATTACCCATACATGCCTCACATAAAAAGCACTGACTGTCTGGCTGAAAATAATTAAGGCAGAATATCACCAGATTAAAGACAACAGACTGATTTTATTTTTTTCTTTTAAATGCTTTCCTAGTAAAAAGCGTAAACAGACACTTTTTGTGTGGAAAAATAAATTACCTCTAATTTTTTAATAAGGCTTTATGCACTATGGAGTACAAGTTGTTGTGCTAAATTAATGGAGGCATGCTAGCCAGCGTTTCTGGCACTTTGCTACTCTCTGCAGTCTGCAGCTGGGGCAGCTGTAATGTACAATTATCTTACTTTGATTCCTGTGGCCCTGCTTTTTGTCTCCAAATGCCTTTCAAATTCTACCCTGACTCCACACAGCCAACACTGCAGTCAAAATGCTGAACTTAGGTCATGGTGGTGAAATGTAATGGGCAGGGAGGGAAGTGATGAATGATGATGGGTGGGATACATATATGCATCACTTAACAAATACAGTGAGTCAAGGGAGTAGAACGAAAATACCCCCAAATTTGAGCCATAGCTTTGATAAAACCAAGTAAGGGAAGTAGGTGAGCATGGTCCTCTCCAGAAGAGCTCCTTTGTTTCTTCATTCAAGCAATTACTCATCCATCCTTTCATTCTTCTACATTCACCCATTGATAGCCACCATGATTTGTGTTACTTTCTCTCATCCAGTTTTCACCAACATTTTTAATCCATGTATCCATCCATTCAGTATCCACCCTTTCAACCATCCTTTCACTCATCCATCCAATATGACTTACCACGCCCGACCCTGCCACCACTGTGTCTTTCTCTCCAACCGCGCCACCTCCACAGCAGAATTGTTCCTGGCACTGGTGGTCTGTGCGGCTGTAAAAAAACATTACACATATTTTAAATGCCAGATACTCCTCCCCTTTTTATTTAAATCAGAAAATGCAACTGCAATACACCACTACAGTTCGGTTAGGAATATCTTCTATCAAAAATATCAATTTGGAATTTGGTTGGTTGACCATGTTAGAAAAACCAGGTAGTCAAGCCAACCAAAAACCTTTGGTAAATAAGGAGCATATCTATTGCTCATGATGATGACTCTAAGTCATTGAAGCGCAATGAAGGAGTGGAATAAGTGTCAATGAAGGACATATGGTATTGGTTGACAAATGCAATGGGACCTCATACTAGTTTCCAGTCATGCTGCACTGTCATGGAAACTGCTGGTTTACTGTATAAATGAATTACAGCACAACATTGGGGGGGGGGGGTCCATGACCATGGCCACTCTCTCGTTAACTGTTAGAGCATGAGCAAGAAAAAGAAAACCTTCTCAACATACATGCGTGGTGAATATTATTTATAATACTAGCTTACCTGGGGCTGCAATCTCCACAGAAGACAATGGAGTACCAAAAATATGTTCTTTGTCTTACAGTACCACAAGATATATAGGAAAGAGGGAAATACTACTAACAAAGCATAAGAAACTATAGACTAGTACAGACAAAAGAAAGCCAGCTAAAAAACATGAAATATGGAAAAAGACTAATGCAGCGATAGCAAGAATTAAACAAAAATTGGATAGGGAGTTGGAAAAAAAGGAGACAGTATAAAAACACCAAGGCAACATTTAAAAGTAGCATAGTGTGCAGAGTAAAACTTGCTAATCCATTGTGCTTTGCTCGCGTGGGCTCATATTCTGCCCTCGTTGCCATGTGAAAGGAAGATGGCAGGTAAGGGTGTCAGAGCAACTTTATTTCTCGCCAGCAACACCAGGTTCCAGGAAGCAAATCCTGTCCTGGAACCAAGAACCAACATTCTAATACCCCAAGATTCTACCCTAAGCCCACAACAATCACACAATCCAATATTAAGGAAATGATAATAATAAATAGAAGGACTTACTGGGGTTAGCACAGTCGTCAGCAGAGGCATTGGTGGTCAGCGCCTCCTGACCAGGTCCTCCCAGACTCGCCTCTGCAACGCCCCTCTTCTTGCCCTTGGGTGCTGATGTAAGAAATAAAGAAGATAAAAAATAGATTAGTGGTAGAGTTAATCCCCACAAAAGTATTATGACAGGCAAACGCAGTCACATTGTACTTATCTAAAACAGATCGCCTATAGTACGAGATTCGAGTCTATCGACTGTCGTTGAGTTGGCCATACTAATCCTAAAATCCCTGTTCCAAAGTTCCTTAACAAAACCTACATTTGGAACTAAAGCATTGCAGTGACTGATCTTTGATTCTATTCTCATTTCGCAACCCCCTTGATGGCCCAACTCAGTCTCCTTTTTTGCAATGCCTAGATGCATACGCATCACTGTGAAATAGCTTGGGACTGTACGAGCTGCATAAAAAAAGTCACACAGAAAGCTAACTCACTGATATCAATGATTTACTATGATGACAGGAGGACAGAAGAGTCTGCAATGGCTTCTTAATTAGTCACTCAAAGCGAGCACCCATGAGCACGATGAGATAGTGCCGAGCAACTGCCTAGCTGAAACTGGAGCACATAATATCCTAATGTAAACTAAACGTAACATACCGGTGTGAGCAGCATGCTATTCAGATCTTTTTTTTTAGCATTGTAGAACACAAACACAGCAAATAATTAATACTCAGTAAACCCCGGAATCTCAATGCGTAGCAGGTCGAGCAGGTCCTGTTCCCAGTTTAAGATATCCACCCAGTGGTGCGTCAGCTGCTGGGCGGTGTGCTGGACTCTGCTGGTGCGCTGCACACACCTGCACACTCTGCTCCAATGCTGCCAGCACTTCCTCAGGGGGCACCCACTGCCCAGCCTGCCACCTGCTGCAAACATGGAGGGAAGGTGGCGCTGCGTGAAAAAAAATCAGTGCTGCCACCTCCACCTCCACCTCACAAAAGGTTGCCTGGGATTCACCCCTGGGTGGCGCTGCTGCCTGCAAGGTAAACAAAGCAAACACAAGGAGATGATGGACGGAGCGCTGAAACTTTTCAGACACTCACCCCCAGTCAGAGATCTGGGTTTAATCCATCATCATTCTTTAGCTCACTTCGCCACCTCAGTTCAGACCCCGCTATATGCAAATCAGTCTTGACCCTGTGCCTCATGGGAACAGTCCAGCCCGAACTGCCAAGCCAAGTCTTCCCTGAACTGGAAAAAGCATCCTGAGACCGGTTTCTGGGTAACACCCTTCATCAGCCAGGCTAGCTCGAATCCAGTGGCAAAGTGAGCAAGGGACCCACGTCTGAGCATACCCTGCCAACTTAGGGCGAACAAAGCATACACAAGGAGATGATGGACGGAGCGCTGAAACTTTTCAGACACTCACCCCCAGTCACAGATCTGGGTTTAATCCATCATCATTCTTTAGCTCAGTTCGCCACCTCAGTTCAGACCCAGCTATATGCAAATCAGTCTTGACCCTGTGCCTCATGGGAACAGTCCAGCCTGAACTGCCAAGCCAGGCCTTCCCTGAACCAGAAACAAGCATCCTGGGACCAGTTTCTGGGTAACACCCTTCATCAGCCAGGCTAACTTGAATCCAGTGGCAAAGTGAGCAAGGGACCCACGTCTGGGCATACCCTGCCAACTTAGGGCGAACAAAGCAAACACAAGGAGATGATGGACAGAGCGCTGAAACTTTTCAGACACTCACCCCCAGTCACAGATCTGGGTTTAATCCATCATCATTCTTTAGCTCACTTCGCCACCTCAGTTCAGACCCAGCTATATGCAAATCAGTCTTGACCCTGTGCCTCATGGGAACAGTCCAGCCCGAACTGCCAAGCCAGGTCTTCCCTGAACCGGAAACAAGCACCCTGGGACCGGTTTCTGGGTAACACCTTTCATCAGCCAGGCTAGCTTGAATCCAGTGGCAAAGTGAGCAAGGGACCCACGTCTGGGCATACCCTGCCAACTTAAGGCGAAAAAAGCAAACACAAGGAGATGATGGACGGAGCGCTGAAACTTTTCAGACATTCACCCCCAGTCACAGATCTGGGTTTAATCCATCATCATTCTTTAGCTCACTTCTCCACCTCAGTTCAGACCCAGCTATATGCAAATCAGTCTTGACCGTGCCTCATGGGAACAGTCCAGCCCGAACTGCCAAACCAGGTCTTCCCTGAACCGGAAACAAGCATCCTGGGACCGGTTTCTGGGTAACAGCTTTCATCAGCCAGGCTAGCTTGAATCCAGTGGCAAAGTGAGCAAGGGACCCACGTCTGGGCATACCCTGCCAACTTAGGGCGAACAAAGCAAACACAAGGAGATGATGGACGGAGCTCTGAAACTTTTCAGACACTCACCCTCAGTCACAGATCTGGGTTTAATCCAACATCATTCTTTAGCTCACTTCGCCACCTCAGTTCAGACCCAACTATATGCAAATCAGTCTTGACCGTTTGCCTCATGGGAACAGTCAAGCCTGAACTGCCAAGCCAGGTCTTCCCTGAACTGGAAACAAGCATCCTGGGACCAGTTTCTGGGTAACACCCTTCATCAACCAGGCTAGCTTGAATCCAGTGGCAAAGTGAGCAAGGGACCCACGTCTGGGCATACCCTGCCAACTTAGGGTGAACAAAGCAAACAAAAGGAGATGATGGACGGAGCGCTGAAACTTTTCAGATACTCACCCGCAGTCACAGATCTGCGTTTAATCCATCATCATTCTTTAGCTCACTTCGCCACCTCAGTTGGGGCCTGGCAGTTCGTGCTGGACTGTTCCCATTGGGCACAGGGTCAAGACTGATTTGCATATGGCTGGGTTCAAATTGGAATGGCATGGGGAGCAAAGAAACGATGGATTTAGGCCCAGATCTCTGTACTGGGGTGAATGTATGACATTGTTCTGCATTCTGTCCATCAATTGTTGTGTTTGCATTTGCCACCCAGAGTGGGACGGGTATGCCCAGACGTGGGTCCCATGCTCTCCATGCCACTGGAGTCAAGCTATCCGGGCTGATGAGGGGTGAAACCCCGAAACCGGTCCTAGGATGCTTGTTTCCAGTCCAGGGAGGACCTGGCCTGGCATTTCAGGCTGGACTGTTCCCATTGGGCACAGGGTCAAGACTGATTTGCATATGGCTGGGTTCAAACTGGAATAGCATGGGGAGCAAAAACGATGGATTTAGGCCCAGATCTATGTACTGAGGTGAATGTATGACATTGTTCTGCATTCTGTCCATCAATTGTTGTGTTTGCATTTGCCACCCAGAGTGGGACGGGTATGCCCAGACGTGGGTCCCATGCTCTCCATGCCACTGGAGTCAAGCTATCCGGGCTGATGAGGGGTGAAACCCCGAAACCGGTCTTAGGATGCTTGTTTCCAGTCCAGGGAGGACCTGGCCTGGCATTTCAGGCTGGACTGTTCCCATTGGGCACAGGGTCAAGACTGATTTGCATATGGCTGGGTTCAAACTAGAATAGCATGGGGAGCAAAAACGATGGATTTAGGCCCAGATCTATGTACTGGGGTGAATGTATGACATTGTTCTGCATTCTGTCCATCAATTGTTGTTTTTGCATTTGCCTGCAGGGTAGGCGACTCCTGCTGCTGTCTTTTCAGGGGGGCCTGGTGCCGACGCTCCCCTGGTTACCCTGCTCTGCCATGGCACTGGGTGAGGTGAATAAAAGAAACAAGAAAAGGAAGGAATGTAGGAAGAAATAAGGAAGTAAAGGGAAAAATAAACAAAAATACAAAAAAAATGAAAAAAATGTCAAATACACAGACACAAAAACACACACTAATGCAATAAATAAAGGGGATTGAAAACCAGGCCAAGCACCATAAACAGAGTAAGAAAACAAGATGGCGGCACCCATGCAACCTGCCTGGTGCTGTTCGTGCACGATTTATAACGCAAGGATGTAATCCACGTTGCGTTTGACGTAAAATGTACTGCAACTGAGTGCGCTGGGAAATTTCGTCCACCCATGGAACTCTGCGTAGCGCGGCAGAGTTTTTAATTGACGGAGTTCCACGTAGTGCGACTCTGTGAACTCCGCCCAGGCCTATTCTTTTTAATGCTGCTGTTTTTAGGTGAGTTGGTTGATAAAAAAATAAATAAATAATATCTTTATAATAATTGATACGTATATGTAATTTAATTGGTCATTAATTATGTATAATTGTTTACATTTATTTAAAAATGCATTTATTTAATGGGAAGTGCTTATGAAATTTTGTTTGTGCAATGATATTTGTTACTTAAATGTTATTTGTTATTTATGTATAAATTTAAATTAAATCAGTATTGACATCATAGTTTTGTTATTTTGTTGTTAGTTAGGCAAGTTGATGGTTGATTTGTTTTCAAGATATTTTTATATATATATATATACATACATACACACAGACATATATAGGTATAGAGAGAGAGAGAGAGGGATATATAGTTATATATATTTCTATAGTGTTATTAAATTAAGAGTGATATTCATATATGTAATGCTTTTGAAGTCTAATACTTTCCCTACTGTTTCTTAACCCCTTCGCTGCTCACGACGGCCGGGAGCCGTCATGACACACAGTGGGCGTGTGCTCATGACGGCTCCCGGCCGTCGTGACACCCACCCACGGGGAAGCGCTGGCGCTCCCCCCGTGGGACACCGATCTACGTGCCTGCACCGGGGAAGGCAGGGGAAGCCCTTCCTCTGCCTCCCCCTGCCCCCCCCTCCATGTCATTGGAGGTTTCCCTTTGTCTCCCGATGCACTGAAAGCCATTTGCTTCCAGCGCGTCGGGAGACAAACGGGTGAGTTTTTCCTCGTGGAGTGTGGGGGGTATATTTTAAAAGGCATCGGAGGAAAGGAAAGGGTTTCCCTTTCCTCCGATGTCTTTTAAAAAGCATTCCTGCTGCACGATCGCGCCTGGGGCGCAATCGTGCAGCAGGAATGCTCGTTTTTTTTTTTTTAAATGGCCCAATTTGTGTCGGGGAGCGGCCCCTTGGGCAAGGGTCGCTCCCCTTGGGGGAACAATATCTTTAGTTGGGTCTGCCCCCCTTGGGGGGGGGCAGATCGGTAATAATTATTTATAAAAAAGGTGTGTTTGCCCCCACTGGGCCACCAGGGATTTTTTTTTTTTAAATGCCCTTTGTGTTTTGGGGAGCGGCCCCTTGGGCAAGGGTCGCTCCCCTTGGGGGAGAAATATGTGTAGTTGGTTCTGCCCCCCTTGGGAAGGGGGGCAGATTGGATAATTTAAAAAAAAAAAGTATGTGGCGCCCACTGGGCCACCAGGGATGTTTTTTTTTTTGTAAATGCCCTTTGTGTGTCGGGGAGCGGCCCCTTGGGCAAGAGTCGCTCCCCTTGGGGGAGCAATTTGTTTAGGTGGGTCTGCCCCCTGTGCCCACTAGGCCACCAGGGATTTTTTTTAATTAAATTATGTTTTTGAGGAGCGGCCCCTTAGGCAAGGGTCGCTCCCCTTTGGGGATTATTTATTTTGGCCGTTTCTGCCCCCCCTTGGGGGCAGATCGGCCTTGTGAGTCTAGGCCCATCTGCCCCCAAAGGGGGCAGAAGCTAGTAGACACCAGGGATTGTTTTAGTGTTGTTGGGAGCGGCCCCTTGGGCAAGGGTTGCTCCCCTTGGGGGAGCAATATGTTTTTGGGGAGCGGCCCCTTCGGCAAGGGTCGCTCCCCTTTGGGGAGCATATATTTGGGCCGTTTCTGACCCCTTGGAAGGGCAGATCGACCCAAATAAACAATTAATTTTATTGTATGCCCACTAGGCCACCAGGGATTGTTTTTGTGTTGTTGGGTGCGGCCCCTTGGGCAAGGGTCGCTCCCCTTTATGGGGTATTTATTGTGGTCATTTCTGCCCCTTTGGGGGCAGATCGGCCATATGTTTTCAGGCCCATCTGTCCCCTAGGGGGGGCAGAAGCCAGTAGACACCAGGGCTTTTTAAATGTTGGTGTTGGGGAGTGACCCCTTGGGCAAGGGTCGCTCCCCCTTTATGAGGGTGAATTTTTGGGCTGTTTCTGCTCCCTGTGGGGGCAGATCGGCCTTATGCTTTTAGGCCCACCTACCACCTTTGCTTGGCTGGTGGATAGTATGTGGACTAGTGCATTATTTGCATATGTGATTGTAATGTTTTATTTCTCCTTTTTATTCTAGTGTAAAGAATTTGATTCCTGTTTGCGGTTTCGGCAGTAGTTGTTCTGCAGTTTTGCGTAGTTGCATTTTTTTGGTAAGAAAAATTTTTTTGTTGTATTTACTCCAACTGAGTATTATTGTCATGCATGAATGAATTTTTTTGTAAGTGGTGTCATAATGGCAGCATATTTAGTTAGTGTTTTGAGCATGAAATTCTTTGCGATGTGTTTTGCATTGTCTTATGTGTAATTTTCTTTTCTTTTTCTTTTTTAGTGGGATATTGTTGATCCTTACTGTGTCTGTGCAGGGTGGGTGGTGGTGAGTCTAGCTGCTTCTGGCAAGTGAGGGGTATCGTTTTGGAGTATATAGGTCTTTCTGATAAAGACGCATTTTGTTTATTACTTATTTTACAAAGTGTTTGTTGTTGTTGACTTGTTTGACAAGTTACCTTTATTAGTAAGGATTATGGCTAGCCGTAGAATGACTGCTCAGCAGGTGGTTGGTATGCTTCTTGAATCTTCCTCTGAGCAGGATTATGAGACTGACAGTGCGTCTGAGGGAGAGGAGGGAGGGGAAGATTCAGGCAGTGAGTTTTCTCTCCACATGGAATCATCGGATGATGAAGATACTCTCAGTGCGGATGAAGCTACTCTCAGTGCGGATGAAGTGCCTGTTTTAGAGGGGGACACTGATGTGCTGATGGTGCAGCAAGAGACATCGGTATTGCAGCCTGAGGCTGCAAGGCTTCCTACTGGAAGTGCTGGACTCTGGGTTGATCCAAACATGGTGCAGCCGGTGTTGCCTGCCTTTAGTGTGGATGCAGGGTGTAGAGTGGATTGCAATTTTTTTTGCCTATACAGTTTTTTCAGTTGTTTATGGATGATGTATTTTTGGCTGAGATTGTTGAGCAGACTAATTTGTATGCTGAACAGTTTTTGAGGGACAACAGTGCCACACTTAAGCCCCACTCTAGAGCTACCCGGTGGACTCCCACAAATCTGGATGAGATGAAGAAGTTTTTGGGTTTGACTTTTTTGATGGGCTTGATAAGGAAGCCGTCCATGGCTTCATATTGGTCTACCAGTCCCTTGATGGCAACGGCCATATTTCCTGCGATTATGACCCGTGATCGGTATTTACTTTTGCTTCGGATGCTGCATTTTGTTGATAATACTTTGGCGTTGCCACGAGATCACCCTGACTGTGACCGTCTTTTAAGATTCGGCCTGTTCTTGAACACTTTGTAGATCGATTTTCAGAGATCTATACTCCAGGGAAAGAAATATCTATTGATGAGTCTTTGGTCCTGTTCAAGGGCCGTTTGGTTTTTAGGCAGTACATCCCTAGCAAGAGGGCACGTTATGGAATTAAGCTGTATATGTTGTCTGAGAGTAGGACAGGATATGTTTTTAATTTCCGTGTGTACACTGGTAGGGATTCCACTATTGACCCCCCTGGTTGTCCGTCCACTTTTGGAGTTTCAGAGAAAATTGTGTGGGATCTTGCTAGAGGACTGTTTAACAGAGGCCACCATTTGTACCTTGATAACTTCTACACTGCTGTGCAATTGTTTCAGGAATTGTTCAAAGTGGACATTTTTGCTTGTGGCACAATCCGCTCTAACCGTAAAGGTTATCCAAAAGAGCTTGTTTCCAAAAAACTTCAGAGGGGACAGTGCAGTTCCTTGCGTAGTGATGAACTACTAGCTGTGAAATTTGTGGACAGGAGGGATGTGTACATACTGACTACCATCCATGATGAGAGTACTTCACCTGTGGCTGTTTGGGGTCAGTTTGCTGAAGTACGCAAACCTGTGTGCATTTTAGACTACAATAAGCACATGGGTGGTGTTGATAGAGTAGATCAGAGGTTGGAACCTTACACTGCTATTCGTAAGGCTTACATTTGGTATAAAAAGTTGGCCATCTATCTCTTCAATTTAGCAACTTTCAATGCTTTTGTTGTGTACAAGGAGTGTTCTCCTGAATCAAAGTTGACTTTTGTTCAGTTTAAGCAGTCTGTGATAGGCAGCCTTGTTGTTGTGGAACAGGCAAGTGTTCCTAGAGTTGGAGTGGTGGAGGATGTGGCTAGATTGAAAGATCGCCACTTTCCTGATTTAATTCCTCCCACGCCCAAAAGAAACAATCCCTGTAAGAGATGTAGAGTCTGCTTGCGAAGAGGTGTGCGGAGAGTCGTATGCACTGTGCCGATTGTCCTTCTAATCCTGGGCTGTGTGTGCCCTCATGTTTCAGATTGTATCACACTAAAAAGAGTTTTTGGGAGCAACCGTGAGTCTAATAGTGTACTGCCTGCTCTGTATGGTTTGATATAGTTGTTCAGTTTCACGTTTGGCAATAGAATGATGTCTTTAGGTACTGCTGTTGTTTTTGTAGTTATAGTTTTGTATCTAGTTGCAATTGGTTTGTGTTTTCTTTCTTGTTTAAAATAATTTTATGACGGTGTGGGTGGACTGGCGGTTGGCTGGCGGTGTGCGTGGACTGGCGCTTGGCTGGTGGTGTGCGTGGACTGGCGCTTGGCTGGCGGTGTGTGGACTGGCGCTTGGCTGGCAGTGTGTGTGGATGGGTGCTTGGCTGGCGGTGTGCGTGGCTGGTGCTTGGCTGGCGGTGTGCGTGGACTGGCGCTTGGCTGGCAGTGTGCGTGGACTGGTGCTTGGCTGGCGGTGAGTGGGCTGGCACTTGGCTGGTGGTGTGTGTGGATTGGCGCTTGGCTGGCGGTGTGCGTGGACTGGCGCTTGGCTGGCGGTGTGCATGGACTGGCGGTTGGCTGGCGGTGTGCGTGGACTGGTGCTTGGCTGGTGGTGTGCGTGGACGGGCGCTTGGCTGGCGGTGTGTGAGTAGTGACTTGCTGCTGGTCACTAGACACACTGCTAGCTAAATGCCACTCCATGCAATCCGTGAGCTGGTGTGGTTGCTGTGTCAGGAATGTGGGCGTGTGAAAGTGATGGGCCCTTGAATGGCGCTGTCTGCTGGTGTGAGTGTTGTAATGTGCTGGGCCCGCGGCTGGCGGTGTGAATGGTTTTGTATGTGTCACACATATGAAAGGTATATGAATGGCCTGTAAAGCGGTTGGTGCCTTGTCGTGGCTTTACAGCTCACGAGCTGAGAGTCAATGGTTCAGTTTCTCGTCCTTTCAATTATTAACAGTGCATTTTATTTTTGTGAAATCTCTGGTTAATACAACTGTATATACTGAACCATCACTCACCCTCGTGCCAAATCCAACCAGTATGTCTGTGTGCTTGAAGAATAGGTGGTTGTGCAGAAATATTTGTCTTTTCTGTCTTTCTCAAGCAGGGGGTACCTTGTCCCTTTTTGTGAATGTTGTAATGTGTTGGTTTCGTGCCTGGTGATGTGAATGGTCTTGTGTGTATTAGGTATGAAAGGTGTGTGAATGGCCTGTAAAGCGGTTGGGGCCTTGACGTGGCTTTACAGCTCACGAGCTGCGAGTCACTGGTTCAGTTTTTTGTCCTTTCAATTATTGACAGTGCATTTCATTTTTGTGAAATCTATTGTTGATAAAATTGTATATACTGAACCATCACTCGCCCTCGTGCCAAATCCAACCAGTATGTGTGTGTGCTTGAGGAATAGATGGCTGTGCAGTAATCTTTGTCTTTTTAGTCTCTCTGCCAAGGTGTACATTCCATCTAAGAATAACCTACCAACTGTAGATATTGTCGTAAACTAAACACCCATGGGAGTACATGGTGATGTCTCTCTTGTGGATCCCAACAAGTTATCTTACCCACAATGTCCTGCAGACCTCAAAGTGTCTGTCACATTTTCCTTGCAATATTGTGCCAAAATATTCACGCTGCAGAAAGAAACAACAAATTTCCTACCCCATCGCCTTTCACCAAGTATCCCAATAGAAATGGTACCTCACTCGTGTGGGTGGGTCAAGGACCCGTGACAGGCAAGGGCCCAAAACCTTCTGTGGCGACATCAAAATTGCCTATCACAAAACAACCTGGTTTTGCAAGGGGGAGTCACCTGGGTTTTTGGCCCCGTGCTTGGCGGCCAGCTAGGGAAACCTACCAAACCCACACATTTCTGAAAACTAGACACCCGGGGGATTCGAGGGAGGTATGGCTTGCGTGGATCCCCCAACGTTTCCTTACCCAGAATCCCCTGCAAACCTCAAATTTAGCTGAGAAAATCACTTTTTTCACACATTTTTGTGTGGGAAAGTTGTGGCATCACCGGGCTGACACAAATTTCCTACCACCCAGCGTTTCCCAGGGTCTCCCGATAAAAATGGTGCCTCACTCGTGTGGGAGGCCCAAGTACCCGCGACAGGCAAGGGCCCAAAACGTATTGAGGCGACATCAAAATTGCCTATCTCAAAACGACCTGGTTTTGCAAGGGGGGTCCCATGACTTTTTGGCCCGGGGCTCGGCAGCCACCTAGGGAAACCTACCAAACCCACACATTTCTGAAAACTAGACACCCGGGGATTCCAGGAGGTATGGCTTGCGTGGATCCCCCAACGTTTCCTTACCCAGAATCCCCTGCAAACCTCACATTTAGCTGAAAAAATCACTTTTTCACACATTTTTGTGTGGGAAAGTTGTGGCATCACCGGGCTGACACAAATTTCCTACCACCCAGCGTTCCTCAGGATCTCCCGATAAAAATGGTGCCTCACTCGTGTGGGAGGCCCAAGTACCCGCGACAGGCAAGGGCCCAAAACGTATTGAGGCGACATCAAAATTGCCTATCTCAAAACGACCTGGTTTTGCAAGGGGGTCCCATGACATTTTGTGCCCGGGCTCGGCGGCCACCTAGGGAAACCTACCAAACCCACACATTTCTGAAAACTAGACACCTGGGGATTCCAGGAGGTATGGCTTGCGTGGATCCCCCAACGTTTCTCACCCAGAATCCCTGCAAACCTCAAATTTAGCTGAAAAAATCACTTTTTCACACATTTTTGTGTGGGAAAGTTGTGGCATCACCGGGCTGACACAAATTTCCTACCACCCAACGTTCCCCAGGGTCTCCCGATAAAAATGGTGCCTCACTCATGTGGGAGGCCCAAGTACTCGCGACAGGCAAGGGCCCAAAACGTATTGAGGCGACATCAAAATTGCCTATCTCAGAACGACCTGGTTTTGCAAGGGGTCCCATAACTTTTGGCCTGGCTCGGCAGCCACCTAGGGAACCTACCAAACCCACACATTTATGAAAATTAGACACCCGAGGGACTCCAGGAGGTATGGCTTGTGTGGATCCCCCAACGTTCCTACCCAGAATCTCTGCAAACCTCAAATTTAGCTGAAAAAAATCACTTTTTCACATTTTTGTGTGGGAAAGTTCTGAGCATCACCGGGCTGACACAAATTTCTACCACCCAGTGTTCCTGAGTCTCTGATAAACGTGTGCCTCACTCATGTGGGAGGCCCAAGTACCCACGACAGGCAAGGACCCAAAACATTTTGAGATAGGCAATTTTGATGTCTCCTTGCCTGTCTCCTTGCCTGTCGTGGGTACTTGGGCCACCCACATGAGTGAGGCACCGTTTTTATCGGGAGACCCAGGGGACTGCTGGGTAGTAGGAAATTTGTGTCAGCCCGGTGATGCCACAACTTTCCCACACACAAATGTGTGAAAAAAGTGATTTTTTTCAGCAAAATTTGAGGTTTGCAGGGGATTCTGGGTACGGAAACTTTGGGGGATCCACGCAAGCCATACCTCCCTGGAATCCCCCGGGTGTCTAGTTTTCAGAAATGTGTGGGTTTGGTAGGTTTCCTAGGTGGCCGCCGAGCACCGGGCAAAAACCAAGGTGACCCCCTTGCAAAACCAGGTCATTTTGAGATAGGCAATTTTGATGTCGCCTCAATACATTTTGGGCCCTTGCCTGTCGCGGGTACTTGGGCCTCCCACACAAGTGAGGCACCGTTTTTATCGGGAGACCCGGGGGAACGCTGGGTGGTAGGAAATTTGTTTCAGCCCGGTGATGCCACAACTTGCCCACACAAAAATGTGTGAAAAAAGGGATTTTTTTAGCTAAATTTGAGGTTTGCAGTGGATTCTGGGTAAGGAACCATTGGGGGATCCATGCAAGCCATACCTCCCTGGAATCCCCCGGGTGCCTAGTTTTCAGAAATATGTGGGTTTGGTAGGTTTCCCTAGGTGGCCGCCGAGCACCGGGCCAAAAACCCAGGTGACCCCCCTTGCAAAACCAGGTTGTTTTGTGATAGGCAATTTTGATGTCGCCTCAATACGTATTGGGCCCTTGCCTGTCGCGGATACTTGGGCCTCCCGCACAAGTGAGGCACCATTTTTATCGGGAGACCTGGGGGAACGCTGGGTGGTAAGAAATTTGTTTCAGCCCGGTGATGCCACAACTTTCCCACACAAAAGTGTGAGGAAAAAGTGATTTTTTTCAGCTAAATATGAGGTTTGCAGGGGATTCTGGGTAAGAAAATGTTGGGGTATCCACGCAAGCCATACCTCCCTAGAATCCCACGGGTGTCTAGTTTTCAAAACTGTATAGGTTTTCTAGGTTTCCCTGGGTGCCGGCAGAGCATGGTTCAAATACTACAGGTAGGCACTTTGCAAAAAAAGGGTCATTTTTCACTGTGAGAATGTGGTGTGTCCACCTTGCGTTTTGGGCCGTTTTCTGTTGCGGGCACTAGGCCAACCCACACAAGTGAGGTACCATTTTTCTCTAAAGACTTTGGGGAACGCGGGGTGGGTGGATATTTGTGGATCCACGCAGATTCCAGAACTTTCCACCACAGAAATGTGAGGAAAATGTGTTTTTTATGACAATTGTTCAGGTTTGCAAGGGATTCTGGGTAACAGAACCTGGTGAGAGCCAGTCAAGTCACCCCATCCTGGATTCCCCTGGGTGTCTAGTTTTCAAAAATGTATAGGTTTGCAAGGTTTCCCTAGGTGCCGGCAGAGCTAGGGTTCAAA
This sequence comes from Calotriton arnoldi, assembly GCA_963921515.1. Classification (NCBI taxonomy): domain Eukaryota; kingdom Metazoa; phylum Chordata; class Amphibia; order Caudata; family Salamandridae; genus Calotriton; species Calotriton arnoldi. The sequence continues at coordinate 234,989 of CAWUFW010004324.1, read as the reverse complement.
AACTACAGCTAGGCACTTTGCAAAAAAGGGTCATTTTTCACTGTGAAATTGTGGTGTGTCCACATTGCGTTTTTTGCCGTTTCCTGTCGCGGGCACTAGGCCTACCCACACAAGTGAGGTACCATTTTTCTCGGAAGACTTTGGGGAACGCTGGGGTGAGTGGAAATTTGCTGGATCCACGCAGATTCCAGAACTTTCCACCACAGAAATGTGAGGAAAATGTGTTTTTTTGACAATGTTTAGGTTTGCAAGGGATTCTGGGTAACAGAACCTGGTGAGAGCCAGTCAAGTCACCCCATCCTGGATTCCCCTGGGTGTCTAGTTTTCAAAAATGTATAGGTTTGCTAGGTTTCCCTAGGTGCCGGCAGAGCTAGGGTTCAAAAACTACAGCTAGGCACTTTGCAAAAAAAGGGTCATTTTTCACTGTGAAATTGTGGTGTATCCACATTGCATTTGGCGCCGTTTCCTGTCGCGGGCACTAGGCCTACCCACACAAGTGAGGTACCATTTTTCTCGGAAGACTTTGGGGAACGCGGGGTGAGTGGAAATTTGTGGATCCAAGCAGATTCTAGAACTTTCCACCTCAGAAATGTGAGGAAAATGTGGTTTTTTTACACTTTTTAGATTTGCAAGGGATTCTGGGTAACAGAACCTGGTGAGAGCCAGTTAAGTCACCCCATCCTGGATTCTCCTGGGTGTCTAGTTTTCAAAAATGTATAGGTTTGCTAGGTTTACCTAGGTGCCGGCAGAGCTAGGGTTCAAAAACTACAGCTAGGCACTTTGCAAAAAGGGTCATTTTTCACTGTGAGAATTGTGGTGTGTCCACTTTGCGTTTTGCGCCGTTTCCTGTCACGGGCACTAGGCCTACCCACACAAGGTGAGGAACCATTTTTCTCGGAAGACTTTGGGGAACGCGGGGTGGGTGGAATTTTGTGGATCCACGCAGACTCCAGAACTTTCCACCACAGAAATGTGAGGAAAATGTGTTTTTTTGACAATTTTGTAGGTTTGCAAGGGATTCTGGGTAACAGAACCTGGTGAGAGCCAGACAACTCACCCCATCCTGGATTCCCTGGGTGTCTAGTTTTAAAAATGTATAAGTTTGCTAGGTTTCCCTAGGTGCCGGCAGAGCTAGGGTTAAAAAACTACAGCTAGGCACTTTGCAAAAAAAGGGTCATTTTTCACTGTGAAATTGTGGTGTGTCCACGTTGCATTTTGCGCCGTTTCCTGTCGCGGGCACTAGGCCTACCCACACAAGTGAGGTACCATTTTTCTCGGAAGACTTTGGGAAATGCGGGGTGAGTGGAAATTTGTGGATCCACGCAGATTCTAGAACTTTCCACCACAGAAATGTGAGGAAAATGTGGGTTTTTTGATACTTTTTTAGGTTTGCAAGGCATTCTGGTTAACAGAACCTGGTGAGAGCCAGTCAAGTCACCGCATCCTGGATTCCCCTGGGTGTCTAGTTTTCAAAAATGTATAGGTTTGCTAAGTTTCTCTAGGTGCTGGCAGAGCTAGGGTTAAAAACTACAGCTAGGCACTTTGCAAAAAAACAATCATTTTGCACTGTGAAATTGTGGTGTGTCCACGTTGCGTTTTGCGCCGTTTCCTGTCACGGGCACTAGGCCTACCCACACAAGTGAGGTATCATTTTTCTCGGAAGACGTTGGGGAACGTGGGGTGGGTGGAAATCTGTGGATCCACGCAGATTCCAGAACTTTCCACCACAGAAATGTGAGGAAAATGTGGTTTTTTTGACACTTTTTAGGTTTGCAAGGGATTCTGGGTAACAGAACCTGGTGAGAGCCAGTTAAGTCACCCCATCCTGGATTCTCCTGGGTGTCTAGTTTTCAAAAATGTATAGGTTTGCAAGGTTTCCCTAGGTGCCGGCAGAGCTAGGGTTAAAAACTACAGCTAGGCACTTTGCAAAAAAGGGTCATTTTTCACTGTGAAATTGTAGTGTGTCCACGTTGCGTTTTGCGCCGTTTCCTGTCGCGGGCACTAGGCCTACCCACACAAGTGAGGTACCATTTTTCTCGGAAGACTTTGGGGAACGTGGGGTGAGTGGAAATTTGCTGGATCCACGCAGATTCCAGAACTTTCCACCACAGAAATGTGAGGAAAATGTGTTTTTTTGACAATGTTTAGGTTTGCAAGGGATTCTGGGTAACAGAACCTGGTGAGAGCCAGTCAAGTCACCCCATCCTGGATTCCCCTGGGTGTCTAGTTTTCAAAAATGTATGGGTTTGCTAGGTTTCCCTAGGTGCCGGCAGAGCTAGGGTTCAAAAACTACAGCTAGGCACTTTGCAAAAAAAGGGTCATTTTTCACTGTGAAATTGTGGTGTGTCCATGTTGCGTTTTGCGCCGTTTCCTGTCACGGGCACTAGGCCTACCCACACAAGTGAGGTACCATTTTTCTCGGAAGACTTTGGGGAACGCGGGGTGAGTGGAAATTTGTGGATCCACGCAGATTCCAGAACTTTCCACCACAGAAATATGAGGAAAATGTGTTTTTTTTAAAAAAGTTTTAGGTTTGCAAGGGATTCTGGGTAACAGAACCTGGTGAGAGCCAGTCAAGTCACCCCATCCTGGATTCCCCTGGGTGTCTAGTTTTCAAAAATGTATAGGTTTGCTAGGTTTCCCTAGGTGTCGGCAGAGCTAGGGTTCAAAAACTACAGCTAGGCACTTTGCAAAAAAAGGGTCATTTTTCACTGTGAAATTGTGGTGTATCCACATTGCATTTGGCGCCGTTTCCTGTCGCGGGCACTAGGCCTACCCACACAAGTGAGGTACCATTTTTCTCGGAAGACTTTGGGGAACGCGGGGTGAGTGGGAATTTGTGGATCCAAGCAGATTCTAGAACTTTCCACCTCAGAAATGTGAGGAAAATGTGGTTTATTTTACACTTTTTTAGATTTGCAAGGGATTCTGGGTAACAGAACCTGGTGAGAGCCAGTTAAGTCACCCCATCCTGGATTCTCCTGGGTGTCTAGTTTTCAAAAATGTATAGGTTTGCTAGGTTTACCTAGGTGCCGGCAGAGCTAGGGTTAAAAAACTACAGCTAGGCACTTTGCAAAAAAGGGTCATTTTTCACTGTGAAATTGTGGTGTGTCCACTTTGCGTTTTGCGCCGTTTCCTGTCGCGGGCACTAGGCCTACCCACACAAGGTAAGAACCATTTTTCTCGGAAGACTTTGGGGAACGCGGGGTGGGTGGAATTTTGTGGATCCACGCAGACTCCAGAACTTTCCACCACAGAAATGTGAGGAAAATGTGTTTTTTTTGACAATTTTGTAGGTTTGCAAGGGATTCTGGGTAACAGAACCTGGTGAGAGCCAGACAACTCACCCCATCCTGGATTCCCCTGGGTGTCTAGTTTTAAAAAATGTATAAGTTTGCTAGGTTTCCCTAGGTGCCGGCAGAGCTAGGGTTAAAAAACTACAGCTAGGCACTTTGCAAAAAAAGGGTCATTTTTCACTGTGAAATTGTGGTGTGTCCACGTTGCATTTTGCGCCGTTTCCTGTCGCGGGCACTAGCCCTACCCACACAAGTGAGGTACCATTTTTCTCGGAAGACTTTGGGGAACGCGGGGTGAGTGGAAATTTGTGGATCCACGCAGATTCTAGAACTTTCCACCACAGAAATGTGAGGAAAATGTGGTTTTTTTGACACTTTTTTAGGTTTGCAAGGGATTCTGGGTAACAGAACCTGGTGAGAGTCAGTAAAGTCACCGCATCCTGGATTCCCCTGGGTGTCTAGTTTTAAAAAATGTATAGGTTTGCTAGGTTTCCCTAGGTGCCGGCCGAGCTAGGGTTCAAAAACTACAGCTAGGCACTTTGCAAAAAAACAATCATTTTGCACTGTGAAATTGTGGTGTGTCCACGTTGCGTTTTGCGCCGTTTCCTGTCACGGGCACTAGGCCTACCCACACAAGTGAGGTATCATTTTTCTCGGAAGACGTTGGGGAACGTGGGGTGGGTGGAAATCTGTGGATCCACGCAGATTCCAGAACTTTCCACCACAGAAATGTGAGGAAAATGTGGTTTTTTTGACACTTTTTAGGTTTGCAAGGGATTCTGGGTAACAGAACCTGGTGAGAGCCAGTTAAGTCACCCCATCCTGGATTCTCCTGGGTGTCTAGTTTTCAAAAATGTATAGGTTTGCAAGGTTTCCCTAGGTGCCGGCAGAGCTAGGGTTAAAAACTACAGCTAGGCACTTTGCAAAAAAAGGGTCATTTTTCACTGTGAAATTGTAGTGTGTCCACGTTGCGTTTTGCGCCGTTTCCTGTCGCGGGCACTAGGCCTACCCACACAAGTGAGGTACCATTTTTCTCGGAAGACTTTGGGGAACGTGGGGTGAGTGGAAATTTGCTGGATCCACGCAGATTCCAGAACTTTCCACCACAGAAATGTGAGGAAAATGTGTTTTTTTTGACAATGTTTAGGTTTGCAAGGGATTCTGGGTAACAGAACCTGGTGAGAGCCAGTCAAGTCACCCCATCCTGGATTCCCCTGGGTGTCTAGCTTTCAAAAATGTATGGGTTTGCTAGGTTTCCCTAGGTGCCGGCAGAGCTAGGGTTCAAAAACTACAGCTAGGCACTTTGCAAAAAAGGGTCATTTTTCACTGTGAAATTGTGGTGTGTCCATGTTGCGTTTTGCGCCGTTTCCTGTCACGGGCACTAGGCCTACCCACACAAGTGAGGTACCATTTTTCTCGGAAGACTTTGGGGAACGCGGGGTGAGTGGAAATTTGTGGATCCACGCAGATTCCAGAACTTTCCACCACAGAAATATGAGGAAAATGTGTTTTTAAAAAAAAGTTTTAGGTTTGCAAGGGATTCTGGGTAACAGAACCTGGTGAGAGCCAGTCAAGTCACCCCATCCTGGATTCCCCTGGGTGTCTAGTTTTCAAAAATGTATAGGTTTGCTAGGTTTCCCTAGGTGTCGGCAGAGCTAGGGTTCAAAAACTACAGCTAGGCACTTTGCAAAAAAAGGGTCATTTTTCACTGTGAAATTGTGGTGTATCCACATTGCATTTGGCGCCGTTTCCTGTCGCGGGCACTAGGCCTACCCACACAAGTGAGGTACCATTTTTCTCGGAAGACTTTGGGGAACGCGGGGTGAGTGGGAATTTGTGGATCCAAGCAGATTCTAGAACTTTCCACCTCAGAAATGTGAGGAAAATGTGGTTTATTTTACACTTTTTAGATTTGCAAGGGATTCTGGGTAACAGAACCTGGTGAGAGCCAGTTAAGTCACCCCATCCTGGATTCTCCTGGGTGTCTAGTTTTCAAAAATGTATAGGTTTGCTAGGTTTACCTAGGTGCCGGCAGAGCTAGGGTTAAAAAACTACAGCTAGGCACTTTGCAAAAAGGGTCATTTTTCACTGTGAAATTGTGGTGTGTCCACTTTGCGTTTTGCGCCGTTTCCTGTCGCGGGCACTAGGCCTACCCACACAAGGTAGGAACCATTTTTCTCGGAAGACTTTGGGGAACACGGGGTGGGTGGAATTTTGTGGATCCACGCAGACTCCAGAACTTTCCACCACAGAAATGTGAGGAAAATGTGTTTTTTTGACAATTTTGTAGGTTTGCAAGGGATTCTGGGTAACAGAACCTGGTGAGAGCCAGACAACTCACCCCATCCTGGATTCCCCTGGGTGTCTAGTTTTAAAAAATGTATAAGTTTGCTAGGTTTCCTAGGTGCCGGCAGAGCTAGGGTTAAAAACTACAGCTAGGCACTTTGCAAAAAAAGGGTCATTTTTCACTGTGAAATTGTGGTGTGTCCACGTTGCATTTTGCGCCGTTTCCTGTCGCGGGCACTAGGCCTACCCACACAAGTGAGGTACCATTTTTCTCGGAAGACTTTGGGGAACGCGGGGTGAGTGGAAATTTGTGGATCCACGCAGATTCTAGAACTTTCCACCACAGAAATGTGAGGAAAATGTGGTTTTTTTGACACTTTTTAGGTTTGCAAGGGTTTCTGGGTAACAGAACCTGGTGAGAGCCAGTAAAGTCACCGCATCCTGGATTCCCCTGGGTGTCTAGTTTTAAAAAATGTATAGGTTTGCTAGGTTTCCCTAGGTGCCGGCAGAGCTAGGGTTCAAAAACTACAGCTAGGCACTTTGCAAAAAAACAATAATTTTGCACTGTGAAATTGTGGTGTGTCCACGTTGCGTTTTGTGCCGTTTCCTGTCACGGGCACTAGGCCTACCCACACAAGTGAGGTATCATTTTTCTCGGAAGACGTTGGGGAACGCGGGGTGGGTGGAAATCTGTGGATCCAAGCAGATTCCAGAACTTTCCACCACAGAAATGTGAGGAAAATGTGGTTTTTTTACACTTTTTAGGTTTGCAAAGGATTCTGGGTAACAGAACCTGGTGAGAGCCAGTTAAGTCACCCCATCCTGGATTCTCCTGGGTGTCTAGTTTTCAAAAATGTATAGGTTTGCTAGGTTTACCTAGGTGCCGGCAGAGCTAGGGTTAAAAACCACAGCTAGGCACTTTGCAAAAAGGTCATTTTTCACTGTGAAATTGTGGTGTGTCCACGTTGCGTTTTGCGCCGTTTCCTGTCGCGGGCACTAGGCCTACCCACACAAGGTAGGAACCATTTTTCTCGGAAGACTTTGGGGAACGCGGGGTGGGTGGAATTTTGTGGATCCACGCAGATTCCAGAACTTTCCACCACAGAAATGTGAGGAAAATGTGGGGTTTTTGACAATTTTGTAGGTTTGCAAGGGATTCTGGGTAACAGAACCTGGTGAGAGCCAGTCAAGTCACCCCATCCTGGATTCCCCTGGGTGTCTAGTTTTCAAAAATGTATAAGTTTGCTAGGTTTCCCTAGGTGCCGGCAGAGCTAGGGTTCAAAAACTACAGCTAGGCACTTTGCAAAAAAAGGGTAATTTTTCACTGTGAAATTGTGGTGTGTCCATGTTGCGTTTTGCGCCGTTTCCTGTCGCGGGCACTAGGCCTACCCACACAAGTGAGGTACCATTTTTCTCGGAAGGCTTTGGGAAACGCGGGGTGGGTGGAATTTTCTGGTTCCACGCAGATTCCAGAACTTTCCACCACAGAAATGTGAGGAAAATGTGGTTTTTTTGACAATTTTGTAGGTTTGCAAGGGATTCTTGGTAACAAAACCTGGTGAGAGCCAGTCAAGTCACCCCATCCTGGATTCCCCTGGGTGTCTAGTTTTCAAAAATGTATAGGTTTGCTAGGTTTCCCTAGGTGCCGGCAGATATAGGGTTAAAAAACTACAGCTAGGCACTTTGCAAAAAAAGGGTCATTTTTCACTGTCAAATTGTGGAGTGTCCACGTTGCGTTTTGCGCCGTTTCCTGTCGCGGGCACTAGGCCTACCCACACAAGTGAGGTACCATTTTTCTCGGAAGACTTTGGGGAACGCGGGGTGAGTAGAAATTTGTGGATCCACGCAGATTCCAGAACTTTCCACCACAGAAATGTGAGGAAAATGTGGTTTTTTTGACAATTATTTATGTTTGCAAGGGATTCTGGGTAACAGAACCTGGTGAGAGCCAGTCAAGTCACCCCATCCTGGATTCCCCTGAGTGTCTAGTTTTCAAAAATGTATAGGTTTGCTAGGTTTCCCTAGGTGCCGGCAGAGCTTGGGTTAAAAAACTACAGCTAGGCACTTTGCAAAAAAAGGGTCCTTTTTCACTGTGAAATTGTGGTGTGTCCACGTTGCGTTTTGCGCCGTTTCCTGTCGCGGGCACTAGGCCTACCCACACAAGTGAGGTACCATTTTTCTCGGAAGACTTTGGGGAACGCGGGGTGAGTGGAAATTTGTGGATCCACGCAGATTCTAGAACTTTCCACCACAGAAATGTGAGGAAAATGTGGTTTTTTTAATACTTTTTTAGGTTTGCAAGGGATTCTGGGTAACAGAACCTGGTGAGAGCCAGTAAAGTCAACACATCCTGGATTCCCCTGGGTGTCTAGTTTTAAAAAATTTATAGGTTTGCTAGGTTTCCCTGGGTGCCGGCAGAGCTAGGGTTCAAAAACTACAGCTAGGCACTTTGCAAAAAAAGGGTCATTTTTCACTGTGAAATTGTGGTGTGTCCACGTTGCATTTTGCGCCGTTTCCTGTCGCGGGCACTAGGCCTACCCACACAAGTGAGGTACCATTTTTCTCGGAAGACTTTGGGGAACGCGGGGTGAGTGGGAATTTGTGGATCCAAGCAGATTCTAGAACTTTCCACCTCAGAAATGTGAGGAAAATGTGGTTTATTTTACACTTTTTTAGATTTGCAAGGGATTCTGGGTAACAGAACCTGGTGAGAGCCAGTTAAGTCACCCCATCCTGGATTCTCCTGGGTGTCTAGTTTTCAAAAATGTATAGGTTTGCTAGGTTTACCTAGGTGCCGGCAGAGCTAGGGTTAAAAAACTACAGCTAGGCACTTTGCAAAAAAAGGGTCATTTTTCACTGTGAAATTGTGGTGTGTCCACGTTGCATTTTGCGCCGTTTCCTGTCGCGGGCACTAGGCCTACCCACACAAGTGAGGTATCATTTTTCTCGGAAGACTTTGGGGAACGCGGGGTGAGTGGGAATTTGTGGATCCAAGCAGATTCTAGAACTTTCCACCTCAGAAATGTGAGGAAAATGTGGTTTATTTTACACTTTTTTAGATTTGCAAGGGATTCTGGGTAACAGAACCTGGTGAGAGCCAGTTAAGTCACCCCATCCTGGATTCTCCTGGGTGTCTAGTTTTCAAAAATGTATAGGTTTGCTAGGTTTACCTAGGTGCCGGCAGAGCTAGGGTTAAAAAACTACAGCTAGGCACTTTGCAAAAAAAGGGTCATTTTTCACTGTGAAATTGTGGTGTGTCCACGTTGCATTTTGCGCCGTTTCCTGTCGCGGGCACTAGGCCTACCCACACAAGTGAGGTACCATTTTTCTCGGAAGACTTTGGGGAACGCGGGGTGAGTGGAAATTTGTGGATCCACGCAGATTCTAGAACTTTCCACCACAGAAATGTGAGGAAAATGTGGTTTTTTTGACACTTTTTTAGGTTTGCAAGGGATTCTGGGTAACAGAACCTGGTGAGAGCCAGTAAAGTCACCGCATCCTGGATTCCCCTGGGTGTCTAGTTTTAAAAAATGTATAGGTTTGCTAGGTTTCCCTAGGTGCCGGCAGAGCTAGGGTTAAAAAACTACAGCTAGGCACTTTGCAAAAAAACAATCATTTTGCACTGTGAAATTGTGGTGTGTCCACGTTGCGTTTTGCGCCGTTTCCTGTCACGGGCACTAGGCCTACCCACACAAGTGAGGTATCATTTTTCTCGGAAGACGTTGGGGAACGTGGGGTGGGTGGAAATCTGTGGATCCACGCAGATTCCAGAACTTTCCACCACAGAAATGTGAGGAAAATGTGGTTTTTTGACACTTTTTAGGTTTGCAAGGGATTCTGGGTAACAGAACCTGGTGAGAGCCAGTTAAGTCACCCCATCCTGGATTCTCCTGGGTGTCTAGTTTTCAAAAATGTATAGGTTTGCAAGGTTTCCCTAGGTGCCGGCAGAGCTAGGGTTAAAAACTACAGCTAGGCACTTTGCAAAAAAAGGGTCATTTTTCACTGTGAAATTGTAGTGTGTCCACGTTGCGTTTTGCGCCGTTTCCTGTCGCGGGCACTAGGCCTACCCACACAAGTGAGGTACCATTTTTCTCGGAAGACTTTGGGGAACGTGGGGTGAGTGGAAATTTGCTGGATCCACGCAGATTCCAGAACTTTCCACCACAGAAATGTGAGGAAAATGTGTTTTTTTTTACAATGTTTAGGTTTGCAAGGGATTCTGGGTAACAGAACCTGGTGAGAGCCAGTCAAGTCACCCCATCCTGGATTCCCCTGGGTGTCTAGTTTTCAAAAATGTATGGGTTTGCTAGGTTTCCCTAGGTGCCGGCAGAGCTAGGGTTCAAAAACTACAGCTAGGCACTTTGCAAAAAAGGGTCATTTTTCACTGTGAAATTGTGGTGTGTCCATGTTGCGTTTTGCGCCGTTTCCTGTCACGGGCACTAGGCCTACCCACACAAGTGAGGTACCATTTTTCTCGGAAGACTTTGGGGAACGCGGGGTGAGTGGAAATTTGTGGATCCACGCAGATCCCAGAACTTTCCACCACAGAAATATGAGGAAAATGTGTTTTTTAAAATAAATTTTTAGGTCTGCAAGGGATTCTGGGTAACAGAACCTGGTGAGAGCCAGTCAAGTCACCCCATCCTGGATTCCCCTGGGTGTCTAGTTTTCAAAAATGTATAGGTTTGCTAGGTTTCCCTAGGTGTCGGCAGAGCTAGGGTTCAAAAACTACAGCTAGGCACTTTGCAAAAAAGGGTAATTTTTCACTGTGAAATTGTGGTGTATCCACATTGCATTTGGCGCCGTTTCCTGTCGCGGGCACTAGGCCTACCCACACAAGTGAGGTACCATTTTTCTCGGAAGACTTTGGGGAACGCGGGGTGAGTGGGAATTTGTGGATCCAAGCAGATTCTAGAACTTTCCACCTCAGAAATGTGAGGAAAATGTGGTTTATTTTACACTTTTTAGATTTGCAAGGGATTCTGGGTAACAGAACCTGGTGAGAGCCAGTTAAGTCACCCCATCCTGGATTCTCCTGGGTGTCTAGTTTTCAAAAATGTATAGGTTTGCTAGGTTTACCTAGGTGCCGGCAGAGCTAGGGTTAAAAACTACAGCTAGGCACTTTGCAAAAAAGGGTCATTTTTCACTGTGAAATTGTGGTGTGTCCACTTTGCGTTTTGCGCCGTTTCCTGTCGCGGGCACTAGGCCTACCCACACAAGGTAAGAACCATTTTTCTCGGAAGACTTTGGGGAACGCGGGGTGGGTGGAATTTTGTGGATCCACGCAGACTCCAGAACTTTCCACCACAGAAATGTGAGGAAAATGTGTTTTTTTGACAATTTTGTAGGTTTGCAAGGGATTCTGGGTAACAGAACCTGGTGAGAGCCAGACAACTCACCCCATCCTGGATTCCCTGGGTGTCTAGTTTTAAAAAATGTATAAGTTTGCTAGGTTTCCCTAGGTGCCGGCAGAGCTAGGGTTAAAAACTACAGCTAGGCACTTTGCAAAAAAGGGTCATTTTTCACTGTGAAATTGTGGTGTGTCCACGTTGCATTTTGCGCCGTTTCCTGTCGCGGGCACTAGCCCTACCCACACAAGTGAGGTACCATTTTTCTCGGAAGACTTTGGGGAACGCGGGGTGAGTGGAAATTTGTGGATCCACGCAGATTCTAGAACTTTCCACCACAGAAATGTGAGGAAAATGTGGTTTTTTTGACACTTTTTTAGGTTTGCAAGGGATTCTGGGTAACAGAACCTGGTGAGAGTCAGTAAAGTCACCGCATCCTGGATTCCCCTGGGTGTCTAGTTTTAAAAATGTATAGGTTTGCTAGGTTTCCCTAGGTGCCGGCCGAGCTAGGGTTCAAAAACTACAGCTAGGCACTTTGCAAAAAAACAATCATTTTGCACTGTGAAATTGTGGTGTGTCCACGTTGCGTTTTGCGCCGTTTCCTGTCACGGGCACTAGGCCTACCCACACAAGTGAGGTATCATTTTTCTCGGAAGACGTTGGGGAACGTGGGGTGGGTGGAAATCTGTGGATCCACGCAGATTCCAGAACTTTCCACCACAGAAATGTGAGGAAAATGTGGTTTTTTTGACACTTTTTTAGGTTTGCAAGGGATTCTGGGTAACAGAACCTGGTGAGAGCCAGTTAAGTCACCCCATCCTGGATTCTCCTGGGTGTCTAGTTTTCAAAAATGTATAGGTTTGCAAGGTTTCCCTAGGTGCCGGCAGAGCTAGGGTTAAAAAACTACAGCTAGGCACTTTGCAAAAAAAGGGTCATTTTTCACTGTGAAATTGTAGTGTGTCCACGTTGCGTTTTGCGCCGTTTCCTGTCGCGGGCACTAGGCCTACCCACACAAGTGAGGTACCATTTTTCTCGGAAGACTTTGGGGAACGTGGGGTGAGTGGAAATTTGCTGGATCCACGCAGATTCCAGAACTTTCCCCCACAGAAATGTGAGGAAAATGTGTTTTTTTTGACAATGTTTAGGTTTGCAAGGGATTCTGGGTAACAGAACCTGGTGAGAGCCAGTCAAGTCACCCCATCCTGGATTCCCCTGGGTGTCTAGTTTTCAAAAATGTATGGGTTTGCTAGGTTTCCCTAGGTGCCGGCAGAGCTAGGGTTCAAAAACTACAGCTAGGCACTTTGCAAAAAAAGGGTCATTTTTCACTGTGAAATTGTGGTGTGTCCATGTTGCGTTTTGCGCCGTTTCCTGTCACGGGCACTAGGCCTACCCACACAAGTGAGGTACCATTTTTCTCGGAAGACTTTGGGGAACGCGGGGTGAGTGGAAATTTGTGGATCCACGCAGATTCCAGAACTTTCCACCACAGAAATATGAGGAAAATGTGTTTTTAAAAAAAAAGTTTTAGGTTTGCAAGGGATTCTGGGTAACAGAACCTGGTGAGAGCCAGTCAAGTCACCCCATCCTGGATTCCCCTGGGTGTCTAGTTTTCAAAAATGTATAGGTTTGCTAGGTTTCCCTAGGTGTCGGCAGAGCTAGGGTTCAAAAACTACAGCTAGGCACTTTGCAAAAAAGGGTCATTTTTCACTGTGAAATTGTGGTGTATCCACATTGCATTTGGCGCCGTTTCCTGTCGCGGGCACTAGGCCTACCCACACAAGTGAGGTACCATTTTTCTCGGAAGACTTTGGGGAACGCGGGGTGAGTGGGAATTTGTGGATCCAAGCAGATTCTAGAACTTTCCACCTCAGAAATGTGAGGAAAATGTGGTTTATTTTACACTTTTTAGATTTGCAAGGGATTCTGGGTAACAGAACCTGGTGAGAGCCAGTTAAGTCACCCCATCCTGGATTCTCCTGGGTGTCTAGTTTTCAAAAATGTATAGGTTTGCTAGGTTTACCTAGGTGCCGGCAGAGCTAGGGTTAAAAACTACAGCTAGGCACTTTGCAAAAAGGGTCATTTTTCACTGTGAAATTGTGGTGTGTCCACTTTGCGTTTTGCGCCGTTTCCTGTCGCGGGCACTAGGCCTACCCACACAAGGTAGGAACCATTTTTCTCGGAAGACTTTGGGGAACACGGGGTGGGTGGAATTTTGTGGATCCACGCAGACTCCAGAACTTTCCACCACAGAAATGTGAGGAAAATGTGTTTTTTTGACAATTTTGTAGGTTTGCAAGGGATTCTGGGTAACAGAACCTGGTGAGAGCCAGACAACTCACCCCATCCTGGATTCCCCTGGGTGTCTAGTTTTAAAAATGTATAAGTTTGCTAGGTTTCCCTAGGTGCCGGCAGAGCTAGGGTTAAAAAACTACAGCTAGGCACTTTGCAAAAAAAGGGTCATTTTTCACTGTGAAATTGTGGTGTGTCCACGTTGCATTTTGCGCCGTTTCCTGTCGCGGGCACTAGGCCTACCCACACAAGTGAGGTACCATTTTTCTCGGAAGACTTTGGGGAACGCGGGGTGAGTGGAAATTTGTGGATCCACGCAGATTCTAGAACTTTCCACCACAGAAATGTGAGGAAAATGTGTTTTTTTTGACACTTTTTTAGGTTTGCAAGGGTTTCTGGGTAACAGAACCTGGTGAGAGCCAGTAAAGTCACCGCATCCTGGATTCCCCTGGGTGTCTAGTTTTAAAAAATGTATAGGTTTGCTAGGTTTCCCTAGGTGCCGGCAGAGCTAGGGTTCAAAAACTACAGCTAGGCACTTTGCAAAAAAACAATAATTTTGCACTGTGAAATTGTGGTGTGTCCACGTTGCGTTTTGTGCCGTTTCCTGTCACGGGCACTAGGCCTACCCACACAAGTGAGGTATCATTTTTCTCGGAAGACGTTGGGGAACGCGGGGTGGGTGGAAATCTGTGGATCCAAGCAGATTCCAGAACTTTCCACCACAGAAATGTGAGGAAAATGTGGTTTTTTTTACACTTTTTTAGGTTTGCAAAGGATTCTGGGTAACAGAACCTGGTGAGAGCCAGTTAAGTCACCCCATCCTGGATTCTCCTGGGTGTCTAGTTTTCAAAAATGTATAGGTTTGCTAGGTTTACCTAGGTGCCGGCAGAGCTAGGGTTAAAAAACCACAGCTAGGCACTTTGCAAAAAGGTCATTTTTCACTGTGAAATTGTGGTGTGTCCACGTTGCGTTTTGCGCCGTTTCCTGTCGCGGGCACTAGGCCTACCCACACAAGGTAGGAACCATTTTTCTCGGAAGACTTTGGGGAACGCGGGGTGGGTGGAATTTTGTGGATCCACGCAGATTCCAGAACTTTCCACCACAGAAATGTGAGGAAAATGTGGGGTTTTTGACAATTTTGTAGGTTTGCAAGGGATTCTGGGTAACAGAACCTGGTGAGAGCCAGTCAAGTCACCCCATCCTGGATTCCCCTGGGTGTCTAGTTTTCAAAAATGTATAAGTTTGCTAGGTTTCCCTAGGTGCCGGCAGAGCTAGGGTTCAAAAACTACAGCTAGGCACTTTGCAAAAAAAGGGTAATTTTTCACTGTGAAATTGTGGTGTGTCCATGTTGCGTTTGCGCCGTTTCCTGTCGCGGGCACTAGGCCTACCCACACAAGTGAGGTACCATTTTTCTCGGAAGGCTTTGGGAAACGCGGGGTGGGTGGAATTTTCTGGTTCCACGCAGATTCCAGAACTTTCCACCACAGAAATGTGAGGAAAATGTGGTTTTTTGACAATTTTGTAGGTTTGCAAGGGATTCTTGGTAACAAAACCTGGTGAGAGCCAGTCAAGTCACCCCATCCTGGATTCCCCTGGGTGTCTAGTTTTCAAAAATGTATAGGTTTGCTAGGTTTCCCTAGGTGCCGGCAGATATAGGGTTAAAAAACTACAGCTAGGCACTTTGCAAAAAAGGGTCATTTTTCACTGTCAAATTGTGGAGTGTCCACGTTGCGTTTTGCGCAGTTTCCTGTCGCGGGCACTAGGCCTACCCACACAAGTGAGGTACCATTTTTCTCGGAAGACTTTGGGGAACGCGGGGTGAGTGGAAATTTGTGGATCCACGCAGATTGCAGAACTTTCCACAACAGAAATGTGAGGAAAATGTGGTTTTTTTGACAATTATTTATGTTTGCAAGGGATTCTGGGTAACAGAACCTGGTGAGAGCCAGTCAAGTCACCCCATCCTGGATTCCCCTGAGTGTCTAGTTTTCAAAAATGTATAGGTTTGCTAGGTTTCCCTAGGTGCCGGCAGAGCTTGGGTTAAAAAACTACAGCTAGGCACTTTGCAAAAAAAGGGTCCTTTTTCACTGTGAAATTGTGGTGTGTCCACGTTGCGTTTTGCGCCGTTTCCTGTCGCGGGCACTAGGCCTACCCACACAAGTGAGGTACCATTTTTCTCGGAAGACTTTGGGGAACGCGGGGTGAGTGGAAATTTGTGGATCCACGCAGATTCTAGAACTTTCCACCACAGAAATGTGAGGAAAATGTGGTTTTTTAATACTTTTTAGGTTTGCAAGGGATTCTGGGTAACAGAACCTGGTGAGAGCCAGTAAAGTCAACACATCCTGGATTCCCCTGGGTGTCTAGTTTTAAAAAATTTATAGGTTTGCTAGGTTTCCCTGGGTGCCGGCAGAGCTAGGGTTCAAAAACTACAGCTAGGCACTTTGCAAAAAAACGATCATTTTGCACTGTGAAATTGTGGTGTGTCCACGTTGCGTTTTGCGCCGTTTCCTGTCGCGGGCACTAGGCCTACCCACACAAGTGAGGTACCATTTTTCTTGGAAGACGTTGGGGAACGTGGGGTGGGTGGAAATCTGTGGATCCACGCAGATTCCAGTACTTTCCACCACAGAAATGTGAGGAAAATGTGGGTTTTTTGACAATTTTTTAGGTTTGCAAGGGATTCTGGGTAACAGAACCTGGTGAGAGCCAGTTAAGTCACCCCAGCCTGGATTCTCCTGGGTGTCTAGTTTTCAAAAATGTATAGGTTTGCTAGGTTTACCTAGGTGCCGGCAGAGCTAGGGTTAAAAAACTACAGCTAGGCACTTTGCAAAAAAAGGGTAATTTTTCACTGTGAAATTGTGGTGTGTCCATGTTGCGTTTTGCGCCGTTTCCTGTCGCGGGCACTAGGCCTACCCACACAAGTGAGGTACCATTTTTCTCGGAAGGCTTTGGGAAACGCGGGGTGGGTGGAATTGTCTGGTTCCACGCAGATTCCAGAACTTTCCACCACAGAAATGTGAGGAAAATGTGTTTGTTTTGACAATTTTGTAGGTTTGCAAGGGATTCTGGGTAACAGAACCTGGTGAGAGCCAGTCAAGTCACCCCATCCTGGATTCCCCTGGGTGTCTAGTTTTCAAAAATGTATAGGTTTGCTAGGTTTCCCTAGGTGCCGGCAGAGCTAGGGTTCAAAAACTACAGCTAGGCACTTTGCAAAAAAAGGGTCATTTTTCACTGTGAAATTGTGGTGTGTCCACGTTGGGTTTTGCGCCGTTTCCTGTTGTGGGAACTAGGCCTACCCACACAAATGAGGTACCATTTTTCTCGGAAGACTTTGGGGAACGCGGG
Source organism: Calotriton arnoldi (assembly GCA_963921515.1). Classification (NCBI taxonomy): domain Eukaryota; kingdom Metazoa; phylum Chordata; class Amphibia; order Caudata; family Salamandridae; genus Calotriton; species Calotriton arnoldi. Next base: position 218,422 of record CAWUFW010004324.1, on the reverse strand, counting down.
GTGGGTGGAATTTTGTGGATCCACGCAGATTCCAGAACTTTCCACCACCGAAATATGAGGAAAATGTGGGTTTTTTGACAATTTTGTAGGTTTGCAAGGGATTCTTGGTAACAAAACCTGGTGAGAGCCAGTCAAGTCACCCCATCCTGGATTCCCCTGGGTGTCTAGTTTTCAAAAATGTATAGATTTGCTAGGTTTCCCTAGGTGCCGGCAGAGCTAGGGTTAAAAAACTACAGCTAGGCACTTTGCAAAAAAAGGGTCATTTTTCACTGTGAAATTGTGGTGTGTCCACGTTGCGTTTTGCACCATTTCCTGTTGCGGGCACTAGGCCTACCCACACAAATGAGGTACCATTTTTCTCATAAGACTTTGGGGAACGCGTGGTGGGTGGAATTTTGTGGATCCACGCAGATTCCAGAACTTTCCACCACAGAAATGTGAGGAAAATGTGGTTTTTAGGTTTGCAAGGGATTCTGGGTAACAAAACCTGGTGAGAGCCAGTCAAGTCACCCCATCCTGGATTCCCCTCGGTGTCTAGTTTTCAAAAATGTATAGGTTTGCTAGGTTTCCCTAGGTGCCGGCAGAGCTAGGGTTAAAAAACTACAGCTAGGCACTTTGCAAAAAAAGGGTCATTTTTCATTGTGAAAATGTGGTGTGTTCACGTTGCTTTTTGAGCCGTTTCCTGTCGTGGGCACTAGGCCAACCCACACAAGTGAGGTACCATTTTTATCGGGAGACTTAGGGTAATTCAGATTTGTAGAGCAACTGTTATTACCTATTGACTTTCGATGCATTTCTGCCTTCCAAATGAAAGACAATGTGTAAAAAAGAAGTCATTTTGAAAAATGAACGATAATTCTCATGCTAATATGAGTATTCCCAATTTCGGAAATGTGCAAATATCTACTGTTTCTAAACTCTATATTTTGTTCCCATTTCAGAAATACATAGGTGTCTTTCATACCGATTTTTCCATGTATACATTTTCCCAGAATAATTGCTATATACCCGGTACATAATAAAAAAACATTGCAAGTCGCTGCTCAGTTTTTGGCTTTGGGTTCGTCGGGTTCTTGGTGAGCCTACAAGTCCTACATATCCCCACAACCAGTAAGGTCCAGTGGATGTAACGGTATATTGCTTTCAAAGAGCTGTCATAATTAGAAGAAGTTACAGGTGAAAACGTTGACACAAATGGCTGTTTTTTCAACTAATTTTCAATTTTTCCAAAATTTAACTGTTAGTTTCTATAAAGAAACCTTGAAGGATCTACACAAATGACCCCTTGCTGAATTCAGAATTTTGTCTACGTTTCTAAAATGTATAGCTTTCCAGGATCCATTATTGCTTTCATACCCATTCTACCATTAACTGGAAGGAGGTTGAAAGCACAAAAATAGCAAAAATAGGCTATGTCCCAGAAAAATGCCAAAACTGTGTAAAAAATGTTAGTTTTCTGACAAAAGTCTGTCATTCCCTAAAAGCTGGGAAAATGGTGATTTCAGCCCCACAAACCCTTTTTTGATACCATTTGCATGGAAAAAACCAGACGCTTTCATTTGCAGCACTTTTTCCTCATTTTTCCCCAAAAAAACAAAATTTAGCTGTATTTTGGCTAATTTCTGTGCCCCCTCCAGGGGAATCCACAAACCCTGGGTACCTTTAGAATCCCCATGATGTTGGAAGAAAAGGACGCAAATTTGGCGTGGATACCTTATGTGGTCAAAACGTTACAGGGGCCTAAGTGCAAACTACCCCAAATAGCCAAAAAAAGGGTTAGCACAGGGGGGAAAAAGGCCTAGCAGCGAAGGGGTTAAACTGGAGTGGGAATACTATAGCCAATCTTTCCGGAGTCCAACACTTTTTCGAATATTGGTGTAATAAAATTCACATAATATTTTTTTTTATAGTTAATGTGGTTTGTTTTTAGTTTCTTAGACTGGAGTGGGAATAGTAAATGTTTCCCCTCCAAAGTACAACACTTTCCCTACTATTACTTAGAGTGGAGTGGGAAATTTAAACCCTCTGAAGTCCCACACTTTACCTACTGTTGCTTAGACTGAAGTCAGAATAGTAAATCTAACCCCTCCAAAGTCCATTACTTTCCCTCCTGTTGTTTAGACTGGAGAGGGAATAGTAAATCTAACCCCGCTGTAGTCCAACACTTCTTCTACTGTTGCTTAAAGTGAAGTGGGATTACTATATCTAATTCTTCCGGTGTCCAACACTTTTTCTAATATTGGGGCAGTAGAATTTATATTATTATTTCTTTATTTTTTTATAGTTATTATTGTTTGTTTTTATTTAAATCTTTTAAAATATTTACATTCTTATTAGTAAATGTGTTTTTTGGGGTTCTAATATTTTACTATTTTGTATGTTGGTGAAATGAATTAATATATTTTGTTATTGAATTGTTCATTTTTTGGGTGTTATTTTTTACTTGTACACACATATGAATATATATGATGTTATAATGGAGGGGCAGGCTCTGTCAAAGCAGACCCCCCTCTCACGAGGCACAGCGGCATTCAGCAACTTTGGCAGAGTGCCGAACAATCAGAGGAGCGAGGATAAGCGGCCGTTGAGCCCCCCACCGGGAACACCTGCCTGTAGTTCCGTGTACCGCGGAGAGTGGGAGGACTCGCATCATGCAACTTGAACTCTGCAGGTAAGAGAGTACATGCAGGACAGGGGCCAAGCTCATTAGACTGGCAGTGCAGTTGATTTTTGGAACACTCATACTAAGCCAGTCAGTACAATGCTCAATTCAGAATAAAGCATTTTGGAGCATTACGTTGGTGTATGCACCTAGTCCTTTTAGGATTAATACATTTTTTTGTGATTTTTCATATTTTTCATTATATATATATATATATTTTGTGTCTTTGCACAGAGTCATATGTTTACATAATATTGCACTTGCAATATATTGTTTGAAAGGGCTTTCCGCTAGGCTTTAACAATAGATCTTACATTTTGCACATGTTGTTGTTATTTGCAAATTTTTTTGCACTTGCACTTTAATGTATGACACTGGTTTTAAGGTATATGCAGTAAAGGTATTAGAGTGCTGAGATACTCTCTGAGACTAGAACACGAATATGATTAACGGTTATAACTGTTTTAATTAGGGTAAACGCATATTCCATCATTATGATCATATTGTTTTATTACACTTTGTACCAATATGCCTTTTTATCTATTTTACAGTTTTTACCGTGATGTTACATTCATGTATTCATATTTATATTTGTGACTATTTACCTATTTATCTATTTATTTACAAATGTTAGTATTTATGGTATTTATTGATCAGTCTGTTTTTCCTGGCAAGTCTTGTTTCTCTGTTTACTGCAAGAGGTGTGGTAGAGCAGTATTAACTATGAGTGTGTTCACTATTTAGGAGATGTTATTGGTCCAGCGCGTCATGTGATCAAGACCGTGGAAACGCGGTCGAAACACGTCATGCTGGGCACTTGCTCTTCATTGTATTGGGTGCTATGAATTTTTGGAGTTTCTGCAAATAAAGCACGAAGATTTCACAATTCACGCTGTGGTCCGTACCTGTTCTTCACCGTGCCGTTGCTGGAGGTGAACCAGGATTGTGGTTTTCTATATCTTGTGGCCGGAGCACGGCTGTCTCCGGCATTTACGGACCCTCCCTCCGAATTGTGGCAAACTGATGAGTAGCTGCCTTCGCGGAAGCGAATTGTGTTTCACCCAGAAGGGGTATCTACTGAGTTTGCCCCCCGCAGTCGGAAGTTCAGGGGAAGTTGTACCGGCATTACACAGGAAGGTTCGGCAGCGCCCGAGGAGTCGGAGGACACCAAGGAGCCACATGGAGGATCCAGCGGTAAGCCGGTCAAGCACCCCATTGAGACTGTTGCGGGTGGAGGGATTGTGAATCGCTATTCAGTGCGGGTGAATTCCCAGACAGCACTGGCGTGCAATTATTTTACTGGGGTAACAAACAGCATCCATGTCTTCAGCGGACCCGCTGCGGGACCGTGAGGCCGCAGCGGAAGCCCTTTTTCTAAATTTACCTGATGTCGACGAGGTGCATAGTAACACTAACATGAATCTAAATGATAACAGTGACATTAAATCATTGCTTAAATCCTTGGAGAAATTGCTAAAAACAGAGCTAAATAAGTGGTGGCAAAGGAAATCCCTCGAAAAATATAGAGATGCTAAGAGGATCCCCCGAGGTTTGAGGATCATGATAGCACCGTCATTAGAGAATCCCAATCCTTTAATGCTGACTGAGTGGGCAGCTAAAAACTTGGATGCCTCGATGAATGTGGTCCTAATATTAATTAAGTATGCTGAGATCGACAGAGCTGAGATTCTTAAGGATATCGATAAGGTTAATGGTCTGTTGGAAGGACACGAACAGAAAGATCTGATTAAAAAGGGTCATGAAGAAATTGAGACCCGCCTAAAAAAGTATGAGGATATCATGAAAGCTCATAAAATTTTCAAATTTGCAAGGGACAAATGAGATTACAAGACGGGGAGGATATTCACATTCTCCAAAACATTTGAAACCACCAAAAGGCAAGCTTTGGCTATAAAAACCTCATCTGTCCCTCCTATGCTTCTAGCAGATCCAGAATCCTTAAGCTCTGACATGAGCTCTGCACTCAGCAGCAGCGAATCGGATGACAGCAGATAAAGAAGTTCTCACACACAAGGACCACCGGTGTCTAGCCTCACACCAGCAGAGGAATTGAATTTTTTATCTCAGGACCGCCGCCAAACTCTGCGGCCTCGCAATCCCCAGAACAAAGTAAACAAGGCAGAAACCAGCGGAGGAGGCAGAGGCGGAAACTTTGGAGGCGCCAACAGAGGCAGGGGACCGAGAACCAGGAAATGGAACAACAAAAAATAGAAAATAACGGTGACAATACTGTCATCAATCTTTCTGACACCGTTTTATCAACTGCGGAATTACAGCTTCTCTCCCTAGGCCTGTCATATTGTCCTGACAACAGCTTCAAATACACTCAGGCCAGAGTGGATGTATTCAAATTCATAAGAAAGCTTAAACTGATAAAGTTCCACAAATTGAAGAACACGGCGGTAACTACAGCCTTGAGGGGACAAGCTAATCCAGACCTTTCTAACTTACAGGTTTCTGACATCAACACTCTTAAACTATTGAATTAATTGGCCTCCGATGATGAAGTAGCATCCAGTTCCACACAAATGGTACTATCAGAGGTGGGCGTGAAGTGCAATCAGTCTGTTAAAAGCCCCTTTTGCCCGTCATCGACTTTTATCCCTATTATGCCAAAAGACACAATTGACGTATTTAGTGATTGTGTAATTGAAGATCTTAAAAAACTAAATCGTACAGTCATGCGCAAAACGTACCGAAAGAAGTATTGGGTTATTCAGTAGTCTAAATTAATTCGCAAACTAAGCACCAACAAAAATCTTTTCATCAATCAGGCGGACAAAGGGGGCAACATTGTACTATGGCCCAGGGATCTCTACATGCAGGAGGCCCTACGACACCTTAATGTTGAAGCCTGTTACAGGAAAGCATCTTTCTCAGATCTCAGAAAAGTCAAGGAGGTAGTATTCAATGACTTGGCCCAGTGGAAATGGATGGGGCTCCTCAGCAAAGATGAATTCTGTTTTCTCAAGAATGAACATGCTATAACCCCTCTTCTATATTTCATTCCCAAGGTCCATAAAAAAATGAATCCCATTCCTGGTAGACCGATAATATCTGCCCAGAGGAGTCTTTTGGAACCAATGTCGAAATACGTGGATCATTTTTTACATGAACATGTCGAAGGTCTTCCTTCTTTCATCAAGGACACTGGCCATTTCTTATCCAAGCTCCAAACCATCAAATGGGAAAAGGATTATTTATTCATTGTTATGGACATTAGCTCTTTGTACACCAGCATACATCATATAGATGGTATTGAGGCGGTTAAATATTTTTTGAGCAAACGTAACATCCAATTTTATGAACAAAATGTTATGATCCTACGAATAATTGAGACTTGTCTTTTGAACAATTATTTCCTGTGTAATAAGGAAGTGTACCAACAGCTCCGTGGAGTAGCGATGGGGGCATGCTTCTCTCCTGGCTACGCGTGTCTTCACGTGGGCTGGTGGGAGGAGCCTGTCCTCAAGAACCACCACAAAGATAGCTATGATGCTCATGTCCTCCACTGGTGGAGGTTCATAGATGATGTCTGTGTGATATGGAAAGGATCTGCAGAAACTGCTGTTACATTTGTCAATGCGATCAACAACAATGTGTTGAATTTGAATTTTACTGCCGAGATCAGTAGCAAATGTGTGCAATTTTTAGATGTGGAGCTGTACATTGAAGGCAATTCAGTATGTACGAAACTGCATAGGAAGAGCACCGCAGGCAATTATATCTTGCACGCGAGTAGCTCTCATCCTGGTCATTTAATCCGGACCATCCCCTATGGGGAATTTTTAAGGATCCGGCGTATTTGAAATTCAGATAAAGATTTAAATGAATGTCAATCGGAGGCCATGCAGCATTTCGCTAAACGGGGCTACAAGATTAAAGAGCTACAATTAGCCTTGGACAAGGCGAATAGTCTTAGCAGGGAAACTTGCCTTAAACAAAAAATCCCCAGTATGAATTCCATATCTGAAGCATCCACTCAGAACACTAACACAATAGAGGCAGTCAGGCTAATAACGACCTATAGCTGTCAAGAAAAACAGATTAGGAACATTCTATACTCCAACTGGCCTATAGTTTTCACTGATATAACTCTGTCCCAACACCTACCCCAGCTTCCTGCACTCACATTCAGGCGTGCACCATCTATGCGGGACGCTTTGGTTAAAAGCAGTCCAGAAGTTAGTTCCACATCTACATGGTTATCCTCCAAGACAGGTTTCTTCCGAAATGCTCTTCCTGTCAAGCGTGTAAATTTGGGGTGAATACCACAGAATACACCACAGCTTTCGACCCTACACCTGTTAAGATCCAGGGTCTTTACACCTGTAGGACTGATCACGCAGTCTATATTTTAGAATGTACCTGCAAATTGAGGTATGTGGGGAGCACTAAGCTCCAAGTATACAACAGGATTCTCCAACACTTACAAGCTGTGGTTAATTCAGACCGAAATTACCCAGTGGCACGCCATTTGAAACTTGTCCACCACAATAATTTAAATGATCTCAGATATTATGTGATCGGGGCAGTGAAAAAATCTATCCGTGGTGGAAATAGGGAGAAACAGCTACGCCAACTTGAGTCCCTGTTTATCCTCCAATTGGATACTAGAGTGCCAAATGGTCTAAATATGGGGGAGGATTTGCACAATTTTTTATAGTTCAGGACAGCCTCAGGGTTCATATGAGTTAGAGTACCTACATGTTTGGAATATTCTCCTTTTTGCATTCTATCCATTACTACAGTCACAGAAACTGTTTTTTAGTATAGTGTTAGTGTTTTTGCTTCTTTGCACAGTCACATGTTTACATAATATTGCACTTGCAATATATTGTTTGAAAGGGCTTTCCGCTAGGCTTTAACTATAGATCTTACATTTTGCACATGTTGTTGTTATTTGCACATTTTTTTGCACTTGCACTTTAAGGTATGACACTGGTTTTAAGGTATATGCAGTAAAGGTATTAGAGTGCTGGAGATACTCTCTGAGACTAGAACACGAATATGATTAACGGTTATAACTGTTTTAATTAGGGTAAACGCATATTCCATCATTATGATCATATTGTTTTATTACACTTTGTACCAATATGCCTTTTTATCTATTTTACAGTTTTTACCGTGATGTTACATTCATGTATTCATATTTATATTCGTGACTATTTACCTATTTATCTATTTATTTACAAATGTTAGTATTTATGGTATTTATTGATCAGTCTGTATTTCCTGGCAAGTCTTGTTTCTCTGTTTACTGCAAGAGGTGTGGTTGAGCAGTATCAACTATGAGTGTGTTCACTATTTAAGAGATGTTATTGGTCCAGTGCGTCATGTGATCAAGACCGTGGAAACGCGGTCGAAACACGTCATGCTGGGCACTTGCTCTTCATTGTATTGGGTGCTATGAATTTTTGGAGTTTCTGCAAATAAAGCACGAAGATTTCACAATTCACGCTGTGGTCCGTACCTGTTCTTCGCCATGCCGTTGCTGGAGGTGAACCAGGATTGTGGTTATATATATATATACCCCGTCGCACGGAGGCACCCGCTGAGAGTTCAGCCGCCTGGTGGAACGTAGTTGGGATATATATATATATATATATATTTATTTATATATATGTGTATATATATATATATATAAACTTAAAACAATTAAAATGAATATAATGTAAAATAAATATTGTTCAATCATATCACAGATATATAATTATATACACAAACACGTGTGAGTGTTTATATAAATATTTATATATAGAATAAAAAATTAATGGAATCTATCTACGTTAAATTATATACATTTTATATTAAAATATTGAACATTTACTACTTTAACCTGTATATATATTACATAAACAATATTTTTATGTGATTTTTGATGACAATGTTCACAAAAGATTTTTGGGTTATTTATGTTATTACCATTTTAAGTATAAGAACACGATATTGTAGTAAACAATATTTTTGAGGCACTATTTTTGTTGACAATATTGCTTACCACTATATTGTGCCATTGATCCCAGTGAACAATGAGACCTGGGTGTAGCTGGGCGAGGGTTTTCATGGCAGGATGGATGGGGAGTAGCTGTACCTTGCCCTACATTTCAAAGGATCTTGCACATGGCACACACACAAAAAAAAACTGTCACTGGGTCTGTCCTTTCCTTTGCCCACTTAGACAGTTTGGAGCCAGAACGGGGGGAAGGGGAAGAACAGACCAGAACCCTTTTTGGGGTTAGGTATGAGATTAGCCCCACACAAAGGTTGGCACCAGAAATAAAGTGTGGACCATCAGAACCACTCTACAGAATACTGATGGACCTGCAGAAGACTCAAAAGAAGTAGACTGCCTTGCTGCCAGAAGGAATGATTTGCTGTCTGACAGAAGGAAGATTGGATGTGCTTGCCTTGATCCTAGGCTGCCCAGAGTGACTCCAAGAGTCAGTTGGCTGACCACCTGTGTGAGCTACCGGGACACAACAGGCTTTCTGAGGCCTTCCCGCAACTGCCCAGCTGACCAGCGCCATCTGGACCTGCCTGAGCCCTGCTGACTGCTTCTGCTGGAGGGAGTCCTGATCCCCAAGATGTGCCCCCCAGTTCCTAGACCCTTGGCTGGCATCATTGTGAGCTCTGCAAACACAATAAGATGATGGACGGAGCACTGAAATCTTTCAGGCACTGACCCGCACTCAATATTAGATCTGGGTTAAATTCATAATCGTTATTTAGCTCACTTCACCATCCAGTTCAGACCCAGCCATATGCAAATCAGTCTTGACCCTGTTCTTCATGGGAACAGTCTAGCCTGAACTGCCAAGCCAGGTCTCCCCTGGACCGGAAACAAGCATACTGGGACCGGTTTCAGGGTAACACCCCTCATCAGTCAGGCTAGCTTGAATCAAGTGGCAAAGTGAGCAAGGGATGCACATCTGGGCATACCCTGCCCACTTAGGGTGAACAATGCAACCACAATAAGATGATGGATGGAGCACTGAAACTTTTCAGACACTCACCCCCAATCAATAGTAGATCTGGGTTAAATCCATCATCGTTATTGAGCTCACTTCGCCATCCCAGGTCAGAACCAGCCATATGCAAATCAGTCTTGACCCTGTTCCTCATGGGAACAGTCCAGCCCAAACTGCCAAGCCAGGTCTTCCCTGGACTGGAAACAAGCATCCTGGGACCGGTTTCGGCATAACACCCCTCATCAGCCAGGCTAGCTTAAATCCAGTGGCAAAGTGAGCAAGGGACCCACGTCTGGGCATACCTTGCCAACTGAGGGCGAACAATGCAAACACAATAAGATGATTGATGGAGGGCTGAAACTTTTCAGACACTCACCCCCAGTCATTATTAGATCTGGGTTAAATCCATCATCATACTGAGCTCACTTCGCCACCCCAGTTCAGCCCCAGACATATGCAAATCAGAATGGACCCTGTTCCTCATGGGAACAGTCCAGCCCGAACTGCCAAGCCAGGTCTTACCTGGACCAGAAAAAAAGATTTGTCAGTTATGACATTGCTGTACCTATATAGGCACCACCCAGGTGCGCGGATGTCAGTTCTTTGCTTTCCGTGCCAGTTTGATGCCGATCTGGGAAGAGCTACCACTCTGTCACTTTTTGACAGGTTTTTTCTCTACTTTTTGTTGAATTTGAAATCTTTTTCCTTCGTGCGCAAGGATGTCTTTGAGGAAGACAGGGTTCAAGCCATGCGGTGCTTGTCACCGCATGATGTCGGTTACCGACCCCCACCTCGTCTGCCTCTGTGTCTCAAGCCTGACCATGATTCGAAGTCGTGCTCAGAATGCCGGACCATGGCTCTGAAGTCCTTGTTGGAGTGGGCTACGAAGCTCCTTGTGGCCCGGCAGTAGACACCATCCAGCAAGACTCCTCAGAGATCCCAGTCCCGATTGAAGAAGAGGAGGTCACAGGACCGTTCCCGGAGCCCAAAGTCCTCTTCATCCCACTCGAGGTCTTCGGAAGAAGCTAGATAGAATCTCTACCAGATAATGCGTTACCGAAGGTAAGTAACTTGTTCTTTGGGCCATCTAATCTACGAGTGCCAGGACACTCAATGGAGTAGCTACGTGCTTTCTAAGTACTTTAAACTTTGTGCAAAATAAGCTACTGATGTTAATCGAAAGTCATGGCGAGCTACCAATAGTATTAGTTTTGCAATAGTGACATAAGACCAGCAGTGATCACCTCAGTACATCAAGAGAGTTGCCAGCAGTAAAAACTTTTTGTCAATCTGGAATGCCTATACATAGGTAATGCATACCAGCAACAGGTGCAGTGTCCTTCACACAAAAGTAATCTTATTAGTGATTGAAATTGTATTTAAAGAGCCCATATCACCCCTGACGTGGCATAGACGTGGTTTTCAGTGAGTAGCACACTACTCCGGACCTCAAAGGTGCATTAGTGGTGGATTAGTAGAGGGAAATATAAATTGTTATTGGGATCAGTGAGAGTGGTAGACAGGTGAATCTGTTAGTTGGATGCATAGGATAGAGGATGGATAGAAGATGGAAGAGTTTAGAATGGATTATATGGGAATTCAGAGTAGTAAAAGAGGTTTGGGATGAGTCAGAGAGCCTGTTTGTTTGATGAATAGGCTAAAGGATGGATAGAGGAGGGAGGAATGTGGCAAGAGCTATTTGGTAACTCATAGTACTTAAAGAGGTTTAGGGTAAGTCAGAGACTGGAGGTAGGGGATATTTTGAAAGAGGAATAGGATGAGTCATAGAGTGGTGGTTTGATGAGGTTTGGGGAAAGTAGTTATTTTTTTCTCTGCAATGGGAGGAAAATATACAAATATGTAGCTACATAACCACACACAAAAGGGATACATACATAGAACTTTTAACATGATACGTATATGGAAAATATTCAGGAGATATCAAATTGTACTAGATAAAGTCCTATATGTACATTTATGGATAAATATTTACAAACTCAGGCTTTTGAGTTTTTGCTGTAAATTAAGTTTTCATTTTATTTGATTGATCCTTATGGGTTTTTGTCTTTCCTTTTTTAATTCATATTTGTCCCCAATATTTCAATAGTTAAGCAATTATTGATACAATTGTTATAATCATTTATACACCGTTTGACAGATATGCATTATTGCATGAAAATAAACCCATAAGCATACACTCTTCATCCTATATGTTACTGATGTATTGATATACCTATAGATGGATATAATGATTTAGGTATACAAATATGAATGTATATAATATTTACATATATGTCTAACTTTATCATTTTATGCAGTACATGATTTATCACTCAAAAAACGCCTTTAAATATATTTTGAAAATTCAACAATTTTCCTCGAAACATCAACTTATGTGTTCAGAGAATACACACACATTCGTCTTGGGCTACACAATTTTACCATACATTTGTTAATTTAACCAAGCAGTTCCAATTTAGAAAGCTTAGATGCACACAGGAGAGCTACTTACAGGTAGCTGGAGAGCTACCAGTAGCTCACTAGCTACTCATTGGAGAAGTCTGACATAAACTGAATTAGTTATGCTGATGTGTTTTAGAATGTCAGGACCTTTATGAATTACAAAAATCTATCAGGGGTGAATGAGCTAAATATCTTCTTTTTCACTGCTGATTTCCACCTGTGTGAAAAGTTGCTATTGACTTAGTCACTTGGGTCCTGAGAGTGGGTTTGGGGAGAGTGAAAAACTCTCAAATGCATGATTACGTAGCAGCATTTCACAGTTTAGACATGAAGCAGAGTGTAAAGATTACGGGTCTCATCCAGGCTTAGCTGCAACTGCCTGAAATCCAGCTATCAGAACACATACAGAGATTCTAATACAGAGCAAAGATACATTTAACATGACATGAGTGGATCTAAATTACATTATTCACCTCACCTTCCCAATACAACAGTACAATGTAACTATTATTAGTACTCTTGGTTTAAGTTGGAGTAACATTTACTACTGTTTTGGGACCTTTATAGCTGTAGCAGACTTAGAAGTGTAGTTTGTGAATAACAATAGACTTATTTTTTGGGGGTGGGTGTCTGCTGCTCTCTAAACCCCTCCTCAATGCTCCCATAACCCCTCCTTACTTCTTCCTAAGCCCCTCCTATATTGTAGTACGTAAGCCCCATGTTTCAACCATTCCACCAGGTCCCTCCCACATTTACTACTAAGGGGCAGATTACGATGTCATTCGGAAAGGCTCCGAATGGGATTCGGTTTTGCAGAATCTGATTCGGAACCCTTGTTTCCGAACGAATCGCACACATTTCCCAACGACCGATTACGATGCCCGGAAACCGTTCGAGCAGTCCGAATCGGTTCCGAAAGGCATTCGGACAGCCTGAATCTTTCAAAGCCGATTCGTACAGCTCTATGGATACGGTTTCTGGGCAAGCGATTACGATGACAGATTCTGAGAGCCGTACAGATTTGGTCTGCTTGACACGAAACGGCTGTCAGAATCTGTCTTTGGGGGCCCGTTGCGGGCCCCCTTCACCCGGAGGTGTACAAATGGTGCATGGGGGTGTACCCAAGGGACCCCTCTTCCCAACCATGCACAATGTGGCAGGCACCATGGGGTGCCCGCCACAGGGTGCAAGGTTTTCCCCAACCACCTTTTTTTTTAATGGGAGCCTGTGCTCTCGTTCGGAAAACAGGCTCCCATTGAAGTCAATGCGAGTCTGACCGAACGATGTTGGGAAGCATCGTAATCGGTCGTCCGGACTCGCAGGACCCGATTCGTTTAGAAACAAGTCCAAGATCAATTCGTTCGGAACAGTTTCCAAACGACATTGTAATCGGCCCCTAAGTGGTGAAATTATATGTGTGAGGATCTACCAATAGAAAAGATAGGAGAAGTGGAGATTTACATTTGTAGGTTTGTGAATAGCAATTTGTAGTACTAGTTTAGTAGTACTACTAACTACTACAAAATGTATTTGCGAATGGGCTCCATAGAGAGATTTTAACATAGAACATGCATGAATCAACTGTTGAATAGCATCAGGTGGAATGAAGTAGATTAAAACGCTTGACTGACCCTTCCATGCTGCTTCTCATCTCTTCACTGTTGTAAGATTGGAAAGTAGGTATGCACTATAAAAAAAGGAAGTAAGCATCATAAAGGTTTGGGAGAGGTGAAAGAAGAGAACAGGTAGAATAAAGGTCTGGGTAGCAGCATGGAGTTGAAATGGTGCAGAAGCTAGATTAGTGAAAGTAACTAGTGAAAGCAGATACCTTTAGGAACTATAAACAAAGATGAGTGTATCACCCAAGGAATTCATTAGGTTCCTTCAAATGAAATCAACACAGTAAAGATTCCACTGTGAGAGTGTGTGAATAAGGACAAATAAATTCCATTCAAATTGTTTTCCCAGTTAGGGGCTTTATTCTTCTTCTTTTCCTTTTAAAAAAGAGAATAGATTTCATTTTAACTAATGGAGACATCTTCAGAAATTGTCTCAAAGTAAGCTACCATGTGTTTCACCCTATAGAGGCGTGCAAGCCCAGGGCTTTTTCAAGGCTAAATAAAGAAATAGAAGCAATTATCCCAACTGTAATACATTTCCAAATGTAATATATTTTTAAAGTAAGTGGAAACCCCATTCATAGAAATACTGCCACACGTTATTTAAAGGTTAATTTCAAGCTCCTTTAAAATAAAATGTGATGAAGGTGTCTAATACGGGATACAGAAGAAACAGAGAGACCCCAAATTTGTTTAGCTAAAGTTTAGAGAGAGGAAAAAGGATTTTGAATATACGATTAGGGAGAACCCTAAAGACAAAGATACAACATAGATTTGATGGCTACCTAGCACTTCCAAAGACTAAAGCTAACAATATGGGACAATCGGAGTTTACCTGCATATCTAGTATGTATGAGGGAGATTATTCAATTATGTCTGTCATGTTTACTGGTCCCTAATTGAGCAGGTCCTAAATAGGAGTTCTGCAAAAGATTTTAAAAGGTTCCCCAAGTGAGAGCTAAAATATATTAGACCTTAAACTTAATGCCAAAGCTCAAATACTTATCCAGAAATATAACCAAGGAAGAACAATAGACAATTAAATACATGCAAAAAACACAGAAATAGTCACCAAAGAAGCAGAATAGGGTGGGAATGTAGTCATCGCTGATATAGATGATTATCTTAAAGAAATCAATCAACAACTAGCGGATTCCACCTACTATATAAAACTACAAAGTGACCTGACATCAGAAACACAAAGTAGGCTACCATGACTCATAGACAAATAGGTTCACAAGGGCTTAATAACAGCTGAAGAAAAGCAATTTATCTACATAAAATATCCAACTATGGCAACAATGTACACACTTCCTAAAAATATATAAACAAGACTTCTCACCAAAAGAAAGACCCATCATCTCAGGAATTGACTCTGTCTGCTCCAGATTAGGAGAGTTCATTGACAGCGAGCTACAGCCCATCATGCATGATTTACCCTCCTATATGAGGGATACAAAGGATTTATTGCAGAAACTCAATGACATTGATTGGCAACCCAACTATATACTGGCTACGGTGGATGTTGTGAGCTTGTACACCTCGATCAAGCACAAAGATGGTTTGGAATCAATTAGGAAAGCCCTACCCACAAGATCGGTGCACTTAGCAGAAAGAAATCAGATGATCCTGGAACTGGGGGAATTCTGCCTTACTAACAAATTGTTGTTTTCAATAAAAATATATATTACCAACAACAAAGGAGGGTGATGGCTGCCAAATTCACGCCTCCATCTGCCTGCGTCGCCATGGGGGAAATTGAGAAATATTGGCTGTGGAACGAAAAATTTGAAAATTACAGTAAGAATATCATCTTCTGTGGCCGCTACATTAATTATATCCTGATAATATGGCAAGGCACACAATCCTCACTGGCCAATTACATCAAGTCCCTTTCTGACCACAAATGGGGAATCACAGTAACATCTGATATCATCAACCGGAGGTTCAATATGTGGACTTGACTATCTTTGTGGCGAATGATCAATTACAGAGGAAACTGCACAGGAAAACTGCACCATCTAATTCAATATTACAAGCTTCCAGTTACCATCCCTGGAAAACTATCACAAACGTTGCAAAAAATGAACTGCGCAGGGCAAAGAGAAATTGCAGAAAAATGACTGATTACTCACAACAATCCAATGAGATCATTCACAGACTAAACAAAAGAGCCTACGACCTTACTACCTGAACTCTAACAAAACAAGAAGTAGACTCACTGGAAAGGCGGGTACTTCTGAAAGACACAATGAAATATAAAACAACAAAACAACCTATCAGATTCATCACAGAATGTTCCAATGGTCAACATCTAATCAGGAAAATCTTAGGAAATCAATGGTTCTTACTTATAATAATCTACAAATTTCAAAAGATCGGAAACTATACACACAAATGAGCTTTACCAGAGCACCAATTTGGCACCAAAAAATCTGCAGACACCATTTTTTGGATGACAGAACCAAAAAGCTATGTTTCTGTATAAACCCAAAGGTTTTTTCACATGCTACAATCATTCTATTTGTATACTAGGAAAGAAGAAAATACAAAGTCCAGTTATCATTAATCATAAACATCAGATCAGAGAATCAGTCAATTGTGAGAGTACTTCTGTCATTCATGTAATCATCTGTCCAGGTGAGAAAAAATACATAGGCAGCACCATTTAACCACTCAAACAGTGGATCCAAGAACATTACAGAAATGTTCAGAAATCAGATACCAAACTACCACTGGTTGATCATTTTCAAACGAATCATCACCATCATCGAACCTTCACCTTCTTTGGTTTGGAAAAACAAAAAAGGAATCTTCGCGGAGGCAATCAGGAACTCACTCTTTGGAAAAGAGAAAGCAAACTTATATTGAAGTTCAATAAAGTGAAACAGGCCTAAACAAAGATGAGGAACTACACAACTGGCTATCATAAACTAGGAACTTAGATTTGAGTGAAAACTATGGACTCACCAGAATGAGTGGCTCCACAGAATGAGTTACCCTAAAATGAAAACATTGACTTTCCTAAATACTGTATAAAGATTTGTCTAATTGCAGTAGAATGTTCCACTTAATATTGTACGAGACATGAAAATGAAATGTCTGCATCTATGTAAAGACCACATTTGTCCTTATCTGTTCAAATACTAAATATATGTTCTTTATTACTCGCCCCCCCTTTTTTTTTCTTTTTCCTTTTCTATCTTTTCTTCTGCATTAAGACTGTCACAAATTTGGATAATCTTAGTCTTCGTTCATAAAATAATGAGGGTATATTAACAATTAACATCTGTCATTATTTATACATGTATGATTTTACCAGACAGGCTAAAAGATGGTATCCACCACACTAGATCGCATTAGCTCTAAACTATGAATAACGCGGTTTCAACCACGCCCGTGAGGTCCGGAATCTTAGAATTTCGGACACGGTGAACTGGAGATGTAGTTAACAATAAGGTTCGCTCTATACACATATTTGTATACAATTCAGGACCAGACTGAGGGCCTGATTACGATCTTGGCAGGCAGGTTACTCCGTCACAATGGTGACGGATATCCAATTCACCAAAATATATATCCTATTAAATTCTATGGGATTAACCCTAATCTTGGAGTAACTCGTCCACCAAGATCGTAATGAGGCCCTCTGTTATTTTGAAAGTTTGGGTGCACCCAAAAACCCAAAGAACACGTTGCCTTAATAGACTTGATTCGGATATCAGACCAGATGGCCCGACTTTTTCCTATGAGGTAAACCACCTCATGAGATAGCACATAATACTGACATAGGAGTGCCTTTCCTTCATGCAACTCCTTAATGATATCTCTTCTGAGATATTTCAAATGTATTTGATGTTATTCCACTAATGGAAATAACAATTAAGGCTCATGTAACTTACAGAGTCCTTTTTCAAGATGGTGCCCACTGTTTTGGGAGCGACAACCCAACTAACACAACAATAAAAATGAATGAAGGACAACCATATATGGCTGCAATAAAATGATGCTCAATCGGAAAGGCGTTGCAACAGATGACGCAGACCGCAGAGTCTTCTCCCGATTAAGCTCTCGACAAGAAACCGGTAAGTATTCGATGATTTGTTCTGAATAGGATGGCGTTAGTTAACCTTGCAACCATATAACCATAGCCAGGGAACCGAATGTTGTGGTATTTGAACACAGACTCCTTTAACATATTTGACCGTTCTCATGACTTTTCACTAGTAGATTTTCAACCTTTAAGTATATGCCGCTTTTCTTCTATTGGCTTCTTAAAGGATTAAGGGCCAGATGTACGACGGTTTTTGCATGCGCAAATGGGTTTGCGAACCCGTTTGCGCATGCAAAAACCAATAGGGGTATGTACCATTCCAAAACAGCAAGTCCTTTAAGGAAAACAGGCCGCATTTAAAAAAAAAAAAGCTGCTTTATTAAAAAGCAGTCCCAGACATGGTGGTCTGCTGAGCCCAGCAAGCCACCATCCCTGAGAGGGCTGGCATTCCCAATGGGCTTGCAAATTGCGAGAGGCTCATTAAATTTAGTGAGCCTCGCAATTTGCGACCCCATTGGGAATTGCAAAACAGTTTAATAACACTGTTGTACATTTCATTTAGCGCCTCGTAATTTGCGACTCACAATGAGTCGCAAATTGCGAGGCACTAAATGAAAGGGTCATACATCTGGCCCTGAACCCCCTAGCTATCCGCAATACATGTCCTAGATTATTAAATTACTTTTCTGACTAAAAACTTTTGTGTCAATGTCACATACCTTCATGACGCGCTCATTACTTACGACATGGGTTACCAGCATTCTAAAACCTCAGGGGACCACTCCCCTTTCTTCACCACAAGCAACCCTTTGGATATATATTTGTTTCCTGGATAAACTGACATGTAAACTATTATAATTTTTCAATAGCCAATTTGCAGAACTTTGATATTTTAGATGTGGTATTTTAACATCTACACAACACTAAGGGGTCGATTCCGATGTCGGCCGGAAGCGCACCTAACAGTATTCGTCCGGAAAAAATACGAGCCGAACGCGTGTTTTTCCGACCGACTCGAACACTCTACCGAACGAACAAGTACGATGCGTATAACAGCCCAGATTCCGAGCGAGCCGTACTTACCCATTCCAGCTCCTGTTCCCCGCCCGAGCCGGATCCGTAAACGCCGAATCGAGTCGCACGGAACCAAATACACAGCACCTTCCGGCCGGACTAGTATGATGCGTCTCCCATACGCGCCAAACTCGTCGCTACGTACGGCACGTTTGAGCATCCGGGAGAGCTGCACATAAGCTCCGATTCGCGCCACAAGACGATCCACGGCGACGAGACAAACAAGCCAGCGACGAGTACGAGTGGAAGACACGAGAAACCCGAACGAGACGAACCAACCATGAATCCCATCGCGCAGGTCCTACCAATACTCTACATCTATTACCGGGACCGGCACGGACGCGTACGGCGCAGACGGTAAGTCAAACACCCACAACACAAACAAACGACACGTACCCGAAATATGTCACACACACATAGGGATGCACAAATGACGTACACAAGCAACAGCAGAACCATAGGGGTGGGATGGCCAACACCAATGCCATTCACACCCATAGGGGGATTGATGCCTACCACCAACACCACCCTACAACTACCCCTACTCATGGGTGGCTAGTAGCCTGCCACCACCCCCCCCCACTCATGGGGGGCTGGATGCCTACCACTACTGCCATCCCCACCCATAAGGGGCTGGATGCCTACCACTACTACCATCCCCACTCATGGGTGGCTAGATGCCTGCCACCACCCCCCCCCCCACTCATGGGGGGCTGGATGCCTGTCACTACTGCCATCCCAACTCATGGGGGGATGGATGGCTGCCACTACTACCATCCCCACTCATGGGGGCTGGATGCCTGTCACTACTGCCATCCCCACCCATAGGGGGATGGATGCCTACCACTAACACCACCCCCACTCATGGGGGCTGGATGCCTGTCACTACTGCCATCCCCACTCATGGGGGGATGGATGCCTGCCACTACTGCCATCCCCACCCATAGGGGCTGGATGCCTACCACTACTACCATCCCCACTCATGGGGGGCTGGATGCCTACCACTACTGCCATCCCCACCCATAGGGGGCTGGATGCCTACCACTACTACCATCCCCACCCATAGGGGGCTGGATGCCTACCACTACTACCATCCCCACTCATGGGTGGCTAGATGCCTGCCACCACCCCCCCCACTCATGGGGGGCTGGATGCCTGTCACTACTGCCATCCCCACTCATGGGGGGATGGATGGCTGCCACTACTACCATCCCCACTCATGGGGGGCTGGATGCGTACCACTACTACCACCCCCACTCATGGGGGCTGGATGCCTGTCACTACTGCCATCCCCACTCATGGGGGGATGGATGGCTGCCACTACTACCATCCCCACTCATGGGGGGCTGGATGCCTACCACTACTGCCTTCCCCACCCATAGGGGGCTGGATCCCTACCACTACTACCATCCCCACGCATGGGTGGCTAGATGCCTGCCACCACCCCCCACTCATGGGGGGCTGGATGCCTGTCACTACTGCCATCCCCACTCATGGGGGATTGGATGGCTGCCACTACTACCATCCCCACTCATGGGGGGCTGGATGCCTACCACTACTGCCATCCCCACCCATAGGGGGCTGGATGCCTACCACTACTACCATCCCCACTCATGGGGGGCTGGATGCCTGCCACTACTGCCATCCCCACCCATAGGGGGCTGGGTGCCTACCACTACTGCCATCCCCACTCATGGGGGATGGATGGCTGCCACTACTACCATCCCCACTCATGGGGGGCTGGATGCCTACCACTACTGCCATCCCCACCCATAGGGGGATGGATGCCTACCACTAACACCACCCCCACTCATGGGGGCTGGATTCCTGTCACTACTGCCATCCCCACTCATGGGGGGATGGATGCCTGCCACTACTGCCATCCCCACCCATAGGGGGCTGGATGCCTACCACTACTACCATCCCCACTCATGGGGGGATGATGCCTGCCACTACTGCCATCCCCACCCATAGGGGGCTGGATGCCTACCACTACTACCATCCCCACTCATGGGGGGCTGGATGCCTGCCACTACTGCCATCCCCACCCATAGGGGGCTGGATGCCTACCACTACTGCCATCCCCACTCATGGGGGGATGGATGGCTGCCACTACTACCATCCCCACTCATGGGGGGCTGGATGCCTACCACTACTGCCATCCCCACCCATAGGGGGATGGATGCCTACCACTAACACCACCCCCACTCATGGGGGGCTGGATGCCTGTCACTACTGCCATCCCCACTCATGGGGGGATGGATGCCTGCCACTACTGCCATCCCCACCCATAGGGGGATTGGATGGCTGCCACTACTACCATCCCCACTCATGGGGGGCTGGATGCCTACCACTACTGCCATCCCCACCCATAGGGGGATGGATGCCTACCACTAACACCACCCCCACTCATGGGGGGCTGGATGCCTGTCACTACTGCCATCCCCACTCATGGGGGGATGGATGCCTACCACTACTACCATCCCCACTCATGGGGGGCTGGATGCCTGCCTCTACTGCCATCCCCACCCATAGGGGGCTGGATGCCTACCACTACTACCATCCCCACTCATGGGGGGCTGGATGCCTACCACTACTACCATCCCCACTCATGGGGGGCAGGATGCCTGTCACGACAACCACCCCTACTCATAGGACGGGTAATGCATGACACAACTAGCATACTCCCACATAAGGACTGTCTGTAAATTACATCCCACCCCCAACACCATTACAAGTGTGTGTGGTCTGTGTCAAATGCATACAACACTGAACATGACATTGAACATTCAATGTGACCCCCTAACACATGTGTCACACATAATTGTGTGTGTGGCCTACACAATGCAAGCAGACCATGACCACTGTGGCAATGTGGCCCAAAGCCCCATCACCACAGTGCCCAAAAGGTAAGTGTGTGCTCCATAGCTGAAGCACATTTTGAACAGTTTGGCAATGGGGCCCAAAGCCCCATCACCACAGTGCCCAAAAGGCAAGTGTGTGCTCCATAGCTGAAGCACATTTTGAACAGTGTGGCAATGGGGCCCTAAGCCCCATCACCACAGTGCCCAAAAGGCAAGTGTGTGCTCCATAGCTGAAGCACATTTTGAACAGGGTGGCAATGGGGCCCTAAGCCCCATCACCACAGTCCCCAAAAGGCAAGTGTGTGCTCCATAGCTGAAGCACATTTTGAACAGTGTGGCAATGGGGCCCTAAGCCCCATCACCACAGTGCCCAAAAGGTAAGTGTGTGCTCCATAGCTGAAGCACATTTTGAACAGTGTGGCAATGGGGCCCTAAGCCCCAGCACCACAGTGCCCAAAAGCTAAGTGTGTGCTCCATAGCTGAAGCACATTTTGAACAGTGTGGCAATGGGGCCCTAAGCTCCATCACCACAGTGCCCAAAAGGTAAGTGTAGTCCTGGTAATAGCTGCTAAACCAAAAATGCAGGGATTATTCCTGGCCACACAACACCAAACACTACAGTGGCATTGTAGTGCTTGTGTCCCATAGCAACATAGATTGTGTGAGGCAAGCAGTGCAGTGCCAATGACACATCGTTCTAGCCATGTGCACACAAACATCAGCCATGGGGGCCCACATTGTCTACATTCACAAATAACACAATGACAGAAGTGAGCATCATAATGCAGACCCACATATCTGCAGCAATGGACACACAAATGTAGATATCCTGTGGAGACTGTAGATGTCATGTGAACAAATACCATACCATGGCAGCAATGGGACATACTAACCATGATCAATGTGCTGATTGATGACCTAGCAGTCCCAGGGCCAGCAGGGGAAAGCCAACAAACAACATACAGCCAATGGCAAACTAAAGATATGCCAATGCAGTGGTGCAAAAGCACAAACACAAACAGGCAGACTCACACTGCATATCATACACAACAGGTGAGGGGGGTTGTGTGCCAGTGTCCCCAGGCAAACACACAAAACATGAGGAGGCCAGATTCACTAATACACAGATGTCAACACAGTCACATACAAAACTAACTCAGGGATTGGATTCCCCTATGTGGGCAAACAGGCATTGTGAGATGAGAGGGAGCCCAAATTACACATGTCACACAAGCGTGTAGGAACAGCAACAAACACAGCAAGAGACAGAACCACCACAGCACTCCCCCAGGGACCCCACATTGTGGTGACACTAGCCTGCATGACAATCACACTGTGATGGCAAAGGTAGATGTCATCCACACTGTGAACCACAGCCATGTGTCCTGAGCAACAAACTACCATCACACCTATACAAGCACAAAGCACTCAGCATGGCCTGCCAGCCAAGGACAACATGGAGGTAGTGCCCCAGCCGTGCAACAACTCACATTTGCACACACTCAGCGCCACACACCTTGAACTCCACCAATGTGCAGCAGTGAAGCTCACATGGACTGCTGACATTGCACATGCACCCATGAAAATCCCAGGGGTGGTGGGGGAAATAAGGTGCAGAAACCCATCACACATGGCCAGTCAACAATACTTGTGAATGTCTGACACACTGCACAGTATGCCGTACATGGGCATGACGTGAAATCCACCCCAAACAATGGGATCCTGGCCATAGTCACACACCAATGAAGAAGCCAAGCTGACCCACAAAGGACACACATAGACAACTTCCAACATTGCAGCTCTGACCCTGAGGAGTGGCAGCAGTCACACACACAACGTGTCACAATCACTGAAAGCATACACAAACAGAAAATCACATTACTCGTGTAACCAACAAGTGCCAAGAGGAATCTTGACTGTGTCCCATCTGCGTTTGCCCACATCCCCAGCCCTGACAACAAAGACAACTAGGGATGACAACCTCATTAACATTAGTTTGCCATGCACCCACATCCCGGAGAAACCAGGTCCAAGATGCTGGATGAACACAGAACAACTCAGCAAGCATCACAAACAGGAACATCCGTAGGGACACAGCCTGTGTAGGAAAAGGAGAAGGGTACACGCACAGACATGCCTACACAACACACAACACGGGCACAGCCTATATCACGGAATCACGCACTGCCATGAGGGCACTATACTCCTGTGGAAGGTCAGCTGTGCCAAACCTTGTCTGTGCACGACTCAAACATGTCAGCAGAACACTCAGTCAGTGAGTCAACAACTACAACACACTGAAGGCTCTGCTCATATCAGCCTGGGCACGGGAGTGTCACGTCAGTCATCTGCATACACCCAAGACACGTGTCAAGCAACTTGCACTGTGTACACAGATGAGTCCTCCAAATTTGATGTGCTAAACTGCATGTCCATTGGAGACGGGCACACAGTCAGGGTACTAGGAACATTGGACAGTGGTAAGCCCACCAGATGTGCATCAGTGTAGGACAAAGATGGTAAACTACAAATGCTAAACGTACATCCCTGTGTCAAATGCTGAACATTACACCCTCAGACTGCAGCAAAGGATGCTATAGATCCAGACTAGATTAGGACACATATCCCATGGACCACATGGAGCCCATCACAGCAAAACTTCATTTACCTGATCTGAACACTATTACAACAGCAAATGCATGATTCCACACATCTACATCGTGTACCTCCAAAGATTAACCACAAGTAAACAAAAAGAGGCTTTATTCAGCAAGTGTGCAACTCAAATCAAAAGTCCAAAATAAACTAAGGCCAATGGCCAGTCCAAACATACAGTCCCAACAGGGTGATGTGTGACAACTTGTCAACAATTGCTTGCCTGCACAGGTACGGACAGGGGACATCCCCCTTGGAGGGGCATACGAGGGGCAGGCCAGGCACTGCAGGGTCAGGATCAGGGGATGCCAGAAGGAGGCAGTGAAGGGGAGGTGGGTGCAGGAGTGTCACCGGCAACTGCAGTGGAGGTGTCTGACTCAGGGGGGGCTGGCACCACCGCAGGGCTCAAGTCAGATGGTGTTGGTGCTGCAACCACTGCAGTGGGCTGGTCAGATGGAGTGGACTGGGTCCCCAATGCAGTGCCCGAGTCAGACGGGGTGGTTGTGGACTCCACCGCAGTGCATGACTCCAAGGTAGTGGAAGGGGGGCAGAAGAGCTGGGCAGGACAGAGGGGGGACACGGTCTCCACACCAGTGGCACAAACAGGCAGAGCATCTGGTTTGGGGGTGGAAGAGCAAGTGGCAGGGGGAGGGCCTAAGCAGTTTGGGGATGCGGTACCGGTGTGTGGGGGAACCTGGGGCAGGGTGTGGCGGTGGAACCTGTGGAGTGGTGGCCTGGGGGATGGAGGTGAGAGACTGGGTGGTTGAATTGCAGGGCGGTGGCGGGGTCTTGCTCTTCTGGGACCGGGGGACTTGCGGGTGGGGGCTCACTCTGCCTGCGCCTGGGGGAGGGTGTCCGGGGGCGAGGGGCACTCCCCTCTGTGTGGGTGGACTTCCTCTTCCCCCGGTATGCTGGATCAGCGGGATTGGAGGGA
The DNA here is from genome assembly GCA_963921515.1 of Calotriton arnoldi. NCBI lineage: Eukaryota > Metazoa > Chordata > Amphibia > Caudata > Salamandridae > Calotriton > Calotriton arnoldi. Next base: position 193,105 of record CAWUFW010004324.1, on the reverse strand, counting down.
AGAGGCCGAGGTCACTGAGGAAGAGCTGCTGATCAGGTGGGGTTGCAGGTGAGGCAAGGGAAGGGGTCTTGGAGGGAGAGGATCTTGAGGATTGCGGAGTGACTGTGGTTGCCTGTGTGTGTGTGTAATCCCCATCCCCTGTGTCTGTGGTATCAGTCCCATGAGGATGCTTGTGTGCACGTCTTGCCTTTCTCTTGGGTGTGTCTGTGCTGCTCGTGTCTGTGTGTTTGGGTGACTGTGCAGGTGTGCATGTGCTTTGGACAGGTAGGGGGCAGGAAGTGTGGATGGGGCAGAGGTGGGAGGGGTGAGGGACTGTTGGAGGAGGGACACTGCTGCCGTCAGGGAGGAGTCCATGGACTTATTGCTCCTCTGTAGGGCAGACATACCCGTCGAGATGCCCTCCATGAACGACACCAGCTGTGTCAACAGAGTGGTGTGTGCATGGAGGACACTCAGCATTGCTGTCTGCCCTACATGGAGCTGCCGAAGGAGGTACACAGACTCCTCACTCAGGGCAACAGGGGACACAGGGGCAGGGGGTGCGGTGCCTGGCACGAAGGAGACACGCTCCCGAGTACGGGAGCCTCCACGGACCTCAGGAATGGGAGCCAATGGGAGGGCGGTGGTGGTGGTGGTGGTGGTGGCGGGGCCAGACAGACTAGCTGGCCTTTGGTGGCTGCTGAGACCCGCCTCCACAAGGGAGTCATCCTCCGAGCTGCTGTGGTCCTCAGCTGAGGTGGATGGTGCTGAGGACTCCTCGGTGTGGCTCCCCTCGCCCTCCGTGCCACTGGGTCCCTCTGACCACTCGTCCGATGCTGACCCAGTCTGGCTCCGCTGCTCCTCCTGGTCCGTGGTGCTGTCCCCTCCTGTGGCCCTGGATGTATCTGCAAACAATTAGGGAAACAGACAAACATCAGTCACCTGCACTGACCGCACACACCACAGTAAGTACAGCACATTACAGAGCAAGCCCTGGCATTCTTAGTTGAACATTGCCTAAAGTCCCCACACAGATTCGGGGAAGCCAATTGTCAGTCTGATGGTCAACCATGGGACTCACACCCCTCCTGCCCTTGCACCCATCTGTCTGGTGCCTGTCTGATGGTAAGACCCCAGTGCGGACACATGCACCACCTACACAGTTGTTGGACATTGCAGGGCACACGGTGAAGTATGTGAACATGCACACATCACATCTCTTGCCACTGAGTCAGTGCAGGTGTCCGGATAAAGGGATGGCCAGAGTCTAAATAGAAATGCATGTGATGCATACCAGCACCAGACACCTTGATGCACCCATGTCCGGATAGTCAATGCCACAATGGGGTGCATGTTGCACATGTCACTCCCCTGCAGGATCAGTCTCAGGAAGTTTAATGCCATGACACAGGAATGCGTGCAAAGTCATACATTACTGTCTCAAGTCACATGGCCATGGCAGCCAGCCAACAACAGTCTGCACTGTGTCACAATCCGAGGGCATGGGGAATGCAAGTTATGTGACTGACAAGTGCACATGTCCATCCCCCAAATACCACAACATCTGTACTACTATTTGTCCACGTCATACCAACTGGACATATGGGGGACATGAAACACAACTCTCTGAACATGAGCACCTCACAGTGTGCTGTGAATGACAACACAGCTGCCTGAAAGTCACAGTCGCAAACACCTGTGTGCACAGTCAAGTGATCAGACACCTATAAGTCACAGAAGTATCGTCTATCATGGTGACAACTCAGTTGGCATGCTGAGCCCTAACCCATAACCATACCAGTAGTCCTGACAACGAAGACACAGCACAATGAGACAGAGGCAGACACCTGAGGGTACATTTCACTGATCACAACATGCCAGATGATACACGGGAGTGGGAGTACAGAGTGTATTGCATGCCCTGGAGTAGGCATGACTGTCCAGCTCCACCTGTAAGAGGGATGAGTCCTGGACAGTAGGCAGGTGGCTAAGCATGTGTGACACACTGGATACACATACTCCTGAGGCCCAAACATTGTTCCCACCAGCAGCATGGGTGTGTGCCAAATTCCCCAGGGACATGTGGTGAGTCAGAGCAGCAAGCGGACCACATATCAAAGTTACACCCAGATCACATGTCAGAACTTAGGCATTGTGCAAGCAATTGAGCCACCCATTAATCGCACACCATAGTCACGGGAACAAATGCTGTCCCCCACCTTGAGCAAAGCAAAATGCAATGACACAGTCCCCAAATGACACAATTTCCTGACTATAAGGGCCACACATATGCGTATCAGAGGAGAAGTGGGCATGTCACAAATGAGGGACATGGGTCCTGGACCACATGACTGATGTACTGTGGAAGTTTAACCAGGCCAGAGGAGGGCACATAGCATGTCAGACAAAGTGCACAGTGCAGTCATGGACTCACCCCTCCTTGCTGCTGTCTGTCCTTCAGCTGCCCATCCAGGTCAGGGAAGACCACCGCCAGGATCCGGAGCATGTGGGGGTCAGGGTCCGGTGTCCGCCCCTCCTGCGAGGAGGCGACAGCTTCAGCTGGACCCTTGCGATCCTCCGGGTCCAGCCACGAAGGTCCTGCCACCTCTTCTGGCAGTTGCGGATCCTGCGCCTGTAGACCCCCACGGATCTTACTTTCCGGGTGATGGTCAGCCAAATTTCCTGCTTTTGGTGGGCATCAACCTGTGAGGATGACAAAGTGAAAAGGCCATTACTACACATGCAACATATACGTGCATCACACAGTTGGATATACATGTCTCAATCACAGGGGCATATGATGTACACAGGCAGTGCAACAATGGCTATGAACAGTTTGCCAGCAGTCACTACATGGTATCATTGCATGGGAAGTAAACCTAGTTGGAATGCACTGTTACTGCACTGTACCAGTTCAGTGCATGTAACTACACACTTTGGGGTGTGACAACTACTCAGTGGGCATGCTAGCCAGTGGTGTGCACACTGAAAGCCCTGCTAGTCAGACAACATGCACAATTAGTGAGGCAGTGGACAGCACACTCACCTGCTCCCCTGGTTTCCCATACAGCTTGCTGTACTGTGGAAGGAGGCTGTCCAGCAGGGCCTGGTTCTCCTCAAGGCTGAAGGCTGGGGCTCTCTCCACAGTACGTGCCATTGCAGGAGCCAGAGGATGCATAAACAGCAGCAGTGTTGGTGGCAGATGTCGTCCTGGAGCATGTAGTGCAGGCAAGTGAGCTCTCAGGGGAACAGCCAGCATTATATGTGTGCTGCAGAGGCAGATACTGTCCCATGTGTCCAAAGTGATAGGTCCAAGTCGTTTGCATCTTCTGAATTTGACCAATCCATGGAATAGCAGCACTAATACACGCCCACAGCATCCTTCAAACCTTCAACTTCATGACACCCATGATTTTGCAACATTGTTGTGGCTGGCCAACTGAATTCACTGCATCAGACTCATTGGAGCTTCGAAAACGCGTCCGTTGCCATGCCAGGCCCCAGCACCGTTCTGTCCATTGCTGTACAACGCGTACCAGGCATACAATGCGTACCCGCTCACATACAATGCAATGGGCCGGCCGGGCACACCGATAGGTCCATTGCTGTACAACGCGTACCAGGCATACAACGTGTACCCGCTCACATACAATGCAATGGGCCGGCCGGGCACACCGTTCGGTCCATTGCTCTACAACGCGTACCCGCTCACATACAATGCAATGGGCCGGCCGGGCACACCGATCGGTCCATTGCTGTGCAACGCGTACCAGGCATACAACGCGTTCCCGCTCACATACAATGCAATGGGCCGGCCGGGCACACCGATCGGTCCATTGCTGTACAACGCGTACCAGGCATACAACGCGTACCCGCTCACATACAATGCAATGGGCCGACCGGGCACACCGATCGGTCCATTGCTCTACAACGCGTACCAGGCATACAACGCGTACCCGCTCACATACAATGCAATGGGCCGACCGGGCACACCGATCAGTCCATTGCTGTACAACGCGTACCAGGCATACAACGCGTACCCGCTCACATACAATGCAATGGGCCGACCGGGCACACCGATCGGTCCATTGCTCTACAACGCGTACCAGGCATACAACGCGTACCCGCTCACATACAATGCAATGGGCCGGCCGGGCACACCGATCGGTCCATTGCTCTACAACGCGTACCCGCTCACATACAATGCAATGGGCCGGCCGGGCACACCGATCGGTCCATTGCTCTACAACGCGTACCCGCTCACATACAATGCAATGGGCCGGCCGGGCACACCGATCGGTCTATTGCTGTACAACGCGTACCAGGCATACAACGCGTACCCGCTCACATACAATGCAATGGGCCGACCGGGCACACCGATCGGTCCATTGCTCTACAACGCGTACCAGGCATACAACGCGTACCCGCTCACATACAATGCAATGGGCCGGCCGGGCACACCGATCGGTCCATTGCTCTAAAACGCGTCCCTGGACAGGTCACACACATATGTCACCATGCTGGTCACTGGTGAACCTATGCCAGCCACATTTACTTTCCAGGGACTCAGGGGCACACCTACAACACCACACCCAGTCCACACTGTATATAAGGCATGTGTGGCAGCATAACCTTATCTGTGTATGGGGGTGAACATGTGGATTTTGGGGTGGCACTTGGGCGCAGACACACCCAGGCTGTGCACGTGTTCATGGGGACAGGGTCCTTTGTGTGTTGTGTACCTGACCACTGTGGTGTGCAACTTTTCATTTCTGAGCATGTGTCATGGTCACATTTCCAGGTTGTGTATGTGTATGACATGTCACATACCCCCAGGCTCACATGTGGGAAGGCATGTACGTCACAGGGTGGCCCATTCCAACAATAGTGATGTCCCTCCACAGTCTGTGTGCATGTTGTGTATCACATGTCTCTGACTCCATGTGCACAATGGGAGACAGTCTCCACATCCACGTGGTTTGTGCATGAACTTTGATGGTGTGTGTGTGTCACAGACGTCCATGTCTGTCCTGCAGAGGCTACAGGGGCCACTACCTGTGGGTGTCATGTTTGTTTTTCTGACGTGTACATGATACGCCATGTCATGCCAGTGTCCATGTGGCAAAACAGGGTCCCTGGGAATCTACCTGTCAATGAGCTGTGATGCCTGTGGAGCATCTGTCCAGACATGTCACTGTGGAACGTGAGAGCAGTTAATGGGTACTGTGACACAGCCTAATGGTGTCCCATAGCACACCCTGGAACCTGTTGTCAACACTTGTTGAACAGAGATGTTAGATGATGTCCATGTAGGTGCCATATATGTCCAAACGGAACGACACACACATCAAGTACTTGTGTTTGTTAATGATGTATCATGTGAAATTGAGTATGGTGAACGGCACATAGGTGGGGTGACTGACAATCTTGCTTTCTTCACCTATGCACTGCAGGGCTCCTGCTGTCCATCGACCATTCCCAGACCTGGCAACGATGGTGGAACGTGACAGCATCCGACGGTACCGCTTCACCAGGCAGCTGATTGAGGATTTGGCAGTGCGGTTGGACCCACATTTGCAACCTGGCCGGCCGTATCCTACAGCGCTGACCCCCAAGGTGAAGGTGATGGCAGCCCTACACTTCTTTGCCACCGGTACCTTTCAACACACTGTGGCAACTACTAGTGGGATGTCACAGACTATGTTCAGCCGTGTGCTACGCGATGTTTTGGGGGCAATGTTGAGATACCTGAACCAGTACATCTATTTCCCAACACGTCAACGACTCACTGACGTCAAGAGTGACTTCTATGCCCTGGGGAGGATACCACATGTAATTGGCTCCATTGATGGGACACATGTGGCTTTGATACCACCACAGACACATGAGCAGGCATACCGGAACCGTAAACATTACCATTCGATCAATGCTCTGGTGGTATGTCTTGCAGATATGACCATCTCACATGTGTGTGCCCGTTTCCCCGGTTCGGCACACGATGCCTACGTGATGAGGAGTAGTCGCATCCCGAGGATGATGTCACAGATGCCGAACCAGCGTGCCTGGCCTGTTGGTGTGTACTGACATTGTACCATTGTGTGTGTTCTGCTATGTTGTTTTCGGCACACATTTTCAAATCGGCTAATGTGCAATTGTCTGTCTGTAGGTGACTCGGAATACCCCAACATGCCGTGGTTGCTGACACCCCTCAGGAACCCTGTGACACCAGCCCAGATGCGCTACAATGAGGCACATGGTCGGATGAGGAGGGTGATTGAGCGGACCTTTGGTCTCCTGAAGAGCCGCTTCCGCTCCCTGGACAAGACAGGAGGGGCCCTCCCATATGCCCCAGCAAAGGTGTGCAAGATTGTCATCGTCTGCTGCATGCTACACAACCTGGCAGTGCGGAAGGAGTTGCCTCTCATCCTGGATGACAATGACCAACGTCCCCCACCTGTGGAAGATCCTGGCCTGGGTCACGATGCCAGTGAAGATGATGATGATGGTGATGTCCGCACACAGCTCATCACCAACTTCTTCAGCTGAATGTGAGTCTCCAGAGGGTTGTAATGTCAATGATTTGAGTTTGCATGATATGTGTGTGTGGTGCTCTGGTGCTGTTTGAGTGTGGCCATGTGCTACTTGACTGGATGCGTGCAGCGATGTGTCCTTGCAGGTGGTCTGTACTGCCCAACAGTGTTGACATGCTAACTTGGTTTTGTGTAGTTATCTCGTGACATGTATTAGACATGAGTATTGCCGTTCTGTGCTGTTCTTCAGTGGTTTTGACTGTGTGTCATGTCTGTCCTTCACAGGGTGCTGCCGGAGTTGTCTGATCAACTTGGATCCCCCGAATCCATGATTCAACTTCCAAGGTGGAAGCAGTCATTTCCCTACAGGTGATGTGCCACACACCCCTGGACTTTCTATCTTCTGCACTTTTTGACTTTGCGGCCACAGCCAGGTTGGATTAGCCTGCATTTGTAGTGGAAACAACATGTTGCAAATGTGTAATAAACCTGTGCTTCACTTTGGGATGTGCGTTGTCTGTAGTCACACATCTGACTGACATTTGCTTACTGCACCTGTAGTCTAGTTGACAGTGACTGTGAATAGGTGGCGTGTCTGTGCATTCCACTATATTTCGTTGCAACATCAGTATAGGTGATGAGTCTGATGGCCCTGGTGTGTATGTGTTGTGTGGCCCTAGTGGTGTGTCTCCCTCATATGTGTCATGTCACCATGACTGACATGACGGTGTTGGACTTGCTGTAGCAGTTAGCATGCACAGTGTCATTTAGCAGATCACCATCTACATGACAAAAACCACGTTGGAATCACAACAGAGGCAGATATGGTGTATTGGTGAGTTTATTTACATACAGGTGTGAGGATGGTGCACAGGATGGTGGGTGCTGTACATAGAAATTGGAATCCAAAGTTCCCATGTGAATTGGAAGTCTTGGTAGCTGAAATGTCCAGAGTAAAGTCCACAGTCATCTGATAAATTTGGCCAACTAGAGCTCCCCATGTCATGTGGGAGAGTTGGGTTGGCTTCGACAGGGCGTGCAGTTTGCACACAGAGGAAATGTTCCAGAACAGGTGTTGGCTTCCTGGGGGATGTAGATGGCCATCGGCCTCTCAGTTTGGCCTCCTCGGACGGCCCCTCTTCTTGGGGGGGGACCCTCAGGTACAGGCTGCGGCGGTGCAGGGGACTCTCTGCCAGAGTCCTCCTCCCTCCCTGTGGCATTTGCAGTTGTTTCAGCAGCAGTTGTTGTGGGCACAAAGGGAAGTGAGGCCATGTTGGTGCTGATCTGGCGGAGGCATGTCAGTATGTCCCTATGCACCACTGTCAGTTGTTCCAATGTGTCCCACTTGGACTCCATGCCAGACATGTGTGTCTCGACACGTGACATGTGTGTCTCGACATGTGACATGTGTGTGTCGACACGGGACATGTGGGAGTCCAAGCGGGCATGATGGGCAGCCTGCTGCTGTTGTATGTCCTTGAGGATCCCCACTACCTGGCTGACCTCTCCGGTGCTAGTCTGGTACGCATCCGCGATGCGTGCCAGTTGTGGGTCATCATGCAGTCCAGATCCCTCTGCAAAGAGCGACCTATGTCTACCACCCCTCCCACCACCCCTGGCGACACGTGCAGGACCTGCGGTGGCATGCACAGGTGACCGTGGGCCCACTTGGGTGTTGTTCCTAGGCTCGTTGTCACTAAGGCTGGGCGTAGTTTGCATAGTAGCACTTCACGTAGCTACGTGAAGTACATTTTGAACTACACGTAGCGCGTAGCTGTGTGCTTGATTGCACTGTACAATAATTACCAAAAGCATCTTGCACAGTGCAAGTTAAGATAAATTAAATATCTCTGTCTTTATATGCTAAAAATGCATATAGTTATTTCACAAAAGTGAAAACGATAAATTAACAAGCAGTGAGAGAGGTGATGATTTTGGGATCCTCCCTAACCTAGGGAGAGAACCAAGCAGATTCCTTGAATACAAAAAGCACATCTTTTGAACGATTCGGTGGTGGTCCCATCCTCTTAGGACCACCCCAAGCACAGTTATTGGCAAAAATACAATCCCAACCAAAGGCCCTGCAAAGCATTATGGGATGAGATTAGCAGTGGTCAGTGAATATTATAGTATCCAATATCAAAATAATTCTACAAAGAGCTGCAGTTCCACTAGTCGTTACTAGATGTCCCTCACGAGTCAAATGCAAAAGCTTCATGAAAGGGTTTCAATGCTTTTGCATTTGACTCGTGAGGGACATCTAGTAATGACTTGTGGAACTGCAGCTTGATGTATTAATAATTTCAATGCTTTTGCATTTGACTCGTGAGGGACATCTAGTAACGACTAGTTGAACTGCAGCTCTTTGTAGAATTATTTTGATATTGGACACTATAATATTCACTACCCACTGCTAATCTCGTCCCATAATGCTTTGCAGGGCCTTTGGTTGGGATTGTATTTTTGCCCATAACTGTGCTTGGGGTGGTCCTAGGAGGAAGGACCACCACTGAATCGTTCACATGATATGCTTTTTGTGTTCAATGCATCTGCTTGGTCCTCCCCTAGGTTAGGGGGACCCCAAAATCATCACCTCTCTCATTGCTTGATAATTTATTGTCAAAGTTCACTTTTATGAATTGGTTATATGCTTTTTAGCATAGAAAATTGCTTTATCAAAGCATTTGAAGGTGTTTATTTTACTGTTGCTACGCTACGCTACGCTACGTCAATTAGCACAGTTTTTCACTCTGTTACGTGCAATGTGCGTAGTAACACAAACTTCGCATGCTCCGTGAGCGTAGCGAAGTATTATGCCCAGGGTTAGTTGTCACCAGCTCCAGTTTGGGCCTGGGTCCCTGCGCTGTTGTCATCTGTGGTCCTTGGTCTGTCCGTGTTGGCAGGTGTGGCCTGTGTGTTGGCAGTTGTTGGAGGAGTGGGTGCAGGGGGTGCAGATGTTGGTTCTGCTTGTGCTGCATGATGACTCACACCGGAGGGTCCAGCTGGTTCTTCGCCATCCGAGGAGTGCAGAGGCTGATCCACACCAGTGAGCTCAGTGTTCCCCGGAGCCTGGGACAGGGACTCCTCCTCGTCTGCTGCTGTGTCCCCATCATCACCTGTTTTGGGGAGAGACACAGATTGTATGTTATGTTTCTACTGGCATCAATTGTTCAAACACCTGACAGTTGTGACTGTACCTCTGGATGTGGGCCAGGACAATGCATTCTCCTAAATTGTGACAGTCAGAGAGTGATATTGGTGTAGCACATTGTCCTGCCAACCTGTGGCATGTCAATGTGAATGTTGAGGTGTGTGCATGACCAGCATTGGTGGTATTTGGTTGCCATCCAGGCCTCCTTCTCCCCCAGCCCAGTTATCCCACCATGAAGCGTGCTTCCATTGCAGGGAGTGCAAGTTGTCTTTCAGGATGTCAGTCAGTGGTGTCCTGCTGTTGGTTGTTGCACAGTTCCCAGCAGGGCCTTGTGCTCCCACCAGCAGTACCCAGTGTCAGCCATCTTGTGAGTCCTTTTTCACTCCCTGTGATGTGAGCATGGTTGAGAGTGGTGTTGATGGGCCAATTGTGAGGGTGAGCAATATCTGTGCCTACAACTCCCATCATGCTATTGCCTCCACCCCCCTTCCCAGCATGCCCATCCTTCCTTCCTTTTGACTCTGCTTCCCTGTGGGGTGGGGTGCCTGTGCTGACAGGATGGCTGGGAGTGTTGTCCTCGCAGTTGTTTGGCTACAAGTCCCAAGAGTGTCCCTGTGCTTCACACAGCATAACCCACGGTGGTGGTTCTTTGTGGGATCTTCAGTTAGGATGTGAGGCATTGCATTCTCCCAGGTGGGTTATGTGGAGTTAGTGTTGAGGGGGTGTGTGAGGGGAGGTGCTTGTAACTATGGTCAGTGCTGTGAGTCCTCCTTCCCACCCAGCCAGATGTCCCACCATGGAACGTGCTTCCATTGCAGGGAGTGCAAGTTGTCTTTCAGGATGTCAGTCAGTGGTGTCCAGCTGTTGGTTGGTGCACAGTTCCCTTCAGGGCCTTGTGCTCCCCACAGCAGTACCCAGTGTCAGCCATCTTGTCAGTTGTTTTCCACTCCCTGTGATGTGAGCATGGTTCAGAGTGGTGTTGATGGGCCAATTGTGGGTGTGACCAATATCTGTGCCTACAACTCCCATCCTGCTATTGCCTACACCCCCTTCCCAGCATGCCCATACTTCCTTCCTTTTGAGTGGACTTCACTGTGTGTGAGTGTGACAGCAATGGCAAGATGGCTGACAGTGTGGTCCTGTTGTTTGTTGGTGCCCAGTTCCCAGCAGGGCCTTGTGCTCCCCACAGCTGTGGCCAGTGTCAAACATCTTTGAAGTGGCTTTTGACTCCCTGTGAGGTGTGCATGCTTCAGTGCTAACTTGCTGGGCCATGTGGGTGTGAGATGTTGATCTGTGACTACCACTCCCATCATGCTATTGCCTACACCCCCCTTCCCAGCATGCCCATCCTTCCTTCCTTTTGAGTGGACTTCAGTCTGTGTGAGTGTGACAGCAATGGAAAGATGGCTGACAGTGTGGTCCTGTTGTTTGTTGGTGCCCAGTTCCCAGCAGCTCCTTGTGCTCCCCACAGCAGTAGCCAGTGTCAGCCATCTTGTCAGTTGTTTTCCACTCCCTGTGATGTGAGCATGGTTCAGAGTGGTGTTGATGGGCCAATTGTGGGTGTGACCAATATCTGTGACTACCACTCCCATCATGCTATTGGCTACACTGACTTGACCAGCATACACAGAATTCCTTCCTTTCAGTGAGCTTCCCTGTGAGGTGGTGTTCTAGTGGTGGGTAAATATCTGGGAGTGTTTGTTGGTTCTATTTGTGCCACTGCCTTGCTGTATTTGTTGTTAGGTTTGTAGATGTCATGACACAGTTACATTTCACTATGAGATGGCAGGTATTGTGTTTGTCTGACTAGCATTCACATCTTGGGATGGATATCTTTTGGTTGCTGTGTATTTGCTAAGTGTGCATGGTTTGCCTATCCCCTTGACTGTGATGTGTGTGTGTTGTCACACCATATTGTGTATATTAGTTGTGTACTCACCAGGCTCTGGGATGTCTGTTAGTCCGTATACGCTCACTGGTGGTAGGATGGCCCGCACCTTCTCCTCCCAGGGCCTGAGGTATACTGGTTTTGCAGGAGGGCCACTGCCGGTGTGCTGGCTGAGGAGGTAGTCCTTTTTGAGTAGGTCCCTGACCCTCCTGCGCACATCATACCACCTGTTCTGGATGTCTTCCTTTGTGCGCAAACATGGTTATTGTGCGTTGACCCTGTCGACAATCCTCGCCCACATCTTGGTTTTCTGCGACATGGGGGTCTGTTGTACCCTGGTACCGAACAACTGTGGCTCTACCCTGAGGATCTCGTCTACCAGGACTTCCAATTCACAATCTAGGAACTTATGGTTCTTCTTTGGGGGCATGGTGATGGGTGGTGGTGGTGATTGATGTGTGTGTGTGTGCAAGTGGGGGGGTGTGAGTGTAGGTTTAGCTGGGTGTGTGTGAGGGTGCTATTTGTAGGTGTGGTAATGGTGTGTGGCTTGTGTGATGTCTGAGCTGTGAGTGTGTCTGTGGTTGCTGTGTGATGGTGTTCTGTCTGGCAGGTCTGTGGAATTTGCAAGGGATCATGGTAGGGATTTGTGGCCTTTATGTAGGTGGAGTTGGAGGTGTGTCCTTGTTCCATTTTTTTTTCCTCCCTGTATTTATTGGCTTAGTGGTTGCTTGTTTGGCCCTTTTTTTTCTCATTTTTCCTTGGTGTTTTTGGTGCATGTAGGAGTCGTTCTTGTGTCCGAGTAGGACGCTGCAGTTGTCTGGTGCGATCTTGTCCGACTCGTTCCCGCTGTGTGTCAGCTAGGTTTCATATGCGGCGTACGAGTCGGTCGCTTAGTATTGGGTTGCTTCGGCTGGGTTTTGTATGCGTGTCGGTCGTACGGCTTGTGCTCCGGGCGAGTCAGTCGTGTTTTGCACGCACAGCATCGTACTACGCGGGTCGGAGTTCGCGGGTACGTTTCGTTCGGGTTCAATCCGAGTGCGTGTTGGTCGGTTCGTTTCGCGTGATTTCCCGGCCGGATGGCTTGTTTCCGTCCGGCTCGGTCGGTCGTTTTGTATTCCGTCCGAGTCTGTCGGATTTCACATGCATTTCATCGTACTACCCGGGTCGTACGGCGCCGGTCCGAGTCGGTCGGACTAAATTCCCGTACCGAGTCGGTCGGTATGTTTTTCCGGCCCGAATCGGAATCGGCCCCTTAGTTTAAGATCTGATACATTTTACCTCTCACTTGGGGGACCTTTTAAAAATCTTTTGCAGAATTCCAATTTAGGACCTACTCCATTAGCGACCAGAAAAGTCCAGACATAATTGAATCATCTCACTAACACGTGCTAGATATACAAGTAAGCACCAATTGGCCCATATTGTTAGTTTTAATCTTTGCCAGTGCTAGATAGCCACCAAATGTATGTTGGATCTTTGCTCTTTAGGGTTCTCCCTACAAAATCCTTTTTCCTCTCTCTAAACGTTATCCAAACACATTTGGGTTCTTTCTGTTTATTCCTTAACAGGTATTAGACACCCTCATCATATTGTACTTTAATGGAGCTTGAAACTAACCACATAATCACGTGTGGTGGTGTTTCTATTAATGGGGTTTCTACTTACTTTCAAAATCTATTACTTTTGAACCTGCATTACATTTGGGATCTTTGCTTCTATTTCTTTATTTAGCCTTGAAAAAGCTCTGGACTTGCATGCTGTGTTAGCTTACTTTGAGACTATTTTATTTTCGAAGATGTTTCCTTTGGCTGAAATGAAATCTAGCCTTATTTATGAAAAAAAAGAAGACGAATAAAGCACCTAACTGCCAAAAAATTTAAATTGAATTTATTTATTCCTATTCGCATACTTTCACTGTGGATTCTTTCTCATGTTGATTTCATTTGAAGGAACTCAACAAATTCCTTGGGGGATACACTCATCTGTGCTTTCAGTTGGACCTAAATAAAATATGTTGTTGGCCCAACTCTCAAATGTGTGGCCTTTGTTCCTCCTGGCCTGAATCTGAAATTTTGAAGAAAAAGAAAAGGGGTATTAATTGGCAGGCCATGAATGTTTCAGGCCTTTAAAGGAATTTAACATTTAGGAATTCTGGTGTCCCACCCTGTGTATGTATATATGTTATATATATATGTATATATGCATGCTAATAACTTTGTCACGGTTTGGTGAATCTCCATGAAACTTTGCAGACCTATTCTTTTTTCTACATTGGCTGCTGATTTAAAGTGGCATGATGATTAGTTAAGGGGGTACAAAGAACAAAGGGGGGGTCCAAAAACACATTTTTCCACGAATGCATTTTCCATAGACTTTTTAAATAGACGTAGCGACAAAATGGCTTAGCATATTTACATGAAATTTAGTAGAAACATAGAGGGTCATTTTTTGATTTGATCAGCATTTGTTCAATTGTTTTAAGTGATACATGGCGATGATGTAACACAATAATATTGGCTAATGAAATCCCTTGCAAAATAAAAAGACATCCATATTGTTCAGAACACACTTTTTCTTCCTTCTGTTTTAAGGTGAAATATAGCTTATTAATGTTTTTGCATGCATACGAATGTATAAGGCAGTTTAGCAAAGTCTGTAGAGTTAGGGAGAAGTATTTTTATTGATTTATAAACTTTTTAAAAAGGTTACGGTGTACTGCGGTACTTGCTGAAATCAAAAAAATAATTATAAATTACAAAATAAAATTAGTCATAACATTGGCTGGCTCTTGAAAGAGCCTGGTTTTAATACACACATTTATATGTGTTTGTGAAGCCAAGTTTTTAGGGGTGAAATTAAAATATGGTTTCCATAGAAAAATTTGCACCATCAGGAAGATACAGTGCTGCGTTAACATATTATATACTTAGGTGAAAAATGGAAGGCATTTTATGATCACGGAGGAATGCGGCCAATGCCTTGTTCACGTCTTCAAGTCTTTTCAAACTTAGCAGTATTTGCAGTAGACCACTTTCACTTTTGTCTCTGACAAATATTTGTAAACACAAAATGTGTGTTCGCAAACATAGACATTAAGATGGAAAATATCTCCTTCATCTCAATTTCCAATGTAACTCGTTATGAGTCCTTTATCATTGCCACCACAGTAAATAACCATAAAGTGGGGATGGTCACATTTACTAACAGAGAAAAGTAGAGGAAGTAACTGATTTAATTTCAAACCTCTTTCACCAATCCATGTTAGTTAAACTCCTTTCAAACCTAAAACATTTTCAATACCTACTTTCTTACCACGCTGTCTGGCCCAGAAAATGAAACTGTGCCTAATAAACCAAACCCTAACCATCTTGCACATACACTGACATACAAGATTAAGGATCACAGAGGCTGACAAACAAATATATAAAGAGTTAGATGATTGGCCATTAGGAAACTACATCACACCAACTTAATTTTGAAAGGAACACAAATATTGGCTTAAATACAATTTTTCTACTAATATAGCACGATACAAACAAACAAATGTATGAGAATAAACTAGCCTTGGCAATCTCATTTAACAAGTATTAGAAAGACATTTGACAAACACTTTTGTGATCACACAACAATGGAAACAGAAAGAAAACTTGATAGGAAATAAATTAAGAAGTTTTGTCATCATCACCTCAAAGACATTTTGAAAAAATATGTTGGGCATAAACAACCCAAAGAGAAGTCCATTGTTAAAAAAGAACTATGGCTCTATGATTTGCTCAGTTCTACACTTATTGAAACAATGTTACAGAAGATATCAACACTGGTACATTTCGAGTAGAAGGTACCAATGGTTGTTTAATACATCATGGTAAACATACTCTTATTAATCATCATAAACACTGGAGAAAATAAATAATTGTACTATTTAACGCTTCAATTATTTAAACCATGGTGCAAAGAGGAAGAATGTTTAGGTTCCATTCAATGCTATAAAGATTACTGTTTAGAAAAATGACGTATTGCCTGAATTTCAGACATACTTACAAATGCTCAACATAGAAATAGAAGAAGAAAACAGTAATGGTAATGGAAAATGGCAAAATGGCAAAATAGTAAAACAGAAATTCAATGCAATACTTCATCTACTAATAATACTTCTTCTTTCAGGCCTGCTGACCAACTTGGACAACCAATTATTGATATTGAAGCTCTGTCAGCCATGAAAAGGCTCTAAATGCAATAGATCCAGTCAAAAAGAACATACATCATTTAGATAACTTAGTAAGTCAATTAATAGTGAGAAAAATAGAAATATATAAATGCATAAAAGATTCTGTAGATCATTGACTTCAACATTAAAATAGAATATATGAATGTACTACTCATGAACTTACATTGCAATATGTAGGTGGACAAGCAGGCACAGGTAAAAGCTTTGTTATCAAAGTAATTAATGCTTTATGTGTATAATGTTGCTAGCTCTAATTTTTCTTGTGTAGTTACTGCTCCTACTGACTTAGCTGCACATAACATCAAACAAATTACCTTCCATCGTCTACTCTTACCACTTGTGGAGTATGATAAACTGGGATACTTAAATCTATATACTGATAAGTGCCAAGAACTTGGCAGAGTCCTTACAAAATTAAAAGTTCAGGATGACTACTACAATATGATCATCTTGAACTGTGAATGTTCTAAATGATGACATAGAAGTGCAACAGAAATGGTAGTTTTGTCCGAAAACACATAGAATGGAAAACAATGGTGGCTTGGCTTTGTGTTATGTTTATTAAATGCAATCAAATATCACTGTAGTAGTCTATTATTAACTTACCATCTACTATGAAGCAACCATAAGGCACATGTTTACTGTGCCTTACACTTACCATTTACCTCTATATTAAATACAAATTAGTACTTCTGATACCTTAATATTGGTAGAAGCTATTTATCTTTTGAGATATTTGGTTAGTTTGAAATAACTTTTTTTCCTTTTTGTGTCAAAACAAATTTGTGAACTTTTTTACAAGGTCAACAACATTACCAAAAATAGTCTGAACAGGAAACAGTAGAACAACAAAGGTAAAAAAAAACTAAGGGCGTTGGGGAGCCATGCAAAGATTACGATGGATGGCCATAATTCTCTCTCCCACAACAATGACAGTACGGCAGAGGAAACAGTATTGACAGTATTTACAGTACTGCCATATTGCTCTATCATTGCCTGATTCAGCCTCAAAAGATGTATTGGCAGCACAGTACCAGGAGCAGGGACTGGTGGTGGGATAGATGCACCGGGTATTGGTGGAGGTGCAGATGGAGCCGCAGAATTAGAAGGTGCAACTGGAGGAACAGATGCAGCAGGTGGTGATGGTGGAGGTACTGATGAAGCAGAAGAAGTCAAAGGTGTTGCAGTAATTGAAGAAGTGGCTGCTACCGATGTTCCTGCTTCAGCCTTTTCTATCTCCTTCTGAAGCTTTCTTTCTGCATGCGCCAACCTGGTGGAATGAATTGCCTGCAGGTGTTTTCTCATTCTCGTGGTACAGAATGAGTATTGTTTCACATTCCCATTGGAAATAATGTTATTGCAGAGGTTGCAGGCAACAAGTTGGGAAGTCACAATCATCCCTCTAGGTGGCAGTGAAAAAAATCTCGAACAATGAATTCCATAATTTCTTCCTCTTTTCCACCTCCACCTCTTGCAACAGCAGCATCATCTTCTTCAGCAATTGCAGTTCCCGAAAATTCAAATGTGACTTCAGAACAAAGGATATTCCCTCAGCCAAAGAGCACAACCTTCTCCTTTGAAGATACCAAATTGAATGGGGCTAAGGGGTATACACTTCCTGTTTACTACAATTGAGAGAGTCAATGAAATGCTGTTTAACAAAAGGAAAATGACCACAGTAGTATCTTCACACTATTGCGGTACCTGTATACTTCACAAGCACAACCTACAAGTACAATACTAACACATATAACATTAGAAAACATAACTAGCCATGAAACCCTGAGTTAATATTTTGAATAAAAAATATTTCTTTGGTGTAAATATAATTTAAAAAATGTACGGAGGTACTGTGGTACTTTTGAGGAAGCGCAAGTGAAAGCAAAACGATCATGCAGACGACACTGAAGCTCATAATGAACTTTGACCTTTGTTGAAAGTGCTGCGCTACTTTCACCCCTTCCCTATGTACTGCCTATTCCCTTTTACTTTACATCACTTATAGCATGTTAAATTATAGCATTCATAACAACACACAGGGGCATATTCTCAAGAACTTATCGCCGATTTATTGGCACTTTAGCGCCGCAAAAATGTCGATAGACTTATCGCCCCATTCACAAGCTGGGGCAAACTGCCGACATCGCCAGTTTTCCCGCGATAGCTGCCGCAAAACACATCGCCACGGATGAGAGCGACAACTAACGCTAATGATATGCAGAGTAGGCGTTCCCGTGCAAAAACACACGAAAACACCACTTCGCGATATCCCAACGAGCAGCCAGATCAGCGATGCGATCCGAAAACAGGCGATAATGCGCGTTAGCAGCAGGGAAACAACACCTGCCTCTTACTGGTGTTAAGCAGGATGACAACCTGCAGTATGAAAGGGAGCCCAGCCTAGAGCCACATCTGAAGACCAACAGATGCCATGGAGACAATGATCATGCAGCCTGGAGACCCAAGAAGGCCACAACACCCACCGCAACCACCCCCTGGATCTCCCCCCAGGTCATGAAGTCCAGTAGTCAACGGTAGTGGAAAAACAGAACTTTAATACAAATACATAAACAACAAGACGAAAAGCACAGCTAACGCATTCCATTCCCAACGGGGAACTCCACCAGGGCAACTTGTGGATCCAATAAACTGCAAATGCTGCGGGAACTCCCCAATACCATTCCATATCCCGAAATCAGTAGTCAGAAACCTGTTGGAGAAATGGTGACAATGGTCAAGCGTCCTCATAGTCACAAACGTAAACTGGTACAGTGTATTGCACTTGGACAAACTGGAATGCATACAGGTATGATGAATCCAGTCCAAATATACTGTAACAGAAGTCCGTGTGCTCGTAACCTCCGCAGGAAAGAAAAGGAAGGTTACGACCACACAAACATCTGTTACGGTCTCATCATGCAGGATTCATCATACCTGTAAACATCACGGTATGTATCATCTTGATACCCCTGCACCTTCACTTCCCCCACGTTGTACATGAACAGCTGGAGACCATGCAAGGGAATCACGCCATAGCTGCCTTACCGCACGTGTCGAGGGCAATTGACTGTACACATGTACCACTTGTGCCCCCTGCCGACCCTGCACACAATTACCGCTACAGAAAGCACACGCATTCCATCAATGTGCAGCCGATAGGGGACCACCGGGGACAGTTCACCAATGTTGTCGCCAACTTCACAGGCAGTGTGCATGATACATACATCTTCCGACAGTCCATCATCAACCAGCGCTTCCAGGATGGCACCCATGGCAATGCACTGCTCATTGGTAAGTACTAACTGAACACACCACACACCTCAACTCCACAATCACACAACTCACAACTGTGGGAGAGCACACGTAACAAAATCACATACAACATGCCAAACAACATGCCCAACTACCGGACACGACAACACAAGTAACCGTGGTAACAGGGGCCAGACATGTAGACAAACCATCCACAAAGGCAGAGCCCCTCTGCCACACAATTGCAGAATGTGGGGAGAGGTGGGAACCAAGAATGTGCAAAGGAGGCAAGTGACCCAGCACAAAGAAAGGACACAATGCTAAGTGTTGCGGAGATGTGCTGGACAGACTGCAGTATGCAGAGCACAGACATGTCCATGTGAACATCTACTGCTGGTGTATGCAGTGTAGTGGACAGTGGACGCAAACAGGTTACCCCAGGCAGTGTGGAAGCCCTTGGACATGTAGCCATGTGGTCCCCCCCTGTAAGCCTGAGCGGAGTGGCCTTGGCCGGCGTATGTCGCAAATGAATACCCTGGGGCCCTGGGCGTGGTTCAGTTCCGGGATGGCCACCTCAGTAACTACTGCGTGTGTCTCTGTGTCTGCCATATCATGACCATAGGCCTACACACACGTGCCCGACCACAATCAACGGCCGCATTCACACTGGAGACGAGGTGACTACGTCCCAAGCCAACCCGCGCACATCTCTTCAGCTCATGCAGGGCCGTGTCTGCCAGGGTGGCGCCCCCCACCCAGCCACGAGGCCGCCACCGTGACCGGTGGTGCCTGCGCGATCCTATGCGCCTGCTGCACCCCAGCCCTGGTCCCCAGACCAGTCCGCCGTCCAGCGATGACTGCCCGCCCCTGCGTACCCAGGCCTCAATGCTCACCTGCCGCCACCGGCGTGTCTCCAAGAGGGCCCTCCACGTGCCGGTGCAACCTCCTCAGCCGATGGCTGGATCCAGCGCCACAGGCCCCCAGCGCACCCTGCGGCACCGCACCGCAGAGTCATGTGTGTGCTGACTGCTGCCTGCGTGTACACTGCGGTCCAGCAGGGCTCACAAATCAAATCGAGTCCTGATATGCTGGACGCCATATCGATGCCAACGCATCATCGCATGCTGCACATCAACTCAGCTCTTCAGGTGGGCCTAACTCAGTGCAACGCAAGTCATCGCCACGTGGCAGTAGGCCCGGGCCGGACCCAGGCCATCGGGTGCCACCAACTCAGTGCAACGCAAGTCATCGCCACGTGGCGGTAGGCCCGTGCCGGACCCAGGCCATCTGGTGCCACCAACTCAGTGCAACGCAAGTCATCGCCACGTGCCGGTAGGCCTGTGCTGGACCCAGGCCATCGGGTGCCACCAACTCAGTGCAACACAAGTCATCGCCACGTGGCGGTAGGCCCGTGCCGGACTCAGGCCATCGGGTGCCACCAACTCAGGGCAACGCAAGTCACGGACCCTTTATGATTATGTTCCGTGGATGCGGACGCCATCATGTCACCTCCGGCAGTGGGGGATGTGCTGTGGTGGGCCCCTTTTATTGGCAGGGTCACATGTCCCGTGATGCCTGTGCTGGATGGGTGTGGTGCGGGTGTAAACCAGCCCTCAGGGAGTGGCTGTGGCATGCTGACGACTAGACCAGTGACCAGCAGATCACTACAGGGAAGACCTGGGACATGTAGCTGTGTCGTCACCCCCTGTGAGCGTAAGCCGAGTGGGCTGGGCTGGCGTATGCCAGTCCAGCGTAGAGTTGTGAGCAATGAGCCCGGGGCCCTGGGCGTGGTTCAGTTCTGGCCTGGACAAGGAATTAACCAATGCGTGTGTCTCCGTTGTAGTGTCTGCACCACCCGGACCGCATTCGGCAATGTTGCACCCTGTGACCCAAGCCCCACAACATGTGCAAAATGGACGTGCGGGGGAATCAGTGACCCTACATTCATCCATACTGTCATACTTGAAGGATCATAGACATGACACATCTGTGTGAATTTGAATGTTTTATTCACATCCAGTGGAGTGTTGCAGCTGGAGCAGTACAGGGCCATGCACACCCCACTTGACATTGTTGCCCCGTGGAGGGCCAGCCAGAGTCCATTAGGGAAGGACAAGTTCATCGGAAGAGGAAGAGTTCAGTCCGCAGTCTGATTGCTGTGCCATTGGTAACCAAACAGAATATGGCAGTCCATGTCGAGGTCCAAGGTGAGTGCCGCAGAGTGTATCGGGGGACAGTGGAAGGTGATCATGCAAAGGGCCGAACCAAGCTGAAACTGGCCATATGGCGGAGATGAATGCTACCGCTTCCTCATTACCACAACGGCAGTCTCATCCACATCATCGTCCTCTGATGTGTGATGTGCCTCACCTGTGGGTGTTGGTGTTTCGGCTGCAGCACTGTGTGGCACTGACACATCATGGGCCGGAGGTGGATTGCCGGCCGCACTGTGTGGCAGTGACACATCAGGTGCCGGAGGTGGAATGTCTGCCGCACTGTGGGGCACTGACACATCAGGGGGCGGGGATGTGGATGGTGTAGGAGCAGCAGCATTCATCTGCGCCAGGCCATATGGCAGCAATGCCATGATGAGGATATGCAGGGCATGGTAGATCCCAGCCACATCTCGCTGATATGCAGCCGTGGCAGCCATCCTTTCCGCCTCCATCTGCACCGAGTCCTCCATGAGCCTCCGCATGTGTCCCAACTCACGGCTGAGATCGCTGTAGCCACTCTGACTAGACAGGTGTTCTTGTCTCCGAGTCATGACTCCAGCGATGTCAGCCATGGCTCTTTGGAGACCATGGAGCGGACTGTGGGTGTCTGTTAGGGACTGTAAGTGGCCCCTGATGGGACGTAGACACCCATGGATGGCATCAAGTTTGGCTGCCATAAGGTCGAACCCCACCCGCACCTGCTCAGCCATCTCCTTCTGGCCCTACAACACACGGCGTTGAAATTCCATGTGTTGGTCGTGGGGATCCTGGGAGACAGCAGGGGTGGTGGGTGCTTCCTGCTGTGTGGTCTGTGCAGGGGGTGGGGTCTCATCGATGCAGCTGGGCTGCCCTGCTCTTGGAGGTGGGGTGCCGAAGCTGTCCATGAGCTCTTGGAGGGCGTCGGTGTCGAAGGTGGGGAGGTCCTCCTCGTCATCAGTGAGGAGGTGTTCGGTCTGCTCTGCAGGAGGTGATGATTCTCCCTCTGCAATGTAAAGGGGAGACGCAGTTTAACAGTGTGTTCCATGTATGTTCACGCATTGGGCAAGTTTCCAAACAGACTGCATGACAATGTACATTGTGACTGTTTAGGAGGAGCTGCCTATTTGGAGCAGGACAGTGGACCCTTGTGCACCATCAGGGATGTGGGGTTGTACTTGTCCATTTTCATGTCACAGTTTCCTGCTATGCCAAATGTGATTGTCCAGTTTCTACACACAAGCGGCAGCAGTTGTGTCCTCTGTTCTGTTGTGAAAGTGTTGCAGTTTGTACCACATTGTTGTCAATGTTGATGTGCTCTGATTCTTGTGTGTGTGCTGCATTGTGGGAGAGTCGCCCCTGCAGCTCAGACTTTGCTTGGCCTTCTCCCTTTCAGGCGGTGTGCCTTTGACTTCTGTGTTTACGCAGTGCTGAGATGTTGCATACTTTGGTGAATTGGGCTCTTGGTGGGAGTTGGGACTCTTGGGCATGGTTTGTCTGCAGATGTCTTGTTGCCGTCAGGGGTTGTTTGTGCACGTGGATGTGTCAGTGTGTGACCTGCTCCTTTCCAGATGTGGACCACACTCAGCCACCTCGGTGTCGTGGCGTGCAACATGTCATGATGAGTGGCCTGCAGACATGCTCATTGTCATGCAGTGTCACTTGCATTGTCAGTGGGGCTCACGGATCCGCAGCTTTGCTGGGTTCAGCACATGTGCATGTGTTTGTTGTGAGATTGGTGATGTGTGGGGAGGGCCCCCTCTGGGCACATTGTGGACGGGTACTACTTGCTGTTTCTATGTGTGCTGCAGTATGGCAAGGAGATCAGGGACATGATCCAGAGTCATTGTGGTTGTGCAGTGTGCCATACTTCATTGTGCATGTGTGCCATTGTGCCCATCTCCCCCCGCCCCCCCAGTCCCTGGTGGTTAGTCGCCCTGTTGCTGTTGTGTCAGGTCATGTTGAGCAGTGTCCGGTCCCCCGACTCCTGCCACCGTCTCCACATTGATGACTGTGGACACCATTTCCTCCATCTCATCCAGCTCCTCCTGTGGCGCAGGGCTCCACCCCCAATCTGCATTGCTGCTTTGCTGTTGTTTGCGAGTTTCTGCTTGGTTTTGCGCTTCACATCATTCCAGCGCCTCTTGACCTCGTCCATTGTCCTCCTCAGCACTCCAACTGCATTCACCTTGTCCACGATGGACTGCCATGTTCCATTTTTTGTTGCCAATGACACAGTGGAGGTGACGAACAGTTGTTGATGATGTTCGACCACCTCCGTAATCAGGATCCTGTTTTCCTGCGGACTGAACCGCGTCTTCCTCTTCTTCTTCTCCTTGCCCTTCCATGACCCCGAGGTCCCAGGCTGGTCCTCCGTGGGGCTTGTGGGGTTCGGGTTGTCCTCTGTACTTGCTCCGGCTGCCTCCATTGTGCTTCGCAGTTGTTATGTGTTTTTTTTTTTTTTTTTGCTGCTTTTATGGTGATTTTTCCCACCTGACGTGGGAATTGCAAGCCTGGCGCTGCTTGTCGCCGATTTTTCTATCGCGTTGGGCCCATCGCAACTTTTTTCACGTTCGGGTTTCCTTTTTTATCGCCGTCGCGGTAGTTGTATCGCGGACATTTGAGGCGTTATTGGGAAACTATCGCATGTTACCGCCGTGTTGTGAATACGACGTTGACACGGGGTTATTTCCCCGCGATAGATGGCGATATGAAAAATTGCGTTAGCCGATTTTGGTGATGTTTATCGCACGTTCTTGTGAATATCCCCCACAGTGCGATACCCAGTGTTAATCCACGATGGATCCGCAGATCCGAAGCCCAACGGAAAAAAAAACCTCACCCAGTTACACACCATACTCCTGGTGGTTGTATTAATGAACAGTAATTATATATTACTTTCAGTTTTAAAAAAAACATAGAAATTCACTGAAAAAAACAAAGGTTGTAGGGGTGTTATAGTTAGGTTGACATTTTACCCACACAAAACCATAGAAATTCAGCAGTTATAGTTATACTTATACTTATCTGAAGAAACTATAACTCGTGCTGTTAAGTAACTTTAGGCCACGAGTTATAGTTTCTTAACAATAAGTATAAGTACAACTATAACTGCTGAATTTCTATGGTTTTGTGTGGGCAAAACGCAAACCTAACTATAACGTCCCTGACGTCCCTGTAACCTTTGGTTTTTTCAGTGACTATATATATATATATATATAAAAGTTTCTGTTTTGCCATAAGAAACATAGGAGGAAATGCAATCACTCTTTGGCAATTGTTCGCAATGTAACCCTGTTGGCTTTGAAGTATGTCTTCTATGTCAGTGGTATCAAGTGATCAACTGCTCTCAACAAAGAACGGAGAGCAATGGTGCTCAGTGTGTGAGCAAGGGCAGGACATACTGCCGAAACGCGTAACAGCTTGTATTTAATAAACAGTGCGGAACTTATGACCGAGTCTGCTGTGTCGATGTCCAGTTTTATTGGGGAACAGGAGATTGGAGCTGGGGTCAGCAGACCACCATGTCTGGGACTGCTTTGTCAATAAAGCATTTTTTTTAAAATGCAGCCCGTTTTCCTGAAAGGAAAACAGGATGCATTTAAAAAAGAAAAATGAAACTTTTCAGTTTCATTTTTTAAGGGCAGGCAGTGGTCCCTGGAACCACTGCCTGCTCTTGAAAAATATTTGCGCACCCATTCACAAATGCTGACAATTTTATAATCCCTACCCTGAAAGCATCCAAAAAATTAGAAACTAAATTGGAACCCCAAAACAATGGCTACCCACAAAGCCCAGCCACCAAAACCACAGCATTGCAGCTTGCTTTCACCCAACTAACAAGTGAAGATCTACAGAAAAGAGTTGATTCAGTGAGACAGGCATCCAGGCACAAAATGTAATCTTTCTCAAAATTGGTTTAAGTAATATTAAAGCAATGTAACTAGATAGCACCAGCAAATTCTTATCCTGATGAAACGCCCACCACTTGCTAAGTAGGACATGATTCCCAATGCTTTAAAAACCCCTCCCACACATCTGTTTTAGCCATCAACAGCCTATTGTGCCTAACCAACAAAATTAAATATATGCCTCCACCCATTTAATGAAATGTTTTTGAGAACACACTACTGAGAGAATATCAACTTAGTTTCATCCTCTTTGCATAAATTTCCACCACACTACATGAAATGGGGAACTATTATGCACATGAACATCAATTAATGATAGGTAAGCCTGGGAGCTGCTACTCCTGGTTTGCCCTTTGATATCTCAGACACAGTCTTTGCTAATCCTAATCAGAGTTCATAAAGGCAATTTGAGGAACAAAAAGCACTTTAGGGGTGGACAGATCTTTATGTGATGGCAATTACAGGAGCCCACCATTTTGATACAATTTAGCAGCAAACCGCGTGCAGATTTACAGATATTAACCACCATCTTCATAAGCCTAGACCTTTGACATATGCAACAGAAGTGGTTTCTAAGCAAAAAAGCTCTTGTGGTAGGATTTCCCCCAAATTACTCTTAATTACGTGAGCAGGCTTAATTGTGTAATTATCAGTAATTCCGCATCACAGAGTAAGGCAGAATTACCGAAATTACTCCAATTGAAATTCAGCCCAGGCCTAATCCATACCTATTTCATCAAGGATCCATGCACATCCCAATGCAATCAAACCTTTCAGGTTCAGCCCCAGGGTGTATGAGACATAACAGTGACAAGTTTTAATGGCAGACGGCATTGACACGTGTCTCCTACCATTACTTGGTATTTCACCAACTTTCAAGACAATTGTTGATGGAGTCCTGGATATACGCTCCTGTGCCATGCAGCATGAAGTGCCCTAGAGATTGATCATTTTCACCATGCACTTGAGCTTTTAGATGCATCCAGTAGCAGTCATGTTTCTCTACCTTCTGGCATTCTACAGCTCATGCCTTTGTATGGAAAGGTGGAAAATCTGGATACACTCAACTATGAGGAACATAAACATTAGACCCGGGCTATTTTTTATTTTTTTACATTCTCAAGATCTTGCATATTTTCTAATTACTTGGGGTTTTGTGCATACAGCTTAATTGTTTTTCCTAACTGGTTATGATTTTTCACATCATTTTCACCTGTGGCAGCGAATACTGGCTTGAGCACAAAATGTCTTGTGGTAACGTGAAAGCTTATTGTGCCGCAGCTCAAGACATTTTCAAATCAAACAAGTCACTCACCGATATCTTGTGTACTTTTTGTTGGCGGTGTGTGCTTGCATACCATTTTCTCAAAGAGAACTCTGGATATTGTATTTTGTATAATAACACGTAATTCGTATAAGAATTCCACGTATTGCATGCAGCAAAATGTTCAGTTTTTCCTAGGCATAACAAACATACAATATAATCTAACATTTAATACTAACATTAGTCTAAAACAAATGTATTAGGTTGCTGGGCAGATGAAACTTCATGATATAGAAGTTCCAAGTCTTTCTCCAAAGGCCTTAAAAAAGAGGGAGTTATGAGATGAGGGTGTCCACCAGTGTGAATGTCAGACCAGTGTGAATATCGAATGGGTCCACTATGGATTTTTCACACTGTTATTCCATTTTAACTGCTTTTATATTTGAGTAAGCATTATATAAAGGAAAGCTTCAATTGACAGACAAGGTGGGGAAAGGAGGAAGTGCAGAAGCCCCGGATGTTGCCTAAATGCCGGGGGGGTGGGGGTTATCAATGGGCACAATATGGGAAAATTACTACCTTACATCTAACATAATGGCACAACAGACACTGAGAATTGGGTTTTGTTGGGAGTACAATCTCTATAATCTGGTTCCAGAAATAATGCTTTAAATATAGAAAGGAATCAGGGAAAAATGATTATGAATTATGCTTCACGGGGAGCTTGATAAAGCAATAGGGTTAGGGATAAAGTCAGATGACATATCAAAGGACCTCAGAGTCATTAGCTATACGCAAAATCATTTTTTGTGATGGACACTCTTCAATACACTCTTAATAGTTAGATCCAGTACACAATTGTAGACAATTTAAGATCAGATATACTATATACTGATCACAAAATGCTGGACACAATTTGCGGCCAGTAAAGAATTTTAAGAACCAACCAAAGAACCAATAAGGCTGTTCTTAAAATTCAGAATCCTAGTGGATTAAAATCCGACCTTTGCAACACATTATGACTGAAGGTCATCACAGGTATTGTGGCCTGCTGGGTACAGCAGACCACCATGTAAGTTATTTATTTGAAATAAAGCAACCTTTTTTTTAAATGCAGCTCGTTTTGAGGTAAAGAAAATGGGGCATTGTTTGCAAAAACTTTTCTTTTAAAGTTTAAGAGTTGGCAGGAGTCCGATCACAATACATTGAAGATACAATACCCATTCGGTAATAAAAGGGGTGCCTGCAACACCTCTTCCACATACTGAATCAGAATCCATCCATTAGGAGTTGGAAAAACATTTGAACTCATAAAATGAGATTACTACAGAGAAAAAAGCATTTTAATAGTCACAAATAAAGAATTGGAGCGTTGACGACTGTTAAAATGCTTAGTATATCTAATTCCTAATAATTCCTAATGCTGCTGACAAAAACAATGCCCAGATGAATTGTCTTCTCAAAATTATCATTGCAACAGTAAAACGTAGTGTATGGAAGCCCACTTACTAGTCAGTCGTAAAGAAAAAGCACTCTGGCTGATACCTCTTCAAAAAAATCTATCACATGATGGCTTCCACCGCAGCTTCTAGGTACAGAGGGGCAGCTTTACAAGCCCCCTGCGCCACCAGTACGTCACTTTTTGTGACGTACTGGTGGCGTATCTTACTGCTCCATATTTACAAGGACAGGAAAAGCCACCCTGCGTGGCTTGTCCTGTCCTTGTAAATATGACCCCTTTACACGCAGCACTTTGCGTGAAAGGGGCGTTCCATGGGTGTTGCTGTGGGTGTTCCCACGCAAAACCCATGGAACAATACACATTTCCAGATTTACGAGGAATCGTAAATCTGGAAATGCGTGGGAATCCTATGCCTCCCCAGGGGAGGCGTAGGGAGGCGCAACGAGGAGAAATGTTTTCATTTCTCCTCCTTTTTTCCTCTTTCAATGCGTGCTGTAGTGATTGTTTTTGTGCAGGAAGGAACCCTTCTTGCACAAAAACAATCTCCCCACGACGCAGGCATCCTTGCACCATGGTGCAAGGGTGCCTGAGCCGGCGCATGTCTGCAGTTTGTGCGCCAGCGCAGGGGGAAGCACTGAGATGCGACATATTGTTGCAAATATGTCGCATCCCTGTGCTTTGAAAGTGACTCAGTGCGGCGCAGCCAAATGGCTTGCGGAATGCACTGAGTCACTTTCATTGTAAATTT
Organism: Calotriton arnoldi; assembly: GCA_963921515.1. Classification (NCBI taxonomy): domain Eukaryota; kingdom Metazoa; phylum Chordata; class Amphibia; order Caudata; family Salamandridae; genus Calotriton; species Calotriton arnoldi. Next base: position 164,500 of record CAWUFW010004324.1, on the reverse strand, counting down.
GCCCCTTAGTGAAGAAGCTTACCATAGTCAGTGGTGTGTATAGACACAAACATACACAGATACTGAGTAGTAAGATTCTGCTCTGATCCTGTCTATCCATGTGTCCTTTATGCGCGAGACTTGGCGCTTGGTATTGTGCATTTTTCTACGGTGCTACAGACTGAAAAGCAAAGAACTTAACAAAAGTGTAAAATGAATGTAAGGTATAAGTATCCAAGTCTACCTGTGTTTATGTTTTTCGACCAACAATGTTTTTTTTTTATACTTTGTGCACCATGACATTTGAGGAAGTGATATAACCAGGTTAGCTCCGAAATGCATGCAAAGACAGCAGCACTAACCCTTGTAAGATAAAAACAAGCTTTCGCAATGTGCATGTCTCTTTTACTACATAGTGTTGCCGAATGCAGATTAAATCCATAAAATCGTAGCAGGAACAACCATTTCTTATGTGTATAATAATAAATCGTGTTTGCTTCTTGTGCTGTCATTCTTTATCTTTTGCTGTAGATAAAACCACTTGTTTTCCTGAAAGAACATTTTACACGCAGTTTCTATGTATCTAGGCACTGTCAATATTTCATGCTAGAAAAGGCGCTTGTCCCTCATCTGTGTTTGCATCGCTAGATGTACAACAGTATGAAAAGCATTCACGGGCGTGTGAACACCTGTGTAATTTTCTCTTTCCAGAACAATCCTTTATATGAGAAGGCTATTTTGGATCCAGATAAGAGACGCGCTTCTTCTGTCCCAGCGAGCACGGAATGTGATGTCATTGATAGCTGTTTGTTTCTGAAAGCGACTGATGGAAAAGGAAAGACGAATGGAAAGCTCGAGAGGTGCCCAACGCACGACATGAGAAAACACAATTAGTGGGATGTGTCCATTAATAAAAACAACAATCAGGCACGCTCCCATTAGTCTCACACGTCGCAGCGCTACCCATGTCCTTCAACCACAATGGCAGGAAACAGATCGAGATTGTGCACTCCCGGTGAGGTGCCAGCGCCCTCCCTGGAGTACCCTACGCTTCCTCTCAGCGCCGCGTTTGATGATAGGTGAGAATGAACTTCCATGAGCAGCACGCGTCATTAGCGCAAATAGAAAATATGTTTAGCTCTACTGAGTGGAAATAAGAATGCTACTCCCTTCCGAGCGGAAGCACCGCGTGCGTTAACTTTATATTCATCGCCACCCAAGTGGCTCCTAACCACTGTCATCATTTTACCACAATCAAAGTCTAACGAATACTGCAGCATACTTTAGTGGAATTCCTTTTGGAAAAAAGAAAAGAAAATAAGAAAAAAGTGACATTTCTTGTTTCATCCCCTTTCTGTTAAAGAGGTTGTTCTCAGCACCATCTGTATGAAAGGAACTATTGTCTATTAGCCCTTAAATTCAGTAAATATAAAGAAGGCCACAAATAGGGTACTTTATTTTGACTTTAGTGGTAATCTATCCATAGAGTTTAATTTTCGAACACTTTCTTGAATGAATAATAATCAGTGAAGTCAGACATATGCATGCTAGGCACACAAATGATGTTGGTTGTTTCTTGCAGCATGTCATTTTTAGGTCTCGCCTACTAGACAGTGCATGTGCTTCTTGCTGTGAGCCATATTGTGGACTTACCAAGAACATACAGGGGCTTGGAACCTGCTCATTTTTTATCATTGGCTGGCTTTCCTGTCACTCTCAGTGGATTGCTTTTTATTCAATGACATGCCTTGTCCTTCCTGCCCCTGGAGAATTCCCAAATAACTTGTGTCCTTCCACTGCTCACTTTTAGGGACCTACTATTTTTAATTAGTCTTAAGCACTCCATGAGAGTGCATGTGTTTTCCAGATGTCTCCTAAGTGTGCTTCTCTTCTCTCACCTGTGTACTTTTCCAAATACCTCTCCATGTTGCTCTCTCATCTGTTGCTTCTCCTCGCCACTCCACTCTCCGTGTTGCTCCCCCCACCCGTGCCCTCCTTCTTTTCTGCCCAATGCTTTTCCTCCTACCCCCTTCACTTTCCCCAACCCTGTTGATTACTTCCCCATGTGTTTCTCTTCTGCCCGCTTCACATTGCTCTCTCGGCTGTTTCTTCTCCTCCCCACCCCCGGCATCCAGGTAGCTTCGGCCCTCCATGCATTGCTTTCCCCCACATGTCTCCGGTGCGCTGCTTCTCACCACCCCAACCTGGCCCTCCGTGTTGCGCGCCCCCGACCGGCTCTTCAATAAAAATAAAGAAGGACCAGGGTTACCTGAACCTTGTGAGGAAATAACATCCCTGGAAGGATCCACTAAATTGAAAGAATTACTTATTTATCACCACTACTTTCTAAGGTTTAAAAAAGAACAGCTTTAACTACTTGTACTCACTTAGAACTGTGGCCCAATCCTATGGGACAAAAATCTTCAGCCTGTAATTAAGGTCCTGCTCCAGTTATCATAACTTCTGTCTTCAATGGGTTCATTGTCGACAGCGGCAGCTGGTGGCATTTGAAAGTGGTGGGGAGTAAGACCAGTTCATGAACTTTGGCGTGTAAGCGAGTGTAATGAACTGCTTGACGTTTCCCCCCCAAAGAATTTTTTTTGATCATTAGTGGAAAATGGTCAATTTTCGAGTACAATTTCGTAACAAATTGACCAAAAACACAGGGGGGCATGTCCTGCTTCAGTGGCTGCTATTGCTCCCCCTCGTTAACAGCACATCCTTATGCAGATGGTTGAGGGAAGCTCAGCTCCTGTTTCAAAGGTGGCGGCCAAAACTACACTAACAAAGAGGTGCTCTTTCAGTTAGATGGTTGCCTATAGAGTAGCGCTCAGACCAAGGTGCTTAGTGTATGCTACCCTGCGTCTTTCTTTCTGGAATCCGTTGGCTGCCTTGTGAACGGCCAATGAAGTAACATGGGAACTGTGATGTTGAGTACCATGGGGGTGGGGTTAGTGAGTGTGAGGGCGGGTCAAAGACATGGTTAACAAGCATTGGCATAGCCAATAGGTCTCGCCTTTGGGACCTTATAAGTGTTTAGCTGTGCAACATTTGATGTTGTTGACGAAAGGATATTGTGCTGCAGAAGTAAATACTTATAAGGTCATAAAGGGGAGATATATTGGATATGGTAATGATTGTTTTTTTTTTTAAGGACAAGAAGTGATTTTAGGCTGCGGCTGCCACTTAGTGTACCGTATTATACGTAGACATTGTAGCTATATTTGAGAGAGGTAGAGAGAGAGGTAGAGAAGTATAGAGAGAGGTAGCGAGGTAGAGAGAGGTAGAGAGGTGTATAGAGGTAGAGAGAGAGCTAGACAGATGTAGAGATGTAGAGAGAGGTAGAGAGGTGGACAGAGGTAGAGAGAGGTAGAGAGGTGGACAGAGGTAGAGAGGTAGAGAGGTGGACAGAGGTAGAGAGAGGTAGAGAGAGGTAGAGAGAGAGGTAGAGAGGTAGAGAGAGAGGTAGAGAGAGGGGGAGATGTAGAGGTAGAGAAAGAGATGTAGAGAGGTAGAGGTAGAGAGTGAGGTAGAAAGAGAGAGAGGTAGAGAGAGGTAGTGAGGGAGAGGTATTGAGGTAGAGAGAGAGAGGTAGAGAGAGAGAGAGAGAGAGAGAGAGAGAGGTAGAGAGAGAGAGGTAGAGAGGTAGAGAGAGAGAAAGGTAGAGAGAGAGAGGGAGAGAGGGAGAGAGAGAGAGGTGGAGAGGTAGAGAGGTAGAGAGAGGTAGAGAGAGGTAGAGAGAGAGAGTTAGAGAGAGAGAGGTAGAGAGATACAGGGGTAGAGTCAGAGGTAGAGTGGCAGTGAGGTAGAGAGGGAGAGGTAGAGAGAGAGGGAGAGGTAGAGAGAGAGGTAGAGAGAGATAGGTAGAGTGGTAGAGAGAGATAGGTAGAGTGGTAGAGAGAGAGGGGTAGAGAGGTAGAGAGAGAGAGGTAGAGGTAGAGAGAGAGCGAGGTAGAGAGAGAGCGAGGTAGAGAGAGAGAGGTAGAGAGAGAGCGAGGTAGAGAGAGAGCGAGGTAGAGAGAGAGAGATTAGACCAGCGAAGGAAAACCAAAGGTAGCTGAAGAAGCAGACATGGGAGATGCAACTGGTTAATAGTATAAAGGCGACCAATGAACAAGATCAGAAGTAATTTATTAAGCTAAGAGTCGTGTTAAGTTCTTCTACACCAAATGCCAGTACGAGTTTTATAGACAGCTCAAGAGATCACATACAGTAAACTAGGGAAGAAACAGTTGGACAGTGTGTGAGGTTTTTTTACGGGCTTTCTTAAAGTGAGAAAATTGGGTTTTACTCGGATGTCATGAGGCACTGGATAATTTATAGCAGTCAGAGCATTGTTCAGGAAAAGCGAAAGACTAGCTCTATGGAGCAACCAAGTTAGAAAGGGGACAAAGATTACAGAGTTGCGGTGGCCCGGGCACTATAGATTGACAATGTTGCTGTGTCATGAGGAAGTAACGAAAGAAGACCTGCAATGTTTATGCAGATTTCAGTTTGCTTACTTTACTGCAAAACCGGAAACAAAGTGCCAACATAAACGTCGACCAACTATGACAGAAACAGGTAAATGTCAAGGCATGCCGCAAAAACGCAACTATCTTAGAGATGTTAACCCTTCAGCTGCTACAATACCATTGACAATCATTAATGGAAGATCATCAGTGGCAACTTTAGTTATCAAAGTAACATACGTACTACCACCTTAAAACAGCACCTAACGTCAAGTGACACCGCTTTAAAGACCACGCCCAAGTCCTATAGAGCTCAAATCTGACAGCAGACATTAAGAATCCTTTGGAGAATTAACGTGTGGTGTTAGGGCTGTTTAAAATACGGAAATTCTCAAAGTAAAAAACGCCTCTGTGTACGATTCAGGTTAATGTTTTTTGCCATAATGGGGGTCGGGCGATTTGAAGCACTAATGTGTCAGAGGACGCCCCCTTTGATCAAGCCTCCAGTCAGTGTTTCACGGCAACCACAGCATCAACATTTTACGACTGAAGCATTGAAATGAGCACAGGAAGGGGAAAGGCGATGGAGACTGAGGAAAGTGCTCTCGCTCCATATAGGGCCTTCACAACGGAGCACCGGATGATGGAGAACGACAAAGCACCAGCGTGGCCCACAGTAATTCGCTGCGAGACCGTGTGCATTCCCCGCGTGGGGTAAGCAGCGGTCCCAGCTCAGGCTATACTGACTTCTCCTGCGTGAGCCCAAGGGCAGCCTCCCTCCCCGAGTACCAGCTGAACGTTTCCTGACACCGGAGCAGCCCAAAACTTCCATTAACAAGCGCGCGCGCCTCGCACGGCAGCAGGGGGAGGGGGAGAGGAGGGAGCCTGCGTGATTCACTTGCGGGGGCGAGCGGCGCCAGGAGCCGCTCGCTCCCGCAAGTGAATCGCCAAACGTGCACGCGTTGCCATTGAAGGCAATGGAACGCGTACACGTTTTAGGCTGAAAAGCCGAATCGATGGCAAAAGGTCTTTTTGCCTAAGCAGTGCATGCGCGCTGCGTAGGCGAGACCTAAAAAGGACTAAATGTTCTGTAACTGTTTTTTTCATCTTGAGGTAACTGCTTATTAAATAATGCACACACTTTAAGTGAAAAATAAAGGCAAGTTAAACTAAGCCGTGGGAAATGCGCTCTTTTACGTTATGAAATTTCAACTGGATGATGCGACCACTGCTGATGTCTCTGTGTGTGGGACCAGAGAATCACTGAACTGAATCATCCTTGTTGGTGCAGTGGAGCCTAGTGCCTTGTGTATTCGTGGTACTATGATGTCCCAGCTTGTAACAGAAAACACTGGGGATATGTAGTCATTTTTTTAAAAACTTGCCTTACAATGTGCTGCAAAATCTGCAAAAACAAGTGCTTTCACCAACACGCAATAAGTCTGTACTTAGTGCAAAGTGTGTATGTGCCCATTAAAAGAACACAGTCCAGAACTCACAGGTAACACCCTTACATTATCTCTAAGAAAGAATACATCTTTGTTTCCATAAAGCTTCAAATGACTCTAATAATTAAAAAGCATAGTACCACCCAAACAGCCTTTACATTTGCTGATTAACCAACTTCACAGATTAATATTTCTTTCAGCTAGCAGGCTCCTACCTTTGAGAAGTCGTATGCTCCATCTCAAACTCCTTCCAAAGGTCATAGGGTGCAAACCCCCGAGTTGGGGCTCACTGCTCGAAATGGATGGCAGGATGATGGTGCGGGTCCTCATTATTAAAAGCAGGTTATAATTACATGCTGCTTCTGCACAGAAGCATGCATAGTTTATCAGTTTTACTGCAATCATTGTAATTGCATTGATATAGTGCTTACTACCCCTGACGAGGAGTTGAAGTGCTTTAGGTCAGTCAGTACACTGCTCCAGCATCCAAGATTAGTAGTTAGTCCAGGCTTCTTTGTTACTGTTGATTATTGGGATTAGTTTTGTGTGTTCAAGAAACACATTCCTTGCAATCACTTCAGTTTCTTTGTCGCAGAGTAAAGTACCTGGAGTTAGTTGTTAGTGTGTGGGATTGGGGTGGAGGTGCGTGAGTTCATGCAGAGGTTTGGTGGGATTAATCGATGAGCTAGAGGAAGTAAAGATTTGCTAGGCTGCAGTAGGGGGGGGGCGGTCGGCTTTCATAAAAGGAGACATTGTGACCTTTAAAATGAGTTGTGTGAAAATTGCTGAAATATACGCTATTAGAGATTAATGCAAACATGCAAATGATTTAGCATAGGTAGTGCCTAGAGAGAAATGGCATGCAGATGATATGAAAGGGAGGTGGGTCATTTTAAAGGAAAAAGGGGAGGTCACAATCAGAAATTTGAAGTAAATATCAGCGTTTTATGCCAGATTTTATCAACATAGAAGACGCATATTGAGACAGCATACCATTTAAGGATGAAAGATTCTAGACAGAAGCAACATTATTTGCATGTGAAGATAGATTTTGGATCAGTTGTTTTCTCAATTTTTGGATCTCCAAATTAATTGTAAAGCAAAGTAGGATCTATTTTGCACACCTCTGGTCCCATTCAATGGAAGTGCACAACCTGCACTCCCGTGGCTTTATGGTGGTGACCCAGACACTGAAATTCCATTAGAACCCTGTAGGCAAAGAGTCGCCCCTCAGACCGCCTGGATTATTGCTCTTTGGTATATTGTTGGGGTGGGGAGCGGAACTGCAAATTTTGTTATGCAAGGTGAATGGGCCCCCTTAGGTGCAGCCCAGCCCTTTGTCTCCCTTGATCACACCTTCAGTTCGGCTGATGGAAGCCAGTGCACAATCTCACACCTCCCTGTGCCTCTGTTGTGTGTGATCCAGCCAGAAGACAACTGTTCTGGGAGGGGTATCACTACACAAAGGCTGTGTCCGGAATGGACATTCAAAAGGAGAATAACCACAAGCCGCTTCTGCAGCATGTTCACTTTTGAAACATTTGTCACCCTTGTTTTGAAGCACTCACAGGCTGTGTTAAACCAGCAGCAGTACAATTGTGTACATCAAGACCAGATTTACACATCCCAACTGTGCTATATTTTATATATTTACATTTAAAGGTATAATGGAGGTTCAATGATTCAACCAGAATCACACAACTGTTTCATGCAGAGGCTGTATTTAAAACCAAAGACCCACGTTCCAATGTTGGTCAGCTTATTTTAGCCATCAGAACACATTTCCATGCTATAGTGATTTGTGAATTGGTTTTGCAAGTGTGTGCTTATATGTTGTTTAATCAGTTTGAGGCAAAAGGTGCAACCATCTCTATCTGGGGAAAGAAGATATAACAATGTCACATGTGGCATAAAACATGAATGTTCAGAACTCCAGTTCGCACCAAGACATACGCCCTGCAAGTTACGAGGTCAAATCTTGAAAGGGCCAAAATCAGCACTTCATCCTTCTGAGTTCAACAATACAGAGTTCCAAATCACCTGGGTAACAATGATGCTTGTTATTTGCAACGCCCAGAAAAAGCAAATTGCGGTATTAAGGTCTATAAAAAGGAGAATAAGGCACTAGAGAATTAAATAACAACATAGGCACAAGTATTTCACTTAGAATTTCATGTTGTCGGCTTTTGTAATTTTAAATATATAGGGACCCATTGAAAGTCCATAGTTTTCAGCCACATTCAGAAATGTGATGATTCCTTTAAAGAAATCAAGACAAATCCACCATTTGTGTGGAGTACCGTTCAAGGATTTAACAGTATCACCTGTTATTTACAATGCTAATATACCAAAGACGTGCTGTATGAATCACTCTAGGAAAATAGTTTTTCTCTGTACTGTTCTGAGCTACTTTGGGGTGAAAAACAAATGTCTCCCTAACAACTAGGCCAGGGTTCAAGAAAAATCTAATTTAATAATGCACTGTAACATAGTAAGAATAAAAAAATTCCGTACCTGTGTGTGTTTATAGTGCACGCTGTTGTAGAACTGGTTAGCTAAAAAAGAATGGCTGCTAATTAAAGGTAGGCATGGGTGGAGTTTTACCCTGCAGAACTCTGCGAAGTGACAGAAAAACTCTGCCACGCTCCGAGGAGTTCTGCCAGCGGCGGAGTTTGTTAAGTCGCTCTGCTCACACTGATTTTAAGCACCGTGAGTTTGCCCTGCGCTGTAAAATTAGCTCAAACGCCACTTCGCGTCCCTCCAGAAGGCGCTGCTGCTTTTTGCAGGAACTCCACTGGCGGAGTGGAATTCTTGGCCCACCCCTTATTAAAGGCTTGAAAACACATATGCATGTGCATTGTTACGTTAGAATTATGCTTCATTTTACTTATAACAAGCACAATTGTTCGTCTGGGTCAGAGAGCCAAATGTATGCTCCTCAGCTCAATAGGTTTGAACTCTGGGCTTCAACTGGCCTGGGACAGTGCTCAGGAAGCTCTGCAGCCACTTGGACTCTGCACTCGGTCTGCAGCTAGACGGCCTTGGCATCCTCGACAGGTCAGAGGGCTTCTATGTAACCCCACCTTTTCCCAACTCATCGTAGGGTGGTGTGGAGTCCGTGATGCTTACTGCCCCCGCTGCACCCTAAGACGACTTGGGAAAGTGTGAGGGTGGTGATGCTGTGATAATTGGCACATATTGCCTTACCATAGTGATTTGTGAATTGGTGTTGCTAGTGTGAGCTTATATGTTGTTTAATCAGTTTGAGCCAAAAGTGCAAGCATCTCCATCTGGGGAAAGAATATATATAAAACAGGTCCAGAATAGAGCGACCATCTGAAAACTAATCACTAGAAAGTATTTCAAATCTCAACCCTCAGTCCCTCTTTCCCATATCCATGTCTGATATAAACAGCCAGACCTTAGAACTAACCCATGAAGCCAGCTTCACTTTCACCCAGGTAGAGGAATCCTCAAAATTCCTTTTAAGCCAGAGGCTTAGGCAGGCACAGTTTTCATTGACACAGTCCCTGCAGCTATCACTGCATGCTGACCTGCTGTGTAAGCTCATCACTAGGGGTGGGCGAAGAATTCCGCTCCACCGTGGAGTTCGCGGAGTTTGGCCCACTCCACGGCCCGCGCGGAGTTCCCAAAAACTCTGCATTGTGACGCGCAGCGGAGTTTTTTCTCTCGAGCGGCTCGCCATTGGTAAGTTGGCGAGCGTTTTCAAGAAAGAATCATGCTCTAGACCTTCTCCCGGCGAGATTTCTCATCACAGCAGGTCGCGATTCGCGTTGAGAAAGCCGCCGCTCAAGTAGAATGTCTACTCGAGCCGTCAGATAGCTGCAGCATCCTCTGGCACAACACGTAGGGCCGTTCGAGCTGATTTTAAAGCGTGGGAAAAATTCCAGTAGCTAAAAATTAGTGCGAGCAGCGTGACTTTACAGACTCCGCCGCTGGCGGAACTCCGCGGAGCGCAGCACAGTTTTTCTGGCACTTTGCGGAGTTCCGCGGAGTAAAACTCTGCTAACTCCGCCCAGGCTTACTCATCACCATATTCATTTAATGTTCAGTGCATACAGGAGGAGTCACAAGAATCCTCCCATACTCCCTGATCATCCCTCCTCAAGATAAATTTCTTTTTATGCCATGGAAACTCTAATTCTCGAACCGCCACCCAATAGCTGGCCTCCCCTGAAGCTTTAAACTCTTACAAAAAATGGTAATACCCAATCACAAAACAACATGAAAATTCATTCTATCTTGGAAAAGTGGGAATCAGTATTGTGCCCACCACCCCATGGAATCTACTATCACCACACAATGAGAGGTCCTTCTCCTCAATGCAAATAATGTTAATGATAATTGCCATATCGTTGGTCATCGAGAGAGTGGATAATTCCATTTTCCTTCACCTCCTCCGTATGTGGCAAAAGTTAACCCTTTGCGGTTAGTGTTTTCAATTATCTCCAATACTGCTAGCATACCAAATACCGCCAATGTAATGAGGCCTCAAGTCAAGTAACATTAAGAATAATCATGATCATACATTTCAAAATATAAGGAAAACGGGAACTGGCAAAGGCAAAAGGTCTCATCTTTAAAAAACTGAGCAATTGAATTTGCTAGTTCTTTTTGCCACTGTCCGCAAATGCTTGCATCAAGACACTTGCAGATGCATGGCCAGCCATCTTAGAACAGGTTTTTTTTCATGGAAACCCATTCCAAGTTGGATTTGACATGCAAGTATGCTTTGTGACACATACATGCATGTGAGTCATGACCTGTGAGAACGGATGTATTTTGACGTGTGTAGTGTGTGTGGAAGCGCCATGACACATGGTGGCCATTTTAATCTAAAGTTGTAGTAAGGTGGTGAATAACCATGTTAGAATAGTTAAATTAAAATATTCTTAAAAAAATGTTTTTAAAAGAGTGTGCAGAGCCCAAAAAGGATGTGAATGGCCCGGGAGCAGTTGGCAGGGCCTTTACAAAACCACAGCCAGAGGTATGGGAGAGGATAGGGATTAGTGCAAGGGGTTGTGCAAAAGAGAGTGGGCGGGCAGGTGGGGCCTATAAAGAGGAAAAGGAGGGAAGAGCAAGAAAACACATGCACTTCCATAGAGTGCCCAAAAACAAATAAAAGACGAATCGCTCAGATCTCAAATTCAGAGGTTAGCTCAAGATGTCACTCAGGACATTAAGCCACTTGGCTGCTAAACCTCAGGCATACCCTTGCCGAGAAGAGAGGAACTCTTCTGGGCTGGCATGTTCATGAAAAAACACTATAGCATTCAAGAATGCAGAAGTACAAGCCATCATTTGGACATTTAAGTACCGCATATTGAACATATGCTTTTATATAGGCTGGATTCTGTTGGCCAGCTTAATAAATGTGGCGAACTGCAGGCTTCAAACAATTGTAAATTAAAGGACACATATGTAAGGATTACGTATATTTTGTATATGATCCAGTACATTTGGTTGCATTTTAATATTTCCGATCTAATAATGTTGTTGCTTTTTACAAACAATGCATTGTATGCATAATTGAGATTTCATGTTATTTATAGCATTTTTGGCCTATGCTTGTTTTGGAACGTTGCCTTAGAATAGAGAGTTTTAGCTGGTTAGAAAAATACCCCTCCTTACTGTGAAAGTCATCAATATTATCCAACATTTTGCTTGTAAATCTCACTAAAGCCTTGGGCGCATTGTTCAAAGATTTCCCAGTGTTATTCATCAGTTCTGCAGTTGGGCTACAGCAGCACCAGCCAGAAAAGATATATCGCCTCTTCCAACACAACACTTTACCTCAATTTGCAGTAGAAAAAAATATTTGAACCTGTTCCAAGATAAAAGCTGTAAAAATGACTCCTGTTGGCAGTGGGAATAGATTTTTCAGTCGGCTTTCTAAGACTACTTTTTCGGTATATTTTTCAAACTAGACAGTCAAAGAAAACTATAATACAGTAGAGGTCTACTATTTACGCAAAACTAATGTGTTGTAAAACTGTCTAAGGATATGGTAATTCTGCTTTGTAATTGTTTTCTCATTATTGCGTTTATTATGAAGAATGTTATGGCTGAACTGTGGTGATAGGTTTCCGATACATCTTTTGTCTCAAAAAAGCACTATTTAGGCCAATGCGTAGCATAATGACATTACATATTGGTTGCTGGCCTATGATGAGAATGAAGAGGAGAAAACTGCAGGTCAGGAGCGGTGTAGAAGATTATTTTATCATTTCGAAAGGGTATACACCACAGAACATGGATTAGCAACAGTCACCTTTTATAATCACCCTTCTGCTTGATGCAGTTTCAAAGTAATTTTGAGCACAGGCAGAGATGTGTAACTACAATTGCCACATTCAACGAGCAGTAGTATAGTACAGAAGACGTAAAGTGAAATTACCTTCAACAAAGTCAAGATGGAGGGATGGTAGTGTCAAGCGCTTTCTTGCTTACAGCAGGAGAGCCCCTTTTAGAATGGGAGCAATGCAATGATTGCTGTGAAGCGTACATAGTCGGAGAAGGCATAGTTATTGCTAAAAGAAAGCTAGCAATGCTAAAGATTTTCCTGTCTACTGAAGGATGTCATGTTTTAAAGCCTCTAGCACCGATTTTAATAGAAGACAAGGAAGAAGAAGGAGAATTAGAGGAGTATGAAAAGGCAAACCATTGGTTTTTTAGCATCTACTGACCTATCTACCTGTTACCCTATCCGGTTAAAATTATGGGAAGTTTAATCAACAAGCGGCAGTCAGAATTCTTGGAACCTCCCTCCTTACTGGATGAGGCTCAAGTCGACGTCCAATCTGCCCATGGCTCTGAATCTGCATTGGCCCCTGTCCTAAATGATCTGAGAATGGAGGCCGACAAGGGTCACGAGGAGGCTTGTGTGCTGCTGGACTTAGCCGCCTTTGACACTGTGAACCACAGCATTCTAATCTCTAGATTGTTGGAGGTTAGCATTAGAGGCAGGGCATTAAGTTGGTGCAAATCCTACTGACAGACTAGGGTCAGGCCATCCAACTCCCCCATTATTGTTCTACCTTCGAGGTTGTCGATCAGGTGGTCCCTCAGCGTTCAGCACTGAGTTCGATGTTTTAATGTCTATCTGTAACCTTTGGCCCTCTTGCGGGGGTCCCATGGCATTAACTTCATAAACTATGCATATGGCACTCAGTTAATTGTGACCTTGAACTATTCCATGCAGTCTCCTTTGGAGTCATTACACAAGTGCATGAGCGGTATTTCCATTGGGCTCAGCGCAAACTCCCTGAAACTCAATGGGACAAAATGGAGGTGATGTGGTGCTCTTTTGGGAACCACTTCTGTGCACAATCTAGGAGTACACTTGGACAAAGATCTCTCACTTAAATGTCATGTCGATAAGCTCTCTTCATCCTGCTTTTCTCTAATGCGGGTGATTCATAAATGTGTAAAGTTTTTTCCCTGTCTCTCGCATCTGCTGATGCTGCAGAGCACCATCTTCAGTACAGTAGACTATTGTAAGGCTTTAAGTCTGGGAGCAGCAGCCTATCTACTTAACAGTCTCTGCCGGATACTGTAACCCAGCTCTTTCTCTTCCCAGGTCTCCACCACCTCTGCTACGCTGATTAGATTACACTGGCTCCATGTGCCAAAAAGATGTATTTTTAAATCTCTCTATACCACTCACAAAGCAGTTCGTCAGATAGGCACTCATTTCAGTCATTTGAAAAATTCATCATTATTTGCCTCAGAGAACTCTGCGCTCATCCACATCCAACCTTCTACTTGCTCCTAAGTTTATGGCAGTGGCATGTCCTGCCCAATTCATTGAGCTCCATTTCTGATTTACTTGCTTTAGGAAGGTTCTGAAGACATGGCTCTTTACTGCCTAAGCTTATTCCAACTCTTTCATCAATTCTTAAGATAGCCAGCACCAGAGTCCCATTTAGGTCTCAGTTGCATTCTGAAAATCTAAATCAAATCAAACATCAGTGACTCATCGTTCATGAATATTTGCTGAGCACCTCAAGCCCATCAGAAGAGATGGACAAAGGCTGACTGAGAGAATTAATCCCACAGCATGCAGGAGGGACAGTGGAGACTCAACCTAAAGAGCACACCTCCCCCAGCCCTGATATTTAATATTATTTATTCATTTTGTTGCTCCATTTGTGACTAACTCTGCAGTGGTCCAGCACCCAGTAGGCTACACATCTTGATGATCCCAGAGATCCCTCGAGGTGTATTAAAAGCGGTGTGTGCTCTTGGGGCAACACACATTCTCTGTGTCACTTTCTCCTTCCTTTGAGAGTACGTTTGATACTGTGGTTGTCGTTACATTCGTGTTGTGTTCTTTTGATGTTCAAGAACGTGAATGTTCACAAACATATATCAAAAATCAAAGCGCTAGAGTGTAACCTGTTTTGACGGGAATATTGTGAGCGTTCCTGTAGCCATACTGCATAGCATTGCTTTTCCCACTTTCTGTCACTGTTAGATTCTAACCTTTGGAACTTTTGATCATCTTGATCTTTAGAGCTTTTCAAACCTTATATACAGTTTTTAGCAAGTGGCATTGATTTCTTTGCTGTATTGTGTGATCTTCATCTGCTCACAGTTTTCCACATTGAATTGCCATTCTCATTGTGATGTACATGGTCTTTTGTTTGCTTTAGAGTTTTCTGGTTACTATTTGTACTATGAATATATTTACTACACAAGAAATTATATTAAAAGTTTTTTGTAACACACAGCCTTGGCTGGACATTCCCATTTAATTGTAATTATGATAATTGTGTTGTACTGTACCTAGATTTGCTTCATACACCTGTTTTGAATTTAGCATTGGACTGCTCGTCCACATCTACCCAGAGAGTCAAAGTTGACACCCTTTGGTTGTAGAGGTATGATCCTTATGGCTCATGGGTATGAACCCTGAGCTTTCTCACTTTAGGAGAGTCCAATAGCCACTAAAGCTACACTCTTGAGATAGCCCGACCTGATAATTGCATATTATGAAGGCAGACTGTCTCAGCAACAAGCCAGTGATCCATGCCAACAAAAAAACCCACAGCAAGAGTTTCCATTGCACCTGGGAATGAACTCTTGATTTTTCAAGGTCTAACACCACTACTTCTATCTTATCCACATGTAAGACCACCACATGAATTTGTTTGTGCAACTTTCCCTTTATATCACATGAAAAATCATTTTAAAGGGATTCCCCAGTCTTTTATTCTCAGAATTAATCAATTGGAATTCTATGGTATTATTATGATCCACAATATTGAATTCTAAATAAGATTACATTTTAGCTTTTGGCATAGTATTAAAAAATGCAGTTAACATTTGGGGGCTCATTTAAAAATGCATTGAAGGGAAGTCTATTTTTTAGATTCTTAAACAAGAGAACAAAAAATGATCCCATTATTTATTTATCCAATCTTCAACACTGCCAGCAGTGGATAACAACAGTCTTCTGAGCACCACTTTGCCTAGAAATTCCGAGCAAAGACATTTTACCTATGCTTCCTGAAATGGATAGCAGTATGTTGAGATCACACAAAAAAACAAAGTACTCAATAATGTTTTACTTTTCATTGAGTACGGAACTGAGATTAATAATTGAAGTAGTTCTCTTCTAAAGTTTTACAAAGGTACTGCAAATTCCCAGCCTGTACACCGCAACTGTTGCCAATCAAGATTTGTGTGTTTTTGGGTGGGTATTGATAGATTTCAGATTTTATATTCTAGGACCTAGGTAACGCAATCATTAAAAAAAAATAGTGTAGTTCAAATAAAATTATCTAGTGAGGCTAATTCACAGCAGAAATATTGCAACTCTTCTTAAATGTGCATCATGCACACTTTTTGTGTGTAGCCTGTGCATGAGGAAAGTGTGCAACAGCAAATTCCTAAGTGAAGCACATGAAGTTGCCTTCATTCTACTAAATTATAAGTCGATTGGGTACCAGTAACCCAGTCAAATAAATTAAACAAGTGACACACAGATGCACCACAGGTGGCAGAAGGAAACAGGCTGATATTATAACAGTTAGTAGTATTATCAAAGGGGTGGCGGTTCCATGTGGGTACTACTTGGAAGTGCCCTCTCTCTTTGATGACGCTCTTGGGATACCTACCGTAGATATTTTAGGTAGTGTTCACTAAATGTTTTGGAAGATATTGGGCCTGATTCAGAAAGGTATCTTAAACTTTTGTGCAAGTTTACACTTTTTTAATTTACTTTTTATTAAACAGTTGTGATGATACAGTGGGAAACAGCGAGGCCACATGACAGCAGTATACAGTGGTGACATATTCAAATGAGCAGCGAACACAAATCACGTACAATCCCATACAATTTTAAATCGATTCAGAATCGGTGTCAACCCCAGCACGACGTAGCTCCTCAGTTGGGGATACACAGAGACCGCCACGTGACACATTACATTTAGCCCATTTGTGGTCCCATTTCTTAGGGCAACCCCTGCGTTTGAAGACGTCTTTCTCTGCGATCATCGCATTCTCCATGTCATTGGACCATTTCTGATAAGTGGGCAGATCCCCGGCCCCCCATATCTGTGCTACATTTCTTTTGGCAAGGGCAAAGCCTAGTGAGGCCCACGTGCGCTCGGTCTGGGTCAAATCGATTGCCTCCCAAACATTGAGCAAACAAAGTCGTGGGGAGCTGGTTATGATTTTCCCACAGACCTTTGTAAGGGTGGAGAAGATTTTTCCCCAGTAGGACTGAATGTGTGGGCATTCCCAGAGCACCTGGAAAAATGTACCCTCCGCATCACAGCGTCTAAGGCACCCCGCGTCAGGCTGAGCCCCATTTTTACCAATGTCTGTGCCGATAGATAGGTTCTGTGTAGGATTTTGAGCTGGACTAAGCGGAGCCTCATCGGTATAGCGACCTCTTTAGGGGAGGAAAGTGCTTCTTGCCAGTCGTCATCTTCCAAATAACCTAAATCTGATTCCCACAACTGCTGGAGATGCACCAGTGGGTCCGGCTTGTTGTTGATTAATTTGCGATATGTAAGTGATATTGCTTTGCGGGGCATGGGATCTGCTAAAAGCCTGTCTTCCAGTGGGGAGGCTTCAGGTAAAGTCTCACCACATGCCACATTGGTAGTTATTGCGTGGCGTATTTGTAAGTATCGGAACGTTTCTGACCCAGCCAGCTGGTATTCTGCTTGCAGGTCACTAAAAGGGACCATCTCATTTCGCTTCCAGAGGTCACCTACGGAGGAGATGCCTATTAAGTCCCACTTATCAAAGCCCGGGCATTTGCTCAGTGTGCCAAGTTGCTCGGAGTCCCATAGGGGAGTGGCCAGTGTTATTTTTTTGTTCCACCCCAGTGTTCTTGTCGCAGGGTGCCAAATTGCAACTGTTTGGGCCGTAGGACCGGTAAGTCGCTGGCGTTTGGGATTAGAATAAAGTGCATGCTGATACCCCCCAGGGTTCATTATCCATTTGTCCGTCCGGTACGCCGGTTCGGACGGTGGGGCAAAAACCCATTGGTTGATCACCGCCAGCTGGGAGGCCCAATAGTATTGTTTAAGGTCGGGTAACGCAATCCCCCCGTCATACCACCCCCTGGTCAATTTATGTGTCGCAATGCGCGGGTTTTTCCCATCCCATAGTAGCGTTCTGACCTCACTGTCTACGCTGGTGAAGTATGTGTCTGGGACTGAAGTTTACACTTTTGAGTATAATAATTTGCTAAAAAAATTATTGGGCATGAATAATTAATAAAAGTTATAAATATAATTAACAATGATGTAATTATTGTTAATACAATTTGTTACATACATCTTTAATTATTTATGTCTTTAACTAATACTCAAAAATGTAAATTACCTTTGTGAATCAGGCCCATTGTGTTTCATGGTAATGTTTTATTTGGAAGGTAACAGGCAGAATAACAATGTTTTTGTTGATTAGAAAGTCGGGTTGTCCACTGCATGAATGTTCGGTGCTCCCGCCAACCCATAGCAAACTGCAATGTCCCGGGAGTGGGCACCCCGGGACATTGCTGGAGCCGGCCCTGGGGGGTGGCAGTCCCCAGGGCCATGTAGAGCCCCACGAAGGGGCCCATGCGGCCCTCCTCCTTTGTTAGGTAAGCCCGAGGGAGGTGGTGGTCCCCAGGCACGGGGGTCCGCAGTAGACCCCCTTCATTAATGTATTTGTCTGCCGGGGAGGTGGCGCTCCCCGGCATGTGTGGGGGGGCCATAGCCCTCCCCACACATTATTTATTTTAGCCCTGGGGCGGTGACAGTCCCCAGGGCTGCCAGGGAGGCCGTAGGGCCTCCTCCACATTGTGTTTTTTAATGGTTGTTCCCCAGGGAGGTGGTGGTCCCCGAGGCAGTGGGGGGCAGAGCAGACCCCCTCGCATTTGTATATAACAGTGCCCCAGGGAGGTAGCAGTCCCCGGGGCTGCGGAGGAGGCCATAGGCCTCCTCCAAATTGTTTTTTTATTTTATTAATTCAGGTATGTGCCCTGGTTAGGTGGTAGTCTCCAGGCAGTGGGGGAGCTGCGAGGCTCCCCCACATATAATTGAGTTACTGCCTCGGGGAGGTGGCAGTCCCTGGCGCTGCGGGAGAGGCCCTAGGGCCTCAGCCACATTATTTTATCATGCCATTTGTGCCCTGGGGAGGTGGCGGTTCCCGGAGCAGCAGGAGAACCACGAGGCTCCCCTGTATATAATTATATCACTGCCCCGGGGAGGTGGCGGTCCCTGGGGCTTTTATATAGCCCGAGGAGGGGGGCCAGGGGACATCCCCACCTCTATTTTTACCATGCACCCCGGGATTTAGCCTACCCGGGGGCTTTAGAAAAAAGACACTCTGGAGCACGTGCGTCATTTTGCCACGGATTCGCAGATCCACCCATAAGTCTGTGGCAAAAATGTTTTTTTAAAAAGCTTTTAAACCCCAGCGGGGTCCCTGTGGGACCCCACCCCACCATATCTGGGGGGTCAAGGTATTCCTACCCTGCCCCCTTTTCTTTATTTTTTACTTTTTTTCTGGGACTCGGCTTCAAGCCGAATCCCAATATAACTGCCAATACTTCTTGGTTGAAGTGTTGACAGCCAATCAAATTTTAGTAAGATTCGCAAGTCCACTGCAAGGACTTGCATCCCCAGATATCTATATTTTTTCAAGATATATATCTCAAAAACTACTGAACGGATTTACATCAAATCACAAAAAGCATGCTTTCTGGACCAACACCTAGCTTTCTGCCAAATTTGGTGTAATTGCGTTCAGCAGTTCGGGCTGTAGTCATGTTCAAAAAATGAAAAATCTCCATAGTCTTAACATGGGGAAAACACGTTTTGGGCCCCCCCTTTTTACTCGGCCCGCTTGCGGATCCCCAGAAACTTTCAACACAGCAGCTGAACCAAACAGGGGAAGTTTTGTGAAAATTGCATGGAGATTCGTCAAGCGGAGCCAAAGTTATTACCAAAACAAAAAATGCTTTTCCTATGGAAACTTTGGTCCTATCGCCACTCGGATATATATATATATATATATATATATATATATATCGAACACCAGTTCCGGTTTGCAGAGGCTGTCGTAAGGGCGGTCTGGCACGGGTTACCGGACAACCCGAATGAATTAAAAATACTTCCTCCTCGTCAGTAGGAATTACCAGACACTCCAATATGCTGCAAATATGTATTTTAATGGCAAAAACAACGTGTTTCGGCTTACGCCTTCATCGCGGTCTACAACCTCCATAGACACACTTCCTTATTTAAATGTATTCATAAAAAAAGAAAGCGGACTACATCACCACAATGTAACTATCAAAAGTGAGTTAAAACATGTCGGCCATTTTGTAACATTGTTTGAATGTACAGGAGAAGCATATAATTACCTAAACAACCCATATTATAAACAAATTCGCATAAATAATGCAATTCATTGTGAAATCATATGAAGCTCAATAATCAAATATATATATACATCCATGATTGTTGATCATATTTGAGCTTATATATGGATTTGAGATGTTATACAGTACATTATCATGCAAAATAAATAAATGATAAATACTGCTTAACATCGTTAAATGATGCTTGTGATCACCATGAAGATGTCATCTTAAATCTGGATGATTGTGATCTAGAGTTAGATGTAAATCCAGGTAGTACCTTTAGACCTAAATCAATCTTTTCACCTAATGTACAATGTGATGCAATAGAAATCTTTGAAAAGGGTTTGGAGGTTGTAGACCGTGATGAAGGCGTAAGCCGAAACGCGTCGTTTTTGCCATTAAAATACATATTTGCAGCATATTGGAGTGTCTGGTAATTCCTACTGACGAGGAGGAAGTATTTTTAATATTTAGTATTATATATATATATATATATTCACTGAAAAAAACCATAGGTTTTAGACATGTTATAGTTAGGAATTAGCATTTAAAAACCTTTGAAATTCACTGAAAAAACCATAGGTTTCAGGCTTGTTATAGTTAGGGTTTAGCATTTAAAAACCTTTGAAATTCACTGAAAAAACCATAGGTTTTAGGGAAAGTTATAGTTAGTTGGACATTGCACTCGTACAAAACCCGTGAAATTCCCCGTTATAGTTAGTTCAGCTAACTATAACTCGCGCCCCGCAATGCACTGCTGATGACGTCACATATTACGTCACTCATGACATGGTCAGTGACATCACTGATGACATCACTGACATCATCCAGTGACTGTGTGTTTCTGTAAAGTTTAAATATGTTTAATATATATAGGGAAAGGCGTATTGAAGAATGAGTGGGTGTATAAGCGTCTGAATGGATGATTTAGTAGGTGCGTGACTGAGTCTATAAGTGAGTGATTAAACGGATCTTACTGGATGCATGGGTGAGTGACTAAACTGTGTGAATGTCTGTATCCGTCTGTCTGTTGTTGTGTAAGCAGCTGCATGGGTTTCTGACTAGCTAAATGAGTGTCTATATGGGTTATGGATTGGTTTTCTGAGTATCTGTATGGGTGCCTCAGTGTTTGTGTGGGTGGGGTGTGTGTGACTGTGCATAGATGTGTGAGTGGGTGATTCACTGGGTGCATGGTTTCAAGAGTGCGTCTGTGATGGACTGTATGGGTGGGTGAGTGTGTGTATGGGTGTGTTAGTGATTGAATGTATATCTCAGTGGTACATGTGTGAGAAACTACATATGTGAAAGGCAGTATATATGTGTGTTGGAGTATATAAATGGCTATAAGTGAGAGTGTGTGATTGTGAGAGTGGCTATATGGATGAGTGTGTGCTTGCATCAGTGATTGCATAGGAGCGTAAGAATGTGCTAGTATTTTTATGAGTAAGTGAGCTGGTGTGTATAACTGTATAGGTGAGTAAATTGGAGTGTGATTAATTATTTGCATGACTGACTAGGTGTGTGAGTACCTCTATGGATGAGTTGCGTTGTGTGAGTGTTTATATAGGTGTATGAGTGCATATGATAGTCCTGTACTGAGTGACTGTAAGTATGAGTGACTGTACGGGTGAGTGAGTAGATGTGTGTGTGTAGACCTAAGAATCAGTGAGTGGGTATGTACTTATTGGTATTGGAGTGTGTATGGTTTTGAGAATGGCAGTCTGTAATTTAGAGTGGGTGTATCAAAAGTTATATTAGGGTGTGAGAAGATGCATTAAATTCTCACATGGATGATGTCATCAGTGATGTCATTTGAGATGTCATCAGTGATGTGATCAGTGATGTCACTGACCATGTCATGAGTGATGTAATATGTGACGTCATCAGCAGTGCATTGCGGGGGCGCGAGTTATAGTTAGCTGAACTAACTATAACGGGGGAATTTCACGGGTTTTGTACGAGTGCAATGTCCAACTAACTATAACTTTCCCTAAAACCTATGGTTTTTTCAGTGAATTTCAAAGGTGTTTTAAATGCTAAACCCTAACTATAACAAGCCTGAAACCTATGGTTTTTTCAGTGAATTTCAAAGGTTTTTTAAATGCTAATTCCTAACTATAACATGTCTAAAACCTATGGTTTTTTTCAGTGAATTTCAAAGGTTTTGTAAATGACAATTTTTAAATGTATTAATTGTTATATTTATTTTTTTGATACTGATTTACTACATTTTTTTAAACTATTTATTTTTAGATATTTTATTTTTTAAATTACATTGTAATTACATTATACATTACATTACAAAATATACTTTCTCAGAATGAATTACTTTAGTTTAAATACTTTGCAAATAGGCAATAGACTTTTAAGTACAGTAGTTACAGTTGTTGCAATGGGCAACACAATTTCAAACACAATGCAACATTGAGCTCAATGTGAATTTCTAGCTAAATGCAATTAGTTACTTTATGGATTACTTTTCTAACCACAGGACTGGATCCTAGATTCAGTCCTGGGACATCTCCTGTAAACAGTTGAGTAAAAGTGTTTTGGTTACAGTAGTGATTTTTAAGGAATATTATTGTATTTTAAAAGTTGACACTTAGAAACTTTTTCACATAGAATCACCAATGTTATCCTATGGGAGGAAATTCACTTAGCAGGTAAGTAGTGTTATCGTTACTTTTTCTTACTCAGTGGTGGATCCTGGATCCAGCACTGGTGCATCTCCTGTAAACAGTTGAAAGAATGCGTTTAAGTCATACAGGCGATTTTTAAGGAATATTTGTAGTTTGTGAAAATCAACACTTTGAAACTTTTCTGCTGAAAACCAGACAATGGATTCCTATGGAAGGAAATATAAGTTACTGGTAAGTACGGTTAAAATTACTTTTCAGGATCAGTACTGGGCTGAAAGATGCAGCACTGAGGTCTCTCCTGATAACAGGTGAGTAAATCGGAATTCGTTTTTCGGCTGATTTTAGAGGAATATTATAAAGTTCCAAAACTCCACACTTAGAAGAATTTCCAAGTGAAACCAGTCAATGATATCCTATGGAAGGAAATTCAAGTTACTGGTAAGTACGGTTAAAATTACTTTTCAGGATCAGTACTGGGCTGAAAGATGCAGCACTGAGGTCTCTCCTGATAACAGGTGAGTAAATCGGAATTCGTATTTCGGCTGATTTTAGAGGAATATTATAAAGTTCCAAAACTCCACACTTAGAAGAATTTCTAAGTGAAACCAGTCAATGTTAGCCTATGGAAGGAAATTCAAGTTACTGGTAAGTACGGTTAAAATTACTTTTCAGGATCAGTACTGGGCTGAAAGATGCAGCACTGAGGTCTCTCCTGATAACAGGTGAGTAAATAGGAATTCGTAGTTCGGCTGATTTTAGAGGAATATTTGCACAATGGTGAAGGGAGGGGGCGGGCCTGAGGTGACATCTGTGCAAACGCGCCCCGTGGCGCGTTTTAAGTTGGGGGATTAAGTCCCCTTGAATCATGAGGGTCCCTGGGGTCCAACTAGCCCACCCGGTACCTCCAGTAAGCGCCAGGGAGCTGCGTTGCAGAGAGGTGTTCAGAGGCCACGCCCCTTTTTGCACCTCTCTGCAATGCAGCTCTGTGGCGCTTTCTGGACGTACCTGTTGGGCTAGTTGGCCCCCAGGGACCCTCAGGATTGAAGGGGATTTAATTCCCCATCTTAAAACGCGCCACGGGGCCTGTTTGCACACATGTCACCTGAAGCCCCGCCTCCTCCCTTCACCACTGTGCAAACGCGCCCCGTGGTGCATTTTAAGTTGGGGGATTAAGTCCCCTTGAATCCTGAGGGTCCCTGGAGTCCAACTAGCCCACCATGTACTTCTAAAAAGCGCCACAGAGCTGCGTTGCAGAGAGGTGTAAAAAGGGGCGTGGCCTCTGTACACCTCTCTGCAACGCAGCCCCCTGGTGCATACTGGAGGTTCCTGGTGGGCTAGTTGGCCCCCAGGGACCCCCAGTATTCAAGGGGAATTACTTCCCCTTCTTAAAACGCGCCAGGGGGCGCGTTTGCAGAGTACTGCAGGGAGGGGGGCGGGGCCTCCGGCACGATGCCGGTCGTTTTTTTTTTTTCTAATTTTTTTTTAATGGGAGGGGGGCTGCATGGCCCCCCTTCCCTTGGCCACTTTTGGCCCCGGGGACCCCATCCCCCGGGGCCTGAGCATTTTATTTTATTTTTTTAATTAAAAAAAAAACGGGAAGGGGGCCGCGTGGCCCCCCTTCCCTGGGCCTGTATTGGCCCCGGGGACCCCATCCCTCGGGGCATGCTCTCGATTTTTATTTTTTTAATTTGGAGGGGGGCTGCGAGGCCCACCTCCTCAGGCCATTTAAGGCCCCGGGGACCCCATCCCCCGGGGCCGGCCTTGCCCTTTTTTTTTTTTTTAAATTTGGGGAGGGGGGCTGCGTGGCCCCCCTCCCTGGCCACTTATGGCCCCGGGGACCCTATCCCCCAGGGCCTGGCCTCTGGTTGGGGACTGTGGGGGGGTCCCCAATCCCCCCACAGTCCCACCGGCTCCCCGTGTCCTACGGGAGCCGGCATTGCTTTCCACATGGGGAGCAGCTAACATGCTGCTCCCCATGTGGAAAGCAATTAGTTTGCATTTTGAAAGAGAGAGCAGGTTTCCTGCTCTCTCTTTCAAAATGCAAACCAAGTTTGCTATGACAGGACGGGAGCCGCGAGGCTCCCGTCCTGTCATAGCAAACTACAGTGTCCCGGGGGTAGGCACCCCGGGACACTGCAGGAGCCGGCCCTGGGGGGTGGCGGTCTCCAGGGCCATCAAGGGCTCCAGGAGGGGGGCCACGCGGCCCCCTTCCCAACCATTTCACAGCCCCGGGGAGGTGGTGGTCCCCGGGGCTTTGGGGGTCCGTAACGGACCCCCATATTCAAATCTTTAGTGCCCCGGGGAGGTGGCGGTCCCCGGGGCATGTGGGGGGGCTGGAGCCCCCCACACAGGTGAAAATAATTTTTTTTAAAAGAAGCCCCGGGGGGTGGCGGTCCCCGGGACTGCAAGAGGGCCAAGAGCCCTCCCGCACCATTATTTTTTTAAAGCCCCGGGGGGTGGCAGTCCCCAATGCTTGGGGGGCCTTAGAGGCCCCCCACATTAAATCTAAACCCCCCCCACCATGCCCCCGGGACTTGGCACACCCGGGGGCAAATTAACATAGAAGCGCGGGAGACGCGCTTCGTTTTTTTTTTTTTTCCGGCAGGATCCGCGCACCCTGAGCGCATCCCGCCGATTTAAAAAAAAAAAAATGCTTTTTTCTGCCCAGGGGGTCCTTGTGGGACCCCCTGAGCAGACCTAGGGGGTCAGGGTGTTTCTACCCTGCCCCCTTTTTGCGCTTTGCGCACTTGTTTCTGTCCCTCGGTTCTACCGAGGGACAAAATGGCTGCCAACACTTCCTGATTTGGAGTGTTGACAGCCACTTGACAGCCAATTAGCATACAGCTCGTGATCGGGAGGGTACGCGGCCATAGATATATATGTGACTTTACTTTTGATTTTCTCAGGAACTACTGAACGGATTTACACCATTTAAGCAAAAGGCATGACACTGAACCAAGGGCTACCTCTTTGCCAAATTTGGTGTAATTCCGTTCAGCAGTTCGGGCTGTAGCTGCGACTAAAGGTTCCTATGGAAAAATAAATGGGGAAAACGCGTTTTGGGACCCCCTTTTTCTCGGCCCCCGCTTGATGTATCACCCCGAGACTTTCAGGATAGGAGCGGACCGGAGCGCCCCAACAAGTTGGAAACTTTCGTGAAGATTCGTCAACCGGCGCCAACGTTATTTCAAATAGAATGTCGCGGATTTCCTATGGCTAATAGGTCCTAACTATAACTATCTACTGGCGACCGCCAGTAGATAATATATATATATATATATATATATATATATATATATATATATATATATATATATATATATATATATATCTGAACAGAAAACGGTTCCACACACAAAGTGGAATGGATCCCACAGCACTCCAGTTTAGTTTTCAGTTGCTTCTTTATTTAAAGCAGAGGCACAAACGCCAACGCGTTTCGATGTATTCAATGCACCTTGGTCATGATGCTGACCATGGTTTCTCAAGCTTTTTTTTACATTTTGTGTTTCAATTCGATCAATAAAGATAGTAAACATTAACGGTGGACTACATTCAATGCATTTTTACGGAGCGGCCATATTGGAGTGTTGTTTATGCGAAATAGATCATTCTTTAAATACATTCTCTCATTTCATTTTGTCATTGCAAACACTTTAACATTAAATGTTCATAGTTAGACCTAAACTTAATTCTACATTGATAAATCCATTATCTGTACAGGTCTTAGAGGTCTGTTAAACTTATCAGAGCAACGAGAATATTTAGAAATCAAAATAAAGAAATGTCAGTTTTCAATTCTTTGTTAAATTCTGCCCCAATGGGCCTGCTAAGTCATTGTAAGGCTATTAATATAAAAAAATGTCATTATCAACCTTGTTTTCGCTGCTGCTCGTATTTACTTGCTGCTTTTTAGTCTTGTGACTCTTTCTTGCTGCTCTCAACTTGAGTAGAAGACTCCTATCACAGTGCCCCTCAATGCATCTCTACTTTTGTTTCTCCTGTGAACAAACATACAGCATACAGTATTATTAAAACCTTTCTTCAAACACAGACTAACACAAAACAAAAACTTAACTACTATATAGACATTAAATTTAAAACATACATGATCATGGAGCTAACAGCAAGTTTATCTTTAGAGATGGACATAGAGCTCATCGTCAATATTCAGTCCTATCGGCTCTTTACTGTCTATCTCAAGGATGTATCTTGATTCTAATCTCCTAAACTCCTTCTCTCAGCCTCCATCCCTTTTCCCCTTAGGCATGCTGTCTATGGCACTATATTTGAGTAGTTTGTGATCTCCCCCATGGGTTTTGTGGAAATGTTGAGCTACGTGGTAACTGGGGTCATTGTTTTTTATGGCTCTTAGATGCTGTAAAATACGTTTGAGGACCAGCAATATTGTACTGCCCACATAGTATTTTGAGCATGGGCACTTCAAGTGTACACTGCATACTCTGTTTTACATGTCAGATGCTGTTTAATTTTCAAGGATTTACCCAGTGATGTTGTTAATTCCACTAGGTTCTGGCCATTTTCACAGGCTTTGCACTTATTGCATTCTTTGAAACCTTTCTGTGGTTTAGGCCATGTTTGCCCTGTTGTCACCACTTCACTCCTCACTAGTACGTCTCGCATTGATTTTGCCTTCCTGAACGCTACCTGTGGCTTTCTAGGGAAATCCTTCCCTATGGTTGGATCATTTTGTATCAAGTGCCAGTGTTTTGTTAGTGCCTTTCTGAGTAAGATGTGTTTGTCATTATAAGTTGTTATGAATCTGGTTTCTTCTTTCTCTTTTTCTCTGGATGTTGAGGGTACCTCTTCTGAAAAGAGTAAGTCCTCCCTCTTTATTTGTGATACCTTTTGTCTTGCCTCCTCTAGTGTTAATTTAGTGTATCCCCTCTGATGTCGTCTTGACGTCATGTTTCTCTGTGTCTGATTGTAACTATCTTCTGTGCTACAAATTCTTCTTGCCCTTAGTAATTCACCATAGGGAATACTTCGTTTTAATGTGTGTGGATGGAAGCTTTTGGCGTGCAAAATGCTGTTGCCTGCTGTTGGTTTTCTGTATATATTAGTAATCAGTTTTGAATTCTGCACTGTGATCTGTACATCTAGGAAATGTATCTCTTTGTTACTTATTTCACTAGTAAATTTCAGATTCAAGCTGTTGCAATTTAATCTCTCTACAACTGCCTTTGCAGATACTTCACTCCCCTTCCACAGTGCAAACACATCATCAATATACTGGACTCACAGCACCAGGGGTTCTGTCCAGTCTTGCAGGTCTGGTCCATGTAGCACCTGCTCCTCCCACCAGCCCATATGAATGTTAGCAAAGCTGGGAGCGAAGCAGGTGCCCATGGAAGTCCCCTGTAGTTGTTTATACAGTTCATCATTAAACCGAAAGATATTGTATTGCAAACACCATTCCATCATTTCCAGAATCATGACATTATGTCTATAGTATTTCATAGCCCTTGCTCGCAAAAAATGCTGTCTTGACTTCAAGCCATCTCTGTGTCGGATGCTTGTGTATAACGAGGTTACATCTAGTGTCATCATATGCATGTCATCTTCCCATGTTACATCAAACATCACTTTAAGGAATTCCGTTGTATCCTTAATGTGAGACAGGAGATTGCTGACAAGTGGCTGGAAAAAGCTGTCGACATATGTGGAGGTATTCTCATGCAGGCTACCTATAGCAGCTACTATTGGTCTCCCTGGCGGTTTAGTTTTATTCTTATGGATCTTTGGAATAAGATAAAACACTGATATTTAGGGGTACTCTTTTCTCAGGAATCTCCATTCATCCGAACTTAACAAGCTATCATCTCTCCACTCTAGCAATTGTTTATGGAATTTAACAACTATTTTCTCATATTCTAGCCTTGATATTTTAGCATAACAATCTCGATCATTTAGTTGCGCATAGGCTTCCTGCATATACAATGCTTTATCCCAAAGGACAAAATTGCCCCCTTTGTCAGATAGTCTCACCACACAGTTGTCATTATTGTTCCACTTACTGATCAACTGTCTGAATTGTTTCTCTTGTTTTTCAGCCCTTCTGGTTTTTAGATATGTTTTCATTTGAATTATTTTCAACTCTGCAGCCATCAAGCCCAAAAATAATTCTATACCATCATTAATATTCAGGGGATAAATCTGGATTGCATCCTGAAGCTTTTATTCCCTCCCTCACTTATATTGATGCCTGCCTCTTCTAGAATTTCCATCTCATTGGTTGTTGACATCTCTATATTCGAGCTGTCTAGCGTCAATAGAGCTCCCAGACCTTGTGCATCCTGAACTTGCCAGTTTCCAACATCTGATTCCTCTGTTGGCCTTAATTGTCTGGTTTCAGATTTTGATTTAAAAAATTTCCTTAGTTTAAGTTTTTGAATATATTTAAATAGATCTATCCTTGTCTGTGCGTAATCAAAACCCGAAACTGGGCAAAAGGTTAGGCCCAGGGAAAGTACTCTTTCATCTTCTTTAGTAAGTTCTATTGAAGTAAGATTTATTACCGTTCTCTGTCCCGGTACTATTTCCTGTGGCTGCGTGTCACCCGTCCCACCGATTCTGATTCGTCGGCCATCTCTGCCTCTCCTTTGCTTCCTCTTCCTCTTCCTTTTTGTTGGAATTGATTTTTTGGCCGGTGATTTGTTCTTCTGTCCACGCACAAAAAACGGAATTCCTCTTGCAATGATGTGCTTGGTTTTTCTCCTTGGTTCCACCCTGCTCGGTCGCCTTCTGACTCAGTGCCTGTGTCTGAGCTGAAGTCGCTGAGTGAGACTTCCTTTCTGAGTAGGTTTACTTCACTTTGACGTTGTCTCCGCATAGTGTCAAAGCGCTTTGCAAAGGTGAATATTTGACCCCTTAAATAATCCATCTGGTCTCTATGAAATTTTTGTGCTTTGCGTTCCTTAACTCCTTCCTCATGCTTGATCATTATTTGCTTCATCTCGGTTTTATATTGTAATATTCTTTCTTTATTTTCTTCCTTGCTTAGTTGTTCATTGATTTGTTTGATTTGGTCTGACAGTTCGATTCTTTCCAATTCAGCATATTTTATCAGGATTGTCATCATCTTAATGGAACTTCCTGTGTTGCACTCAACCCATTCCTTGATCAATTCTGGGTGTGGGTTCTCGTAGCTAGGTGTGATCATGATACGGAGACCTCGGGGGATTCTCCCTATTTCAATATACTTCTTCAGGGCTACGGCGCCCCACCATTTGGAGATCTCAGCTCGTGTGAGTTTCTCTAATTTCTTAAGAAGCATTTGCAATGTTCCTCCCAGTGCTCTGATATCTCCCATTGCGCCGTATCTTCATTTCCTAATGATTCTTGTGTAAATAGTGTCTCTGCTGCCTTTTCCCTTGCTGCTAGCTCCGCAGCCTCTGCCATGATTGTTAAACTGTTTTTGTAACTAATCCCGCTGCTCCTCGTAACTCCGAGACAGCCCGGCTCCCGCTATATTTCACTACCGGGTTTGTCAATAAAACACGTTGCTGGCGTTTTTCAACTCCAGTTCTGCATACCAAACTCACCCGGTAGACTTGCTGCTTTCGCGGGGGGCCCGGGGGTTTCAATTCCTCCTGGTTTTACCGTGTTTCCCTCCAGGCAGCCTGATCGCTGGTGGTGCTGTGTGTTGCAGCGCTTCGCCGCGCGCTGATTGTAATTGAACGGAAAACGGTTCCACACACAAAGTAGAATGGATCACACAGCACTCCGGTTTCGTTTTTTAGTTGCTTCTTTATTTAAAGCAGAGGCACAAACGCCAACGCGTTTCGATGCATTCAATGCACCTTGGTCACAATGCTGACCATGTTTTCTCAAGCTTTTTTATACATTTTGTGTTTCAATTCGATCCATAAAGATAGTAAACATTAACGGTGGACTACATTCAATGCATTTTAACGGAGCGGCCATATTGCAGTGTTGTTTATGTGAAATAGATCATTCTTTAAATACATTCTCTCATTTCATTTTGTCAGTGCAAACACTTTAACATTAAAGGTTCATAGTTAGACCTAAACTTAATTCTACATAGATAAATCCATTATCTGTACTGGTCTTAGAGGTCTGTTAAACTTATCAGAACAACGAAAATAATTAGAAATCAAGTTAAAGAAATGTCAGTTTTCAATTCTTTGTTAAATTCTGCCCCAGTGGGCCCATGGAATTATCACGTATATATATATTCATACACTAAGCTACTGCAGAAGTTAAATTACTATTGTTTCTGTACTACTAATGAGTGATACTATTTCTAACATATATCATCTGATTGGCTGTGTGACTGTCTGTATCATTGTGTGAGTGGGTGTCTTAGTTGTATAGGTGTGTGAGTGGGTGTTTGAGTGCCTGTATGGATCTGTCAGTGGGTATTTGAGTGGCTGTATAGGGGTGTGAATGGGTTTGTGAGTGGTTTTCTGGGTGTGTGAGTGGCTGTGTGAATGGTTGTATGGGTGTGTGAGTGAGTGTGTGAGCAGTTGTATGGGTGAGTGAGTAGGTGTCTGAGTAGCTGTGGGAGTGTGTGATTGGGTGTGTGAGTGCTTGTGTGGGTGTGTGAGTGGCCTTATGGGTGTGTGAGTAGTTGTGTGAGATGTATGGGTGTGTACGTGGGTGTGTGAGTGCTTGTTTGGGTCTGTGAGTGGCTGTGTGAGTGGTTTTATGGGTGTGTGAGTGGGTGAGTGAGTGCTTGTTTGGGTGTGTGAGTGGTTGTATGGGTATGTAAGTGGGTGTGTAAATTGTTGTATGCATGTGTGAGTGGTCGTTTGAGTGGTTTTGTGGGTCTGTGAGTGGGTGGGTGACTGGTTCTGTGGATGATGTGATCAGTGATGTCATCAGGGATGTCATCAGTGATGTCACTGATCATGTCATGAGTGATGTAATATGTGAGGTCATAAGCAGTGCATTGCGGGGACGTAAGTTATAGTTAGCTCAGGTAAGGTTGTGCGTGTGAAATCGTAGCCTAGCTATAATGTCCCTGCAACCTTTGTTTTTTTCAGCAAATCACAAAGGTTTTTCAAATTCCATTTCTAAAGTGTTTTGTCCCTCTAATGTATAGTTTTTTAGTTAATTTATAGAGTTTAGTTTTAATGCTAAAAGTATTACAATTTATTTAGCTTTTTAATTGAGTTTTTTTAACTGTAGACATTATTTTTTTTATAAATATACTTTATATACGTTTAGAAACATAGAAATCACATATGTACTTAATGTAAAGGATATGATGTTTTTTCAATGTAATAAACACATTTTATTTTTTAAAACATTATGTTTAATCCTGATCACGTGATAGCAATGAATCTGCGAGTCCGAATCCGTGGATTCATCAAAAATGTTATAAATTATTTCAAATATGTGCACCCCTCCATTTTCATTATTGACATCAGTTTGAACATATTTACAAGTATGTATAAACCACTTATATCTGTTTATCAACAAAGTTACCTATTTTATTAGTTTTGCGATTCAGTAAACCTACGTATAGGATTCGCTGATTTGCTCAAAACTACACTCAATCATTGTTTTTGATTGGATATATGAGGAACCCATCCATGTACATGGAAAACCACACCCAAAAACAGTTCGTTCTCCAGTGAAGTCTCTAAAAGGAGGATTTAGAACCAGTGGTGCTCTGCTTTTACAGAATGGCTGAAGCTACATCCTCTGTGCAGGATGAACATCCACAACTTGTTGAGGATGAGGATGAAGATACACCACCTTGCAGAAAAGAAAGTGATGTCTGGAAGCACTTTACAATACCTTCTGGGGAAAAGAAGGTAGCAGCAAAATATATGCAGTGCAATATTTGCGGGAAGTAGTTATCGAGAGGCACTGCAAAGAAGTATTCACATGGGACAAGTTCCATTTGGAAGCACCTAAAAACAATTTATGAAAGGGTCTACAACTACATGATGCGGGAATAAGCAGGTGCAGCAGCAGGATAGTCGACCTCTACAGCAGCCTTGTGAGAACCATCATCTGCTGCAATCATTACAATATCAGTTGCCTCGTACTCGAGGAACCGGCATACGGCGTTGATACGATCTGATAAGAACATACACGACGACTCCCTCATATTTTCGGTGGTCAGTTTATGAACATTTTGGGAGTTACCTAAGTACGTTTGCCCACGCCGGAGGATCGTGTGGGTTGGAATTATCACCACACTTGAAATGGTTGCGAACAAGATACATTAGAGCCTTGAAAAAGTCACGGGTTGATATTCCCACTGTGGCGACGAAACACGTGTTGGCTGGCTAAGATCTTGTTTGAATAAAAAGGAACCTGAAGAAAAGAAATTAAGAAACAAGGAACCTTATTGCACTGTTGATTGTGTTTTCAAGTGGACTTACGCGTGCTACTGCTGTCCAGTGTTTGTAAATCATAAAACGTGTGCTGGGGATTGTCATTTCATATATTTGTAGCCTAGGCCACAAGATTTGGGGAGGCTGGTGGTTCTCTCAACCCTTCAGCACCGTTCAGCTATATTTAGACCAAGATATTTAGTGACCTCACCCTTGGAGCGCCAGGATTCCTATATTTATACCACCAATCATTTGTTTCTTAAATATCAGTTGCCTGCAAAGAATTGAGTGACATGGTGCCAATGTGCAAAATGCCTGTCGCTATAAAAATTTCTTTTGTGGCTGCATTCTTGGATACAGTGAAGAAGCGTTGCTGTTAGCTTTTTTGTTTGCTTCCAGTGACCACATAATGTTTTTTGAAGACTGAAGCCACTTGCTTCTTTGCATTTCCCCATCCTTGCCTTTTTTACTACCCTGTTCCCTTTTTGTCAAAAAATAAATATTTTTTTTTTTAAACTATCAGAAAACCCTTCTAGGAAAAAAATGGTTCTTTTTAGAACCACCATCTGGTCTCTCAAAGAGCTAACTCTGTGTTTTTAATGTGTCAGTGACTTTATCGGTGTGAGAGTGGATGTGTCAGTGAGTGCATCAGTGTATGCCTTGGCTTGTTATTGGATGCAATAATGGTTGGCTGGGTGTGACAGTGTTTGCTTTGGTGTATGCCTGGGTGTGTCAGTGTCTGCATTGGTGTATGCTTGGGTGTGACAGTGTGTGCATCAGTGTATGCCTGGGTGTGTCAGTTTATGCATCAGTGTGTGCCTGGGTGTGTTATTGGATGCATTAGTGTTTGGCTGGATGTATCAGTGTCTGCTTTAGTGTATGCCTGGCTGTGTCAGTGTCTGCATTGATGTCTACATCAGTGTGTCAATGTATGTATTAGTATGTTACTGGGTGTGTCTGTGTATGCGTCAGTGTGTGCCTGGGTGTATTATTGGATGCATTAGTGTTTGACTGGGTGTATCAGTGTCTGCATTGCTATATTCCTGGGTGCGTCAGTGTCTGCACTGGTGTGTACCTGGGTGTGTCAGTGAATGCATCAGTATGTGCCTGGGTGTGTTATTGGATGCATTAGTGTTTGACTGGGTGTGTTAGTGTCTGCTTTGGTGTATGCCTGGGTGTGTCAGTGTCTGCATTGGTGTATGTCTGGGCATGTCACTGCATGCATCAGTGTGTGTCTAAGTGTGTTATTGAATGCATTAGTGTTTGGCTGGGTGTGTCAATGTTTTGCATTGCGGTATGCTTGGGTGTCTTAGTGTCTGCATTTGTGTATTCCTGGGTGTGCCACTGCATGCACTGGTGTGTGTCTAAGTGTGTTATAGAATGCATTAGTGTTTTGCTGGGTGTTTCAATGTCTGCATTGCGGTATGCTTGGGTGTCTCAGTCTATTCATCAGTGTATGCCTATGTGTGTCAGTGTGTGCGGCAGCGTATGCCTGGGTGAGTTATTGGATGTATCAGTGTCTGCTTTGGCGTATGCCTGGCTGTGTCAGTGTTTGCATTGATGTATGCCTTGGTTTGTCAGTGTATGCATTAGTATGTCCATAGGTGTGTCAGTGTATGTGTCGGTGTGTGCCTGGGTGTATTATTGGATGCATTAGTGTTTGACTGGGTGTATCAGTGTCTGCATTGCTGTATGTCTGGGTGTCTCAGTCTATGTATCAGTGTATGCCTGGGTGTGTCAGTGTATGCATTATTTTTCCCCTTGGTGTGTCAGCGTATGCATCAGCAGGCTATGTTATTGGATGCATTAGTGTTTGGATGGGTGGGTTAGTGTCTGTATTAATGTGTGATTGGGTGGGTAACTAGGTGTATCAGTGTGTATATGGCTGTTTTAGAGGCTATATCAATGTTTGGCTGAATGTGTAAGTGGCTGTATCGATATGTAACTGGGAGTGTCATTGCCTGAATGAGTATGTGCCTAGGTGAGTCAGTTTCTGTATCGGAGTGTGGTTGAGTGTATCAGTAGTTGTATCAGTGTGTGTCTGGGTATGTCAGTGGCTGCATCAGTGTGTCCCTAGGTTTGTCAGAGTATGTGTTGGTGTGTGCCTGGGTGTATTATTGGATGCATTAGTGTTTGACTGGGTGTATCAGTGTCTGCATTGCTGTATGTCTGGGTGTCTCAGTCTATGTATCAGTGTATGCCTGGGTGTGTCAGTGTATGCATTATTTTTCCCCTTGGTGTGTCAGCGTATGCATCAGCAGGCTATGTTATTGGATGCATTAGTGTTTGGATGGGTGGGTTAGTGTCTGTATTAATGTGTGATTGGGTGGGTAACTAGGTGTATCAGTGTGTATATGGCTGTTTTAGAGGCTATATCAATGTTTGGCTGAATGTGTATCGACCCTGATATTACACAATTAGGAGGTCTTTATAGTCAGTCAAATATCTCCTTTGATAGGCCACTTTTTTGACATCGTCAAACATGTATCACTCGCTTATTTGACTTCTGCGCAGGATACCGCACCCGGTGTGTCATTGTAATCCCTTATGATGGCTATATGCCCAGTGGTACACTCTGGACCTAGCGTTGTTAATGACATTAGATATAGGAGTATGATCTCACTATAAGACATTATCTCTTGTTTAAAACTAGACTTTTCACTCCTTCCCTGTGCCATTGTAGGTAGGTGATTCTTTGCTGGCAGCAGATTAAAATAACCTATTTTTAAGGAAGTACATGCGTAGTATTTACCCCACATTTTGGTACCAGTGGCAAAGGGGATGACTTCTCCTGACATATGTAACCCCATTACCTTATTATGATATTTTTACCCTTCGTGGGTAATATTATGTTGTACCTTACCATCTTGTAAAATTGCTGAAGAGGTGCCTTTACAACACATGTTTGATATAGTATCTATATGGGGCGCATGTAGAACTAGTACGTGAGGTTAACGCATATATTGCAGACCTCTGTATTTTACTGTATCTTCCTGCACTGTGCGGCATAGGGATTTTTTATTATGTGCACATTTTTTTGAGTTTCCTTTTATGACTTTGTATATATCATTGCCTTATATCGGAAGCATCTTGAGACCTGTCCAAGATGGCGCAGCTGCTTTGCCTCTTTGTCCTATCTTAGACTCGATTACATATCATGTGACTAGCATCAGCTCGCGCGTTATCCCGGAGCGCGATCCTTATAAATGTTTGTACAGCGTTGTGCCGCCATCGACCTCGCAGGGCGAATTTCGGGTTCCCGTGTTACTGACCGATCAACAACTTTGTGGCTCCTTATCTTGGTGAGTTTTAATTCTGCACGAGGTTCATCCCGTATCTGCACATGCTGGCCATCTGTGGTAGTCATTACCAGTTAGACTGTTTTGGGAAGGTTTTTTCCTCCTTGTCGTCTTTAGGAATAGGCGTAACTATTTATGATGGGGGGCTTTATGGAGTTTTTACTCCCATTTTTATCTAGTTGTTTCCGCCATGTCCCACTATATAAGACGCGGTGTGGTCGGATTAACAATAATGCGATCCCATATTGAAACATTCGTGGTGTATAGACATAGTTACATTTAATTCTAGTTAGGCTCTTTTCATGCTCTCTGTAGAGAGCCTTTATCTACCGAGTGACCTGGATCCTCTGCACTCTATGTATACTTGTCACAGAGCTAGATCAATATTTACCTTGATGACTGTAGAACACATTATGCAACACTCATACATCTACCGATAATAGACTTTGAGATGAGCATACACGTGGCTCTTGAGTTTAACCACCCTGAACTCCTCATATTAGTTGTAAGTGTTCTTGCGTAGAGAGCTTCTGTAATGCAGTTACTCATGTACTGATGTACTATATGTAATTATTCCACAGAGCCTTATTAGCACTGGCCGTGACAAACTTATAAATACAGAAGGGAAGTTGTACGAAGCGGCCCGCCATTGCACTATTCGATCGTATGAACGAACTTGATTATTGTTTGACTTTATGCTATGAGGTATGTGGACATCTGTAGTTTTTGCATACATGCAGCCCTCATATCATCGTCCTCTAGGATAAGTTAAAATTTGGCTTCTGTTCATTTATAGGAGACCTATCGTCGCTGAAATACACCATATCTGCATATTGAATTAAATGCATACCATATGCGAGGTTATTTAGGTATGATACCTTTAGTTTTCCATCTATTATACTCGCAGCTTATTTTCCTTGGTTGTTATTACCTATGACATTCTTCTTTTTTTGCCTTTGATCCTTTCAGATTGTGATTTATCAGCTATAAAATACTGCAAAAGCTGACTTCTATAGTCAATGTCTTCCTCTGCTGATATAATTTTTTATTGAGAGTATTAGTAAGTATCCTAATATGAATCTGCAGTCCTATTAGTGGTAGCTTTTACTTAATTTAGGGTAGTCAACAATTGGAAGGTCTGCTTCTTTCTTTGGTGGTGGATACTTCTTTCGTTTCTGACTATCCATTATGTGACTAGGTGGTTGGTGCACACTTCTATTTGGTTTGTGTATTCTTTTTGACTTCTCTATTTATCTTCCCCACAGTAAGTATGGGAAGAGATATATTTTAAATTTTCCTGTTGTATGTATGGTACAACACTTGGTGTCACATAGTTTGGGTTTCTCTCCATAGTTCCAACTAAGAGTTATAATGTATGTTTTTCATTAAGGTTCAATCAATTTAACTTTGTTCTCTACATGGGCTCTGAACATTATATGTTTATACCTTTCAGGTATCCCCTGGGTGTTTTTGTGTTCTGACATCTGGTTAAGGTCCTGAGGAAGGTGGTATCACCATCTTTTTTACCACCGAAACGCGCGTCGACCATTATTGTTCAGATTCTGCTGAACGCAGCCATTCTAATTGGTCGTGGAGATAGTGCAATCTTTTGTCTCCCACTTTCCAGATTACTGCATTGGTGAATGTTGCATGAATTTGTATGAGAGCGTATGTCTGTGTTGTAGTATGTATGTATTTTTTGTATGAACTTTCACTCAGGGGTCAATTATGGTAGATTGTATTATATTCAATTATGTATATTAGTATTGTGTTTATTTGTATGTACATGTTGAAAATAATATTTTTATATTTAAAAAAAGGAGAAAAAAAGTTTTAAAAAATATATATTTTTGTAAAATATAAAAATGAAGTCAAATAAACAATAAATAAATGTTAAATTATGGAAGTTCCCTCTCTTTTTGAAGCACATTGTCGTTATGCTATAGCTGGTTAGCCCATGCTGAATGTAATCTCTGATCTGTAAAAGAAATATAGGTCACGAAGGGAGTTTCTTTATATTGTTCTATTGCTTTTCCCCTCTTCTCCCTGACCTCAAATTACCTTTCAGAGGGGGTCCCCCTTTTTCTGCTTTAGTATCCATGGGATGGCTTACATGACTTTTTCACACAAACAAACTGTAACATTAAATGCATCAAATTCAAGATACCACGAGAACTTTGCTGTTTGCATCTATCAAGTATTTGCAGCAAAAAAATCTACTTCTTGGAGAAATTACTGATTTTTTTTCGCAAAAAGAGTGCCAAGCAAGAGGTGCTCCTCATATTCATATGCTGTTGTGGGTAAAAGATGCACCTAAATTTGGAACAGACACAGATGAGTCTGTACTTTCTTTCATAGAGCATTATCTGACATGTAGCATTCCAAAAGATACTGAGGAAAAAAGCATAAAGCAGAAAGTACTGCATTTCTAATCACATAGATTTTAAGCCCGGGCGGAGACCTCCGCTCCGCCCGCGGAGTGTGCAGAGATTTGCCTCCTCCGCATTCCACGGAGAACGCGGAGAAGGCAAATCTCCGCACACTCCACAGCGGAGTGGAGTTGGCCATCCCCCGCCTCCACCCCCCCTATATTAACAAGTAATTCTACATTCTACAGTATTTCTCGCAAGAAATGCGCATGCGCGGGCGCTCACGCATGCGCAGTTTTCTCAAGGACTACTCAGACGGCAAGGAAGAGGAGGAGGGCAGCCCGGGGACGCCACAGTATAGGTAAGTGGTTTTAATTTACTTTTGAGTTATGTAGAAATACTTGTTAATATAGGGGGGGTGGAGGCGGGTGGTGTAGCGGAGCAGAGCGGAGTTCCACGGAGTTTGTTCGCAACTCCGTGGACCTCCGCGTAGTCCCGCTACACCCACTACGCCCAGGGTTAATAGATTTACCAACTACTGTCAGCAGAAATATTTCATTATTTACTTAGCTCCCCGTTTAACCTTCATGTTTTTCACAGCCTGAAGCCAATTCCTTCTACCCAGTTCTCTTTGAAAAAAATATAAACTGTTAGAAAAAGCTTCTTAAAAACAACAGTACGTTTTACAAACATTTCAAAAGTATCCCACAAAATTCGCCCAGGACTGGTGACACACGTTCTGACTGCCCCTGTATCTCAACCTGCACTGCTTTGGCATTAATTTATACTTACTGATAAGGGCCTCTTTCATGATGGGGACCTCAACCTCTTCCCCTTCTCTAGGGCCAATAGGGCGCCCCTTCCACCACCAGGAATATGACTCCAAAAGCCAGCTCCCCAATCCGCCTCAGAGATCCTCTGTACTTCTAGACCTACTTCATATGCCTGTAACAACCTGTCTATATCACCCCCCTCCTTACACTCAGGCACCAAATCTCTGGGTATATGGACTCTTTCTTCTGCATGGGACACAGTAGTAGTTCTGCTCCCATCATTTTTGCTAGACTCTAACAGCTATTTGGCCTTATAGTCCACCTTCTTGACAGTCACTTTATGAGCCAACAAGACGCTTTAGTCTTCCAAGGCTCTCTCAGCCTCAGCTTTTCTCTCTTCTGCAGCCACCAGGGACAGCTGCAGCCTCAGGTCCCTCCCAGCCTGTCTGTCCTTGAGCTCCTCAGGGGACTGGGCTTCGGATGAGACACTACTTCCTGGATCAAATCAAGTAAGAAACTCTCTCTTTGTGGGGGATCCCCTCTCTCCTGTAGAACCTTTGCCCAGTCATTTCTCTACTCCTTTCCCTCCTTCTCAGTGCCAGCACCCTTAGTGCCCCTTATTCTAAGGTCAACCACAATCAGGGTTCTCCCTTCTCATAAGTGCTGAAGTAGTCCTCTTAAAACTCTTCCTGTGGTGCAGATTGCATTCTGACCATGTCTCCCTAGGCTGTAAGGGCAAACTAGTACTCAAACTTGGATGTACAGGTTAGTAAATGGGTGCATAAATGATATTATGGGTATGTGAGTGAGTGTGGCAGTCACTGTCTGGCTATGTGAGTGTTGGTTACATGAGTGCGTTTTGGGGAGTGTAACTTGATCTGTAAGTGCCTGCCTGACTTTATGAGCATTTGCAAATTACATACTATTAAATTGTATGCTATAAGCAAGCACCCACATCTAATTTCAAACACATTCATTTATACTGGCATAATAAAATTAATATTCATTCAGAATACCAATTCCTCTTTCTCCTTTCCTGCTCACTGTATTTTTAGTTAATGTTCTCATCTATGCACCCTTCTATTTTCCCTTCTAGTAAAATGTCTTGAAGCTACACATTTTCTTTTAGCTTACATACACTCACTAGTTTCTTTCTAAATATACTTTTATATACTACAGCCTAATTAACATACATGTAAAAGTTATTTGCTGCTCCCGGGTTTTTTTCTATGTCATGTAACATCTGTTTTCATTCGAAATCTCCAGTCAGAACTCCTGCAAACCACCTCCTCTCTCAGGTGAAAAGCAGCTAAAATAGCCACCCCTCACCATGTGCTCTTACTTATGCTGCTCTAGTTAACAAACCACAGGATTCCTTTCATCTTTCTTTTTTGATATACTACTTCTAAATAGTCAGTATTTCTTCAACCCATTCCATGCTTCCTGTGAAGAAGCCCAATTTGGTTGTTTATTTCCATGAACCTGTGAATCCTCTGTGACGCTCAGCGTGGCCCAGTGTAACTTTGCGGTGGATTTGCGGGTTCTCACTGGATCTCTGACTGCGTGTGTGAGTGTATGAGTGGGTCTGTGAGTGGGTGTCCGAGTGACTCTGTCAGTGGGTGAGTAAGTGGGTGTGTGAGTGGCTGTCTGTGTGTGTGACTAGGTGTGTGAGTGTCTACGTGGATCTGTGAGTGGGTGTGTGAATGTCTCTCTGCGCCTGTGATTGGGTGAGTGAGTGTCTGAGCGGGTCTGTGAGTGTGTGTGTGTATATATATCTTTTATTTTGTAATTCACTGTGAAATCTGCGGATCCATCTCTAAGTTACATGGAGGGTTGCACTGGGCTCAGCGGATCAGGCATGTGGGAAAAAATAAGGTTTTAGCAACTTCTTAACCAACATAACTACTTTTGCTACCTCTGTTACAGAAATATGGGGTCAGGGAACCTCTACCCTGACCCCTTCATCTGTTTTACACACTACGTTTCAGCCTCAGGTACCATTTCCCGACACATAAAATGTTGGCAGCAACTTTTCTTTCAGGTTGCAGCCAATCAGGGCCTTGCCATGCAGTGTGGAGCTGCAGATTCACTGTGGGTGGATCCGTGGAGGGTCCGTTTCCCTAGATATCTATATTTCTTTTTCTTTTAATATCTCAAAAACTTCTGAAAGGATTTACACCAAATAACAAAAAGGTTGCTTTCTATACTAAGGCCTACTTTTCTGCAATTCGCTCCTGTGATTTGGGCTGTAGTTGTGTTCAAAATCCCATAGGAAATTGCATGGGGAAAAAGTGTTTCGGGACCACCCTTTTCTTGACCGCCACTTGACGAATCACCTTGAAATTTTCAACCAGGGTGAGCGGAGCTTGCGAAGTTGCACTACGCAGAATTCCGTGGAGTTGCATAAAAACTCAGTGGCATTCCGCGTAGTTCAGTGAGAAGGCGGAGTTGCTCCACTCGCCCACCCTTAAAAGATGAACAGTTGTCACAATAAAGGGAATGTAAACATTTACAATAAAACGCAACAGTACTGGGAGGTTTGTCTTAAACGAGGTGTTGATTTTGTCAATAGGATAAATCCCTAAAACATGAAGTCTATTTTCGTGGTTTTCATCGTGCCTTACTTTTTTAGTCCCTCATTTCCTCCTAGGCCAGCCATTCAGGACTAAAATGGAATAGAGGCAGTGTCAAGCTTCAGCAAGTGCTGCTTGTTTTACATGAAATTCAGGTTAGAAAATGTCCACGTTCACATTAGCAATGCCATTTGATTTTCTCTGCGGCTTTCTAATCAAAGTATAGCAGCAAAACTGCATTGTTCTTAGCCTTTTCCAAACAGGTTTCCTTACCAACGTGTAGCTAACAGTTGCCTCTAGGCCCAAGTTACAGCAGGTGCACCTGGGCCCACCCCAAACAGTGTGATGACACTTACCGGTGCTTAGAAGAGTCCTTCCCCTGAGTGCTGCTCACTGGACCTCCAGTCCTCGCGGGGATGCCCAATTCTCCTTAACCAAGCATATTGGTGACTGAGCCACCAGCCCCTACGGGGTGCTGCTCAATCTCAGCAGGAGGATCGGGTTCTGTCTGCAAGGTGTGCCTGTCCGATTTTTCTGGCACTGGGTGTTGCTGCTGCAGCTGGTCCCAGGCTGTCCCTGGGTGCTCCCGGTGCTCTGTTCTCGCTGGGTGCTGTTTACTCAAAAGGCGCTGTGACGCACTGCCACTCGGAGCTTGCAATGCCTCCGAACTTGCGGTAGCTTCGGCCCGACCTGCATCAACTCTGCCCGTGGCGTCACAGCTCGGAGCTGGCTCTGCGGCCGGTGCTGAGAGCGCGCTTTTAAAAGGTCCGCATGAGGCACTCAGACCCTGCCACTCCCTGGAGCCCCTGGATGAGAGGGCGTAAGCAGACTAGCTTCGGAACACCCCTGCCCATGTTGTGTTTCCTTCCAGAGCTATAATTAATGGTGGGTTGTGGGGGCAAACTCCACTACGCAGGGAAATCGGAATTGTTTGCTGAACTCCTTCCTCCGAGCGGAGCGCGGGGTCGCAAAATTCCGCAAACTCTGTCCGTTGAGCGGAGTTAACCGCCCACCCTTACTTTCAACACAGCAGCTGAACCAGCTGTCGTACTAATTTTGAAAATCCCATGAAGATTTGTCAAATGGTGGCAAAGTTATTTGGCAAACCAAAAATGTTTTTCCTATGGAAACGAAGTCCTAACTATAAATACCTACTGGCAGCCGCCAGTAGGTAATATATATAAATACCAACTAAGAGCCATTTCATTTTATAACTTTTGTAAAGAATGATGTATCCTTTTGGTTATTTCAGAGTACTGGCAAATTTTCAGATGTTTCCTGAGCTGCTTCTAAGTTTATGGCTGAGATTGTTCCAACTTATAAGGCCTTGAATTTCCACAGATCTGCATCATGATTTGATCCTTTTCAAGGATAATTTGGTGATCAAGTGGGCGGATGCTGACTCAAAGATTTTGGTTGCGTCGTACTGTGGTCCTTGCATTCGTAGAAATGATTATAGAAATACAAATTTCATGCTTATTACTATTATTATAATGATCAGTATTATTTTAATATATATAATGTTAATTAGTCAGTAAGACCCATTGTATGACACCAGGTTAACAGTGCCAATAATAGGAGAAAAAAAGCAGTGCATTTAAAGCGTTGATTTCAGTTATAATTGGAGTAGGAAATATTCTAGCAATTGCTTTTCTATCCTTTTGTAAATCAGAAATCATCTTGTGAACACAACTGCCTTTGTAGCCACATGGTCCATAGTTTCTAACGGTGGTGACTATTTTGCCATGTCATTAATTATATCCAGGATTTTGAAAGTTACGGCACATCTGTGATGACTGGTAACAGTCTACCAGACTCTCAGTTTGTTCAATGCGGAAACCTCAAAGGTCATCTTCATCACTTGGTGTGTGGAACTGACACAATATGTGTGAAACAGATGGTGGTCATGCTAATAGTTGGTGCCTCTGGCTTGGAAGGCTGGAGAGTGAAAGCCTATAGTATGCAAAATAAATGATGGAAGGAATGCTTTAATTAATCTCAGCCACTGTTAATTACTCGGGCTGCATCCCAGTCCATCATTCTTTTGCACATCATGCCACCTCAGTTTGGACCCAGCTATATACAAGTCAGTCTTGACCTTCCTTCAATGGCAATAGTCCAGCCAAACTGCCAAGCCAGGTCCTCCCTGAACCGAAACACAAGCAACCCTTGTTATGGGCTCATCCACCAGGTATAGCCTGGTTCCAGTGACACAGTGTGAGTGGCAACCACATTTGCATACCCGCCCTAATTAAGGCAACATACTAAAGTATAAACAAAAGTGATTGATGGAATGTTTGACCTAATCTCAGCCCCTGGTAATTACTCGGGCCACATCCCAGTCCATCGTTCTTTTGCACACCATGCCACCTCATTTTGGACCCAGCTATATGCAAATCAGCCTTGACCCTGCTCCAATTGGAATATTCTAGCCCAAACTGAGAGTGAAAGCCAGCATAACTTGGTTCAGGGGTGCCAGGATGATTCAGATACGAACTTTGGCTATCTGGCAGTGTTGTTTTCGTGGGTAGGTGGTAGACTTAAAAGAGGAATAAATCGTTTATGCTTTTGACAAACAGAGAGGAACATAGCACAGTACTGTATGGGTTGCCTAAGGTCCAAACATGAGCTGCCGTCCCTACAGCAAGACCTTTAGTTCAAGTCAAAACAGTATGCATAAATACTCATCCTAGTTTATTAGCAAATTCATAGGTGAGTAAATCTATGAACTGCCCTCCGTTCTCAGGAATTTGAAGGATATGTTGATTTATCTTGATGAGTAACCTTGGGGAAGCAAATTTTGCTGTTTTGTGTTTTATTGGCTTACATCAATCATTCTCCATATTCAGCTCCTAGTACTGACATTGCTTCATTGTATAGCTGGTTGGGTTGTTCCATGATGGCTTCGGAGAGGATTATATTGCTTTTATAGAGGTTTCTGAAATGAAAGGGCTGCTATGTATATCTCTATCTTGGAGGTAGACTGCTACCCAGGGATGCTTTCAAAGACAAAAACTTTTGGAATGTCCTTTTTTTGCAATCAATTTTAAGAGCAGAGACACAGAACATTAGTGTTAAACGAGTGCATTGCAGATGCTTCTACTGGTTATTAGAGATTTAATCAATCTTTAGATCACTGTATATTATAAATTGGACATGAAAGCATTGTC
Source organism: Calotriton arnoldi (assembly GCA_963921515.1). Lineage (NCBI taxonomy): Eukaryota > Metazoa > Chordata > Amphibia > Caudata > Salamandridae > Calotriton > Calotriton arnoldi. Next base: position 119,574 of record CAWUFW010004324.1, on the reverse strand, counting down.
ATTGTTTTTAATGAAATCCAATCACTAGAACCAGAGTTTTTAGTGAAAACTAGGACCTAAAAGAGCAAAGCACTGACTACGGACATCTAGTCAAGCGAGACCGGGCCAAAGTTGAAAAATATGGCCAACAGTGATGGAGTGCGGTTCGGATACAGGAAGTGGATTGGGTCCGGTCAGTGGTTACCATTGAACTTAGAAGAAATTGCAAGAAAAAGGGTCTGAGGAGGTAAAGGTCAGTGGGGCAAGGCTGCAGGTGGTGTCCGAGTAGGGAGCATTGTCATCTGATAGCCTTGGGGCAAAGCCATGGTGAGTATTTCTACGTTCGGACTTAGTCTCTGACATGGAAGCCGAAGATCTCCAGTAGGACAAGACAGAGGGCTGTAGCCGAAGACAGTTCCACAAGGCCACATACCCCTTTGACGAAGGACCACAGAAAAGGATTTGCTGCTGCGAAGAACGTAGCGAGAGAAGCAGCAAAGCCAATCCAACCGGCGATGCGCCTCACGCGGATAGGCGAGCAAGTTGGTTCCAGTATCCTCCTACTTCCCAGAGCACGTTTGAGCTAAAATTTGTATAATTCATCAATTTGGGATTTTGGTGATATGGACCACATACAAGGATCTAAGACTGGAGGGGCACCACCTGGAGGGTCAGTACTAACTCAAGTTGGGTACAGGTTCAAGATGGAGGAAGCCTTGTGTGTGCCTGTGGCTCTGACCAGGAGGCCAGCAAACTAGCCCTTGTGATTCACTCTTGAGGTCCTGGGACAGATGAAGATCCAGGCCTTGTACCCAGGCAGAAGACAGCAGAACAGCAGGGCAACAGGGCAGCAATCCAGCAGCACAGCAGTCCTTTAGAGCAGCAATCAAGCAGAGTGGCAGTCCTCCCAGAAGCACAATAGTCCTTCCTCCTGGCAGAGTATCCACAGGTCCAGAAGTGTACTCAATAGTTGGTGTTTGAGATTCTACTTTTAGACCTTGGTGCCCTAGTTCGGGAAGGTGGTAGAAGCTTCTAGACAGTGGCTTTAAAGTGCATGGAATTTCCTGACTCCCCTGCCTTGGCTCCAAGCTTGCTGCAGTGACTATGTAGGGTCGTTAAGTCCTTTATGTGGAGGCAGAGCACACCATATTCAGTTGCAAGTGGGGCTGGGCTCAGCTCCGTCCCCTATCCTGCCAGCAGATGGCCTCTTGAGGCAAACCTAATCCCTCTATTGTGTGACTCTCTGGGAGTAATTCACAAAGTCTAACTGTCAGTTACACCCATTCACATGTCTCAAGAAAGGCTACAGGCACAAAAGAGCTAAGGGTAGGAAAATGCCAATTTTCTAAAAGTGGCGTTTTCAAAATTGAAATGAGAAATCCGACGTTACCATTAAAGAGGGTTTATCATTATAATTTCATAGACATCAAACATGACATAGCTTTCTGCTCCTAATTGAAAATTGTGTTAAATGTAATAAGGAATCCTCAATGTTATCCTATGGGAGAGGTAGGCCTCACATTAGTGAAAAACTACCAGGACATGTAAACCTTCAAAGTACATGTCCAAACGTTTTGTTTCAGAGCATCCTACCCTATGGGCTACCTAGGGCCTGCCTTAGGGGTAACTTAAATGTAATAAAATGGGAGTTTAAGGATTAGCAATTGGGTTTAAATACCAAGTTGACATGGCACTCTAACACTAAATTCAGACTGCAATGGCAGGCCTGGGACATGTTTTAAAGGACTACTTAAGTGGGTGGCACAATAGATGCTGCAGGCCCACTAGCAGTATATAATTTACAGGCCTTGGGTATATGGTATACCTCTATACAAAGGACTTATAGGTAATTGAAATATGCCAATTGAGAATAAGCCAATTAACCATGTATTTGAAGAGTGAGCTCAAGTACTTTAGCACTGGTTAGCAGTGGAAAAGTGCACAGAGTCATAAAGCCAACAAAAGCAAATTCAGCGAAAGAGTGAAGGGTAAAGGAAAAAAGCTTCTGGGTGACCCTGTAGAGAGGGCCAGGTCCAACAGCAACCTAGAACATAGCAACCTAGAAAAACTAATAAGGGTAAGAAGCTACAAAGACATCAACACATCACTCTTGAAAATAAAGTCACCAACATCCTTGAGAGGATATTTAATTCTCTTTACAATAAACCTCATCCACGAAGGAGATCGTGGAGGAATTAGCACTTCCTAAACTAAAATGTAAGGAAACTTAGAAACTGGGCACAATAGTTTACAAAAAAACTTGACAAGGTGGGCAATGTGTAACTGTGCTTGAAAGTCTCCTCCATGAAAGACATTGAGACCTGGTTCAACAGACTCAACATCCTGAGCTGTGATCCACGGTTAATCACAATCGCATAATCCTTAGGCTTCTCACTTGAGAAAAACCTTAACATCCATTTGCTCATTAATGTGCCCTAGTAAGAGCACTCAACATAGTTCACCTACTGAGAGCAAATAAGTCATACATCCCTAATGAGATTCTCAAATAGTTGTCCAATTGCTAGTTCTATCGATTAAAGATAATGGCAACAAGCTGCTTGCAGGCCTTTCCAAAATCCACCTGACCTTGCTGATTTCAGTTCTCCCTGCATCAGCAAGACAACCACATATTCCCTGTACTGCTCACACTAACATTGCTCCCTAATGAGGCCATATGCATCTTCAAGCTAATGTTTGGGGATTGCACCGCTCTGACATCCCCAACAAACTCTCCCAGACACTGATAATCTCAGACTCCTTCTGAGTGCTCCTAGTTCTGATTTCTTCTACTTGAGACCCCTTCCGGCAAAAGAAATAGAAGGCTACAACATAGCCTGGAACAAGAATTCCTCCTTAGATCAGGATAAGCCCCTGATTCAAAGTTTTCAAAAAAGAACTGGCCCTCTTATTGTTCCAACTCCATGTCCACATGTAACCTCTCTTCAGTTTTAAAGCCTAATTGAATGAATACAAACATAAAACGCTTAAATCCAAACATATCAAAATATGACCTTAGACTGACACATAATAAGATTTTGTGAATATGAGAGATAATCTTAATATCTCTAAATTGACAACATTTACTTAAATATTAAAGTGAAATAATCATTATTAAAGCTTAGCTTTTAAGTGGGGTGGGAAGGTGGGTGGGGAGAAAAGGTTAAAAAAATATCTATTATCATTATCACAGTATCAATAGTTAAAATAATTGTCCTAGAAGTAATGCAGATGAAAAATACTTAAGCACTGCAAGATAATGCAAGCATAAACAGAGCAATATATACCTTAGATCAAAACACAGAGAGAAAATTACAGGGGCCTGAACTTTTCTTGTAAGTATTGTCTTTTGTTTAAAGAGTTGAGACTAATATTATCAAGAAGTAAAGAAAGGGGTGACCATAACAGTCCTCTTTGAGAAAATAAGGAAGAGGGTGTCACAAATTCTCTGTCTAGCCTGCAAATTTATCATCTCTTGAATACCGACTACAGATCGTTATGTTCTCCTCCAGATGCTTCCAAGATTTATTGGCCAGAATCTTCAGTCCTTCATCTAGCACAGTGATGACAAGTGTGAGTGCATCTGGATAAAGACCCTCTTTGAATCAATCAGATATGCTTTAAGGACCTCATTCCACCAAATCTTATGTAAATATTTGTATAGATGTACAATTGTTTTGTTCACCATCTATTCCGATAACAAATTATGTCTAGTGTAGCTAACGTTCTCAACTATATCTTTGCAAGCTAGCTTTTGTACCCAGATGTAGAATGTAACAATGCCTTTTTTTTTTTTTACTTTTTTTTTTTTTATTAAACTTTTATTGAGTTTAAACAAGATACATTTTACATGCAGTATATTCAAATTGACGGTACATACATATTGCTTCCAAAGCATAGTAAATGGTATGGCATCGGATTTTAGTGGCGAGAGATATCTTGCACATGCATTCAACTTTCTAACTAACAAAACTGCTGGCCCCCTTTGTCCACCCTTGGGGTTGTGCCATTCACTCACTAATGTCTGTAACCGAACAATGCCTTTTTTGTAAAGTGCTCTGTCACCGAATTAGGGTCATGTTTGTGCCTAAGAAAACAGCAAATAAATAAATAATTAACTGCAATGGAGACTTAAATTCATCAATTTTATTTAAGCTTATATAACTGACCAGTGGGTAAGAATGGCGGATTGATCCTCATCACTGACAAAATTCCATTACATACAATAACATGATTACACTTAGGGGCCGATTCCGATCTCGGTCGGAGGCGCACCCAATACCATTCGGTCGGGAAAAAAGCCATGCGAATGCCTGTTTCCCGACCGATCCGTACAGCACACCGAACGAGTAAGTACGATGCGCACAACAGCACAGAATCCGGCCGAGCCGTACTCACCCAATCCAGGTCCTGTACTACGACCGAGGCGAATCCGGAAACGCAGAATCGAGTCGCACGGAAGGGAAAATGCAGCTCCGTCCGGCCGAACAAGTACGATGCGCTTCCCGTACGCGCCGAACCCGTCGCTACGCACGGCACGTCAAAGCATCCGGGAGAGGCGCACATAAGCTCCGATTCGCGCCACAACACAATACACGGCTACGAGACGAACACGCCAGCGACGAGGACGACGCGAAGCGACGAGGACGACGCGAAGCAACGAGAAGGACGAACGACACGAACCAACCATGAATCCCTTCGTCCCGATCATACCAATATTCTACATTTACTACCGGAACAGGCACGGACGCGTACGGCGCAGAAGGTAAGTCAGACACCAACCACAAAACACATACAACACGTACACGACACATCACACACACACAGAGGGATGCAGAATATACTTACACCAGCAACAGCAGCACCATAGGGGCGGGATGCCCATCACCAATGCCACATATGCACACAGGGGCCTGAATGCGCACCACCACCCCTACCCAGGGGGGCTGGATGCCTACCACTACTACCACCCTCACCCAGGGGGCTGGATGCCTATCACTACTACCACCCTCACCCAGGGGGGCTGGATGCCTACCACCACCCTTAGCCAGGGGGGCTGGATGCCTACCACTGCTACCACCCTTAGCCAGGGGGGCTGGATGCCTACCACTACTACCACCCTCACCCAGGGGGCTGGATGCCTACCACTACTACCACCCTTAGCCAGGGGGCTGGATGCCTACCACTACTACCACCCTCACCCAGGGGGCTGGATGCCTACCACTACTACCACCCTCACCCAGGGGGGCTGGATGCCTACCACTACTACCACCCTTAGCCAGGGGGGCTGGATGCCTACCACTACTACCACCCTTAGCCAGGGGGCTGGATGCCAACCACTACTACGACCCTCACCCAGGGGGGGGCTGGATGCCTACCACCACCCTTAGCCAGGGGGGGCTGGATGCCTACCACCACACTTAGCCAGGGGGCTGGATGCCTACCACTACTACCACCCTCACCCAGGGGGGCTGGATGCCTACCACTACTACCACCCTTAGCCAGGGGGGCTGGATGCCTACCACTACTACCACCCTCACCCAGGGGGCTGGATGCCTACCACTACTACCACCCTTAGCCAGGAGGGCTGGATGCCTACTACCACCCTCACCCAGGGGGGCTGGATGCCTACCACTACTACCACCCTCACCCAGGGGGGCTGGATGTCTACCACTACTACCACCCTCACCCAGGGGGGCTGGATGCCTACCACTACTACCACCCTTAGCCAGGGGGGCTGGATGCCTACTACCACCCTCACCCAGGGGGCTGGATGCCTACCACTACTACCACCCTCTCCCAGGGGGGCTGGATGCCTACCACTACTACCACCCTTAGCCAGGGGGCTGGATGCCTACTACCACCCTCACCCAGGGGGGCTGGATGCCTACCACTACTACCACCCTCACCCAGGGGGGCTGGATGCCTACCACTACTACCACCCTCACTCAGGGGGCTGGATGCCTACCACTACTACCACCCTTAGCCAGGGGGGCTGGATGCCTACTACCACCCTCACCCAGGGGGCTGGATGCCTACCACTACTACCACCCTCACCCAGGGGGGCTGGATGCCTACCACTACTAACACCGTTAGCCAGGGGGCTGGATGCCTACTACCACCCTCACCCAGGGGGGCTGGATGCCTACCACTACTACCACCCTCACCCAGGGGGGCTGGATGCCTACCACTACTACCACCCTCACTCAGGGGGCTGGATGCCTACCACTACTACCACCCTTAGCCAGGGGGGCTGGATGCCTACTACCACCCTCACCCAGGGGGGCTGGATGCCTACCACTACTACCACCCTTAGCCAGGGGGGCTGGATGCCTACCACCACCCTTAGCCAGGGGGCTGGATGCCTACCACTACTACCACCCTCACCCAGGTGGGGCTGGATGCCTACCACTACTACCACCCTTAGCCAGGGGGGCTGGATGCCTACCACTACTACCACCCTTAGCCAGGGGGCTGGATGCCTACTACCACCCTCACCCAGGGGGGCTGGATGCCTACCACTACTACCACCCTTAGCCAGGGGGCTGGATGCCTACCACTACTACCACCCTCAACCAGGGGGCTGGATGCCTACCACCACTACCACCCTCACCCAGGGGGCTGGATGCCTACCACTACTACCACCCTTAGCCAGGGAGGGCTGGATGCCTACTACCACCCTCACCCAGGGGGGGCTGGATGCCTACCACTACTACCACCCTCACCCAGGGGGGGCTGGATGTCTACCACTACTACCACCCTCACCCAGGGGGGGCTGGATGCCTACCACTACTACCACCCTTAGCCAGGGGGGGCTGGATGCCTACTACCACCCTCACCCAGGGGGCTGGATGCCTACCACTACTACCACCCTCACCCAGGGGGCTGGATGCCTACCACTACTACCACCCTTAGCCAGGGGGCTGGATGCCTACTACCACCCCTCACCCAGGGGGGCTGGATGCCTACCACTACTACCACCCTCACCCAGGGGGGCTGGATGCCTACCACTACTACCACCCTCACTCAGGGGAGCTGGATGCCTACCACTACTACCACCCTTAGCCAGGGGGCTGGATGCCTACTACCACCCTCACCCAGGGGGGCTGGATGCCTACCACTACTACCACCCTTAGCCAGGGGGGCTGGATGCCTACCACCACCCTTAGCCAGGGGGGCTGGATGCCTACCACTACTACCACCCTCACCCAGGGGGGCTGGATGCCTACCACTACTACCACCCTTAGCCAGGGGGCTGGATGCCTACCACTACTACCACCCTTAGCCAGGGGGCTGGATGCCTACTACCACCCTCACCCAGGGGGGCTGGATGCCTACCACTACTACCACCCTTAGCCAGGGGGGCTGGATGCCTACCACTACTACCACCCTCAACCAGGGGGGCTGGATGCCTACCACCACTACCACCCTCACCCAGGGGGCTGGATGCCTACCACTACTACCACCCTCACCCAGGGGGCTGGATGCCTACCACCACTACCACCCCCACTCATAGGATGGACAATGCATGACACAACCAGCACACCACAACCTAGGGAATGCAAGAAAAAGACATCCCCCCAACACCATGACAAGGGTGTGTAGACTGTGTCAAATGCCTACAACACCGAACATGACTTTGAACATACAATGTGACCCCCTAGCATGTGCTATATGTGTGTGGCCCCCACAATGCAAGCAGGCCATGACCATTGTGGCAATGGGGTCCAAACCCCCATCATCACAGTGACCAAAATGTAAGTGTGGGGTCCATAGCTGAAGCACCTTTTGAACATTGTGGCAATGGAGTCTAAACCCCCATCATCACTGTGACCAAAAGGTAAGTGTGGGGTCCATAGCTGAAGCACCTTTTGAACATTGTGGCAATGGGGTCTAAACCCCCATCATCACAGTGACCAAAATGTAAGTGTGGGGTCCATAGCTGAAGCACCTTTTGAACATTATGGCAATGGGGTCTAAACCCCCATCATCACAGTGACCAAAAGGTAAGTGTGGGGTCCATAGCTGAAGCACCTTTTGAACATTGTGGCAATGGGGTCTAAACCCCCATCATCACAGTGACCAAAATGTAAGTGTGGGGTCCATAGCTGAAGCACCTTTTGAACATTATGGCAATGGGGTCTAAACCCCCATCATCACTGTGACCAAAAGGTAAATGTGGGGTCCATAGCTGAAGCACATTTTGAACAGTGTGGCAATGGGGTCCAAACCCCCATCATCACAGTGACCAAAAGGTAAGTGTGGGGTCCATAGCTGAAGCACCTTTTGAACATTGTGGCAATGGGGTCTAAACCACCATCATCACAGTGACCAAAAGGTAAGTGTTGACAAAGAAAGAGCTGCAACTGCCAAACTGCATGGATGATTCCTGGTCACAGAACAAAAAACACATCAGTGGCAAAGTAGTGTATGTGTCCCATTGCAACATAAATTGGGTGAGCCAAACACTGCAGTGCAAATAAGACATACCTTTGGCCATGTGCAGACAAACAACACCCATGGGGGCTGACACTGTCAACATTCATCAATGACACAATGACAGAAGTGACCATCAGAATGCAGACCCACATATTTGCACCAATGGGCACACAAATGCAGATACCCTGTGGAGACTGCAGATGTGAGGTGAACAGATACCATACCATGGCAGCAATGGGACACACAAACCATGATCATTGTGCTGACCGATGACCTAGGAGTCCCAGGGACAGCAGGGGAAACCCACCAAACTACATACAGCCAATGGTACACCCAAGATATGCCAATGCAGTGGTGCAGATGCACAAACACAAACAGGCAGACCCACACTGCACATCATACACAACAGGTGAGGGGGGTGCCAGTGTCCCCAGGCAACCACACAACACATGAGGAGACCTGAATACCAATCATACAGATGTGCATACAGTGCCACACAAAGGTAACTCATGGATCCAAATCCCCTATGTGGGCAAGCAGGCATTGTCGGATGAGAGGGAGCACAAATCACACATGTGATAGGAACAGCAACTGACACAGCAAGACACAGACACACCACAGCACCACCCCCAGGGCCCCCACAATGTGGTGACCCTGGGCTGCATTACAATCCCACTGTGATGACAAAGCTAAATGTGGTTCACACTGTGAACCACAGTCATGTGTCCTGAGCAACAAACTACCATCACACCTACACAAGCACAAATCAATCAGCATGGCCAGTAAGCCAAGGCCAACATGGAGGCAGGGGCCTAGCCGGGCAACAACTCTCATCTGCACACACGCAACACCACACCCCTCGACCTCCAACAATGTGCAGCAGTGAAGCACACATGCACTGGTGACATTGCACATGCACCCATGACTATTCCAGGGTGGTGGGTGGGAACCAAGGTGCAGAAACACATCACACATGGCCACTCAACAAGACTCCTGAATGTCTGACACACTGCACACTACGCTGTACATGGACATGACGGCAATACCACACCAACCAATGGGATCCCAGCCACAGTCACACACCAATGAAGAAGCCAAGGTCACCCACAAAGAACACACATAGACAACAACCAACATTGCAGCCCGGACCCTGAGGAGTGCCAGCAGTCACACACACAACGTGTCACAATCACTGAAAGATAACACAAACTGGAAATCACATGACAGGGGCAAACAACAAGTGCCAAGGGGAAACCTGACTGTGACCCATCTGCGTCTGCACACAAACTCAGCCCTGACAGCAAACACACCTATGGGTGACACCCTGATGACCAGTAATGTGCCATGCACCCACATCACAGAGAACCCAGGGAGAAGACTTTGGGGGAACATAGGTCAACTCAGCAAGCATCACAAACAGGTACAACACTAGGGAACACAGCATGCACAGCTAAACGGAAGTGAACACACAGACATGCACATACAACACACACCTTGGGCGCAGGCAATGTCACAGGAGTACACACTGCCATGAGGGGACTCCACTCCTGTGTGAGGAAAGCTGTGCCATATGTTGCCTCAGTAGGGCCCCATCATGTCAGCTGAGCACTTGGTCACACAATCAACAATTAGCACCAAATGAGGGCTCCCGTCACATCAGCCTGGTCATGGAAGTGCCAACGGAATCATCAGCACAGATCCAACACACTTGTATAGCAATGTTGCACTGACTACACGGATGAGTCCTTCCCCATTGATGCCCAAACCTGCATGTCCAGTGGAGATGGCCACACGGTCAGGGAAGTAGACGAATTGAACAATGGCAGGCACAACAGATGTATAGGGGTGGAAGCCACAGATGTGAAATAGCTAATCTAAGTAGGAAATCCCATTGCCAAATACTGAACACATGACACCCTCAGATGCTGCTATGGATGACATGGATACACCACAGAATAGGACACATTCCCCCTGGACCACATGGGTTCCTGCACAGTAACACTTCATTATCATGAGACCAAATATCACCATCACTGCAGCAAGGGCATGGTTAGCATCATCAACAACATGTACATCAGAAGCATAAGCACTAGAGAACAGAAAGTTGCTTTATTCAGCATATGTGTGGAATGAAAACAAAGTCCAGAAAAAACACAAAGGCCAATGGCCAGTCCATTGTCAAAGTCCAAACTTGGTGACAGTGGCAGATGTCACCCTACGCATGCCTGCACAAAACCAGGGACAATCCACTAGGAGGGGCAACCGGGGGGCAGGCCAGGCACCGCAGGGACAGGATCAGGGCTCACCAGGAGGAAGCAGGGAAGGGGTGGTGGGTGCTGGAGAGCCACTGACAACTGCAGTGGAGGTGTCTGACATGGTGTGTGCCGGCACAACTGGGGGGCATGACTCAGATGTTGTGGGTGCCGGCACGACTGCAGTGGACCCTGCAGATGGAGTGGACAGGTCCGCCACTGCAGTGCCCAAGTCAGACAGGGTGGAAGTGGACTCCACTGCAGTGCCTACCACCAGGGGAGGAGAATGGGGAACAGGCAAGGTGGGCTGGACAGAGGGGGAGGACACCCTCACCACATCAGTGGCACAGACAAGCGCAGCGGGGGGTGTGGTGCCGGGAGAGCAAGTGGCAGGGGAGAAGGCCGGATCCTCTTGGGGATGGTATATCTGTGGGTGGGGGAACCTGGGGCAGGGTGTGGTGGGGGCACCTGTGGAGTGGGGGCCTGAGGGATGGAGGAAGGAGACCTGGTGCCTGAGCTGCAGGGCGGCGGCGGGGTCTTGCTCTTACGACTCCGGGGTGACTTGCGGGTGGGGGCCTCAGTCTGTCTGTGCCTGGGGGAGGGTGTCCGGGGGCGAGGGGCACTCTGCTCCGTGTGGGTGGGCTTCCTCTTCCCCCTGGATGCTGGAGCAGCTGGATCGGAGGGGAAGAGGCCGAGGTCACTGAGGAAGAGGCGCTGGGTCTTTGGGGTTGCAGGTGAGGCAAGGGAGGGTGTTTTGGAGGGAGAGGCAACTGAGGACTGCGCAGTGCTCGTGGATGCGTGTGTGTGTTCCAGGGCCCCATGCCCTGTGAGTCTGGTTTCAGTCCCCTGACTGTGCGTGCGTGTGCGTTTTGTTTGTGGCGTGTGTGTCTGTGTGCTGGATGTGTGTGTGCTGGTGTGTGCCTGTGCCGGTGTGTGTGTGCTTGGGACGGGTAAGGTGCTGGGGAGTGTGGATGGAGCAGAGGCAGGAGGGGTGAGGGACTATCTGAGGAGGGACACTGCTGCCGTCAGGGAGGAGTCCATGGACCTATTTCCCCTCTGTAGGTCAGACATGCCCGATGAGATGCCCTCCATGAACGACACCAGCTGAGTCAACAGAGCGGTGTGCGCATGGAGGACACTCAGCATGGCTGTCTGCCCTACATGGAGCTGGCGAAGGAGGTACACAGACTCCTCACTCAGGGCAGCAGGGGACACAGGGGCAGGGGGTGCGGTGCCTGGCCCAAAGGAGACACGCTCCCGAACATGGGAGCCTCCACGGACCTGGGGAATGGGAGCCGATGGGAGGGCGGTGGTGGTGCTGGTGGTGGCGGGGACAGCAACACTAGCTGGGGTGTGGTGGCTGCTGACACCCGCCTCCATAAGGGAGTCATCCTCCGAGTTGCTCTGGTCCTCAGCTGAGGTGGATGGTGCTGAGGACTCCTCGGTGTGGCTCCCCTCGCCCTCCGTGCCACTGGGTCCCTCCGACCACTCCTCGGCTGCTGACCCAGTCTGGCTCTCCGGCTCCTCCTGGTCCGTGGAGCTGTCCCCTTCCGTGGCCGTGGATGTATCTGCAAACAATGGGGAAACAGACAGACATCAGTCACCTGCACCAAACGCACACACCACTGTGAGCACAGCACATTACAGAGCAAGCCCTGGCATCATTAGTTGTACATTGCTAAAAGTGCCCTAACTGAACAGGAGAAGCCAATTGTCAGTCTGATGCCAACTATGGCACTCACATCCCACATGGCCTTGCACCCATCTGTCTGGTATCTGTTGGATAGCAACACCTCAGTGTGGACACATGCACCAACTACACAGTAGTTGGACAGTGCAGAGGACACGGTGTAGCATGTGGACATGCACACATCACAACTCTTGCCACTGAGTCAGTACAGGTTTCCGGATGAAAGGGATGCCCAGAGTCAAATAGGAAATGCATGTGATGCATACCAGCGACAGACACCATGATGCACCCATGTCCTGATAGCCATCGCCACAATGGTGTGCATGTAGCACATGTCACTCCCCTGCAGGATCACCAATAAGTAGACACATGCCATGGCAGAGGCATGACTGCTAAGTCATACATCACTGTCTCAGTGATGTATGACTTGGCAGCCAGACAACAACACTCTGCACTGTGTCACAATAGTAGGTCATGAGGAATGCAAGTCCTGGAGCTGCACAAGTGCACATGTACATCCCCCACACAACACATCATCTTAACCCTCATCTGTCCAGGTCATACCGATTGGACGTATGGGAGACCTGTGACACTACCCTCTGAACCTGAGCCCCTCACAATCTGCTGTGAATGGGGAACAGCTGCCTGAACTTCACATTCGCATACCCCAGTCTGCACGGGCAGCTGATCAAACACCTATGTGACACACAAGTATCGTCTCCTATGGTCACATCTCCAGTGGCATGCTGAGCCCCTACCAAGAAACACCCCAGCAGTCCTGGCAACTAATCCACAGCACACTGACACAGAGGCAGACACCTGAGGGGTCAAATCACTGCGCACAATGTGTCAGCTGATACACGGGAGTGGGAGTACAGAGTGCATTGCATGGCCTGGAGTAGGCATGACTGTCCTGCCCCACATGAATGAGGGATGAGCCCTGGACAGTGGATAGCTGGCTATGTATGTGTGACACACGTAATCTGCACACTCCTGGGGCCCAAACATTGTTCCCACCCGCTGCATGGGCGTGTGCCACATACCCCAGGCACATGTGGTGACTCAGCTCAGCAAGTGGACCGCATATCAAAGCAACACGCAGATTACATGTCCGAACACAGGCGTTGTGTGAACAATGGACCCACCCATGATGCCCACAACAGAGTTAGGGAAACAGATGCTGTCCCCCACCTTTAGTGAAGCAAACTGCAAGGACACAGTCCCAAGTGACACAATTCCCTGAATGTAAGGGTCACACCTGGGTATCAGATGAGGAGTGGGCAGTGCACAATAGAGGGACATTGCTCCTGGACAACATGACTGCTGCACTGTGGCAGTTGAACCAGGCCAGAGGAGGGCACAAAGCATGTAATACAGAGTTCACAGTGCAGACTTTGACTCACCCCCTCCTTGCTGCTGTCTGGCCTTCAGCTGCCCATCCAGGTCTGGAAACACCACCGCCAGGATCTGGAGCATGTGGGGGGTCAGGGTCCGTGTTCCGCCCCTCCTGCGAGGAGGCGACAGCTTCAGCTGGACCCGTGCAATCCTCCGGGTCCAGCCCCGAAGGTCATGCCACCTCTTCTGGCAGTTGCGGATCCGGCGCTTGTAGACCCCCACGGACCGGACAGCCCGGACGATGTCCTTCCAGATCTCCTGCTTCCGATGGGCATTAACCTGTCAGGATGACAAAGTGAAAAGGCCATTACTACACATGCAACATATCCGTGCATGACACAGTTGTATATACATGTCTCATTCACAGGGGCACATGATGTACACAGGCAGTGCAACGCTGCCCATGGACAGTTTGCCAGACGTCACTACATGGTATCATTGCATGGGAAGTAAAACCTTGTTCAAATGCACTGTCACTGCACCATACCTGTCCAGTGCATGTCACTACACACTATGGGGGGTGACAACTACTCAGTGAGCCTGCTAGCCAGTGGCGTGCAGACTTTCAGCCTTGCTAGTCAGACAAAATGCACATTCAGAAAGGCAGTGCACAGAACACTCACCTGCTCCCCTGGTGTCCCATACAGCTTGCTGTACTGTGGAAGTAGGCTGTCCAGCAGGGCCTGGTTCTCCTCAAGGCTGAAGGCTGGGGCTCTCTCCACAGTACGTGCCATTGCAGGGTCCAGAGGGGCAGAGACAGCAGCAGTGCAGTGGCAGATGTCGTCCTGGAGCATGTAGTGCAGGCAAGTGAGCTCTCAGGGGAACAGCCAGCAATATATATGTGCTGGAGAGGCAGATACTGTCCCTTGTGTCCAAAGTGATAGGTCCAAGTCGTTTGCATCTTCTGAATCTGGCCAATCCATGGAATAGCAGCACCAATACACGCCCACAGCATCCTTCAAATCTTCAACTTCATGACATACATGCTTTTGCAACATTGTTGTGGGTGACCAACTGAATTTCCAGCAACCGACTCGTTCGAAATTCGAAACGCGTCCGTTGCCAGGCAAGGCCATTGTCAATGGGTGCGCACCGATCGGTCCATTGCGGTACAATGCGTACAGGGGTACAACGCGTACCCGCACACATTGAATGCAATGGGCCGGCCGGGGGCACCGATCGGTCCATTGCTGATCAACGCGTACAGGGGTACAACGCGTACCCGCACACATTGAATACAATGGGCCGGCCGGGGGCACCGATCGGTCCATTGCAGTACAACGCGTACAGGGGTACAACGCGTACCCGCACACATTGAATGCAATGGGCCGGCCGGGGGCGCCGATCGGTCCATTGCTGATCAACGCGTACAGGGGTATAACGCGTACCCGCACACATTGAATGCAATGGGCCGGCCAGGGGCACCGATCGGTCCATTGCTGATCAACGCGTACAGGGGTACAACGCTGTACCCGCACACATTGAATGCAATGGGCCGGCCGGGGCACCGATCGGTCCATTGCAGTACAACGCGTACAGGGGTACAACGCGTACCCGCACACATTGAATGCAATGGGCCGGCCGGGGGCACCGATCGGTCCATTGCTGATCAACGCGTACAGGGGTACAACGCGTACCCACACACATTGAATGCAATGGGCCGGCCGGGGGCACCGATCGGTCCATTGCAGTACAACGTGTACAGGGGCACAACGCGTACCCGCACACATTGAATGCAATGGGCCGGCCGGGGCACCGATCGGTCCATTGCAGTACAACGCGTACAGGGGCACAACGCGTACCCGACACATTGAATGCAATGGGCCGGCCGGGGCACCGATCGGTCCATTGCAGTACAACGCGTACAGGGGCACAACGCGTACCCGCACACATTGAATGCAATGGGCCGGCGGCACCGATCGGTCCATTGCAGTACAACGCGTACAGGGGTACAACGCGTACCCGCACACATTGAATGCAATGGGCCGGCCGGGGGCACCGATCGGTCCATTGCAGTACAACGCATACAGGGGCACAACGCGTACCCGCACACATTGAATGCAATGGGCCGGCTGGGGGCACCGATCGGTCCATTGCTGTACAAGTGACTGGCATATGTCACCATGCCTGTCTCATATGGACATATGCCATCCACAGATAGCTCCCAGGGAGTGAGGGGCACACCTACAACACGACAGCCTGTCCAAGCTGTATCATAAGGCATGTAAGGCTGCATTTCCTATTGTGTGTATGTTGGTGTACATGTTGTCCTGTGGGTGTCACCTGGGGGCAGCCACCCCCAGGCTGTGCACGTGTTCATGGGGACAGGATCCTGGGTGTTACGTGTACATGACCACTGTGATGTGCAACTGTTCATATCTGTGCATGTGAAATGGTCACATTTCACGGTGGTGTATGTGTATGTCATGTCACATACCCCGTGAGTCCCATGTGGGACGGTATGTTTGAGCCAGGGTGTCCCAGTGGCACAATAGTGATGGTCCTCCACAGTCTGTGTGCATGTAGTGTTTACAATGTCTCTGATTTCATGTGCACAATGGGAGACAGTCTCCACATCCACGTTGTGTGTGCATGGACTTTGATGTTGTGCGTGTGTGTGTCACAGACGTCCATGTCTGTCCTGCCGTGGCAAGTGGGACCACTACCTGTGGGGGTCATGGTTGTTTTGCTGTGGTGTATACATGATACTCCATGTAATGCCAGTGTCCATGTGGCAATACAGGGTCCCTGGGAATGTACCTGTCGTTGAGCTGTGATGCCTGGGGCACATCTGTCCTCACATGTCACTGTGGGGGGTGATTGTGACACGGCAGCAGGAGATGGGAACTGTGACACGGCCTCATGATATCCAATGGGCCAACCTGGGACTAATTGATGCCACTTGTTGGACCGTGATGACAGATGTTGGCCATGTATGTACCATACATGTCCTTACGGAACTGCACACTTCATGTAGTTGTGCCTCATAATGATGTATGTTGGGATATTGAGTGTGTTCAATGCCGCATATGTGGGCTGACTGACAATCTTGCTTACTTCTCCTCTGCACTGCAGGGCTCCTGCTGTCCATCAACCATTCCCAGACCTGGCAACGATGGTGGAACGGGACAGCATCCGACGGTACCGCTTCACCAGGCAGCTGATTGAGGATTTGGCAGTGCAGTTGGCCCCACATTTGCAGCCTGGCCGGCCGTATCCTACAGCGCTGACCCCCAAGGTGAAGGTGATGGCAGCCCTACACTTCTTTGCCACCGGTACCTTCCAACATACTGTGGCGAGTGATGGTGGGATGTCACAGACCATGTTGAGCCGTGTGCTCCGCAATGTTTTGGCGGCAATGTTGCTATTCCTGAACCGGTACATCTATTTCCCTAGACTGCGACGACTCACTGACGTGAAGAGTGACTTTTATGCCCTGGGGAGGATGCCACATGTCATTGGCTCCATTGATGGGACACATGTGGCTTTGGTACCACCACAGGCCCAGGAGCAGGCCTACAGGAACCGCAAGCACTACCACTCGGTCAATGCACTGGTGGTGTGTCTTGCAGATATGACCATCACACACGTGTGTGCCCGTTTCCCTGGTTCAGCACACGATGCCTTTGTGATGAGGAGTAGTCGCATCCCCAGGATGATGGCACAGATGCAGAACCAGCGTGCCTGGCTTGTCGGTGTGTACTGACTTTGTGCCATTGTGTGTGATCTGATCTGTAGTATTCCGCCCACTTTTCCAAGTCAGCTAATGTGCACTTGTCTGTCCGTAGGTGACTCGGGATACCCCAACATGCCGTGGTTGCTGACACCCCTCAGGAACCCTGTGACACCAGCCCAGATGCGCTACAATGAGGCACATGGTCGGACCAGGAGAGTGATTGAGCGGACATTTGGTCTCCTGAAGAGCCGCTTCCGCTGCCTGGACAAGACCGGAGGGTCCCTCCCATATGCCCCTGCGAAAGTGTGCAAGATTATCATCGTCTGCTGCATGCTCCACAACCTGGCAGTGCGGAAGGAGTTGCCTCTCATCCAGGATGACAATGACCAACATCCGCCACCTGTGGAGGATCCTGGCCTGGACCACGATGCCAGTGACGATGATGATGATGATGATGAGGGTGATGTCCGCACACAGCTCATCACCAACTTCTTTAGCTGAATGTGAGTATCCTGAGGTGTCATGTCAATGATGTGAGTTGGCATGATATGTGTAGGTGGTGCTCTGGTGCTGTTGGAGTGTGTCCATGGGCTACTTGACTGGATGTGTGTTGCGATGTGTGCTTACAGGTGGGCTGTACTCCCCAACAGTGTTGACATGCTAACTTGGTTCTGGGTGGGTATCTTGTAACATGTATTGTGCATGAGTTTTGCTGTTCTGTCCTGTTCTCCATTGCTTTTGACTGTGTGTCATTTCTGTCCTTCACAGGGTACTTTCAGATTCGTTTGGTCAACTGTGTCCACCGACGACGTGATTGCACTTCCAGGGTGGTAGCTGTTGTGTCCCTACAGGTGATGTGCGCCACACCCATGGACTTCCTTCCGTCTACAGTTGTTGACTGTGTGCCCGCTGCCAGGTGGGATTACCTTGCATCTGTAGTGGTTACGACATGTTGCAACTGTGTAATAAACCTGTGCTTCACTTTGTGATGTGCGTTGTCTGTGGTCACACATTTGACTGCCATTTGCTTACTGCACCTGTGGGCTACTTGACTACAACTGGGAATGGGTGTGGTGTCTGTGCATTGCACCGTCTTCCCTGGCAACATCAGTGTAGGCAATGAGTCAGATGGCCTAGGTGTGTATGTGTTGTGTAGCCCTGGTGGTGTGTCTCCCTCATATGTGTCACGTTGCCTTTACTCACATGCCTGTGTTGTACTTGCTGTTGCAGTTCGCATACACAGTGTAATTTTGCAGTTCATCATTCCCATAACAGCACCCACGTTGGAATCACAACAGAGGCAAGTATGGTGTATTAGTGTGTTTATTGTGATACATTTGTGTGAATAGTGCATAGGATGGGTAGTGCTGTACATAAATCTTGCAATCAGAAGTTCCTAGGTGAATTGAAAGTCCTGGTAGACAAAATCCCCAGTATCGGGGCCACAGTTGTCTGAGACATTGGTCCAACTTGTACTCCCCATGCAATGTGTGGGAGTAGTGTTGCCGTCAACAGGGTGAACAGTCTGTGCACAAAGGTGAACATCCAGAACAGGTTCAGGCTTCCTGGGAGTTGCGCTTGGCCATCGGCCTCTCACTTGCCCCTCTTCGGACGACCCCTCTTCTTGGGGGGGGCCCTCAAGTACAGGCTGCTGCGGTGCAGGGGACTCTCCGCCAGAGTCATCCTCCCTCCCTGTGGCAGTTGCAGTTTGGGCAGCACCAGATGTTGTTGGCACACAGGGAGGTGTGGACTGGTTGCTGTTCATCTGGCGGAGGCATTGTAAAATGTCCCTGTGCACCGCCGTCATCTCATGCAGTGCATCCCACTTGGACTCCATGCGGGACATGTGTGAGTCCACGCGGGACATGTGTGACTCCACGTGGGACATGTGAGAGTCCAAGCGGGCATGATGGGCAGCCTGCTGCTGTTTCATGTCTCTGAGGAGCCCCACTACCTGGCTGAGGTCTCCGGTGCTGGACTGGTACGCATCAGCTATGCGTACCAGTTGTGGGTCATCATGCACACCAGCAACCTCTGCAAGCAGCGACCTCTGTCTCCCACCCCTCCCACCACCCCTGCTGACATGTGCAGTGCGTGCAGTGGCACGCACAGATAACCCTGGTCCACCTTGGGGGTTGGTGGTGGTGGTGGTGTCCATGGCCTCAGGTTGGTCCAGGGTCCCTGTGCTGGTGTTGCTCCTTGTTCTGTCCATGTCGGCAGGGATGGTATTTGTGGTGACAGTCGTTGGAGGGGTGGGTGCAGGGGGTGCAGCTGGTGGTCCTGCTGGTGCTGCAGCTGGTGGTCCTGCTGGTGCTGCATGTAGACTTGCACCGGATGTGCCAGGTTGGTCTTCTTCGTCCGAGGAGGGCAGAGGCTGTACGACACCAGTGAGCTCCGCATCCTCTTGAGCCTGGGACTGGGACTCCTCAGCGTCTGCTGCTGTGTCCCCATCATCACCTGTTTTTGGGAGACACACACAATGTATGTTATGTTTCTGCAGGCATCAATGGTTGACACACCTGACAGTTGTGACTGTGCCTCTGGGTGCGGGCCTGTACATTGCATTGTCCTAAGTCGTCACAGTCAGGGGTTGATTTTGGTGTGGCACATTGTCCTGCATTATTTGGGCATTTCTATGTATTTGTTGGGGTGTGAACATGGTCTGCATTGGTTGTATTTGGTTGACAGCCGGCCCTCCTTCCCACCCAGCCAGTCAGTTATCCCACCATGGACTGTGCTTGCATTGCAGGGAGTGGAAGTTGTCTCTCAGGATGTCAGTCAGTGGTGTCCTGCTGTTTGTTGGTGCACAGTTCCCAGCAGGGCCTTGTGCTCCCTGCAGCAGTAGCCAGTGTCAGCCATCTTGTGAGTCCTTCTCCACTCCCTGTGATGTGAGCATGGTTCAGGGTGGTGTTGATGGGACAGTTGTGGGGGTGACCAATATCTGTGACTGCCACTCCCATCATGCTATTGCCTCCACCCCACTTGCCAGCATTCCCATACTTACTTGCTTTTGTGGGGAGTTCAGTGTGTGTGGATGTGAGGGCAATGGCAAGATGGCTGACAGTGGTGTCCTGCTGTTGGTTGGTGTGCAGTTCCCAGCATGCCCTTGTGCTCCCCACAGCAGTAGCCAGTGTCAGCCATCTTGTGAGTCCTTCTCCACTCCCTGTGATGTGAGCATGGTTCAGGGTGGTGTTGATGGGCCAGTTGTGAGGGTGACCAATATCTGTGACTGCCACTCCCATCATGCTATTGCCTCCACCCCACTTGCCAGCATTCCCATACTTACTTGCTTTTGTGGGGAGTTCAGTATGTGTGGGTGTGAGAACAATGGCAAGATGGCTGACAGTGGTGTCCTGCTGTTGGTTGGTGTGCAGTTCCCAGCATGCCCTTGTGCTCCCCACAGCAGTAGCCAGTGTCAGCCATCTTGTGAGTCCTTCTCCACTCCCTGTGATGTGAGCATGGTTCAGGGTGGTGTTGATGGGCCAGTTGTGAGGGTGACCAATATCTGTGACTGCCACTCCCATCATGCTATTGCCTCCACCCCACTTCCCAGCATTCCCATACTTACTTGCTTTTGTGGGGAGTTCAGTATGTGTGGGTGTGAGAGCAATGGCAAGATGGCTGACAGTGGTGTCCTGCTGTTGGTTGGTGTGCAGTTCCCAGCATGCCCTTGTGCTCCCCACGACACAGCAACAGTGTCAGACATCTTTGATGGGCCTTTCCACTCTCTGTGGGATGTGCATGCGTGAGTGTGAGCTTGCTGGGCCATGTGGTGGGGGATGTAGAGCTGTGACTACGACTCCCATCATGCTATTGCCTCCACCCCCTTCCCAGCATGCCCATGCTTCCTTCCTTTTGACTCTGCTTCCCTGTGGGGTGGGCTGGCTGTGCTGACAGGATGGCTGGGAGTGTTGTCCTGGCAGTTGTTTGGCTAAAAGTCCCAAGAGTGTCCCTGTGCTTCACACAACATAACCCAGGGTGGTGGTTCTTTGTGGGATCTTGAGTTAGGATGGGAGGCATTGCATTCTACCAGGTGGGTTCTGTGGAGTTTGTGTTGAGGGGGTGTGTGAGGGGAGGTGCTTGTGACTATGGTCAGTGCTGCAAGTCCTCCTTCCCACCCAGCCAGCCAGATATCCCACCATGGAACGTGCTTGCATTGCAGGGAGTGGAAGTTGTCTCTCAGGATGTCAGTCAGTGGTGTCCTGCTGTTTGTTGGTGCACAGTTCCCAGCAGGGCCTTGTGCTCCCCACAGCAGTAGCCAGTGTCAGCCATCTTGTGAGTCCTTCTCCACTCCCTGTGATGTGAGCATGGTTCAGGGTGGTGTTGATGGGACAGTTGTGGGGGTGACCAATATCTGTGACTGCCACTCCCATCATGCTATTGCCTCCACCCCACTTGCCAGCATTCCCATACTTACTTGCTTTTGTGGGGAGTTCAGTGTGTGTGGGTGTGAGGGCAATGGCAAGATGGCTGACAGTGGTGTCCTGCTGTTGGTTGGTGTGCAGTTCCCAGCATGCCCTTGTGCTCCCCACAGCAGTAGCCAGTGTCAGCCATCTTGTGAGTCCTTCTCCACTCCCTGTGATGTGAGCATGGTTCAGGGTGGTGTTGATGGGCCAGTTGTGAGGGTGACCAATATCTGTGACTGCCACTCCCATCATGCTATTGCCTCCACCCCACTTCCCAGCATTCTCATACTTACTTGCTTTTGTGGGGAGTTCAGTATGTGTGGGTGTGAGAGCAATGGCAAGATGGCTGACAGTGGTGTCCTGCTGTTGGTTGGTGTGCAGTTCCCAGTATGCCCTTGTGCTCCCCACGACACAGCAACAGTGTCAGACATCTTTGATGGGCCTTTCCACTCTCTGTGGGATGTGCATGCGTGAGTGTGAGCTTGCTGGGCCATGTGGTGGGGGATGTAGAGCTGTGACTACGACTCCCATCATGCTATTGCCTCCACCCCCTTCCCAGCATGCCCATGCTTCCTTCCTTTTGACTCTGCTTCCCTGTGGGGTGGGCTGGCTGTGCTGACAGGATGGCTGGGAGTGTTGTCCTGGCAGTTGTTTGGCTAAAAGTCCCAAGAGTGTCCCTGTGCTTCACAAAACATAACCCAGGGTGGTGGTTCTTTGTGGAATCTTGAGTTAGGATGGGAGGCATTGCATTCTACCAGGTGGGTTCTGTGGAGTTTGTGTTGAGGGGGTGTGTGAGGGGAGGTGCTTGTGACTATGGTCAGTGCTGCAAGTCCTCCTTCCCACCCAGCCAGCCAGATATCCCACCATGGAACGTGCTTGCATTGCAGGGAGTGGAAGTTGTCTCTCAGGATGTCAGTCAGTGGTGTCCTGCTGTTTGTTGGTGCACAGTTCCCAGCAGGGCCTTGTGCTCCCCACAGCAGTTGCCAGTGTCAGCCATTTTGTGAGTCCTTCTCCACTCCCTGTGATGTGCGCATGGTTCATGGTGGTGTTGATGGGGCAGTTGTGGGGGGGGCAATATGTGTGACTACGACTCCCATGATGCTATTGGCTACACTGACTTGGCCAGCATACACAGAATTCCTTCCTTTCAGTGGTCTTCACTGTGTGTTGGTGTTGTTGTGGTGGCTACATGTCTGGATGTGTTTGTTAGTTCTATTTGGCCCACTGCCTAGCTGTAGTTGTAGTTGTGTTTGTACATGTGATGGCACGGTTGGATGTAACTTTTTTGATGGCATGTGTTGTGTTTGTCTGACTGACATACACATTTTGGGATGATTCTGTTCTGGTTGCTGTGTAATTGCTATGAGTGCATGGTTTGACTCTCCCCTTGACAGTGATGTGTGTGTGTTTTGTGGCAGAATATTGTGTACATTTGTTGTGTACTCACCAGGCTCTGGGATGTTCTCTAGTCCATATACGCTCACTGGCGGAAGGATGGCCCGCACCTTCTCCTCCCAGGGCCTGAGGTATACTGGCTTGGCAGGAGGGCCACTGCCGGTGTATTGGCTCAGGAGGTAGTCTTTCTTGAGCAGCTCCCGGACCCTCCTGCGCACGTCATACCACCTGTTCTGGATGTCGGTCTTTGTGCGCAGACATGGTGATTGTGCGTTCACCCTGTTGATGATCCTCTCCCACATCTTGGTTTTCTGGGAGATGGGGGTCTGTTGGACCAGTGTGCCAAACAGCTGTGGCTCTACCCTGAGGATCTCATCTACCAGGACTTCCAATTCACAATCTAGGAACTTGTGATTCTTCTTGGGGGGCATGGTGATGGGTGGTGATGGTGAGTGATGTGTGTGTTGGTGTGCAGGTGAGGGTGTGTGAGTGTGTGTTTTGCTGGGTGTATGTGAGGTAGGTATTGTTGGTGTGCTGATGGTGTGTGGCTTGTGTGAGGGATGAGCTGTGGGTGTGGGGTTGCTGTCTCTTGGGTGCTGGCAGTGGAATGGCATTTGCAAAGGATCATGGTTGTGATTTGTGTCCTTTATATGGGTGGAGTTGTGGGTGTGTCTTTGTTCTCTGTCCCCACCCCCCAGTATTTATTGGCTTTGTAATTGCTTGTTTGGCCTTTTTTTGTGTGATTTTTCCTTTGTACTGTCTGTGCATGTTGGAAACGTTCTTGTGACCGAGTCGGACCCTGCATTTGTCTCGTACTGTGTTCTCCGTTTCGTTCACGCTGTGTTTGTGCAGTTTCTATGCTGCGTACGCGTCGGTCGCGGTGTTTTGTGTTGCTTCGGCCCGGTTTTGTATGCGTGTCGGTCGTGCGGCTTGTCCTCCGTCCGACTCGGTCGTGGTTTTCGCGCCTTGCATCGTACTTTGCGGTTTGGAGTTCGCGTGTACGTTTCGGTCGGATTTGTTCCGGGTGCGTGTCGGTCGGTTCGATTCGCGTGTTTTTCCGGCCGGATTGCTGTTTTCCGTGCGGATCGGTCGTTCGGCTTAGGTTCTGTACGTGTCTGTCGGATTTTGCACGCTTTGCATCGTACTTGGCGTGTCGGGCGCCACAGGTACGTGTCGGTCGGTATAATTTCCGGCTCCGAGTCGGTCGGTGCTTTTTCCGGCCCGAACGGAATCGACCCCTAAGTATGTAATGTATTTTTGATCCTGGATGGTGTCAAATAATGTTGTTTAATAGATTTGACTAGTCTAAACACTTACAGATCAGCAAGACATCTTTGATGCATTGAACAAAGTAGATTATAATGATAAATGTCAACATGGTGAATAGAGATTAACTCTGAGAGAGCACTTGAAAAGCAAAATAAAATGGTGCCACTGCTAGTTTGAGTTTTAGGGCAAAACACATTTGTATTGACCTTACTTTTATTAATTAAATGGTTGAAATTAAATTTTTGGTTAAAAATGAAAAATCTCTTTTACATGCAGTACATATAGCATCTATAGATATGGCAAACGTATACAGTTTGCAGACACATTCTCAGATGAAAAACAGCCTGTGCAATTATATATATTATATATATAATATAATGACATCCTGATCAAGGCTCGAGTGAGAGCTGAAATGCTTTGATGTTCATCCTGATGGTATCCTAATAAAGCAACATTAAAGCAATGTTAGCACAGTGTTCTCTGAGTGCCGATCTCTTCCTTATTGTGAGGAGAGTGTTTGGTTATGTTTATTTTACATACTCGGTGGCGGCCACATATTTTACCGAGCACCGCGGTAATCTGGAGTCCACCGGCACACCACCATTTTCCTGTTGATAATATAATATAATATAATATAATATCATATAATATAATATAATATAATATAATATAATATAAAATAATATAGTATAATATAATATAATATAATATAATGTTTATACACAGATGTTGCCAACACTTCTTTATCGTGTTCAAGACCAATGTAGATTGGAAGGCATTGAGAGTCTGTTCCACAGTAAAACAAGAGCAGCCTGAGGGCATGTCTTCTTCAATAGAAAGTAAGCTTTATGGGCTTCAGCCAAGTCGAATAGCGTGATCACTCTCCTGATATGATCTTCTGTGCCCCTCCCTGGAATAAATCCATGTTGCCTGATGGAGACTAAAGACGTAATAACACAACTTAATCTGTTTGCCAACACCTTAGCATAGACCTTTCCATCACAATTTAGCAATGATATTGGCCGGAATGACCCGGGGAGCAGAGGTGGTTTTACTTTTAAAAAAAACCCACTATATTTGCCGCTGCCCATTAAGGGGGAGTCTGCCCTAGTTGTGCTTCTAAAAAAGTTATCAACATATTCTGTTGCAACTCTTGAAAAAATATTCTGAAAAAATTCATTAAGAGAGCATCTGGGTCTGCAGCCTTCTCTTTAGCTAAAGAATTTATAGCTTGAGAGATCTCCTCCAAAGAGATCGGAGAGTCCAGAGCATCTTGATCATCTTTACTTAGGGCTACTCTTTCCAAACCCTGAAAGAAAGTGCCCTATCCTTCTTCATGGTTTTCTATATCTTTGTGGTACAGAGACTGATAAAAATCTCTAAAAACTTCAAGTATTTCCATCGGGATTTCAACAATATTCCACAGTGAATTCTTTAAGGCCATTATTCCTCTCCCCACTTCTATCTGTCTGATCTTTTTAGCTAGCAATCTGCCTGCGGTATTCCCATATTCATAACATTCTGCATGATAAGTAGTATACTTAGCTGCAATTTCATTACTAAAGTACTGGTTAACTTTTGTTCTCCACATAGATATTTCCAATTGCTCTTTTTCAACATCCAGGCCTTTTATTAAACCCTTAATCATTTTTTCTTCTGCCAATGACATTTGCTTAAGCAGCTCCTGAATCTCCCCCTGTTTAACTTTCTGCAAATGTTGTCCAAAGCTAAGTGTCTCCCCTCTGACTCCCGCTTTCATTGCATCCCATACCATCCCTGTTTCCGCGGTCCCCTGATTGGTTTCCATAAATTGTTTTATCCATACCTTCATATGCTCCAGATATAATGTATCCAGTAACAGTTTCCTATTGTAAGTGAACACCCCCCTAGGCTTAACAAAGCCTGCTGCAGGGATCATGAGAATCAGTGGGTTGTGATCTGATAATACCCTGGGGCGTTTATCTATTTTTTGCCCCTGAGGCCATGTCTTTTGAGATAAACTAGAAATCCAAACGCACTAATACGGGATAGAGCAATACGTTGGGCATGTTTTTGCTGCTTATGTTGAAATAAACACGCTGGAATGGAAGTGAGTCGCGGCCCTCTTTCCTTTATTTTTGTCGGCAAAGACTCAAGGAGGTGAATTGGATTGCTGGTATATGAAGGGGGCGCTACCCTGCAGTGAGCTCACCGCAAACAAGTGGCTGGGGGTGTCAGCGACATTGTGTAGTCATTTTTACTGAAAAAAAATAAATATATATATATTTTTTTTTCCCTAATTAAACAAAGTTTAAAGTGGCATTATAGTTAGGTAACAATGTCAGTTAGAACATAACATTTTGAACTCAAAGAACCACTGAAATTCAACAGCTATATTTAGCAACTATGACTCGCGCCCTTGCCATGCAAACTGTTGTCATCAATGATGTTATTTCAGATGTCATCAGTGCTGTTTTCAATAATGTTATACAGCTTGTCATGAGTGATGTAATATGTGAGGTCATAAGCAGTGCCACAAGATATAGGGCCAGATGTACGACCCTAAATTGTGGTCGCAATTGGACAATCGGCACGTTTGCGACCGCAATTTAGGGCATAGCCATGTACAAACCTCATTTTGCAAATCGGTCAATTTTACCGATTCGCAAAATGAGGTTTGCGGCTCGCTATTAGGAATGGGCATGCCAAGGACGTCCCTTCCTAATAGCGACTCACATTTGTATGTATGAAAGTTTTACAACCTCAATTGCGGTCACAAAACACTCGCTATTTACCACCTACTTCAAGTAGGTGGTAAACCATTCGCAAACGGGAAGGGGTCCCCAGGGGACCCCTTCCACTTTGTGAATGAGTCAAAAAATATTTTTTAAGGGCAAGCAGTGTGCCATTAAAATATGAAACTGAAAAGATTCATTTTTCTTTTTTTTAAATGCATCCCATTTTCCTTTAAGGAAAATGGGCTGCGCTTAAAAAAAAATGCTTTATTTAAAAGCAGTAACAGACATGGTGGTCTGCTGACCCCAGCAGGCCACCATCCCTGTGAGTGCTAGCCATTCCTAATGGGGTCGCAAAATGCGCCTGCCTCATTAATATTAATGAGGCATGCAATTTGCGACCCCATTTGGAATCACAAACAGTGTCTGAGACACTGTTGTACATCCCAATTTGCGAGTTGCAAATGTGATGCAATTTGCGAGTCGCAAATTGGAGGGTCGTACATCTGGCCCATAGTTACTTTAGTTAATTATAATTGGTGAATTTCAGTGGTTGATGTTACATTTTAACTGACATTTTCACCCAGATATACCACCACTTTAACCTTTGTTTTTTTCAGTGCATTTCTGAGGTTTGTACTTGTAAGTATGATATTCTTACCATACCTAATTATATCGTCACTTTAACCTTTATTTTTTTCAGTGAATGTATGGGTTTTAAATTTACGCGAAGCATGACTTTGCTACCATATCCAACTATAATATCATTGGCCTGTGGCGGACAAGCCCTGCACTCAACCGTAACCGTGACGGCAAACCTCCCCCCCCCCATGCACGGCCAGCCAATGAGAGTGCTCATCACAATATAAAGGAGTGTCATTATAAATAATGCAGCTCTACTGGCTTTCTCAAGGATCACCACATCGATATATAATAGGCAGGCCTATTGGCTTTGTCAAAAGGTGACCACATCAGTATATAATGCAACCCTATTGTCTTTGTCAAGGGGTCACCACGGTTTTATATTAAGACAAGACTATTGTTTTTTTTTCAAGGGGTAACCACATCATAATGCAAAACAAGCCTAATGGCTTTGTAAAGGGGGGCCAACAACAATATGCAAGGCAAGCCTATTGGCCTTGTCAACAATATTAAATATGTTAGAGTCTTTCTATTTCTCTTCTCGGGCCACATAATGCAGCCATAACACCAACCATGAGGGGTTCATGCAATCCTTAGCTGAAGACTAAAAGCTCCAGCTAGAGAAATGATTACAAACAGTACAAACCTTTCCAGGTTTCATGCTGTACACACTCCAAGAAAAATAGGGTTACTTTCAATAAATGATTTGTGGGTGGCTGCTGCACTCCCTGCAGCCCCCCACACCAAGTTTGTAACATGTTTGTGGTGGTACCCCTGCCCAGATTTGGCACCATAAAACATGAAGAAAAATGCAAATTAACCTGTGAAGTGCATTATTGAGTGTTCCTTGCCAGGAACAGTGAATAATAAATAAGCAGCTCTGGCTGCTCATTTATCATTTATCATTTATCATTTCTTTAACTTTTTCTTTTTTTTTCGCTTACCTGGGCCCGCCTAGTGTGCAAGTGGGAGCCGGCTATACTTTTTTCAACTTCTTTTTATTTTTTGTGTCGGTGCCCGTCCCATCTGGAGGGGCACACTGGATCTTGTTTTTTTTAAAATTAGTTGCGGGGGAGGAAGCCCTCTCCCAGTCTGCTGGGCCAGCAAACTTAGTTCTGGCACAGGAGTCTGCATGTTACTTCTCCCAGCCAACTCCATGTAGGCATAGTGCTGCGGTGTGCGTTCTGCTCCCCCTGTTGACGGGGTGCAGGAGGACACATACTAATGTGGGGAGTGCATAATGGCACCCCCATTGTCTGTCCTTTGATGTCCAAGAGATGTGGCCAAGGGACCTTTTACAACCTATCCTGCACCTGTGGATATGGTGACCCCTATGGCTTTTTGTACCTTGGGGGGGGGGTGCCCTACACATTTTCCCTCCACAAATTAAAAAAACCCAATTATAATGAGCCAACTCTCCGGGCCCAGGTCCACCCCAGGGGAATTAGAATTAAAAAGACCTAAAATGACTGCCAAACATCTTTGTTGATGGGAGGCAGCTAATCAGATCTTCTCTTTTGATCTGCCGATTCTGCGGTAATACTGTTACCTGCTGTATATATAAATCTTGAACATTAATTTCTCAAAAACTAATGAACAGATTAACATTGATAAGCATGTTTTCTGGGTAAAGATTTAGCTTTCTGCCAAATTTTGTGTAATTCTGTTAAGCCGATTCAGCTATAGCATTGTCTAAACTTTCTATGGGAAATTCCCTTTTTCTTTGCCCCCGCTTGATGGATCACCTCAAAACTTTACAGAACGGAGCTGAGGTGCATTAACATTGTTTTTTTTTGGAAAGTTCTGTGAAGATTCGTCAAATGGCACCAAAGTTATTAGCAAACTAAAAAATTGATTTCCTATGAAAACCCGGTCCTAACTAGAACTACACAGTGGCAACCGCCCCATTGTAATACATATATACCTGCATGTACTGCTAATGCTTAAATCTGACATCTATATATTTGTCTGCACATATAAATCCTTATATCTGTTTTAAATATATATATCTATGTATTTCTGTATTAACTTTTTCAAACTTTAACCATATTTTACATTTATCTCTAAATTGTCTTTAAATATTGTACTCATTTATAATATTAATATACATTAATATATCTTTTAATGTAATTTTGTTTAAATATTTGAATTATTTTATTTAATATATTTGATATGCCTTTTTTAAAGTACAGTCTATATTTTAAATACACCTAATCTATCTATCTATCTATCTATCTATCTATCTATCTATCTATCTATCTATCTCTCTGAACACTATCCTTGCATAATGTCTTGTTTGCCTTTTAGGGGTGGTGTGTGCCGCGAGAATAAAGTGCCCTTAATAGTTCAAAGCATTTCCACAAATTGAGTGTGCAGTAAAGGAATAATGTGCACTCCACAGCTGCAGGTGCAGTTTTGAATTTTTGTCATGGCTTCACACTAGGCGTGGGCGGTAAACTCCGCTCTGCTGGCAGAATTCAGGGAACTTTTGGAACTCCACGTTCCGCTTGGAGAGTGGAGTTCGGCAAAAATCTCTGCTCTGCAGCGTTGCGGAGTTTACCAACACCCACTCCAACTCCCTCTTTCCTCTCATGACATAACCTTGCTCCCATCCTGTCTTGCAGCTCCCTCCTTCCCTCCGCCTCTCCTCTCTGACAGTTTGTTTAAGTTCCAGCCTGGAAAGGAGAGGTGTGGAGGGACAAGGGAGGAGCCAAGGCTGAGACAGCTTCTGTTTTCAGTGTTCTCCATCCAGAACTTTTCCCCGCACAGCCCAGTGAGCTGTGCTCTGTGCTACTGCTAACCTCACCCTGCTGCCAGCCTGGGTGTGCCAGGGGGCACAAAAAGTGGCTCAAGGGGTAGGAGGGAGAGAATAAGGGGTCAGAGAGACGAGAGAAGGGAAGCAGAGGAGCTGAGAAGGACTGGACGAGGGGAGAGAGAGTGCAGGAGGACCGAGAGGAGAAGAGAGGAGAGTGGACCAAGAGGAGGGCAGGCAGAGGACTGGAGTGAGGGGTGCAGAGAGCAGCCTATCTGAACATGGGGGCCACCATGTGCTCCATGAACCTGGACACCTACAGCCTGTCTGAACTAACAGCCAAGGAGGAGATCCTGAGCAGGAGGTGCTCCACCAACTGGTAAGGGGCCTGAGGGTGCTTGTAGCGGAGGGTCGGGCCTGGGAATGAGGAGAAGAGGGTGAAGGTACAGCAAAACATCGCTGTTTATCCCTTTGCTCTGTAGGTATGTTGCATGCATAGTGCATTTTTGAAGTTTTCAACCACTGGGTGTGTTGTATGGTCGTCATGGAAAAGGCAAGGGAAATAATTTGACCAACATGACCACTGCAGCGTTCTCTTTTTTGCCACACTTTGGACCCTGGTTTCAGGGCTGACCCAATTTTCGATTTCGGAGGAACTAAAGCAAGGACCTGCCGGAAAGATTGATGGGAAGGACATTTGCAGGAGGAGCACTGTAGTCTGTTTGCAAATGACTTTTGAATTCCTTGTTTGACAACGCTTTGTAAATGCACCGGCTTGAAATCTTTCAATTCACTTCTGGTGAAATCCCTCCTCCTTGGCACATTGGCACACCAGGACCTGTTTCTTCTCACCCGTCCTTCCTTCCGCTATGCTTTCTGTTATGATGTGAACACATCATCATTGTGTTCCTTTCATTTGCATATGTTCTTTGTAATGTGTTCTATTTAGATTGTGAGGTTGAGGGAATTCCAAGGTCAGCACTGCAGTTGCTGCCTGGATCTTGAAAAGGAGTGACGCCAGGTTGTGTCACCAATAAAGCTTGAATTGGTCAACCTCATCTGTTTTGTGGAGCTGTATTCATCCTCAGTACATTTTGGTGACGAGTTGTTTACATGAGCAACTGAGTGGACACAACCGGGGTGGTCCATATGTAGCAGTTTCACCCGCGCCCATCATACTACGAAGACGATACCAGCGGATTAACTGATCCTGACTACTGCCTGGTTGGAGTTTGGTGGTTACTCTCCCAGTGAGGCGTTTGGGCAAATCTTCTTGTCCCAAGGTACTGTTTTTTTGTTTTCATTTAGGAGTGAGACTTACCGATGCAGGCCTTGCGCGCCTCCACGAGCTCACAGATTACATCGCCAGCGTTGCGTGTGCTGTTAATCTGCTTGCTGTGTCGTCACGAAGCCAATGAAGTGCAGCACACCTCGTCATTGGAGCGCAGTGCACCAGCGTAAGCAATTGCACATGAGTTCCTCTGTTGTGAAAAACGCTGTCGTCACAGAAGTGCAGCGTAATCACGCTGCCGGCGGCCATTTTCTGTTCCGTTTCAAGTGGCTTTGTCTGGGACAGACACGCTTCCGTTTTCTCACAGCGGTCCCAATGAACTCTCATGGTGAGGTCTTGCCGATTTTCACGTCCTTGCAGTAAGCCGGTGTTCTGATTTGTTTTCTGCTGTCTTGAGGATCTGCACATTGGTTATGCGTGCAGGCAAAAATGTTGTTCTTTGACTCTTCGGTGATCTGCACACCCGTTTTCAGCGCTTTTTGGGGCTATTGCAGACACCGTTGTTTTAAAACTTTCAGTGATCTGCACACCTGTTTCTGAATTTGTGTGCTGTGTCATTCATTGGCACATCGCTTGCCTGTGCATGCAGAGTCGTTGCTCCTTGGCATTTCGGTGAGCTGCACACCGGTTTTCAGTGCATTTGGAGACACCCTTGCAGACACCATTGTTTTCAAAGGCTTCGGTGATCTGCACACCTACTTGTGTATTAGTGTACTTTACTGTATCCTTGCTTCCTGTGATAAAATATATTTAGGCTTATCAGTAGGTCATGGCTGCTTATGGCAACATAGTAGCTCCTCCTTTCTTTTTAAATGTGCCGGACACACCTTCCATTCCGTGGGAAGATTGGGTGGAGATGCTAGAAAATTATATTATTGCACTGGATGGTCAAGAAATTTCTGCAGCCAGGAGAAAAGCACTATTATTCAGTGTTCTAGGTAATGAAGGGCAGAGGGTTTTTAAATACTTGCCTGTGGCCGTAGGACCAACGGGTCAAGCCATTACAAACATCTATAAAAAGGCCATCAAGCGTCTGGAGAATAGGTTCACTAGAGAATTGAACTTTGTTATGGTACGTTATAAATTCTACACCCATCCTCAAGCAGAGCACGAATCTATTGATAAATTTGTGGCAAAGCTTAGAGAACTTTCCATCAAATGTCGCTTTGGTGCAATGACAGAGGAACTTATTCGTGACCAGTTTATTGTGCAATGTAAGGACAAGAAAATACAGGAAAGACTATGGGCAGCAAAGGATCCTTCTCTCAAGGAAGCAATTGAGTTGGCAAAGGTTATAGAGGAGTCTCAAAGATGCATGAAGGAACTTAATAAGAGAGAGAAGACAGAGGAGGTCTCAGCGGTAGACAATAGTCATGATTATCAGGAGGAAGTTTGTGTCAAATAAAAAGAAAGATGGGAAAGGAGTTGTCACACCCTCAGTCAAAGGAAAAGTGAAGGAGTGTGCACGTTGTGGCAGCACGTTCCACTCCAGTGACTTCAAACGTTGTTTTGCCATCAACAAAGAATGCAGGAAATGTGGACGCAGGGGACATTATGCTAGGATGTGTTAGGACAATAGTATGGGCAACAAGGAAACTAGGCCGAGGGTAGGGGTGATTGGTGAAATGTTTTACGGCCAGTATTGTGATAGAGTACTTGTGGTAGGTGCAGATGCCAATTGTGTGAATGTATGCATTGACAAAGATAGAGAAAGGAGGCTAACCAGGCCTGCTGCTAAGTTTGTGGTGTGTGGGAAGGAAGTGGACTTGATGGTTCATTCGGGTTCGATGTACACCATTATTCCCAAAGAGTTGTTTGAGGAACGGGGGCCTAATGTTCAACTTAAGCCAAAGGATATTAGTCCCTGCGGGTTTAATGGTGAGCTCATCGACATTGAAGGTTACATGGAAGGGACCATTCAATTCGAAACACGTAGTGTCAATGGTAAGGTTTATGTTTCTTTGGGAGGACCACCCATATTAGGATGGATGCATCAGTTTGACCTCAACATTGTCATAAACCCTAGAGCACCTATCCAGGTAATGGTGGTTGATAATGTACTTCTCAGTGATG
Organism: Calotriton arnoldi; assembly: GCA_963921515.1. Taxonomy (NCBI): domain Eukaryota; kingdom Metazoa; phylum Chordata; class Amphibia; order Caudata; family Salamandridae; genus Calotriton; species Calotriton arnoldi. The sequence goes on along the minus strand of CAWUFW010004324.1, from coordinate 85,604 downwards.
TGCTGGGAGGTGCTACTAGGGTCCCTCGCAGCACAAGCTGAGGAGAGCACCACTTTCCGTGAGGGAGGGTGTCAAGGAGTTTTTGAAGGACATGTTCAGAGAGGGTGTGATTGAGCCGGTAGAAGCCTCACAGTGGGTATCTCTGGTGGTTATTACTCAGAAGTCCGACGGACGACTGAGGTTCTGTGTGGACCTCAGAGCCCTTAACCAACAAATAATCACAGACACCTTTCCTCTTCCAAACATTAACAAGTTATTGGTCTTGGTCAAAGATGGTAAGTACTTCTCCAAATTGGTATCAGTTTGAACAACGGCGGACCACAGGTACCGCACCTCGTGCCAGTTCCAAAAAATAAAGTTTTGAAGCGCAAATCTGCCCCTACGCCAACCGTTGCGTGGCGTCACTGTGCTCCAGATCAGAAAATTAATCACTTTCAAAGGGCGTGCGCGTCACACAAAGTCCAATAGTCAATTGTGTTTTCAAAATTTATGATTTCTTTATTTTCATCAATATAAAAAAGTGTTGAACATTAATACTCCAGCCAACGCGTTTCATTCCCACACTGGGAACTTCATCAGGGCTGTACGCTTCGTGTTGGTTGCCGTTACACTCTTCACGTATTCAAGAGGAGGCGTGTCCGACGGACGGAAGGTCTTTCCACTTGTTGCTGGCTTCGTGTGTCGATTCGGATGGCAGGCGTTGTGACTTCTCCAAATTGGGCCTGAGGAGTGCTTACCATCAAATCAGATTGTATGACGACTCAAAAAACTTGACAGCATTTATCACCTCTGAAGGTACTTACCGATTCACTTGCATGCCGTTCGGGTTAGCATCAGCTGCAAGTGTTTTCCAAAGAATGATGACCAAAGTCTTGGAGGGTGTGGGAAACATTGTGTATTTTCAGGATGAAATTTTGATCATCGGTGAGACTGTGGAACATCACAATTTGGCTTTGAGAATGGTTTTGAGGAGGTTTGGGGATTTTAGATTAACACTAGATAAAGAGAAGTGTACCTTTCTCAGTGAACAGATAGAATATCTAGGATACTCCTTATCCAATGGTGGGGTCAAGCCCAAGCGGTCTTTATTAGACTCTATAAGGTTGGCTCCCCTGCCTTCGGACAAAGATCAATTAAGATCATTTTTAGAGCTCATTGAATACTATTCTAAGTTTGTCGACAAGTTTGCTGATAAGACTGAGAGCCTGAGGAAACTTCTCCGCAAAGGTGAGAAATTTGTGTGGGACAAGGAGCAAAATGCCTGTTTTGGCAAAATAAAAGGGGGGGTTTGTGATGCCGGAATTTTGTCGTTGATTGACAATAAATTAAGATCTATATTGACAGTGGATGCTAGTGCAACTGGCTTTGGGGTGGTGTCATCCCAGATGCATGGCAAAAAGGAAAAGACTGTTGCTTTCACATCGAGTACCCTTACGCAGGCTAAGAGGAATTACTCAGTTATAGAAAGAGAGGCATTGGCTGCTGCCTGGGGTGCTGAATATTTTCGAGTGTATCTGTGCGGAGCTACTTTTAACATGCGCACCGACCATAAGCCACTTTTAAAAATGTTGTCTTCAGGGGGAGCTGGGAAAGGCTCTGCCAGACTAGCCAGGTTAGCGGCGAGACTTCAGGGGTATTCTTATGTGCTGGAATATGTGCAAGGTTGGAAGAATGTGCAAGCGGTCTGTCTTTCTAGACTACTGCTGAGTTAGGAAGTTGTGGATGGTGTGGCGGTTAGAGAGTCAAAGGCAGAAGTTGCTGTAGCTTCCGTGCATGACGCAGTACTGTCTGGCTTCGGAGCTTTTACCTCTGAGGAGTGGGAAGCTGAGATGAGGGCAGACGATGTTCTCAGGGAAGTCATTAAGTTGATTCAGCAGGGAGAGTCAAGGGAGAGTACTCTGTCGCTGTCCGTGCAGCCTTATTTTAAAATCTTGGATGAGCTATCGCTGTGCGGTCAAACCATCATGATGAGGTGTGATCGGTTTGTTCCTCCAACAGGTCTACGTCACAGGTTAATCAATTTAGCTCATGAGGGCCATTTAGGTCAGGGTTTAACCAGCAAAAGGATTAAAGAGGAATTTTGGTGGCCTGGGCTTGATGAGCAGGTTAAAAGGTGGGTGATGTCCTGTTCCATGTGCAAGGAGAGTGAGAAGAGGCTGAGGATAGGTGGTGGAAGTGAAAGTGGGCAGATTGAAGATCCAGGTAAGGCTTGGCGGACCATATGTCTGGATTTTATTGGACCTTTTGCAGATTTACCAGTGGAGTTAAGGTTCGCCATGGTTGTGGTGGATGTTTGTTCCAGGTGGATTATCGTGAAGTTCATGAGGGATGTCACCACCAGGAGCACCATTTTAACATTGGATGAATTTTTTGAGAATGAGGGTGTCCCTTTGGTGCTCATTACTAACAATGGGACCCAGCTTACCTCTCATGAAATGTCACCCTTTCTTAAAATGTCTGGTGTACAACACTCTTGCACCTCTTTGTACAATCCACAAGGGAATGGCATGGTGGAGAGGGTCAACAGATTGGTGAAGGGGACCGTACAATTGGCTGTTACTAATTGTTTTGATGTATGGAGAATGGTCAATGACATGGTGTGGGCTCATCGTACCACTGCGCATAGTGTTACTGGTAAAATTCCTTTTCAGGAAATGCGTGGGCGGTTGCCAGGGACCAAGTTGGTAACTGCTTGGTTGAAGGAAGGATTGAAGTGTGGCAGTAGAGGAGTGAACAGTCTTTCTGGTAAGAGGGGGAATAGGATAGATGTAGGAGATTGGGTCAAAGTTAAGTCAGGAAGAATCGCCAGAGGACTGGCAAAGTTCAGAGGGCCGTTCCGTGTCGACAAGGTAGCAAACTTTTTTGTGGTTTTGGACAATGGTGAGAGGTGGAATTTTAGGAATGTGGCACTTTATCAAAAAGGCAGTGTTTGTGTGAAGGGGGGAGGAGGAAGGATGTTCAGGTGTAATGTTGATGAAGGCTGAGGATGTTAGGGGTGCGCATGGTTCTTGTTCTGATTTGTTTTCCTCAGGTGTGAGTAGTGGCGGCGGACTTGCAGCCATGGGTGAGGATCATGCTCACATGGGCACCTCTAGAGTTTGGAGGCCTCCTTCTTGTCTTAGAGATTTTGTCACATCTTAAGGTTCCCGTTCTCCTGCTTCTGGACACTGTTGTTATTGCTTTTGTTCCTTTTCTCTTTTGTGTCTTTATTGTCACTCACTTTTTCTCTTATTTCTTTTATTCTTTCTTGGGTGAAGGGGAGGGGATGTGTTATAATGTGAACACATCATCATGGTGTTCCTTCCATTTGCATGTGTTCTTTGTAATGTGTTCAATTCAGATTGTGAGGCTGAGGGAATTCCAAGATCAGCAGTTGCTGCCTGGATCTTGAGATGGACTGACGCCAGGTTGTGTCACCAATAAAGCTTGAATTGGTCAACCTCATCTGTTGTGTGGAGCAGTATTCATCCTCAGTACACTTTATCATTCATCCGATTCCTCCAGCTCCTGTCCTTCATTACTGATCCATCCTCCTCTTTCCCAGACCCTGTTGTTCTTTACACCGTCCATTTTGCCTCCCTAATTCTCCCCTCACTTACTGCATTACCAGATATGTGCATCGCTTCCCATTACATAAACCGGCGACAAACAGTATTTCAGGCAGGCTGTTTGTTCTGAAGGGCAGCTCCCTTAGTGCTGCGGCACTGTAGGGTTTAACACTTTCTGGCATCAGGTCCAACTTTCCTTAATGAAGAACATGGTAGAAGGATTGCCTGTTAAAGTATTTAAGAGGGCATATGTTTAGGAGCCCGAGAACCTGTGACTCTGCCCGCTTGCGGGACTCCGTGGAATCGTGCTGAGTTTTACGGAAACCCGCGGAATTCCGTGAAGTTAAACTCTGCAAACTCTGCCCAGGCCTATATCCCAACTTGTGTGGGTCTTAACGGCCTTGTTCACAGTCGGGACAAATTAGTCTGCCTGTCATAAATCGAACCACAGTAGTAACATAGCATAGAATCAAAGACATCCACTATAGAGAACAAATGGGTGCCATCTCAGAACTGTGTTCTTTGTTTCATGATTTCAAGCATTAGCGTTCACTATAAACCACATTATCTCATAGAATAATTTCATCACCATGCTCTGTATGTCATTTCTCTGAATATGATACATGCTCTCCGTGCTTGGATATATCAAACAAAAACATATGAGCCTTGTCCTAACATTTTTTATGTTTCTCTTCATCCAAAATGATTAGTGATTCATTCATACCCCATGAGATCTTATTTAACTTGGTGATAAAGATCTGGATTGGATGGCTCTTCGCAATTAAATTCATAGTGCCATCGACATGATGCAGAATCCTGATCACATTCAACACTCCTCTAAAGTACCTCCTGCCCATGTGGGCTATCGGATAATATGGCACCTTAATCACATTCCGCATTATTTGTCTGTCTACTGACATCCTTATCAAGACACATAAATTGTTTTGTAATTCATTATTGCACGCCTAAATTCAATTCCATATAGGGTGCTTGAGGTAGGTGATGTTGAGGAAGAGGGGTCTTTCTGATCGATTTCCCTACCTCCTCAGCATTCTTAAAGTGAATTTTCTAAAAACAACAGCAATGTAAATATCAAAGCTACTATAAAGATACTTTAAAAACGTACATGTTTAAAAGGCAGTCCAGATTCTCAAGTAAGCAGCTTCAATGTCTAATATACTAAATGTACTGAAAATGTAATTTCAGATGTTTCCTTCTCAGAAGAACAAAGCCGAATAATTGGATGTATACAGTTACAATTCTGACTATGGTCCTCATTATGGGAATGGGAGAGTGATATACTGGAGTGAATTCCACTCTGTAATGCTACAAGTGGTTTTGTGCTGCCAGGCCTTACATTTCTGGGTCTGGAAGCCCTGGAACAAGTTTTACCGGTTGCACCCATAAAACCGTAGGAGAAGAAGGGCAGGACTGGAAGCAAAGGAGCAGCCCAGGCCCCGCCCGCCCCCTATTGCACCCCAGTGGGGACCAGACCCCCACCCCAAAGAAGGCTACAGTCTTCCTTCTCCCAAGATGCTTTCTGCACCCCCTGCACAAAACTACCTCCTTCCGCATCTCCCACTGATATTTATCACCTGCTCAGAGCAGCTGGTAAATATCTGTGAAATAATCCCCGTAATTGGGAAAAAACATGCAGATTTTCAGACAGTATTTCCAAGTCTGCATAGTTACTCCTCCTTCCGGGGATTAAAACATGGAATTGCTGGATTTAGCTCCAGAGAGCATGGTCTGAATCAATATTTTTGGACTTGGCACCCCTGCGACCTAAATCGCACCACTATGTAATTGGTACTGTGCAGTAAAATTCACTGAGAAATGCATGTGGTCTTACTACATGACTTCAAGAGAAATATTAATCGACTCAGCAGAAACCATGATATACTGCACTCAGAAGACACACCAGCCACCGGGACTCTGTTTTACAATCCTGAATCTTTATATTTTATGAAACATTAGAGCTCCTCGTTCGGATTGAAGAGATCTACTGTTACATGGAAACATCATTTTGCATCTCATACGCATATTATATAAAGGATAAAAATCAAGCCATAATATTTTAATCTAAATGAAAGTACATTTTCTCTCAGGCCAGTTTTTCCTGTTACCAACAGAGTGATACTATTAGTAGCCTAATAATGTTTTGTTCCAAAGTACCCCAGGCCCAACAAAAGGTAAATCTTCAAATCACAGCCTTTAAAAAAAAGCAAATGTTGACAAAGCCAATAAGTCTCGCTTTGCTAATGCTTTGTGGCTGGTGCAAATAAATGGCTTTGCCAATGCCAGATACTTTTATAATGCACCAGCACTGAGAAAGACAATTGCAGCGATCAGAATTCTAACAGTATAGAAAATGTTCTTTTCTGGACTTGCAAGATAGTCGCGTCTTTGCATTATGGAATGCGGTGGTGCAGCGTGGCAGCCATGTAGAAGTACAGAACACATTGCTTTCTATGTTTTTTAACACTCTCAAGATGGCAGTGGTGGGGGCGTGGCCGGGCAAGATGGCCGAGCAGACGTGACTCGTCTCGGCTCCCGACCCACGCTGGCATCTTGAGTGCACAGCTACCCACAGACTTCGCCAAAATTGGCTCAGAAGCCTGATATTTGCTCCGGACTTGCTGGTGAGTGCAGGAGGACTCGGCGGCCACGGAATTATGATGCAGTGACCCTTTTTTGGAGCTCGCCGCCGCCGGCCGTGGAACTTCACAAAATGGTGGCCGCCTGACTCGTGAAGCGCAACGGCTTCTCCAAGCTGGCTCTACCCTGCGGGATGTGCAACCTCCCCACCAATTCAACGGCGCTCCCACCTGCACGCCGAAGCCAACTACCAGGACGGCAAAAAGCTGCTGCCAGGGGCACAAGATACTGGTGGAGCACAGTGGAGACCGCGGGCTACATGGAGCGGCGCACGCTCGGGGACCTCATATGAATCCAGGAAGGTAGGAGCAACGCTGAGCCGGCCAGGAGGGAATGCGGTGCGGCGGGACCCCAGGGGACACGTTTAGAAGGATATAGGGGCGGGGAGTCCATGCACATTAACTCCGCACCGGACTTTGCCTAACCCTAAAATGGCGGCCCAGAGCCCGCCGAGAAATTGACCGTTGCCCGCAGCAATTCCAGGCCTGCAGACCGGGGTTCTTCTCACCAACTAGCAGCTTCAAAATAAGGAGACATGCGTGACCCTGCACCTTCCTAGTGAGCTTAAGCTTATTGTTGCAGCCAAGCAATACTCGTGCTTATCCCCACAGCGGACTACCACCCTTTGCCTGACATGGAGAACTATTAGAGATGCAGTGACAGGAGTGGGGTAAACTGACAGCATTGTACACGTTGCAAGTGCCATCAACGGGAAGAAGGGAGGCCTCTGCCTTCCGCGACCGACTACGTACCCACGAGGCGGACGGCGCGGAGCTCGCACCTATGCCGCCAAAGAAGGCGACACCTAAGGTCACCAATTTCTTTCACCCATCAGCTAAAAGACAACCACCTGAACACAGTGAAGCTACGACCACTATGGCCCTTACCAAGGAAGACCTGATGGCGTCCCTGAGCAATTTTAAGGCTGAGTTACGCACCGAACTGAACCAAGATATGAAGGCCTCCATGGATCAACTCCGGACGGACTTAACCGCGCGCATGACCACGCTTTAGCAGGATATTGATTCAGTGGGCACAAGAGTAGTGGACTTAGAATCCCAACACCAGGAAATGGACAAACAGATTATGGACACGCACGGCAAACTGCAAGATCTTCAACATCACCTTCACCTGGCCCAACTGAAAGCCGAAGACCTAGAAAACAGGGCGCGACGCGACAACATCCGGATTCGAGACCTGGAAGAAGGAGCAGAAGGGCAAGATCTTGAGGCGTTCCTCGAGGGTCTGTTTGCTGAGATTGTCAGCCCACGGCAACTCAAGATTAAATTAGAGCGCGCCCACCGAGTGGGGGGACCAACCAATGGAGAACGGCGGCGGACCCATGATGTCCTGGCCAAGTTTCACTCCTTCAAGGTGAAAGAAATGGTCCTGCAGGAGGCCAGGAAAAAAAGCGACATCTCCTTCCAAGGGTACAAGTGCACCCTCTATCAAGATTTAGCGCCGGCAACGCTAGCACAACGACACCAGTTTCGGCCCATCACTACAAAACTCCGAAAGGATCGTGTGAAGTACAGATGGACTTACCCATTCGGACTGAGCTTTGACTACAACAATAAACCCCGCCATATTACTGAGCTCAATGAAGGGCTTAGGCTGTTGGGACTCCCTCCTGCTGAGGAGGAGTGCGCACAGGAGACAGCGAAGACAAAAAACAGAGGTGGCGCGATGAGATCCCAATGGACAACGAGCCCGAAGGGGGCTCACAAATGACAGTAAAAATGAGACGCTTGGTTCTAACTATGCCCAGATGTCAAGGGAACTCATGGTCACACAACACGGATACAGGCGTGACCTCCATGAGCGCTAAGAATCTGAGCTCAACAGCACTTATAACTGAAGGCGAGAGCGTATATACATTCTTCAGAGACTGAGTAAAGATGGCGGATTTTTCTGAACACTCGAGACAGGCGTGGAGGGGGACTCCGGCCTCGACCTCCACCAGCGTACCCAAAGGGGCGTTATCGTCTATAATTGGAATTATTCCCTCTATTTGACTTTTACTGATGTTGGTATTGTTGGGGTTTTTCTTTCTTATTTCTGTTGGGAGGGGGGTGATGTCTTTGTTCGAGTGGTGGCTGAAAGGGGAATGGTGGTGGCTAACAAACTACTTCTATTGGGGATATACTCATACATTTGAGATTTTGATAAGGCAGGCAAGACATGGTGGAATGTATACTCACCACCGAAACCAGAGGGGTCCTCCTGATTGGAACAGGGCTGAACGGGCGGGGAGGAGGCTGGGTGCGTTGTCATGGTGATTAATATAACATCCTGGAACGTTAAGGGGCTGAACTCGCCGCTTAAGCGACAAAAGGTTTAGAAATATATTACCGACCACCAATTTGACATTGTGGCCCTCCAAGAGACCCACTTAAAAAGGGATGAGGAGACGAGGCTGTGACACAAACAATACCCCCTTATTTATAGATCTTCAGCGCTGACAAAGCAACGAGGGGTGGCCCTACTCTTCCATACCACGACTAAATTCCAACCTGAGGCAGTGCATTCAGATAAGGAGGGCAGACTAATCATGGTAAAGGGCAGGTTGAGGGGGTCAATTTGCACCTTTGCGGCAGCGTATGCCCCTAACGTTGGCCAACCAGCATTTATGATTAACCTCTTAAACCGGATTGGAAAATTTTCTGAAGGGCCGATAGTGCTTATGGGTGAATTCAACCTCATCTGGCAGGCTGATCTAGACAGTACACATACTCACAGATCACTAACGAGCTCTTTTCCCACAGCAGTGAAACAGACGATGCAGGATCTGGGCCTCAGAGATGCATGGCACACACTTTACCCTCTGTCTAAAGATTACACTTTTTTCTCCCATGTACACCACACTTACTCCAGGCTAGATTATGTTTTTATTAGCCAAAAGCTGCTGGGCTCTCTACAAGAGGCAAAAATCCTTCCGTTATCAATCTCGGATCATTGCCCAGTTTCGATTTGCCTAAACTGGAGTAATGCAACACCCCAGTCCTCTAAGTGGTTCTTTCCGGCATCCCTTACACGGGATAAATTGCTGAGAGACGGACTGAGAAGTTTGATTACGGAATTTTTTGCCCTTAACTCCCCCCCAGGACACGTCACCCTCCAACAATTGGGATGCATTCAAAGCAGTCATATGGGGTAAATGTCTAGAACTGAACGCTACCCTCAATAGACAGAGAGCTAAGGAAAGAGTGAGCTTGGAAGCAGAACTAGACTTGATGGAGAAGGCACACAAGAATACACCCACTAGGGATACACAACGTAAACTTACCGCCCTGAGAGGGAAACTCAAAGTGATCTATAACAACAGAGCAGAATACACCCTCTTACGGCTCCGCCAGATATCCTTCACACAAGGAAACAAAATAGGCAAGCACTTGGCAAGACAATTAAAGGAAAAAAGAGAAAGGGAATATATCGGGAATATACAAGACGGCGAAAGCGGGTTGGCCTCTACAGATGTGGGGAAGGCCGAAATCTTTAGGAGGTTTTATGAACACTTATACACGGGAGAGCGCCGAGACTTCGCAACACAACAGAGCTACCTTCAGGCATTGACATTCCTAAAGGTTACTCAAATCCATAATGACACCTTGACTGCCCCTATAACCTAGGAAGAGGTATGTGCAGCAATTAAATCGCTCAAATCTAACAAAGCACCTGGGCCAGATGGCCTAACAGCCCTTTTTATAAGACTTTCGCAGCCGAGCTTATCCCACACCTCATGCAACTATTTAATAAAATGGCAGAGGATATAGAGGTAACCCCCTCGATGAAGGAAGCGGTAATTACAGTGATTCCTAAGCCGGGGTAAAAGGCCCAGTTATGCGCATCCTACCGCCCTATCGCTCTTTTAAATCTAGATGCAAAACTCTACTCGGGGATAGTGGCGAAACGGCTAAACGAGCTAATGCCAGACCTAATCCACCCTGACCAATTGGGCTTCATAAAAGGCAGGCAGACCCACAATAACATTCGAAGGTCAGTCCATCTCATTGAGAAGGCGTCCAAACGTAAAATCCTGGCGGTTCTCGTGGGGCTGGACGCCGAAAAGGCCTTCGATAGGGTGGATTGGTCATTTCTCTTTACCACACTTAAACGCTTTGGCTTTGCGGATAAATTCATCGGCATGCTTCAGGCCAATTATTCTAGACCCCGCTCCAGAGTACAGGTCAATGGTACAATGTCTGCACCTTTTTCCCTCACTAGAGGGACGAGACAGGTGTGCCCGCTATCACCTCTGCTGTTTGCCCTGAGCATTGAGCCACTAGCAATGTATATTCGCGACAACCCCAAGATAACAGGGCTTCCCTTTGGAGGGGACAATCACAAAATATCGCTTTTTGCACATGACATTCTCTTATATCTCACTGAACCATTGTCCTCACTCCCGGCCCTACAGTTAGAACTAGCCAGATTTGAACAAGTGGCGGGCTTCAAAATTAACTTGGACAAATCCTTCATTCTCAATCTTACACTCCCAACGGCTGAAGCAGGTAGATTGCGGGAATGCACCCCCTTCCAATGGGCTAAAAACTCTCTTCAATATTTGGGCGTACAGCTAACTCCAAATGTAGAGGGACTCTATAAGGCAAATTTCCCCCCTCTACTTCACCAACTTCAAGGCGACCTCAAAAGGTGGAAGCCGTTGCTTATCTCTTGGCTAGGCCGCATACATGCGATTAAAATGACAGTGCTCCCAAAAATTTTATATCTTTTCCAAGCACTACCTATAGAGCTCGACAGGGATCTCCTGCCCAAAATTAAGTCCCTGGTCATCCACTTTGTCTGGCAAGGCGGGCGGGCTCACTTACCATTCCATGTGCTACGACGACCCAGAGAGGTGGGAGGTGTGGGGTTGCCTGATTTTGGCCTTTACTACAAGGCGGCGCAACTCAGAGTGGTGACGGAATGGTCCAAGGGAACATTGGAAAAACACTGGTTGCATATGGACAGGGCTATTGCAGGGAGGACAATCTGGGACATGATATGGAAGCCCAAAAAGGACAGGTCAGCCAATGCCTACATTAGTACCCCCACACGCACCACCCTGAAGGTTTGGGACTCAATCTCAGGGGGAGACGACTGGACTACATTTCCCTCGCCGCACACACCGATACACTTCAACCAGGCCTTTCCACCTGCCCTCCGCGAGGGCCCCTTTGATGCATGGAGAGAGGTCGGCTGTCTTATGCTGCAAGATCTCTTCCACAACTATGACATTCTAACCTTGGAGAATTGCCAGAGGGAGTTCCACCTAGGCCCAGAAGAACACTATCACTACCTCCAACTTAAACACTGGGCGCTTCACCCTCAGGTCCGTGATGCAGCCACATGTGAAAAGACTAGATTCGAAATATTCGTCCAAACGGTTAGCTCGATGAGGGGAGTAATCTCCTACCTGTATCAAGCCTTACTTACCACCACCCACTCACCGAGACCTAGATATATGGCCACATGGGAAGGAGTACTTCAAAGAGACATAACTGACAAGGAATGGGCCGGGATATGGTCGGACATTGGCCGATTTAACCACTCCCTAGAGCTGCGGGAGGCACACATGAAAACTATGCTCGACTGGTATCTCTACCCAACCAAGCTCAAACGGATAGTCCTGAACACATCAGATATGTGTTGGAGGGGCTGTGGCTTCCTCAGAGATTTCCAAGACATCTGGTGGGACTGCCCCACGATCAAACCCTTCTGGGAAGCCCATATCAAAACAATGTTGGACTATCCCATACCAACTACTATCGAAGGAGTACTCCTGGGCATTAGGGACCCATCTCTAGAACACCAAACCAAAGCGGACAAGGCCATTCTTTGGTCTTATTTGGGGGCAGCCACAATCGCGATTGTGGCAGCTTGAGGAGGAAAGCGGCCCCACACTCTCGATGTGGCAAGCTAGACTATGGAAGATACTCTGTCTGGAGAGAGTGACAGATATCTTCAGAGACGATTACAAAAACTTTGAGTACAAGGGGGACCGCTGGTCTCTTATCTTACCCAGGGATTACCCCAAGCAGTCTGCCCACCATCCATCAGAGATATGCATCTCTTCCAATTTTAGGAAACAGGACACCAATACAAGCCGCTACTATAGCGCAATCCCTAACGATCCCCTAGAGAGGATGGACGTTCCTCATATTGGAACTTGTCCCATCACCTCAATCTGATCAATCTACCCGATACACCACACACTTGACACCACCATTATTTTCTTTCTTTGTTGTAGGGGGGGACTTTTTTCAGTTGGGGTTAGGTTACCCTCCACGTTGGAGGGGCTCAATTGAATACTGGTCGCACGTGGAGAGATCGATTAAATGATTAAGCCTACTCTAAACACGGCACACTGTGCCTTTATACTATATGAAACTGTGCCTGTATTAATACCTTTCAAACAGGGAAAGGTGCTGTGTGCTATGCTAATTTGCAATTCCACCTACTCCATGCTTATCGGAGATATGCTGACGAGATGTGAATTAATAAGTGATCTGCTAAAATGTTAAAAAGTGTAATCCGAATATACACATCATCCACTTTGATAGAGACCATGTACAGGTTGACAGATAATACATGTAGTTTGAAGGTTATGAGGAAAATGGCAGATCTCTAGAAAGAAGCTGTATTTAATAACTGGCTACTTATAAGAGCTATCCGACGATCTGTGGAAAATGCATTATCATGCTTGGTATTTGTTACTGTGCAAAAAATTCAATAAACACAAGTTTGACAAAACAAAGATGGCAGCGGTGAAGAGGGATGGATGGAGGGTAAAAGAGAGGGGTTTGTAAAAAAAATTCAGTTGAATGGGTTAAGGTAATGGAAGCAACACAAGAGCTGGGACTGAAGAGCAACAGAATAGGAAGGAAGAGAGAACAAGAAAATACACACACTCCCATGGAGTGCTAAAGAACAACAAAAAAGTAGCTCTCTGAATATAAACACTGGAAGTATACAGGTTATCCAATCAAAGGAGAGTAGAGAGGTTATGCTCCATGGGTGGAGCAAATACAAGAAGAGGAAGGAGAGCCGTCGATTAATAAACAAGTAAATGAGATCGACAAGAAAGCAACAAATTATATGCAATGAGTCGACACAAAGACAACTGTAAGTGTTGGTATTGTCCACAATTGGTCTCTCAGTGAGAGACATCTAAAAACAGCCTGTACACATGATCTAAAAAGTACTGACCAGATGTACTGAAATTCAAATACAAAATAATTGTTGATGAAACAATGTTCTGACACATTCAATTGAAACACGTCATTAAGGTTAAGTCGATCTGTTTACTTTGAAGCGGCCTAACAAGAGCCTAACACGGGCTGTTGGCAAAAATAGTGCCGATAGACCACGGTCTCTCTTTCTTTTTTTGTGCCACTCCCTCTCTATTTACCCCTCACACCCTTCACTTCTCCCAAGCCTTAGACCATATCAGATAAGTAGCCCCCTGTCATCTTTAGCACACAATGTCCTAGCTTAACAATAACCAGCACTTCCCCAGATTGTGGTTGCAGTTTTGTAGGTGCCGTTAAGCTGTGGGCCTGTAATATCCAGCATGCAAAGTGCAGTTAGCTAAAAATCATACATTCACTGAAAATGTGACACATGAAATGGCACGACTTGGCAACTGTTAAGTGATCTTCCTGTAGTGTTGCCCTGTGACGCAACAGGCGCGACACGGGGTGAACCACTGCGGATGCAGAGCTCCAGGAATGTTGTGCACACACCCCCTTGATTCCTGGTGGTGCATGGTACACCCTGCACCATGTGGTATGTCTAATAAAGGCGAGCCCGGCCGGACGGGACGTCAGAGTGGCATACGCGGCCAGGGCTCAGGAACATAGACTCCGGTGTCCGAGTTATTATTTACAGCACTGTGCACTTCCAACACGCAGGCCCACTTCAGGGAAGCTTGTGACAAGCGTAGGACTCACATATTGAGTCATGATGCCACATTGGCACCCACATGTGCGGGACCAACGCATGCAGTGCTTGTGCCACGGTGCCTGGGCGGGAGCAGCTGAGCTCCTGCAGGACCACTGGTGCATGCTGAATGCTCATGAGGGGCGAAGGAGTGGCAGCAGGGAGTACTGCACCAAGCTGCCGGGCTGGATAATGAGCACTTCCCGTGCAACACAACAGGAAGGCACAGCGTTTTGTTTTGCCTAGGTGAGTGCCAGCCCTGCACGTGCTGCGCCACACGAAGTCACGAGGCCCTCTCCCATCTATGAGGGAGTACCAGCACCAGCCACCTGATTGCTGCTACGGACAAGAGGTGACTGTGGCCCAGGCAGGTTTGCCACGAGTGAGAACGGGGGGAGGACAACACAAAAGCGCCGCTATCACCACGGGCACACTTGGCTCTTCTCCCACCCGAGAGCAAGCACACGGCCTGAACCCAAACCTCACAAGGACAGGGGAACATGCGTCAGGTCGCTGGGGAGGGTGCAGCCTCAGCAGACGATATATATAATAAAATTTGCCCGACTAGCGCGCAGTGGACAAAAAATCGCCATCATACTGCCCATTGAGCCGTTCCTAGTTGAGGGGCCCCCTCCTCACAAGCGCCCAGATGGAAGGAATGGGTAGAGAGAATGCTTCTGTTCTTCAAAGCCACCAAGGTAGCTAACGACCAGAAGAGAGCTATGCTCCTACACCTAAGGGGAAAGGACATTTACAAGATCTGGAAGTCCATCACTGAAGCGGCCCCCAAGACACATCTTACCCTTATTGCCGCTCTCTCAGCACACTTTGAGTCCATGGCGAATCAAGATTACGAACGTTTAGTTTTTTGCCAGGCACGCCAACAAGTGGAGGAGTCAATTGACGCATTTCACGCTCGCCTCAAGGACCTAGCAAGCACCTGCAGGTTTCACGATGAAAGGGAGGAGATAAGAGGACAAATCATACAAGGGTGTGCCTCCGCCAAGTTCCGAGAGAGAATACTGGAAGAGTCTGGAAAGCCACTGGCGGACATTCTGACACTAGGTCGGACTAAGGAGCTATCATGGGCCAGAACTGCCCACATGGAAACGGCCCTACAGATCCCAGTGAAGACGGAACCGGTCAATGCTGTCATGACCCGCCCCACGACCAAACCAAACAGAAAGGACAACGTGAACGCCCGGATGTGCAGATACTGTGGTGGAAGCCCCCATGACCCGGCGGAATGCCCAGCGCAGGGGAAAAGGTGCACTGGGTGCTGGAAGATGAATCACTTTGTGCGAGTATGCCGATCCTGAAGAAGTCGCGGCCCACGGCCCGCAGTGAACATGATCCCTGAAGTCAGGAATGGAAACAGTGACATGGACGACGATGAAGCCGAAGAGCACACCATCCACTCAGTGTTCACAATAGGCACAGCCGCCCAATTATCGTGTCAACTCCCACAATGCAAGGTGCGAGTGGGAGAGCAAGACACCACACCTGTCGTTGACACCGGAGCGACCATCAATATCATGTCGGTCGAGGCTTATGAGACTATGAAGCAAGCTCCGCCCCTGAATGCTGCAACCATCAAAGTGTTCGCATATGGCCAAGATCAGCTGCTGGTAATGAGAGTGAAGTTCAAAACCACTCTCTCGTATTGTTCCAACTCCATAGTGTCCCAGATCTACGTTGCGGAGGAAGTGCACGGCATGCTGCTGGGATGTTGAGCAGCAGAAGATCTGGAGATTGCCACTTTTGCCTTTGGAATCCACCAGGCGACCGTTCAGCACATCTTGGCTGAACTTCCGATGGTCTTCGAGGGCATTGGACAATTGAAGGGAAAGGAAGTACACCTACACATAGACCCCACTGTGCAGCCGGTAGCCCTGCGACACAAGCGCATCGCTTTTCATCTGAGGCCTTTGGTCAAGAAGGAGTTGGCCAAGCTGGAGGCAGCCGGAATAATTGAGAAGATGACAGGACCAAAGCAGTGGGTCTCCCCCATCGTCGTCACCCGGAAGCTGAAGCAGCCCGGGGAAGTGAGGATCTGCGTAGACATGCGGCTGCCCAACGTTGCCATAAAAAGAGAAAAACACCATACTCCCACGATAGACGACCTCATAGGTAAACTGAGCGGAGCGTGTTGGTTCTCGAAACTCGACCTCCGATCAGGATACCACCAATTAGTGCTCGATGAGGAGTCAAGATATATCACGACCTTTTCCACCCATGTGGGCCTGAGGAGGTACACTTGTCTGAGCTTCGGTGTGTCAAGCGTGGCTGAGGTGTTTCAAAACACCATTCAAGAACTGCTGATGGGGGGCGTGGCCAAGACCCGGAGCGAAATGGCCACCTAATCCTCTAGCTCCGTGAAACCTGTCCTCCCCACGTCAATCCGACAACCAAATCCGGTTCCCTACAGTAGGTGAACGCACCGGAAAACAAGCGGGACGTCCTCCACCGACTCCCGCTGTCAAAGACAGCCTGTGCCCGAAGTTCCAGACCTCAAAGGTGACGGGCCTGTTCGAGTGTTGCAGCCGGGGGCTTAATTTTGATTGCGGCCGCTGGGGAGACCGGCAAGTTCGGCCTGTGTGGCCCGCGCGCTCTAAACTCTGCGCACACTTGCGGCATATAGGGCATGACGCAGACGCCAGTAGGGCCCCCCGAGGGGACGCCGGCCCAACCCAGACACGGTAGACAACACCCGGGGCCTGGAGGGAATAGCGCATAGCGGCAGGAACAAGTGCCGGTGCGCGGGAGGCAAGACTGGCGGAGGCCCAGTTCCAATCGGCTACGTCTATCGGAGGTGAGGTGGGGTGGAGGAGGGCTCCCAAAGTGGTGATCGGAGTAACGGGGCCCCCCCTGCACCCCCCTCTACCCTCAATATACATAAAGGGCCCACAGACTCCACGGGCGCATGGCCGAGGGCGAGGGACAGGCCCCTCCCCCCCATATTTCTTGGGGCACAGTGGCAAGGCAGTGGACGGAGGGAGCCGCGAACGGCGCTGGGCAATTACAATCCCTTCAGGTGGGGCTTGGGGGCCCCCGGGCAGCAGTCCTTCATCTCTCCTGCATCTGTAAGCCACTCTGGCACTCCGTGTGGCAATGGGTCATCCACACACTGCAGCGGGTGCGACCAGCTTCAACCAACATAACTGTCTGCCGCCACAGAAGACTGGCCACTCCGGGGACGTGTGGGGGTATTGTAGCTCTTCTGTGCTGCCTTGCCTGCGGTCCAACTGGCCACAGATATAAGGAGACCAGCTCTTGCCACCGCGCCGTGTAGGACTACGACAGGCACCGGGGGTCAGCCACGTACGACACTGTGAGCCCCTCACGAGGCCTTCAGACAACAATGGAGAAAGGCAAATCCGCAGGTTCGAGGGGGCCGAAAACGGTGCAGTCCAACAGATTAGATCGATACGCCCTCCCAAAAGACGTGCTCCAAGGCCGACAATCCGGGGGCAATACCACCAATGAGCAAGGAGGGGAAGACCAAGAGTTATCATTGAGAGACGTTATGAATGCAATAACTAGTGTTAAAACCTCACTGGAACATAAGATGGATACCATTGCTATTGAGGTCAATCTGATCCGAGCCGACCTCACCAAACTCAATGAGAAGGTCAAACAGGTGGAACTTACCACGTCTAGTCTGGTGGGAGACGTTGGCCAGCTTCAAGGGGAAATCCGCGACCTACAATCATTCCGCAAAACTACTGAGCTCAAACTGGATGACTATGAAGGGCGCTTGCGTCGAAATAACCTGCGCATCCTAGGAGTACCGGAAAAGGTCGAGGGGCAGGCTCCGGACCTCTTTGTGGAAGATCTTATCCTGCAACATCTACAGCCCAAAGGCCTCAGTAAGTTCTTCGTGATTGAAAGGGCGCACAGGGTCCCCGGAGGCCGTCCCAAGCCGGGAGCCCCCCCGCGCCCAATACTGGCGAGAGTACTACATTTCCGGGACAGAGACGTAATCCTCCAAAATGCTAGAATGGGAACTGCCCTCCGCTATGAGAATGCAGACATCTCCTTCTTCCCAGACTTCACACAACGGGTGCAGAGACAGAGAAGGTCATTCACCATGGTGAAACAGAAACTCAGAGAGAAGGGACTGAAGTACTCCATGCTATTCCCGGCGCGCCTTCGAGTGGAGGCGGAAGGAAAAACAACCGGAGGAAGCGGCTGACTGGCTCAAACACCGCACGGAACGCGCCCCACGGAATCGCAATGCAGAGAGCGATGCTGCCTCTCAGGCCCATGGCTGACGGGGCTGAAATGGACACAATGACTTCCCAGCACGGAACGATTCATGGGCAGGCCGAGACAGGTAACGGGCCATGTGACGGCCGGGCCTCGGGGGGGGCCTCCCCCTCTGGCGACTGACACCCAGAACTGCGGTGCGTGACTCACCTGGGGAACTTTATGGTTATTATTTTCAGAGGAGGGAACAGGACAACGGGATGCCACATCCTTACATTTTCTGCTTTTAGTTCTACAATAGGGCGACAGGCACTCTGCAAGTTTTTCATGGGCAGTTCCACGCCCAGAGTGCAGGGCAGCAGGGTGGGGGGTTGTTGGGTTGGGGGTTTCTGTTCATTTGTCATTATGGTTTTTACATCGGTATTTTATATTGTCATTATTACAGAGGATATTTCCACTTGCAGACTAAACAATGAGTGCATTGGGAGACAAAAATGTTAAAATATTGAGTTGGAATGTAAACGGGCTCGGGGACAAGATCAAACGTAGCGTAGTTCTCCAATATTTTAAATGGCAAGCCCCGAATGTTGTCATGCTTCAAGAGACGCACCTGGTCGGGAATCTTTGTAAAGCGATGCACAGAGGGGGGTACAAAATGGTCGCTCATTCAGGATTCACCTCCGGCTCCCGGGGTGTGGGTATCATGGTTAAGAACACACTCCCCCTGGCCGTGAGCTCCGTATGGACAGATGAGAGGGGCAGATATTTGGGGGTTTCGGGCACATGGGAGGGCCGTCCTATCACATTCATGTCCATATATGTACCTCCAGGCCTGCAGGGCTCCACCTTTGCGGACCTGCGCTCGGTCCTACTCACCATTTCGGATGGTCTCCTGGTCCTTGGGAGTGACTTTAACGCAGTGGTCTCGGGCGCGCTGGACCGATTTCCCCCTCGGGAAGGTGGGACCCTCTTCCCGCTGGCTGCCTGATTTTCTTGACGCTATGGGACTGGTAGATGGGTGGAGAACATACCACCCGGACCAGATACAACACACCTTCCACTCTGGAGCGCATCATAGCCTTTCCCGTCTAGATTATTGTCTGGTCCCCGCAGCACAGGTCACATACATACACGAAATCAGGCACTTAGCCAGGGGCATCTCCAACCACTCACCTGTTTGGATACACATAGTTCTTAACCAGGTTACGGTGGGTAGACTAGCTCCAATCAATCCCTGGTACCTCCGTGATCCGAAACTCCTTAAGGCCATGGACGATTACTTCTCTGAAAATGTGGGGTCCGTGTCCTCATCCCAGTCCTTGTGGGAGGCATTCAAGGCCGTAATTCGGGGTCAGGCCCTGTCATTGATCGCTGGGATGAAGAAAGATAAGCAAAAAGAAGTCCTAGACATAGATGCCGAAATCTATAGGTTAGAGGGAGACCTGGAATCTGGAGTGACACCGGAGAAGCTTCATTTACTGAGCCTGAAACAACACGATTATAAGGCCCTAGTCACAGATAAGGCCAACATTTTGGGCAGGGAGCGCCAGGGTAGAATTTACGACCTGGGTGACAAAGCAGGGAAACTCATAGAATGGTTGGACAAAAAAGACTGGGCGAGCAGACTACTCCCGGAACTTAAAGTTGATGGGGACGCCTCTCTCACTGCGCCTCAAGAAATAGTAGACAGGTTCACCAGCCATTTCCAGAATGTATACACGACAGTAACCTCATACACCAAAGAGGACTCTCAAGACCTACTTCGAGACATTAGGCTCCCTTGTCTCTCCTCAGAGGACCGTGACTTCATGGACAGTGACTTGACTGCGGATGAGATAGCACAAGCAATCCGCGCGTTGAAACCGGGTAAGGCTCTTGGTCCAAATGGCATGCCCATCGAGCTATATAAACTACGACCTAATAAACTTGCACCCTACCTAAAATCTATGTTTGAGGAATCCAGGGAGAGTGGGACATTGCCTAGGGAACAGAGAATGGCCACCATAGTTACCATACATAAAGAAGGAAAACCCAAGACTGACTGTGCCTCTTACAGGCCAATTTCCCTCCTAAACGCTGAACCCAAAATCCTGGCCAAGCTCTTAGCCAATCGCCTGATTAAAATAATAGTTAGCTTAGTGCACCCAGATCAATCCGGCTTTATGCCCCATAGAAATACGGCCTTGAACTTGCGTAGAATCCATGGAGTGTTGGGCAGAGCATCTACCATTCAAGAGCCAGCTGTTATCGTGTCCCTGGACGCTACCATGGCATTCGACACCGTTGAATGGCCTTACCTCTGGGCAGTTTTGGCAAAGATGGGGTTTGGCCCGAAGTACATCCAATGGGTGCGTCTCTTGTACAATGAACCGCTGGCTCAGGTGGTGGTCAATAATAAACTGTCAGCCACGTACCTACTCAGTCGTGGGACCCGTCAGGGATGTCCACTCTCACCTCTTCTTTTTGCCTTAGCTCTAGAACCACTAGCAGCTTGGATCCGACAAGATCCCAGGATACGAGGCCTGAGGTGGTCCACTGACTGGGAAGATCGCATCTCACTCTACGCCGACGACATCTTGCTCTATTTGGCCTCCCCTAGGAAATCCCTGAGAGTGGTGCTAGACATTTTGGCAGTATTCGGCAGGTTTTCTGGATTCACTGTCAATTGGGGTAAGTCCCTACTATTCGTCCTCAGGGGGGATCCACCCATCCCCCCGAGAGACTGCCCAATTCAGATTAATACTGTCGGTTTTAAGTATTTAGGGATCTTTATCTCTCTTGATCCCTCAATCCGTTACGACCAAAACCTCCTTCCTCCCCTGCGTAAACTCAAAAAAGACATTGCCAGCTGGAAATCGCTTCCCCTCTCCCTCCTGGGCAGAGCGGCCCTGTTTAAAATGATGTCCTTGCCCAGATTCCTCTACGCCCTGCAGAACACCCTGGACCCTGTACCAACTCATTATTTCAAGGAGGTGGAGGGCCTCCAGAGAGACCTGCTATGGGACGGAAGACCTTGCATCGCCCTGAACAAGTTGACCTTGAACTGGTACGACGGAGGCATCAGCCTCCCAGACATTAAAAAATACTACTGGGCAGCGCATCTTTCGGCCGTCAATCATGGCACATACGGTCGAGGTGACGATCCTGGTTATGCCATGGATAGATGGCTTCTTCCCGGAGGCAACTACAACAGGGCATTATATTCGCGACCTAGACGATACATACTGACAGGCCCCACTAAACACACCATTCAAATTTGGCATGATGCTACTAACTCTCTTGGATGGGGACATAAATTGACATTAGCAACCCCACTTTGGGATTCTGAAAAACTGGGCAGCATATGGAGGTCAAAAGGGTTCGACAGGTGGGATCTCATTGAAATTTCACATGTTAAAGACATTTGGGGAGGGGTCAAGTCCTTCGCCACGCTGCAAACAGAATACGAGCTGGCGGACACTGAATATTTCCGATATGCACAGGTCCTGCACTCACTTCAATCACTTCTATCTAAGGGAACAGCCCCTCCCGAAGCCTCGCCTTTGGAGGACAGGATTTTGGACGGCCATTTACCAGACAAAACGATTTCCTTAATATACAAGAAACTAATAAATAACATGACGGGTCCCCTTCAAGCATTACGGGAGAAATGGATGGGTGATGGGATTGAGATAGATGATGAGGACTGGCGGGAGGCAGTGTCCTCCCCAAGAGTGGTCGCTATTCCAGCGCGCCTTAGACTGGTACAGCTCAAAAGCCTCCATAGAGTGTATATCACCGGGCCCCGTCTGATACACATGGGGTGGGCCGATAGTGGGGAGTGCAAAAGGAGATGTGGCCATGTAGGAACGTTCCTTCACATCATATGGGAGTGTAAATACGTCAGTTCCTTCTGGCACGAGGTGCACAAGACAATAAATGCAGTACTACGTGTCCGTCTCCACCCAGAGGTGAGACGGTGCCTCCTAAACATATGGGAACCCACGGACCTGAACACTCACCAGACACAATGGGCCACACTTGGGTTCATGCTTGCTAAAAGAAATATTGCACAATTATGGGGCGCTGCTAAACCACCCACATTAGAGACTTGGGAAAGAGACCTTGATTGGTGCATGTTCAGGGAGAAGACGGTGTATACAGCCAGGGGATGCCCCAAAAAGTGGTCCCGAATTTGGAGCCCTTGGAATAGCTACCGTGGTGAGATCTGTACGCCGCCTCGTTGTATTGAACATGATGTCCCTCTTACCCCGTAGCATTCCCCCTCCTATGTAATGGTATAATCCTTCTCCTCCTCTACGTCATTGCTGTATATACACTGTCTGATTCCTCTGTATTGTTTATTTGAACCTATGTCTGTTTAATAAAAAGATTTATAAAAAAAAAATAAAAGAACTTCTGATGGATCTCCCCGGGGTCGTGAACGTAAGTGACGACATTCTCATCCATGCCACAACCATTGTGGAGCACAACGCTCAACTGATCAAAGTACTCCAAAGAATTCAAGAGGCAGGACTAACCCTCCATCGAAACAAATGCGAGTTCCTAAAACAGAAGCTCCAGTTCTTTGGATACGTCTTCTCGGCATCAGGTGTGACCCCAGACCCTGAGAAGGTGAGAGACATTAAGGGGGCACCAGCTCCTGCCATCGTGACGGAGGTAAGAAGCTTTCTGGGGATGGTCAACTATTGTGGCCGGTTCATCAGAGACCTCACCACCCTCACTCAGCCCTTAAGAGAGCTCACCAAGGGGTCAGTCTCTTGGTCCTGGGACCCGAGCATGAAACAGCGTTTCAGGCGATAAAAGACGCCCTCTCCTGGCCTACTTTGACCCGTGGATTGCTGTAGACGCTGGCCCGAAGGGACTGGGTGTGGTCCTACTGCAGAGAAGTGAAGTAGAAGAAGATTGGGCTCTGGTGGCTTTTGCCAGTCGCTCCCTAACTGACACGGAGCAGAGGTACTCTCAGATAGAGAAAAAGGCCAAATCCATTCACTGGGGCTGTCGACATTTCCACTTATACGTGTATGGACACCCCTTTGTCGCGGCGACCGACCACAAGCCTCTTCTTCCTCTATTTACCGGCACTGCCACCAAGCTGCCCCCTAGGATTGAAAAGTGGATGCTCCAACTGCAGGAGTACAATTGTCGAGTGGAGTACCATCCGGGGGCGCTGAATCCGGCAGACTACCTGTCGCGTCATCCTCGCTACGCCACACCTGAGGAGGAAACAGAAGCTGAAGACACCGAGGAATATGTCCGCTATGTGACTGCTCGATCATGTCCCCTTCTGCTGTCCATGGAGGTCCTACAGGAAGAAACTTGTCGAGACAAATGTCTCCGAAGGGCAGTGAACATCCTGAGACAAAATCACTGGCAGAAAGCCAAGAAGGACTGGAGTGCCCTCACTTCGGAGGCCAGACAGACAATGGAAAGCTTGTATCACGTTCGACAGGAGTTGAATGAAGACTCAACTGGATGCCTTCTCAGAGGCCATCGCTTGGTCATTCCCACCGTCCTGACCAACAGAGTAATACAACTCGCCCATGCTGGACACCAGGGCATGGTGAAAACGAAGAGTTGTTTGAGAACCAAGGTGGGGTCCCTCTCATGGACGAGAAAGTGGAGGAAGGGGTGAGATCGTGCGAGTGGTGCCAAGCCACCTGTGAACCCAGCCAGCCGGCTCCAGTGATAACGGAACCTAGACTGCGCCGTCCGTGGTCATGGGTCAGCCTGGACTTTGGGAGTCTCCCAGATGGGAGATACCTTTTTGTGCTAATTGATGACCACTCCAAATATCCCAAAGTAGAAATCATCCAGTCCTTGAGTGCTGGCGACGTGATCTTCAAGTTGGAAAAAGTGATGGCCACTCATGGGCTCATAAACAAACTGAGAACGGACAATGGTCCTCCCTTCCAGGGCCAAGAACTGGCTAGCTACCTATCCTCGCTCTGCATCACTCATAAGAAAGTCACGCCACGGTGGCCTCAAGCCAATGGCGAAGCCGAGAGCTTTATGCACAACTTGAACAAGGTCATTCGCATTACACAAGCGCGCCAGCAATCTCTTGAACTGGCGATCTTTTCCTTCCTCCTATTCTATCGCCAAACTCCCCACTCAACAACTGGAAGAGCGCCTGGGCATCTGTCCATGGGACGAGTGGTTGCGGATTCCATTCCACATGATCTGCTATGGCAACCGGATGAACGTCAGGCCCAGGCCCGCCGTCAACATCGGAATGATCAGGCGAGTCACCGACGGAGAGCAAGGCCATCTGACCTCAAGGGTGGCGATGCCGTGCTGATACAGAATCGCAACATCAGCAGTAAGTTTCACCTGCCGTTTGAGCGGGAACCATGGGTCATCACTCATCAGAAGGGTACGAGAATCACTGCACAGCGAGGTCGAGAGACTGTTACCAGGAATATATCATTTTTCAAGAAGTTCCACCCTCAGCGGGGGCCATCCCAGGACTTGGACGTTACTTGCCCCGTGCAGAATGACACTCGGGACCAGGATGAATGGGACTGTTCTGAAAATGACCTACCAGTGACTGCAGCCCCTGAGCCAGGACTTCCTGGAGCTCCCACTGCCTCAACAGGAGACTCTCCGGTGGTGCCTTCAAGCAGCATGCCTGGGTGTTGCCACTGCACCCGCTATGGTCTACGACAGAATCCTGAGCCGTCCAGTAGACTGAGGGATCATTTCATGTAAGACGTTTCCATTTTTGTTATGGGACTAGGCATGCTTTGCAGATGCTGCTTATTGTGCTGAGGTGCACCGTGTTCTGTTGATGTTGGTATTCAGAATGTTTTCAATGTTCAGTTACGCATTTGCACTATGTTCTTGAAATCTGATTGGGGAGGAATGTAGTGTCGCCCTGTGACGCAACAGGCGCAATACGGGGCGAACCACTGCGGATGCAGAGCTCCGGGAATGTTGTGCGCACACCCCCTTGATTCCACGTGGTATGTCTAATAAAGGGGAGCCCGGCCGGACGTGACGTCAGAGTGGCGTATGCGGCCAGGGCTCAGGAACATAGACTCCGGTGACCGAGTCATTATTTATTATTTGCGCGCTTCTAACACGCAGGCACACTTCAGAGAAGCTCGTGACAAGCTCGGACTCACAGATTGAGTCACAACGCCACACTTCCCAAGAATCTTGCAGCAGCCAGACCAATCATCTACAGTATGGTCGAAGCTATTTAACACTTCGAAACATTCCCCTATTCTTACAAGATCATTAGGTGGCGACCTCCAAGAGCTGCGTTCTCTAAA
Source organism: Calotriton arnoldi (assembly GCA_963921515.1). Taxonomy (NCBI): domain Eukaryota; kingdom Metazoa; phylum Chordata; class Amphibia; order Caudata; family Salamandridae; genus Calotriton; species Calotriton arnoldi. The sequence continues at coordinate 59,971 of CAWUFW010004324.1, read as the reverse complement.
GTCAGTCCTCAAAAGGACTCCATTCTAAACAGGAGATGCAGTTTGGTGGGGAGCGGTATCATCACTGCGCATGCGCACACCTTCTACGTGCCACAGGCTGTGAGACCATTATTCCGGATGAGCAAGAGCAATTAGGATCAGTTGTGAGGGCTTTCAGGTCCAGAGAGGAGCAAACTTTAAAGCCTAGAAGTAAGAGTCGCAGATGTACATTTTGAGATCCTTCGGAATTAGCGAGGCATGTATTAGTTTAACAGAGGGTACAGTTGTTTTCTATTAGAATGATATTTGAGAATAATTACTGTGTACTGCAGTTGCCTAACTGATTAATTTTTAGAGGTACTTATAAGGTGGATGCCTTGGAAAAGATTAACCACGATGGCAATATGTAATGTATTCTCTGTGTTAAGTTGTGAAATACTTTCAAGTAAGGAACTATATAGAACTGTGCTTGTTGCGAACTGCTGATTTTAAAATAACATTTCTAAAGAATATAGGGACTGTCCTACGTACTTTTTAACACCTGAACATATTTTTTTAAGAGAAGGGCATATGTGGAAACATTTGTTCAGAATTATGTATGTTAAACATACATTATTCAGAACATATGGTATGTTTTTACATTTTTTATTGTTTGAGGTCATTTCTCCTCCTTTTTCATTGGCAATTTCTTTGGGAGCGATTTGTTTAAATACTGAAGGATTTGGAGAAGGATTTACATTCAAATCTTATGGGGTCCTGCAATTAAATACCTACCTCCTTGTCTTGGGCCTCTCAGCTTTGGAAAGAGAGCAGCACACAGGATTGTGGACATTGTAGTTTTATTAAATCCGCATATGCTGGGCTAATACACACTGGAATTCCAGAATACACCAAGAAGGTGTCTCATAGCATGAAGCAGATTTTATACAAAGGACTGGCAGAGCAGCACATTTAATTCCATAATGCATCTGTGACTGCTTTTAGGCTTACAATCAGTTTGTTTGGAATGGAGTGGCAAGAAATCAGAAGTACAGTTTGCAGGTCTATGAATTGGTACATATCAGATATTCGCAGAACCCCCAATGAAGCCCAGGGGACCAGGATATCAAAGGCGATGAATATTTGTTGGGAATTATTGTATGAATTACGTAACTATTTTCTACACAGCATCAGCAACACCAGGCAGGTTTTAATGTATTCACATGCTAATCAGCTCTACAGGAACGCCGCATTTTTCCTATTGGACCTGCACCTCCTTGCATTTGGGTGTTTCAGCTGTGGAAGGAAGCATAGCAGTGCAAAGGAGTTTGGGAATTGTAGTCCGAAAGGCAGCAGCACATGCATAGCTGGTAGTAATGCCAATAGAGAATTCATCAACGAGGCGTGTCAGTATGGAATAGACGTAGTGCTGATGATTCCAAGAACAGCAAACCAAGCTCCATAATACATTTTAAGTGTTTTATCAGATTACAAACAAGAGTCTGGAAAGGAACCAATACCAAAAGAGGTTTGAATAGCTTGAAAACATACCTGTGTAAACGCAATCTCCGAGCCTTTAGCTGGCGTGCATCATGTGGTTGCAACCTCCCCATTCCCTTTCACAGCCCAGTGGTGGCATGGGCATTAAACTCTGACATGATCTGCACAGTTATAATTGAGGTTGTACTCTATGATTAGTTGTCAGGAACAGACTTTAATTTAACTTCATATCTAAATCTTGCAAAGTCCTAAGAAGATGCTTTCTTGATCGTATACCTGCATCCTGAAAAGCCAGGTGTCTCCAATTACACATTCCTTCCTTGGCTTGGGCATTTCCGGTGTAGAAGCAGAGCAGCACAGGGCAGGGGAGCTTGGGCACAATAGTTTTCAGCAGCAGCAGCATAAACATGGCTGCAGACCTAGTAATACAACAATACTAGTGGAGAGGTGTGGTGCAGCGGCCAGGGCAGCTGACTTCGGAGCACAGGGCTCACGGTTCGATCCCCGGCTCCGGTGGCAGATCAGCTCAGCACCATGTGACTCTGGGCAATAGCTCACTTAATTTCCACGACGGCCCCCAGCGCCTTGAGACCCGTAAGGGTGAGTAGTTCGCGCTTTACAAATACCGGATTATTATTATTACTAATTAATTTTACCAATCACATTTTTTTAATTCAGTAAACCTAAGAACCTTTATACAATACTCATTTATTTTTGGTTCACCTACAAATATCCATAACTTTTTCTTCATCTCATTATTGTATAGAAATGTACATGTCTGCAAATATATTTCAAAAACATTGATTGGCATTGAGCATTTCAATAAAATATGCCAGACACAACTTGCAATCTACAATTTACTGAATATCACAATATAGAGCTGAGCAGCACTAGGTGTACCTGAGAGCATCAGAACGACTGGAATGAAGCAAAAGTGAAAGAGCGATGGGCCTAACAAAGTAATCTCTTAGTCAAATGGTCAAAGATTTTTCCCCATTGGTCGTACAGACCTTTGTTAGTTGACGTGAAGCATTAAAAGGGAGAAGACATCAACAATACATTTCTAACTTGTGAAGCCAATGTAACTCCACAGTAAGGACCAGGAATCACTGAATATAGTTAAAGTGTTTTTTTTGGATCACCAATCAAACCAGGTTATATGCAAACCACAAGTAAGTTCAGTAAATGCGGAAATACAATAAGTAAACTGACATATCTCAATTGATTGAGACGCAATAGAATGAGATAGCGAATTGTGATAACCACAACAATAAAGAAGCAGATTAAGGCAAACAGGTGTTCCACAAAGAGACTTCCCTTCTCTCTTCTAAACATAAGTCAGGTATAGAATCGTCTATCAAGGGTCTCTAAATTGGGAGTATAGTAGGTGTCAGCATGATCAGCCTCCAGTAGAAGTCCTGGAAAAAGGAAATAAGCATTTGGCATAAAGCCTCACACTTGTTGGAATAAGGCAAGCAGAGATGTCTGCACCTCTCAAAGTCTAAAGGGAATCTCTCCTACATCCAACTGTGAGAACACCAATATTAAAGTAATAGGAGATTCAGAAACGTCGTTATCTCCTCTCACACTACCAGGACTCAATCAAATCATTACTCAAGTGCATCTGCAACATCCCTTCAGTTTTCCATCGCAGCAAACTGGGTCTATAGTTCTCAGCCTTGAACATCTTTCCGTCCTGGCACATGATGAACAGAAGGCCTCTCTCGACCACTAATTCTCATCTTTCACTGCCACGTTCTTCCCTCCAGGCCTCACGATCAGCAGTCTAATACAAACAATAAGCCTTTCCCGAACTAACAAAAATCATGATAGTTCACCTGCAAAGGAAGAAAGAATATGATGGCAAGGCAAAATGAATTTCAACTGAGGCCTGTAGTCAGGCTAATTTTAGTTAGCAGTTAATATGAGCTTGAATACATAGTTATACATGCACACTTATAAACTTGAAGAAAAATGTAAAACATGAGTAAAAGAATACATGATCACATATGAAAATATAACTTAAAGTATGTGTAAATACATGAATAAAGAATTCATGCTTACATGTTTAAACAGAACATCCCACTTACGAATCAGAAATCCACACACCATACTAAACAATCCCCTGATTTAATTCCTATCTTTTGAATTAGAAGAAGGAATGTAAAAAGCTAGAAAGGAACTGGAGAGAGTCGTATGACTCCAGGAGCAAACTAGAATATAAGAAGGCATTAAAAATGTATCATTATGAAATCAGAATGCTACGTATTTAAAATAGATAATGCAACAAACTCAGCTAGAGAGGTTTTTGAAGTAGTCAAATCCCTTATAGACCCCTCGTGCATGAGATCTAAGCCTACGCCTTTAGTAGCACACTGTAATAATTTGGCCAAGGTTTTTCTAAAACAAGTTACAGATACATTTTCATCACTCTCTTGCAAGGCGGAGCAAAGGAAGTTGGTTGTTCTGACCTGGCAACCCATGCCGCCAAGTGAAACCTATGATTCTTTTCCTCTCATTAAGGAAGACGATCTATCAGCATTAATGAATACAGTCTAATCGGGTTTTCTCTTAGATTATTCTCCACTATACATCTTGGGCGCAAAAGTAACTTACTCTGCACTTACAGAGGTGCTCAAAGCTGCCTTATGGTGTGGTGTAGTTCCATCTTCTTGGAAACACGCAGTAGCAAAGCCATTGTTAAAAAAAAAAAAAACACTTCTGATCCACTACTTGTTGAAAATTACAGAACGATATCCTTTCTATCAGGTGGAGGCAAGATGTTGGAAAAACATGTCAACAAGCATCTATTCTCATGCCTGGAAAAAAACATCTTGCACCCCACACATACTGGTTTTAGGCCGGGGCATAGTACAGAGGCTGTGCTTTTCGCAGTCGTGGAGGATCTCAAAATGATCCTTGATCAAGTCGAACAGTTTTACTGCTGGACCTAAGTGCAGCCTTTGACACCAGAGCCCACTTATTGTTGGTACAGAGATTAGGAAATGTGGGTGGAAGTGATTTAGCATTGCAATGGATTTCATCATTCTTGAAGGATAGGAGTTTTCAGATGTATGACAAGCCATGCTACTCAGAGGTGTTTTCTCTGAAGTGTGGAGTACATCAGGGCTCCTCGCTTATCCCCATGTTATTTAATCTTTACGTACGCTCTGAGGCAGAGATTGCGCAATCATATGGTCTTTCAATACTTTCCTACACTGATGACACTGAAATAGTAATTTCTTTAACTCCAGGGAACCGCTCTAAAGCAAACCAACTCCTTCCTTGCCTGAAGGAGGAGGCAGATTGGAAAGCAAATTGCTGCCTGAAACTCAATGGGGATAAACCTGAAGTGATGGTGATTGGCAATAATCTCAACTGCGGATCACTAACAGAATATCGGAACCAAAAATATCATGTGGGCAGAATATTGTGTCAAACATATTGAGGACCAAAATATAGTGAAGGTAAGTGCAAATTGGTAAGTATAGATTCATCAAATCCACATCTACATACCTTGAAGATATATATATCGTCAAGGTACATGTAAGTGGAGTTATATATAGCAAAAATTTGCTTACCTATAGAACTTACATTCATGATATTTTTGTCTTCGGTATTCTTGACACGATATTTAGTCCCACAATGTTTTTGGTTCTGATATTCTGTCTAAACACCCTCAAATGCTGGTCCACGGTTTGCTGGGCACATTCCTTAGGAAGTCATCTGACACCTAGGGCAATGAAAAATAATCTCGGCATCTGGTTGGACAATTTGCTCTCTTTTGAGATACAGGCCCGGAAAGTAGCGGCTAGCTGCTATGGCATGATGCTTAGAAAGATTCTTGACCTTCTACCTACCTCCTTCCGGAGATCTGTATTGCAGGCCCTTGTTTTGTCATGACTGGATTATGGGAATTCTTTCTACCTCGGATGCCCTCAATATGTAGTTAAAAGTCTTTAGGTAGTGCAAAATGCTGCAGTCAATCTTCTACTGAAGATTTCGAAGTACCACTGTGTCTCAAATTCACTGCCTTATTATACTGGCTATCCATCAAACAAAGGATCCAATGTAAGGCTCTTTGCATGGCCTATTGAGTGTATCTCAAAAACGGCCTACAACTGTTACATCACCGGTGACAACCTTATATTCCGACAAGGACTTTAAGATCTGTGATCTCACTCCGTATTTTGACTCCTAAAGGTCAGAAGGCTGGAAGTGGAGGTTGCTCCTTTGCCTACCTGGCCCCTAAAGTATGGAACTCCTTGCCCATGAGGATATGTAAGATGGAAGATGAACTTAGCTTCAGGAAGATGTTAAAAGCCTGGCTATTTGTCTAATGTTGGTGGAATAAAATTCTGTACTGTTGTTTCAGTGCTGGGAGGCCCATTGGGTAGCCACACGCTTTAGAAATGCATAGAACATAATAGAATAGACCAGACTGCTCAATCTCTGCACACTTTCACACCCTGAGGTCTATTATGCTTTTTTTCTTCAACCTTTCTAACAGATCACGGAGAAAACCAAAGGTTCACACAGGTTGTTGTCTTGAAATGCTGTTGTGGGAATTCTGCGGGCTGTAGGATACAGAAGAATGAGTGAGGTTAAAGTGCAATCAGAACAGGTTTGATTTCTTGCAGAGTACAATAGGTAACTGTGGTTTAAATAGAGACCAACCTGAAGATGGCCACCAGAACTCAAGGGACATGATTTCCAGTGAATTCTCGCTCACAGTGCAGTCATGCTGGAATCACAACCTCACCAGCCAGTACATGATCTGGTGGACAGGCCCCAGGCTTACTAGAGGTCACTGGAGGGACATAAATTATCTTGGGTTGGGAAAATAGGACCTAATTCTACTGAGCTATGGGGGAAAACTGTGGGGGAACTGGAAATTAGTGAGCTACATGGGAAATCTGACAATCTATTTTGTGACGTATGGAAGATGGAGATTTGTTTGTATTATGACATTGCTTCAAGGACTGAACTGAACTCTACCTTTTAGGAGCTGTGTAACAATTGTGCGCTTATGTTTTTGGGGGACCTCTGCAGCAGAAAATAGGTATTATGGAGGCTGGTTAGGGTGGAGACTGGGTTAGATGGGCCAATGGAGCATGATCTTTTGCAGAATGAATGAACCCAAGCCATAGTCTGTGCTTGGAGAGAGACAAACTCAAGTATCTATTGCTGCAACTTCACAGCTTGGATAGTTGTTACAGCAGGGGTTACATACCCAATGTCTGACCAAAATTGATTTCTTTATGTCATGAAAGAACAATTAGAGATTGTTAAAGTTGGCAGTTACGTTTGTCACATTTGTTGCTCAAAATTGAAAGTGGGACTTGAAACTTGGGTATTTTTTCTTGTATGTGTTGCTCTCTGTCATCGATATTTGGTCCAGAAACTGCTGCAAGGCGCTACTTATCATTTTGTGTAGGTTGGCAGTGATCCAGTTGTTATACTTTCTGCAGTTGATTTGTTCTTGGGAGCCCCGGGGAGAGAGCTGATCAAGGGTTTCTATGACCCTGTACTCCTGCGGGCTAACATTTCACAGAGATATGTCAAAGAAAAATCCTCTACAGCCAGGAGGGCTGTATTTGCCACAATTTTAGACCTACTACATATGGGAATTACCACCATGCCTCTTGTAAATATAGCTGATGTGTGGTATTTTCTAGGTGTGGAATTACCTGCCCATTTCAAGTTTTAAACAGTACAGTGAGGAATAACATTATAATAATTTGTGCCCTTATTCTGAGTAGCAAAACACAGAATATTTCACATTTCCACTTACAAATACTGCCAGGATTTACCTGACAAAAGTTGTCCTGTGGAAACTGCAATATTTTTTACAAGTTGGGATTTCGATCCAAGAGCAAACTTTGGGACAGTAATCTACACTGTTCATTATATCTTGCCATCTATTCTTTCACCTGGTGTGCAAACTGCAGTATTGGATCTCAAACTACTCGCTCCGTGAACTAAACGGGAATCCTCTATTAGTATTCAAGGTAGCATTTGGAATCTTCCCTATGTCTTTAGTTAGTTCAAGACACTGGCCAGCGCCTTCAATCTCAAAACGGTTCCGGCACCAATGGAGGAAGGGTACGACACTAGGGTTTGAGGATTTTGATTGTCTTCGGAACCAATGTGCATTTGGTTGTCAGATATCACCTGTCTTTTAAGAAGTGTTTTGTGGAACAGAATAGTCGCTGGTGTGCTGAGGGTTTGGGGGCCATATATTGAGTTGTAAATTATTTTGTCTGTGGCTGCAGGTTCTAGGAGGGTCAGAACAGTGTCAAAGTTTGGTTATTTGCATCAGGATGTAAGGGCTGTGTTCCTATCAGCTGGTTGGGAAGATAGATGTTTTTATGATTGTGGGGGATGTATTTCATTGTTTAGTATCCCTGGGTATATAATACTGCAAGTCATTTTTATGGTTGCATTGTATTATTTTTTCCTGGCCATACAGATGTTTGTGGGGAGGTTTCTGTGTGAGACAATCCTGCTTATGTTCTTATTTGACTGGTTCCATGCAAGTGCTTCGATAAGACAGCCTGAAGATCTCTAGACACGAGGCTGTGACCATCATATAAAGAAGGAAGTTGGTGCTTGTACTAACTTTTGAAGAGCAGTAGTAGTTGTGTGTTTTGAGCATCTATAGATTTTGAATGTGGATACTGAATTTGAATTTCTTCCTTCCTCTGCTCTGTGATGCAGCAGAGATTAGAGTGTTGATTCCCCAACAGGCAATATGTCTTCCTTGCTGGCACAGTTGGTTGTCATATGGTAGGCCATGAGGTAACTGGCGAAGATAGGAGAGAATGGGAAGTGAAGCAAGTGACATTGATCATGGGCGATTGGGAGAGTAGCTAAGGGTGTAGGCAGGGAGGTTAGGCTAAGTGGGTTTGGGAGTAGGAATTCCTTGATCTGCGGAGTCTGACCTCTAGTGCAATGGTGCTTTAGTTCAAATGCAATGCCGCTCTATCTCCCTCTTGAAAACTCTCAACAAAGAGTGTATGTAGACTCAGAGATGCCCTATTTAAGTGATCCTGCTAGTCCCTGGGATACAGTGTTTCTTGAAGCAGTTTAACGTCTTCAACTTCCTCAGTTATACAATTACTAAGCACATATTTTCAATAATCGTACAGCAGGCTGAGATCAGGATGTGCATAACGGTGTAAATCTGTGACTTGGAACTTGTGATTTCATGTGAAGCAAGACTTTATGTGGTGTTTGATGTGTAATCAAACACCACATATGGTCAATATGGCTGTTAGACCAAGACATGCAATGGAATACCAAGAACATTTCTTATTAGTGGCAGATTGATAGGTATAAAAAAGGAGTGCTGATCCAAAATAGGCTCTAAAGACTGGTTGCAAACGTTGCATTTGATGGGTGGATGCTGCTAACATTTTCATGTGACAGATGTTGACCACACACAACTCATTGATTTGAGGTGTAACCTGGTCATGGAGCTGGATAATGGAATATGAATTAAACAGACCAGAAACATGCATAACATACTGTGGGGTTATCAATTACATCTGTTAGCCAGATGTAAGCTGAACTAATAGCAGAGCATGATCTGGCACAGAAGAAAGTGTGCACAAACGAAACAACAAAGCAAAACAGACCTAATTGGTTGAGCACAAACACAAAGCAGGTTTTGCCAATAATGATCAATATGGTTGCAACAAAAATGCATTGACTTTGTTCTGGAGAAATACAGCCAGCGGTAAACTACCACTTTGTCAAGGGTAGCACTTCACCAGACCCTAATCTTGCTGAATTGTAAAGGCATGCTAAGACACCATGTACAGCATCACTATTGCTGGGAAATACTGCATGTGGTAAGATCATATGAGCACTTTAAGATCAGGTCAGGACTGATATTATTTTTGGAGTTAAATGTCATAATTGCTGAACTGCTTTATTTCTTATACACAAGCAAATATACCGCTGGTGGTTAACTTTTTCCCACTTTGGTAATCAATCAGTTTAGATGTTACCAATAGACAGTATTTCGTTCATCTACAGCCAGCAATATTTTATCACCCCTGGATTTTCCATTCACCACTCATGTTTCTTTATCACCTCTTTACGAGTGTGCCTTGTAATTTTCTTACTGCAGTTTCAGTACAAATTCTACCATAACCCAAAGATAACAGAAATGTATATTTTTTTTATAGTGTCGTTATTTACTTCAGATCCATCAAGACCAGAGTTAGTGCAGAGTGATGTCCCACAGACCTTCTATAGCTGAAACGAGGATGTGCAGAACCTCTAATTATGTAAGTCTAGAGTGGGGCTAGACTACGACTAATGCAAACTGAGGTTATGCATCACAGACTACAAAAAAGGTGCCGCTGAAATGAGCATTGAGCAAAGTGACGACATCCGGTAGCACAAATGGGATCAGGCCCGAACAAGCACAGTGCAAATTGAGATGATGCAGGGCATATGGCAAACAAGATCCTGCTAGGCAGAAGGCAGCACAAAATAAGATCCTGCTAGGCAGAGCGCAGCACAAAATTAGATCCTATGAGGTAGAGGACAGTACAAAATAAGATCATGCAGATAATACAAATGAAAGCGGGGAGGGCAAAATACTTGTCAAAACAAATGAGTGCACTAACCTCCAACCCTCGTGAAAAAATACATCATAGTCACAGCTTGCCTATAAGGTATATTGACAGACTGTATGGGGGAGTTTGCCTTTAAACAGTAGAATCTGCTGAACAGCCCATCTGCCAGTTGGCATGAATCCAGAATGTTATGTGCGATGCATTGCAAGTGCTGGGAAACATCCTGAACAACGACTCCGGAACAACGAGTTCCGGAGTCACGAAAGCGGAACTCCGCCCTGCCCGAACAACGACTCAGCCTTAACCACGCATGTGCGTGGTTAAGGCTGATTCGGTCTAGTGTTCGGGCAGGGCGGAGTTCCAAGGAGCGTCGCAGAGGAGATCGTCGAGGAACAGAGAGGAGATCGTCGAGGAACAAGTAAGAGGGGTAAATTTTCAGGGGTGGTGGGGGTTTAGGTTTAATTTTTAGGGGTTTGGGATTTAGTTTTAAGGTGGGGAATTAGTTAAAATGGTGTTGTGTTTGTTTTTAGGGTGTGTGGGTGATCGTGTATATTATTAGGGAAGGGGGAATTAGTTATTAGGGTTTGTGGGTGATCGTGTTTATTTTTAGAGTGGGGGAATTAGTTTTAGGCGGGCGGGGGAGATTGATGTTAGTATGCAGGGGTTGGGGGGGGTTTGGGGTTAGTTTTTAGGGGTTTGGGGTTAGTTTTTAGGGGTGTGCGTGATCGTGTTTGGTTTAAGGATGTGTTGGTGATCGCGTATATTTTTAGGGTGGGAGGGAATTAGTTTAGTGTGTGTGGGTGATCGTGTTTACTTTTAGGCTGGGGGAATTCGTTTTTAAGGGGTGGGGGGATCGGGGTACTAGTTGGAAAGCATTTTTTTAACACGCATTCCTTTACCACGAAAAATCGTGGTAAAGGAATGCGTGGTAAAAAAATCGTGGTTTAGACAAGGTCGTGGTTGCGACCTCATTGTTAGGGAAGTCGTGGTTGGGGAACTCGATATTCCAACATACAACCCAAGTGCTGCACCTCTATAAACAAAAATTGACATCACCTGGCTGGAGCTAGAGATGCGGCCGTCATCCATCTTGTTGTTAAACGTTAGTGCGCCAAAACAAATGGTACTCTGGTTCAGAATCTGTCCAGCTGCGGCCGGCACAGGTAAGCGCGGTGGAGCAGGGCAGGGCGTGGCGGGGGAAGCCGACAGATGACGGAATCGGTATTATTTATTTATTTAATTATACCTATTCCGTCGTCTGTCGACTTCCACCCCTTCTACCCCTTTCACCCCTGCCCAGCCCCACCACCTCACCACGTTTACCTGTGCCGGCTACCGCTGAATCTGTTAGCATACACTGAACCAACAACATGCAGAAAAAATAAAGAAGCCACATGGTGAGAGAGGAAGCAATCTACAATCTTGGACCTACAACCATGATGATGAGTAAGTGTGCTTTCCTGGACAGTTTTTAAAGGGCAGTCTGGGGAAATAAGTGTATGGACGAGATTTGAGACATAGTCTGACAATGATCGAGTCTTTGACATGTGTGCCCCGAGAAAGAAGGGGGTGTAGTTGTTTCCTCTGTTCATTGCATTTTCCCCGTTGCCAGTCGGGCACCAAGTCCATAGTGGTGCAGGCCAAATAGTGTGTTATGTAGGTCTCACAGTAAGAGAATAAGGGGTACCAGTGTACATTTTAGTTTATGGGTAATGCCTGCAGATTTGCATTCTTTCCAACTGTGGATGCCCACCAGGTAGTGCTGTCTATTAATATGTACTGCAATGGGGTGCTTACTGCAACACGTCAGAAGAGCACCATGGCGAACACAGTAGGAGCTTAATTTTGGCCCGGGCTTTCCGTCATTGGTGTGCTTCTATAGGGGTTAGTGACATATGGGATTGAGCTAGCCCTATCGATGGGCTTCTATAGGACTAACTCAGTCACCCACTGAGCTCCTGTGAGGTTTGCCCTAATCTTTCTGTTGCAAATTAGGTTTTATACTAGCTACACTCGAGGGTCTGGGCTCAGCACACGCAGGAGTCATTTCTGAAGCGGCGATTCTGGTGGCCAAGTTTGCCTAAACAAATGAAGGCTTATGTCTCAAAGTACAACATCTGCCAGCAGATGAAAGGTTCCACCGCAGCACGGCCACCACAAACACCATTACTCATTTCAGACAGACCTGAAATGCATCCTGTTGAACACCCGCTCCGTCCACAGGCACGCCGTGGAACTCTGGGACCTGCTCGACGCAACAGCACCGGACGTCGCCTTCCTCACCGAAACCTGGATGAACGCCTCCTCAGCGCCCGACATCGCCATAGCCATCCCGGACGGATACAAGATCACCCGGAAGGACCGCGTCAACCAGACGGGAGGAGGCATCGCCATCGTACACAAGAACACCATCCGCATCTCGACTAACTCCGACGAGACCTTCACCGCCGCCGAACACCTACACTTCCAGATACACACTGACCCCAAGACCACCCTCCGAGGCACCCTCATCTACAGACCCCCGGGACCACGCACACTATTCAGCGAAGACATCGCAGACTTCATCAGCCCGCACGCCATGCCCTCCGCCGACTACATCCTCCTAGGGGACCTCAACTTCCACCTGGAGAACAACAACGACAGAAACACCACCGCCCTGCTGGACAACCTCGCCAACCTCGGACTCAAGCAACTGGTGAACACGCCCACCCACTACGCCGGCCACACGCTTGACCCCGTCTTCTCTTCCAGCAAGCACATCTCCTTCAGCCACGCCACCGGACTCCACTGGACCGACCACAGCTGCGTCCACTTCAGCTTCAGAAAGACTGCGACCCACCACCACCCGCAACAGGCTCCCCGCCGGAGCTGGAGCAAGATCACCGCCGAGCAGCTCACCGCCTCCCTCAGCCAGAACACACCCACCAACACAACGGACCCAAACGAAGCAGCCAGCAACCTCGCCAAGTGGCTGACCGCCTGCGCCGGCGACCTCGCACCACTAAAAAACCCTCCCAGCAGACCCGGAAGCAAGAAAACCCCTTGGTTCACCAACGAACTCAAGGAATCCAAGAAGAACTGCCGCACTCTCGAGAAAGCCTGGCGACTCGACCAGACCACAGACAACAGGACCGCCCTCAAGCACGCCACCCGCAAACACCACCAGCTGATCCGTGCCACCAAGAAGTCGGCACTCAAAGAACGACTGGACAACAACGCCCACGACAGCAAGGAACTTTTCAGCATCGTCAAAGAGTTCTCCAACCCCAGCGCCGGAAACAACGACATCACCCCCTCGCAAGACCTCTGCAACTCACCCGCCGCGTTCTTCCACCGCAAGATCACCGACATACATAACAGCTTCGACGCACAGACCACGCACCCTACCGCCGAACCAACGCCCGCCACCACCACCCTCTGCAACTGGACCCCGATCAGCACCGAAGACACCACCCGCACGATGAACTCCATCCACTCCGGATCACCAACCGACCCCTGCCCACACCACGTCTTCAACAAAGCCGACGCCACCATCGCACCCCATCTCCGGGACATCATCAACTCCTCCTTCCACACCGCCACCTTCCCGGAGAGCTGGAAGCACGCCGAGCTTACCGCCCTCCTGAAGAAACCAACGGCGGACCCCACCGACCTCAAGAACTACCGTCCCATCTCGCTCCTTCCGTTTCCGGCCAAAGTCATCGAGAAGACCGTCAACAGACAGCTTGCCGCCTTCCTCGAGACGAATGGATCCCTCGACCCTCGCAGTCCGGGTTTCGGGCCAACCACAGCACCGAGACCGCCCTTATCGCAGCCACCGACGACATCAGAACCCTAACCGACAACGGGGAAACAGCAGCCCTCATCCTCTTGGACCTCTCCGCGGCGTTCGACACCGTCTGCCACCGCACCCTAGTGAAGCGCCTCAGCAACATCGGAATCCGAGAGAAAGCACTGGAATGGATCATCTCGTTCCTCGCCGGAAGAACCCAGAGAGTCCGCCTCCCCCGTTCAGATCCGAGGCCACCGAAGTCATCTGCGGCGTTCCACAAGGATCTTCACTCAGTCCAACCCTCTTCAACGTCTACATGAGCCCCCTCGCAGCCATCGCACGCCAACACAACCTCAACATCATCTCCTACGCCGACGACACCCAGCTGATCCTCTCCCTCACCAACGACCCCACCACCGCCAGAGCCAACCTACACGACGGGATGAGAGACGTCGCCGACTGGATGAGGAACAGCCACCTTAAACTGAACTCAGACAAGACGGAAGTCCTCATCCTGGGCTCATCACCCTCCGCCTGGGACGACTCTTGGTGGCCCCCGGCCCTGGGCACCGCGCCCAAGCCAACGGACCACGCACGCAACCTGGGCTTCATCCTGGACTCCTCCCTGTCGATGACCAGACAAGTCAACGCCGTCTCATCTTCGTGCTTCAACACCTTTCGCATGCTCCGCAAGATCTTCAGATGGATCCCCACTGAGACCAGGAAGACCGTCACCCAGGCACTCGTCACCAGCCGACTGGACTATGGGAACACCCTCTACGCCGGAACCACAGCCAAACTTCAAAAAAGACTCCAGCGCATCCAGAACGCCTCCGCACGACTCATCCTGGACATCCCCCGACACAGCCACATCACCGGACACCTGAAAGACCTGCACTGGCTCCCCGTCAGCAAGAGAATCACGTTCAGACTCCTCACCCACGCACACAAGGCCCTCCACGACCTGGGCCCCAAGTACCTCAACGACCGCATGACCTTCTACACGCCCACCCGCCAGCTACGATCAACCAGCCACGCCCTCGCCACCGTACCACGCATCCAGCAGAGCCACCGCCGGAGGAAGATCCTTCTCCTACCTGGCAGCCAAGACCTGGAACTCCCTCCCCACTCACCTTCGGCGAACCCAGGACCATCTCTCCTTCAGGAAGCAGCTCAAGACCTGGCTGTTCGAGCAGTAACTTACCCCCTCCCCCAGCGCCTTGAGACCCTCCCGGGTGAGTAGCGCGCTCTATAAATGCCGTGATTGATTGATTGATTGACCTCTTGCATGTGTCTATTTGGATCACTACAGCCCCTCAAATTCAGACGGGGCTTACAAGTACGTCTTGGTGGCAGTGGATTCATGCTCTAGATTTCTAAGGGTTTGGCCTCAGAGCTCGGCTGACGCTCAAACTGTTATAAAGGATTTGCAAGTCTTCATTAGGACATATGCAATTGGCATGTTACATTCCGACCGTGGCCTTGCGTTTAGCTCTCTGGCTTACAAGGAAGCCATGGACAGTATGGGCGTGGCCTTTCAGTTGAAGATGAAAAACATCCAAATACAAATGAAATGCAAATTGCAATTCGGCCCAATAATGAAATCTATATCAACGTGCCTTCACAAGAAGCAACTGCCAGTTCCACAAACCCTGCTGAGCTACCAAAGATAGCTCGAACTGTGTCTGGCTACTTCATCAACTTCGATGACTTTTCTTCAGATCCAAGTGAACCTGTGGAAACGCCTCCCATTTCCAAAAAAGAGAAATTTAGACAATTCTATCGCTGGCTCAAAAAGACTTACTTGGTGTCCCCTTGGTTGCATCTCTGGTTTGCATTAGGGATCCTGTTCTTGTTAATTTGGATTGGTATAGTAACTGTCTTTTTCCTGCTACTGAATGGACATCACCTCCCACAACACTCTGCAGTACAACCTGTGAACTTGGTCTTGAGACCTCATACGTCATCACACCGTGAACAGAGAGACCTGTCCCTAGTGAACATTTCAGCAGTTCCAGTACCGGATGGTATAGTTTGGGATAGGGGTTGAATTACTTCATTACCTCGAGTACACTCTCTGATGATTGGGACATTGAGGTTGTAACTACTATGCTCTCAGATTTAGAACAATCTGCTGCATTTTCTTACAGGGAATTGTATGAAGATGCACCTGACTTTGACAGTATGTATTGTCACCAGCACTATGGTCATCACTTTTTGCACAGAGCTAGTGTTCCACGCACTGTAAACACTTACCATCAATGGGAACATTGCCCGACACCACTGAAAGGTAGTTCTGCCACAATCACACAGAAATGTGCATATTTTTCAGGGTTCAATACATCAGACCCAATGTCATACTCTATAAGCTAGTACAGACGAATGCAACTGCGAAGAAAATGATACTGCCTAACACCAAGCTCATATATTCAGCTTTTATCTCCCAACTGTCTATACAAGGTTTCGACTATTGGAGGGACACGATAGACACAAAATCCATCTGGGGGATGAAACATTGGCAGGTTCAGGGATCTGAGGCCTTATTTAGAGCTTGCCTCATACCGTTATAGATAATATTCCTGAACAGAACAGTGTAACAGACTAGCTGCTACGGGTTTGCAAAAATCAAAGACCAGAAAACACCACGCATCCCCTCGCCCATACCTATTGAAGGTATATCAAATGATATACTGATTAGTGAGGAGGTACTGGGTGCAATGATACAGAATGGTACCAATTGGAAGGGATGGTTGGTTTGGCCTATCTACACAAATAGGTGTCAATCAAGATTCAAGGGTACCACCGAAGGTTTTAGTATCCATAGGCCTGACCCATGGTATGTACACACAGACGACCCAGGGGTAGTGACTTCTTATAGTGTTGGGAAGTTGTGCCTAGAATGGCTAAAAACCTCAACACTATTACAGGTAAAACAACACTTGTCCCTTCTATCAGAAAACATGGATCTTAGGGATTTCTTGGTAGGTCCCAAGAAACTGCGTAAGAAACACTTCTTATATGCCATCTACAATGAACTGTGGAAAGTCTCCCAACAGGATGCTGCTGAGAGATTACGTAAAATTGATAGGATTAACCTAGAAAAAGCCCTGGCTGTGGTATACAATGGCATGACCACACTTTCTTCACGTATTTATTCGCTGGGCAACATTGTGTCCTCAGCTATTAACATAATAGAACAAGATTTGTCTATTCTACACATGGGCAATCTCAATTGCGCTCCATTTTGCTTTTGAGCTGGACGCTACAATCATTGCGTTCTGGCCACGTGCCATGGCGATACATTAACAGCACAAATCTGTTCTCGGCTTATAATCTGACCGGCAGACAGTTGACCATGGCACGCAGAGATGCAAAGTACACCATGCTGCTCATTGAAAAATTAGAGAAGTTACTTTTTACGGTAGCAGAGTCACCATCTACAGAATGGTTCAATCACTGCTATATCACACTGCCAATCACAACATTCCAGTTCCAATACTGCCTTAGTAACATCCAAGCAGGCAGGTATGAAGCGTTAGGTGAAGGGCACATACAGGAAACCTGGGAGTTACCGTATTGATATAGGTGCAGAAATAAGGACACTGAAGTTTTCTTAAGTGGTACTGACTGCCGGAAGGCTTTAAGTGGGTCTTTAATGTGCAAAGAAGTGTCGCTTCATGGAGCGTGTAATGCATCAAAAGCAAACTTATCTTGCTACTTGAAAGGCTCCCCAGCTTCCGTGATTCATCCGGGTTTTGAATTGCTTTCGAATGGAAGTTATTTAATGCTGAATGATCAAGCCTGTTGTGGGATTGCGCCAGGCATCGCATATCTAGTCACAGTAAACTTCAGGGTTGTTTGCTGTAAGCAAGTATTTTTTCCCCCAGCTCACACAGTTAGGGAGGCACCACTGTGGCCTTCATTAAATGTTTCCAGTATAAGGTTTGATTTTGCTGAGCAGATTGAAAACATGCTGTTTCAACAGAATGTGGCCTTAACTTCAGCTCGAGAGACTTTTGATCTCCAGGTTGCAGGGTCTTCAGCAGAGATATAGGCTCTGGTCCATACGAACTTCCCAATCCATTTAGGAGAAATGGTTCATCGTATCTTTAACATGTCTGATACGAGTGGGATTGTACAACTTATTTAAACGTCTTGGATCAGGCCTCTTAACCACCTTTCAGACCATCTTTGGAGTAATTCCAGCTTTCATACACTCTGACATGGAAGCGTTTTTGGAGGGCTTCCTCTGGCCCTGCTATCGGTAGCGGCTATCCTGATTTTAATCCTATTGCTTCACAATGGACATCTCAATCCCCCAAGACACGGACAGAACACTGCTGGAACGACGTTGTCGTGAGGTATTGGGTACGCCTCGGCTTCGAGAGCTGAGTTGAGCATTGGTTCCTGTCTTTTAGACCGGTCTGGCTAGACTGTGTCCTGCCTGTGTTCCTTTGCCTCTTCTGCGGATTTGGATGCGTGTTGGACCTGTGTCTGACACTTCCATCAGTTGCGCTGCCGGACATAGACGTGCTCCTAGAGCCCTTGCAGGCCCACGTGTACATTTGTCCACAGGTTATTCCCATGTTGATGACGGCATTTCTAGAGCCTCCAAGGGATGCTTCCGCTCCTATTGGAAGGGAAATCGGTTCTGCTACAGACGTACAGGCATCGGTATCAGGCATGCAGGCATCTAATTCTTCCCCGGCGGCTGCTATGGGAACCAGAGATGACCATCTTTGCTCATTCGACATGATACTGGAAGTTCTGGAGGGATTGCCACCTGCGGATACAATGTTCAGCGATGTTGAGTCTTCAGTGCAGGATTCATAAACAATCTGGCCTCTCCTGTGCTGGGAACTAATTGGCAACTTTTAAACATTTACCAAATTGAAGGTCGAAACTGACTTTGTTTTATTTTTCCTTCTCTGCTCTGACTGAGCATTGTGGCTTTCAAGGTTCTCAGTGTAATAATAACCACTCATACAAGTTTAGAGGACCTTTTGAACGCTTTTTAGGGAAAATTACTTTTCTTTTATGGACACTTTTACAGGTTTTTTAAATGCTTTTTTGTATTTTTTATAAAAGATTTTATACTTTTTAATGGCCTTAGCTTTGTTATTATCTAGCTGACCCTGTTGACCTTTTGATGAGGAGTGGTGTCATGTCCTTTAGGCTAGTCCTGTCATGTTTTTACATACATTGTCCCATCCACACGACAATAACGGTTCTGAAACAGGTGACCTTTTACCTAGTGGCTTGCTACTGTCTCGTCGACACCAGCTCTTAGTATTCTATCCTAATCCCTGTACCTGATGTACATAAACATTAGGTGTCCTTAGGCACGGCATAATTACTCTGTATAAGGGTCACCACTTTTTTTCATCCTTGGCCAACAGCCCGCTATGCATGATCGCATTTGTTTGGAAAAACATTGGTGATTGTTTTCAAAGCATTTATGATTGTTTTCAAAGCATTTATGATTGTTTTAAAAACATATTGTTTCTAGAAGAAACCCTGGAGTGGCCACTCTAGTATATAATATAAATTAGAGGAGAATTCCTTCCAAGCTGACATGGGGTCCTGCATGCTGAATCTTCGACACGCAGCGGTCTGACATCCCTTGCGGGGTGTCATCCTTGAAGCAGAGACAGGGTCCTTCATTCTCAACCATCAGGTGATGGGGCTGGTTCATCCCTAGGGGTTTCTTGGCTACACATACGCATATACATGCTACACACACACAGATCTAGGTCCGGTACATTTAGGCCAATTACTTAGGGCGTGCATTTTAGGAATATGCAAGTGCTATTGTTTTTATCTGAATTGCTTATGTTCATCGTATTAGCACTATGGTAGAAATGTATCCACTATTTACTATATTTGGTACTTGCTATCTCTTTCGTATGTTTCTGTCTCCTGACTGTCGCAGCACATATGTTTTACACAAGACTGATGCTTCAGCAATAAATACTTATTGAAAACGTCCTAATCGCCATCTTGTGTATTTCCTGAGAATAAGCAAGCACGAGTGACTGTGCGAAGAGTACTGTACTGTTTTCCACGATCCCTGAGGAATCACGGTTGTCATGTTCAGTGGTTGCCAGAAACTACCAACACCACTGTAGAATACAGGGGGGTGGTAGTGGCACTGTAGAGCTAGCTGGTCTAATTGCTGACATATCCTGTGGGGGTGTCCGGAGTCGGTTTGGACACCAAGTCCTCAGTTTATGTCATCCAAAACTGCGCAGGTCCTGGGGATTCCTAGGAACTACATGACAGCAAAAGCGTTTTTACAGAAAGACAATGCATGCGCCTTATCCAATTCATTCAATTAAGTCCCTACTGTATGGTTCCGGGGTAAAGATGTACAATTTTTTAGCAGCAACATTTTACAAACTTCCTGCTTTTTTACTATTTACGAACGTTGCAAAGAATTCCACATTTTCCGTTATACATTCAAAGTTTTGTCTCTGCATAGTGGGATAATTTTCACTCTAGAATACAGTGCCAAGCCAGTGATGATCTGTGGAGCACGAGCTATCACACAAAATAACGCACAGTTTTACCTTTTCCCAAACAGTAACACCTAGCACATTTTACCAGGCAATACCTTGGGAAATATGAACACGGAAACAAATTGAAATACCGAGATCCCATTGTTTTTCTTTAAACTAGTATATGTCTTCCTCCTCATAGAGTTATGAAAAGATAGATACTACATAGATTGTTTAAAACGTCATAATTTCATGATTTTCCTGCGTATGGCCTACACAGGTCACATTGCAATCTATACAAATTTGCAAAATTGTCCAAAGACCTTTACGTAGTTTGCAAAAAAAATTGTGTAACTTTGCACATCACTGCCTCCTGGTAAGTACACAGGAAAGAAGTGAACAGTTAATTTTAACGGGCCTTGTTTAAAAGAATGTGCATTATTGAATAACATTATCAACCGTCAATACCAGAATGCATTAATCATTTAGACTCTCTACTGCTCCCTTTTACTTATATAAATGTTACATATAAAAAAAAAAACTTACATTAAAATACATTGCTAATGACTTAATAATAGAAACAACTCAGGAATGAGCAAGCATCAACGTTGCTTCGTGGGGATTGTTAGACCTGGCATCTTTTGGCATGGTTTTCCATGTCTTTTTGCCTCTGACCTTGATTGTGTGTTACATTTCATTTTTGCTAGTTTTAGGACTCTGGGGGCTTCACCATTGCTGACCAGTGCTAACGTGCAGGTGCTCCCTGTCTAAATTGTATTGGTGATTGGTTTATCCATGATTGGTATATTTGATTTACTAGTAAGTCCTTAGTAAAGTGCACCAGGTGTGCCCAGGGCCTTTAAATCAAATGCTACTAGTGGGCCTGCAGCACTGAAATTGCCACCCACATGAGTAGCCCTGCAAACATGTCTCAGACCTGCCACTGCAGTGCCTGTGTGAGCAGTTGAAAACTGCCATGTTGACCTGGCAAGTGTACCCACTTGCCAGGTCGAAACCTTCCCTTTTTATGCAAGGCACCCCTATGGTAGGCCCAAGGTAGCCCAATGGGCAGGGTGCATTGTATTTAAAAGGTAGGACATGTACTGTTGTGTTTTACATGGTCTGGTAGTGAAATACTGCTAATTTTGTTTTTCACCACAGCAATGCCTATCTCTACCATGGGTTAGCATTGGAGCTGCCTTGTTACTTCTTATAAGCTTATCTTCCAATTGGGAATAGATAGAGATTTGGAGTTTGGGGTCTCTGGACTCATAATTTAAAAATACATCTTTTGGTAAGGTTGCTTTTTAAACTGCTTGTCTGAAAATGCCACTTTTAGAAAGTGCAAAAAGATCTGGGTTAAATCCATAGTTTCTTTTGCACACCATGCCATTCAAGTTTAGACCCCACCATATGCAAATCAGTATTTACCCTGTTCCCCATGGGAACAGTCGAGCCCGAACTGCCAGGTCAGGTCCTCCCTGGACCAGAAACAAGCATCCTGAGACCGGTTTTTGGGAAACACCCCTCATAAGCCAGTCTAGCTTGAATCTGGCGAGCACGGGACCCATGTCATGGCATACCCTTCCCACTTAGGGCAACAATGCAAAATGAACAGATGATGGACCGAATGCTGAATTAATCAAACATTCACCCCCAGTCACAGATCTGGTTTAAATCCATTGTTTTTTTGCACACCACGCCATTCCAGTTTAGACCCAGCCATATGCAATATTATGTTAAATGGTGGCAATACTGAAATCCTTCTGAACTTTCATCAGTCAGCAGTGTGGAACTTGAATTTGTCCCATTCCATGCTGGGACAGCGACCCACAGCAGTCAAGCTGGTGAAGAACTTGATATCAGATTTGGCACAGCTTTATTATTGAGTGGACAGACACATTTGGTTGTTCAATCTTGTTTTTTCCAACTACAGATGATTAAACAAAACATACACATTATTAATGTCTTTTTGTCAGCAGGCTTGACTATTGCAATGCCATTTATTTGGATTTGCCAGCTGGAGCTATAACTAAATTGCAGTTAGTCCAGAATGAGGCAGAAAGAATGATTCTGAATATAAGGAAGTATGACTAGAGCTTGCAAAGGCTGGTGAAACCTCAATGGCTGCAAGTGAGACAAAGGGGAGAAGTTAAAATCCTTATGCTTGGTACCTTAAATCATTTTTTAAAGGAAAATCTATCCCCTTTCTAACAGATTCTCCAGTTATGAAATCTTTGTTCTACATGTACAATTTTTGATAATTATGTGTAGAAGGACAGCTCTTGACAGGAGGGCCTTCTAGGTGGCTGTGGCCAGACTCTCTAACATCCTGCCATTAGAGATCCGGAGGAAGGGAGGCCTCCTCAAGTTAAGGAAATTGTTGAATACCTGGCTGTTCTTACACTAAGGGATTAGGCCCAATTTGGGAATTCAGATTCAGTGGATCCCCACTAGTTCCAAGGTGCCTCATGGAGTATGTGTGCTTTATAAATGATCTAAATAAACTTTTGGAAAAGGGAGCTGATGTGTAATTTCTATAGCCACTTTTCTCATGTTTTTGAGTTGGACTTCTAAGAAGAAGAGCACTTCAATTTACTGTGAGAAAAGTTAATAGTCTTTACATAAAGGACCTTTCAAACAGTCATCAGACCTACTATATTCACAGCCCATTTGTGTATACAACGTGCAATTTATTGGTATATAAACAGAAACATTAGAAGTTGGCATATCAAATCTACATTAGTGGCACCGAATTTGAGCATAAAATGTACAACGTTGATAACAAACTGTCTGGAAGACACGTAAATTTGATAATTTCTTTATAGTTGTGTTTGTTTAAACACAATATGCATTTTCACTGTAAATTGGAATGTTCTTATTTTTAGGTCTTAGAGTGGAGTTTGGTTCTGCCACTTTCTCATGATTCAGTGGCTTTCTTGTTTATTCCATTTCCCTGCCCCATATTCAGTGGCTTCCCCTTCTATTCTTGTGTTATTCTGTCCTAGGAGCATTACCCCCAACCCTGCCCCCGCCCGAGGTCAGATTCTTAACAGTTCTAAACGCTTCTAGAGTTTAATCTAGCTCCATTCAAATGAAAGTTTGTTTGCGGGTACTAATAGTGTGGATAGAGAGATTAAGGGCCATATTTATGTCTTGGTGGTATGCATGCTCAGTCGCAACGGACACAGAGTATCCATACAGTCAAGATAAAGGTCCGCCCTCCAAATGTAAAAGTGTGCAGACCTTAGGTTTAATCATCGTGGTGGAGACTACTCCGTCTCCACTGAGATTAAACTCCTACAATAGCCCTGTGGAGTAGGGGCTGTCAAAATGCAGATCTCTAATTCCACCCACCTAATTTGGATGGACAGAATTAGAGGTCAGTTTTCACAGATCATCCCATTTCAGGATTTTTTTTTTTAAATAAAAGAGAAAACAGTTTGGTGCAGGGTTCCATCATGTTATGGAGCCCTGCACCAATCTGTAAATCTGTAAACAGCATTGACTGAAACCGACATGATGGAGGTTCCTGCCAGTGCTTTAGAAAAGACTGTCAGCTTGGCTGTCATTTCTAAATTAGGTGGGTGACACCTGCATCAGAGCAACATAGTAATTTACTCTGTCTCCCTGATGGAGAAACGGGCAGATCGCCTATGAATAAATAAGGCCTTCAGTTTTTTATCTGAGAAGAAGTTGGGATATCTCATCAGGGATAATTCTCATTGCTTTGCGATACTGAGGACAAGTATGTTCACGGTATTCGTGGGCTAAGATTGGAATTAAGGCGCTCCAATTGGTTTTTGTAGGATAGTTTGTTCTCGTCTCCATGGCCAGGGTATGCTATAATCTCATCAACCGTGTACAGAAGGCAGGAACTGTCCTCTTACCCGGCATCATACAGAGCATTGAATCCCTAGCACCAGAGTCATTGCTAATTGTTTGCCTCTGCAGGATCTAGGGGACCTTGCGATGGATAGGAACAACCCAACATATTAACACTAGGGTCTCTAGGAATCTGAGTGTCAAAGACCCTCTCCAGTTGACTCATTAGCTCTTCCCAGCATTTCCCTAGTTTGGGGCAATGCCACAAGAGATGAGATACGAACCCACCCGTCATACCACATCCTCTCCAATACATATCAATAGTTGGTGTGCTCCGTTTGGTAGTTTTGTTCAGTAGTGCACTATTAATATTTGAGTAGCTTATATTGAGTCTCACTCTAGCATAAATCAACAGCAGTTTACCCCTGTCCTTTAGAGACAGATCCCGACCGAGCTCTCACTCCTATATCTTTCAGCCTGGTACTTTGTGATCCTGATAAATATCAATAAGAAATATATTGAGGGTTTAGAGTAAGGGCCATATTACGAGTATGGTGGTCCACCGGCCCGTCGTAATCGTGGTGGTGGTCAAAACCACCGCCACCACTGTGGGTCTGCCCACATTATTCAGAGTATGGAAGTCGGACCGCCACAGGACTGCCGCGTCCACCAGGGATCCAGTATACCGCAGTGGTCGTGCAGTGGAAGGGGGCAGCAATATGCTGGCGGTGAAGCTGCGGCACCACCGTGCATATTACACGTTGCCTGTCCACCACCCATTTCATGGCGGTCTGCCTGCTATGAAAAAGGTGGCAGAGGGGCAACTAAGGGGGCCCTACCAAGGCCCCCTGCCACTCCTGGGCCTGGGGGTGCATGCATGTGGGGCACATGTTGTTCCCCCCTGGAAATGCACCCCAGTTCCTGCACGGTGTGGCATGCATGCCACACCGTGCAAGGAACGTGCTGCAGGCACTGTCACGGCAGCATCTGCAGTTAAAGCTCACCTATGAGCTTTATACAGCCACAGTTGTGAGACCTGCCGCAGCACTGCCTGCCCGCCATGGATTACAGGTGTAAAGCGTCAGGCTGGCCCATCTTTAAAACATTTTTCCAGATCTATAAGTGAACATGAGACTACCTCTTCCAAAAGGGTGAAGCACCCAATGGCGTAGTTGAGTGTATGTGAACCTCTCTGATTCTGGGAGGTCAAATTTCCACTAGATGGCCTCAGAACAGATGATCTGCTGACCCTTGAATAGACAGCCCACCAAGAGGTATTTCTTCTCCACCAATCCTTAAAGTAGGGAGGGGTAAATTCAGTGTGAATTCTCACTTGTACAAGATAGGAGAAAAGAGCGATGGATATGTGGTAACTGTCCGGTAAAGTATATATATATCAAGATGTTTTGCATTGCCAGACGAAAGAATGTATTAAATATTGTAGCTGTTTGGGTAATGCAGGTGGTGTAGGTAATGGTATTGTTTGGAACAAATATAGGATCTGCAGCAACCTCATTTTAATGATGGCAATATTTCCTAACAATGAAAACTGTTTGCATTACCACTGTTGTAAATCACATTTTACATCTTTAATCAGTGAAACATAGTTCACCTCACCACTTGAGAGGCAGTGCGGCTAATTTGAAGCCCTGAGGGGCCGATTCACAGAACTAATCTGAGACAAAATCCTAAACTTACTACTTTTGGTATTCACAGAAGGCACTTACGATTTATGGTATTCACAGAAATCACTTACGACTACTAACTTTACGTCCGTACTCGGGCCGGAATTTCCGCACCGAGTGGAAGTTCCGCACCCGGAGCGGAATTTCCACCTCCGGACCGGAATCTCCACCTCCGGGCCGGAATCTCTGCCTCCGGGCCAGAATCTCCGAAATTGACCCGGAACCCATTATTTCATACAGGAAATGAAATACAGGAAGTGGGAGACAGGAAATACATCACAGGAAGTTGTTGGCAGCCATTTTGTGTTCATTCTGAGTCATCCTCTCTCACAGATCAGATCCTCTGCCATCCTGCTGCTCTTTTCAACCTTATTTCCCCCAAAATGGCTGAGGGTTATGAAGAGAAAGCACCCCCTTTCAGTGAAAGGGAATTAGACATCTTAGCTGAGGGGGTGGTACTCAAATATCCTCAGCTATATGGGGGGCCAGAGGACCAGCTGAGTAATGCAGCACGGGCCAGACTATGGGCCGACATTGGTGAGCGCTGCAGTACAGTGGGCGTTCACACCAGGAACACGAGGGCATGCTGCAAGCGCTGGGAGGGCCTAAAACGCTGGGCCCGGCACAAGGCCGAGGAGCTACTGGGCCAGTCTTCCCAGCACCATGTGCATCGTCCTCACCTCTCGCCACTGTACAGGAGGGTCCTGCGTGCAGCTCATCCGACCCTCCATGCTCAGCTGAAGAAGCATGAGCAGCAGAGACCTGGTAAGTGCATTATATGCAATATGTGTCTGGAAGTATGATGGGAGTGAAGACAGAGCTGTACCATCGTGTGTTCCATGCCTCCATTCACCTATTCAGTGTCTATGCAGCAGTCATCATGAAGCAAAAGGCTCACTGTAGCGCATTGACTGTACAGGGCAGAGTGCATTCTGGGAGTTGTAGATTCATCATGACAACTGGGGAATTGAGCCACACAGTTGCATTTGTACAGAAAATTGCACTGCCAGCACTACTAACAGTGAAACAAGGGAATCATAACTGATGTGTGCATTGGATGAGAAATGGTACAGACACTGTTCAGTGTGTGTATGCGAGGCCAATGGGTATTGGATGCTGTGACTTGCATTGCTTTTGGTGAGTTTGGGTTCTGATTGAGAGAGATCATCATGTGCCATGGAGTCAAGACAGACTTTAGGATCCTTGCCTCACTCTTACCCCCAGTGGCTTGTATGCCATTTTTCATGTACAGGTAGGTGTATCAACGAGACACTACTGTTCACCAGTGCACAGCACTACCTGATCAGTCTCTGAAGCCAATATGTGGCACTGGATTGTTAGCTTTTGTGAGGGAATATCAAAAGGTTAGACTCACAACTTAGCAAACCTAATTGCCCAGACCCTATATGGAAGTGTGACCCCCAATCGGCATTTGTGTTGTCCCATACAATGGTACACAGCAGATAACATTTTTCCAGACGTAAAAGTGCAGAGACTCCATATCACAGGCCCTTTTCAATACCATCTGGACTCCCTCTGATCTCCTTTTGTAGACTGGGTTTGGAACCTGCCTATGTAGCAGTGACAGGACACACAGGTCACAAGAATGCCAAAGTTGAGGGTTGGCCAGGACAGATGTGCAAGCCACCAAAAATCTTGTGAGATGTCCATGTCAGACTCAAATCAGGAGATGACAGTGAACATACACGTAATTTAAGCTCATAAACACTGACAACTGTATAGTGTGATCAGAGGAGAACAAAGTCTGACCTTGGCTCATCTTGATATGTGTCTTGTCCTGACGTGTACAACCACTACATAATGATTTGTCTTACATTTCAGTGGGCTCAGCTGGCCAAAAGGAACAAATGCAGGGCCCGGTTCGGAGCAGGACATCTTTGGTGCGCCGGCGGCTACGACCTTTTCCACCAGTGAGGAAGAAGAGGATGAGGCGGGACCCTCAACATCAGGAGGCAGGGGGATTGTGCCCACCCGAACTGACCAGGAAGCCAACTCTGGTGCTATGGACCGGGTGGAGGCTGAAGACATTAAGTTGGGGGGGAGAACTGGACACCTCTGGCCAGGGGGAGTAGAGAGCTACTCTCCCTCGGACCATTCACCTGTTAGTTTTGCCGAGGTGGCCCCGGGGCAGGCCACTACGCAACCTGGGCCTGCCATCAGCCCCTCCCTAACTCTAGAGGCCCCCATTCCATCGGGGCCTCCAGCTGCATCCCCTGCAACCAGTCCCCCTCATCGTAGCTGCCAGGTCGACACCAACATTGGCTCTGAACCCGAGGCACCACACCCCTCATGTTCAACCCGAACCCCTCCCTGTGTTGTTTCTTCTGTGGCTGTACCAGAGGACTTGATGTGGGCATGTGAGGGTCAGCCAGACATGTCCTCTCTCATCATGCTGCAGATGTGTCTAGAGGTGCGCATGATGTGAGAGGAAATTGCCCAAGCTCTGGCCACCCGCACTGCCAGTGTAAATTCCCTGACTGCAGCCATGTCGTCTTTCGTATCCCAACCTCCTTCCCACACCACCGTCAATGTCTCCCCCTGTCCTGTTGGTTGCCCCACACTGTTTCCCCCCGTACTCCTCGTGTGTCCCGACCCCGTGTGGTGCCTCTTCCTGCACCGGCCAGCCAGGAGCCGGCATCGGACTCAGAGGATCTGGACATTGTGGTACTAGAGGATGACCAGAAGGACACTTGACCTGTTGGACAGATTTTTCTTTGTGGACAATTATTTACTTTTCCCCTTGTAAATAGACTGGTTACCCTGACGCTCCCTGACGTGTTATATTTATGTTGCCCCACCCCAATCCAAGTTCCCTTCTCCTTCTGCAGTAAGAACATCATTTGTTTTCCTTTCTCCCTTCCAAACGGACTGTTGTTGTTTTTCTAACCCCACACTTTTTTTACATAAAATCTTATTTAGAATCATAATTTCTCTATCTTGTTTAACTTCATTGTGAATGTCTTCTACAAAATATGGACATGTATTTTGGAAGCCATCTGCTCTTCACATGAGGGCTTGCTGCAATGACGGGGTTACACTTGTACATGTGTCACACACACACACATACATCCTCACATCTCTAGGCCACCAAAATTGGTGAACATTAGCCTATCATGACATGATATGCAACAGAGTTGTGACTTGTGAAGATAATTTCTTTTTATTTACACATTTTCACACTGGTCAAAAAGTTCCTGGGATGTGATCAATGGGGATCGTGCTTGCGGCTTCGCAATTTAGGAGGTGAGGATCGCTGTGATGTATTATGTCGGGGTTGTTGCCGAGGTGCAGGTTGGTGTGGTGCATCTGCCTGTACAGGGTGAAGTTCATGTGCAGGGGCGGATGGTGTTTGTACAGTTGGTGTTTGTGCGTGGACAGGGGGTTGTTGTGCAGGTGGTGGTAGTGCCTGTTCAGGGGCTGGTGGTGGTTGTGCAGGTGGGGGGAGTGCCTGTTCAGGGGGTGGTGATGGATGTGAAGGTGGGTGGAGTGCCTGGATAGGGGGCAGTGGTGGGTGTGTACCCTTGCTGTGGTCCTGTGCAGTTTGTGGTACAGGTGTATGGGTGTGATGTGCTGCAGGCAGATGTGATGGCTCCCCTCCCTGCGTTGAACGTGATGGGAGACTTTGGATCACTTTCATCATGCCCTCCATCATCTTCATGGCCAAGGCATGGTGTCTTAAACTCTCTTCCCTTTGGATAGATATGATGTCTCTGATATTCTTACACATGTCTTGCCAAGATCTATCCATCCTATCCAAAACATGGGTCTGTCTGTCCACCACCTAAGGGAATTGGCGCAGGGCCTCAGACATGTCTGACAGGGTGGCCCCTATGGCGCGAATGTCCTACCTCACATCTGCCTGCTGTTGGAAGAAGTCCTGCTCCCACTGGGCACCATGGCCTTGTGCAGGCCCTCTCAGCAGGGGTCGGCCATGGATGAGACCGCCAGGTCCAACAGAAGGGGGGGTGGCATGTGGAAGCCTGTGGACAGGAGAATGGTGCCCAGGGGATACCTGCACCACAACACGGTTGGTACGTCCCTCAGATGGTGAAGAGAATGCCTGGGATACACTGTATAGGGAGGAGTGTGTAGGGGATCCTCCACGTCTGTCCCGGATGTGAGGGCTGTGAGAGAGTGATATCTGTGTTGGGGTGTGTGTGAGCTGTGGCTGGTTAGCTCTATGATGGGGACAGGCAATCTTTTGTTTTGGAGGAGGCTGAGGCACTTTGCTGGGCGGAGGGTGTGAGGCCTTGCAAAATGTGGGCGATGTGGGAATATTTCTGTCCATGGCATAAGACTCTTCATCCTCTGAGAGGATGAACAGATAGTCACCATCATCGTCCAATCCTTCGTCCTCCTCAGGTACTTCCTCCTCCTCCTCTTGCGCCGTACTTGCAGCCGACATTACTGCCTGGAGGAGCAGTGGATTTTCCCCTTTGATTGCCCGTCGCCCAACACTGGTGGAAGTTTCATCCTCCTCATCGTCATCATCACCTGGAACACAGAGGTTGCAACAGGATAAGTAATTGACCTAGTATAAGGTCTGGTGCAACACAAGGGTTGGCTCTACTGTACTTTGCACTAACAGATGACGCACATGTGACCTGGTTTGGGTACCCCTACAAGTGACAGCTCACACCATAGCACTGAGGGGTGAAACGGAGATGTACATTGCACAAACAAACTCACCAGCTCCAGCCACAGCTTTGTGTCCCTTTGCGATCCCCCCTGATGTCAACTGCTGAACCATGCTCCTCATAGGTGTTGTTGACGAAGCAGCCCCCGATCCAGCAGCTGTAGAGGGAAGTGACACCATTCTCAATCATCTGCATTACTAATTTACAAACAGGCACATGTGACACTCATGATATGTATGTAACTTTGTTAACACCAACTGCAGGTTCTATGCAGAAGGGGATTTTGATCTTAATCCTGGTTTTGATAGGGAAACACTTCACGCCACATTTACCTGATAGACATGTGCGAGAGGGTTTCACTGCTGCAGCCAGGATGTCTTGCATTCCCCGGGATGGTGTTGTACGCTGCACTGGTGTCATCCTGTCAGCAGCTGTGATGAGACATACATGTCCATATTTCAGTACACCAGATGGTAGCTATGAGCAAACATGTATATGTCATTCTCAATGACCATTGATAGGCTATTCCTGGACAATGTGCAGCATATTTTCGTCATGGACTTTCCATGTGGGCCCCTGCTCACATACAGCAATTGCCAGCTGTTACCTCCACACAGCACTGACATCAATGAGATGACACATCAACAGACAAACGTGTATGAGAAGGTTACTGATATTTGAAGGAAGGGGAGAAATAATCAGGACGCCACCGCATTACATTGATTACACCTTCACCGTTAAGACTAACATGTCTCATGAGTATGATGTTGTCTGTTGACAAGTTGAAAGGAGTGTACATCCACAGGCTGACCAGTTTCACATTTGCACATCAGTTCAAACATTGCAATGCAGAGTTCATATGTGAGATGCGCAATAGTCAGGTACATTTTGTGTGTCATTTGTGCTTCCCTACCCATGAAGTCACAAAGCTCATTTTGGATTGAGAGATCACACATTTGTAATATCCATCCTTTGAGTGTCCTCTGTTCCAATAATCCATTTCCTACATCATGGTAGAACTAAGCTGACAACAGATGATGTGTTGTACAGCAGACATCCTAACCTCATATATTATACACTCACTTATGTAGGTGGATACAGTAGAAGAGGAGGCAAGCAGAATGCAACATTTAACTTGGATCCCACATTGTGGGTAAGTTGCGAAGATTTGATGGTTGCCGCCGACACTGGATTTGTGTTGTGCCTTTCAGCCCAGAGAATTTATAATGTAACTTCCTGAAGATTCACCGTAGCAGCCCATACATCCATCACAAAAGTACCCAACTGACATCAGTGCGACCCTCATCCACACCAATGTCAATATGATTTGTCCATTGGAATTTTGCTAGGCCCCGCATCTGCCCAGTGTGTGGTCCCTGACCAGATGTCACAGCCAACCTTGTAGCAGAAGTCACTGTGGGTCTTGGAATCTGGGAGGATATCATTGGACCTACAATGATAAGTGTGTTTGCAACTTTACATTTCTGCAGCCACATGTGATGCACTCAATTTCAGGCACAAAGGATGAGCACAAGCCATGTGGGCCCTACCGTTGCAGAAGTGTGTAGCACTAATTATCATGAGTGATCACACATTAAACTTGAGCATGGTGGGGGATGGTAGGCACTTGAAATGATCATCAGACTCCGATAGCGGAGATTCTGGCCCAGAGGCGTAGATTCCGGCCCGGAGGCGGAAATTCCGCCCTGGGTGCGGAACTTCTGCTCCGGGTGCGGAAACTCTGGCCCGAGTGCAGAAATTCCGGCCCGAGTGCGGACGTAAAGTTAGTAGTCGTAAGTGATTTCTGTGAATACCATAAATCGTAAGTACCTTCTGTGAAAACCAAAAGTGGTAAGTTTAGAATTTTGTCTCAGATTAGTTCTGTGAATCGGCCCCTACGTATTTGGTCCTGTCTGATTGACCAGGAGAGGGGGATAAGTATTTGCAGTTAGTCTAGCTGGCCCTTGGCTGGCTATAAAAGAACTGCCTCCAATGTAGTTATATTTATCTTAAAATTAGAAATAACTCAGAAGGCCTGAAGGCCCTCCAGTAGCTGTGCGACAGAGTTTAGGGGGTCCGTTAAGGAAAGCAGAACATCAGTCAATTTGAAGGTGCTTGGACACCTAGCCTACACCAATGCACAATCCAAACTGTCCACTCTTACTGTCAGTTGTGCCTGCTTCCACAAGGTGGTTGCCCACACAGACTTAATTCATAGCAATATTCTACAGAGACGCACCAACAAAAAGAGTTACATGTATCAAGTTTTTCAATCAGAGTATTCCAATTAGTCATTTAAGAATGTATCTTTCAAAGATCAGTTGTATCCATTCAATCTTATTTGATCATTCAGAAACAGTTTGTCAATGGACTAACAGCCAAAATCTTTCACTCCTCAAAAAGAGCTTCTTTCGGGCTAATGATAACTGTGACTGGTGTAACAAAGAATCATGAGTCAAATTCTCGAGTTTAAAGTGCACATGGTCTGCACGTGTAGCTCCCAAGCACCTGTTTTGATGCCACAATCGGTACAGCCTGTCTTTGAAAGAAGCATTCTTAAATGACTAACTGAAGTACTCTTTATGAATTTACTTGGTACACGTGACTCTTTTTGTTGGTGCCTCTCTGTGGAGTATTGTTCCCATTTGAAGATGTGTTTGCCTATCGGGACACCTCTTATGTTTTTCCTTCTTCTTATAGCGTTGGCCAAGTGTTCTAACATAAGGGCAGAAAGAACAGGGAAGGGTGGGCAGCCCAGCCTTGTGTCTCTCTCTATCCTGATTGGACTCAATAGTCTCCAATTAACCCTGATACTTGCTGTCAGTGTTTGATAGTTGCCCATTGTCCACCAAATAAAGTGTAGGCCCTGGCCTCATTTTAAAAACTGCCCTCATGTATGTCAAGTCCATTCTCTCAAATGCCTTTCAGCATCTAGGAACAGTGAGAGGATGTTCCTGCATTTTTCTGGACATTCTTTGAACATGAATTATTTTCTATGTATTATCACTGCATTGTCTGCCTGGGATTAAACCCGCCTGATCCGTTGGCCCTATTTGTTGTAGACGGGGCCTTATCTTGATGCTAGTATCCCAGTTACTGGTTTAACATCAATATTCAACAACAAGATAAGTCAACAAGAGGCGCACTGCATGGGGTAATTCCCCAGTTTGGGAATGATAGTTACTGCTGCTTCCCACATAGAAGTCGTAAGTAGGCTAGCTTTACCTGTTTCATTAAAGAGGCGCACAAGAATCAGTTTGGAATAGAACAGCTTATGCAAAATCGCCATGTAGCCATCTGGACCCAGTGCCTTGCCTGGGTTAAGTTTTTTAATGGCTCCTATTACCTCCTCTATTACCTCCATTTGGGCCCTGTAAGGGTTGTTGCCAGTCGTACAGTATAGTATCTCTGAGGTTAGACCCCAGATATTGAGACTCTGTTGGGATCGACTGATTGGTTAAAGTAGAGCTGTTGATAGACTGCCCTAAAGGAATATGTTATCTCTGCTTCCCCTTGGTTCAGGGTACCCTCAGGTGAGATAATCTTTTGAAGCCATTCAAAGCGTGTCTGGGCTCGAAATTGTTCCACTAGCAATCTACCTGCCTTATTGGAGGTGAAATAATACTCTTGTTGACTGTGGAGTAATGCATATTTCACTTTGTCCCAATTTAAATCCCGGAGTTGTGATCTAGCTGCAGTAACTTCACTTCAATTTGCATTTGAGGGGGATTGTTGGTGATGTTCTGTGGCCTGCCTCACTGAGGCCTTTCGCTCTCATTTCTTATCTGCTGTAAGTCTTTTATATCTGGCTGCCTGTGTGTTAGATATCCCACAGGTAGGTGTTTAGTGAGTCCCATAGAATATTAGTGGACACTTCTGCAATGTCATTATGTAGCATAAAGGTCTCACGTTCCTACTTGATCTCCACCCTATTGGCACGGTCATGCTAGAGATATTAATTGAGGTGCCAATGTGGGAATGTCCGGTCACCTCTCTGTACATCAAGTGTTAGTGTGAGTGGAGCCTGATCAGATAGGGCAATTTGGCCTATTTCTTTGTGAGCCAGAGATTTCATCAGCTTATCCCCTAGGAGGAGGTAATCCAGTTGGGCGCAGGACTAATGTGCTGCAGAGTAGAAGGTAAACTCCCTTTCGCCTTCATGGAGATCCCTTCATTGGTCACGTAGCCCAAAATCCTGCAGCCACTTTTTAAATTGGGTGGAGTACTTCCCTATGGAATCATTTTGTATGGATGTCCTATCAGTTGTGTTGTACATGAGAATGTTCAGTTCCCGCCCACTAACAAGTTACCCTGTGTATATAGTAATGGTTTGGATATACTTGTTTTTTAGAAATGATTCCTGGAGAGGTTTGTATGCGTAGATATTAAGGATTGTTTAGAGATTGGTGCCTAACTGGACTGTAACGCCTAATGCTCAACAATTTTTCTCTGGGTGTACTTCTAGGATGTCCCTGGGAAATCCTTACTGCAGAGGATCTCCACAACTGCATACTTTGTAGTTTTAGAGGAGAAAAATTGATTAGGAAAAATGCTGGATTGCAGTCAGTGTGTATTTTTCGACAGGAGATGTGTGTCCTGAAGAAGGCAAATGTTTGCCCTTGACTGTTTTAGAAGGATGAGAATATGCCATTCTCTTTGCAGGAGCATTATAAGACCCCTTAATTTCATACTAAAAATCTTAACCAGGTGGAGTGTGAATAAAAGTTGCTGTGTTTTTTTTGTTTTTTTAAAATAATTTTCATTAAGTTTTTCAAAAACAGCTTACATTGACATAGTATCGTTCATTGGCACGTTTATCATAAGTTCACATTGTAATTCGACCAATCGATCGGGGGCTTGTGCGGGTACATTCGTAGTGGAGTTAGCTGGTGGTTTCCTTTTGAGTTTGTGCTTTGTCACTGTGTGTTGTACTATAGCTATAATATAAGTCATAGGTCTTGGTCAGTGTCCGTTCTCTGTAACTACCAGGTTGGGTAATCAACTGGGGTGGGAAACTGGGGTAGCTGGGGCAAGGGGAGTGGGATCATCTTCATCTATGGGCATCCAGAAGTAGGAGATTTATGCTATTGTGTGTGGGGGGGGCAAGGGGGAGCAAGGTTCACCCACAGTAGGGCGGTGACAGGTATGCATGTTGCGCATGGGTCTGTGTCATCCTGTGGAGGCTATGCCAGGTTATAGGCTATCTCTTTGTCCGGGGGTATTAGCTGTTTTACCGGCCTGTGGGTCAGGTTGTGTTTGTGAATCTTGGCTCGGGGTTTCAGTTGCGCCAGTCTGTGGTGGTGTTTGCTGGGTGCTTGCTACATGCTGTCGAAATTGATACAGGAGTGTGGCCCATTCCATGGAAATGTGCTTCTTGCGTATTCCCTGAACCTCCTAATGCCTGATAATATCCTCCTCCGCTGAGCCCCATTTACTTACTGCCCCTATCCAGGCTGCCAGTGGGGGTCCTTCTGGGGCTCTCCAGTACATCGTAATCCCCCTCTTTGCCAGTAGGAGGGCTAGGGAGGCAAAGCGTGTCTGAATCTTGAGGGTCTTGTTCCTTCGAAATATCCCAATCCCGCTGGCCTCCCCAGTATGGATAGCATTGAGCCCTGTTAGTTCCTGCAATGTCTTGTGGATTGTGCTCCAGTAGGGCTGCAGCATAGGGCACAGCCAGAACATGTATTTAAATGTTGCGTCTGGGGCCTGACATCTTGGGCAAAGGAATTGTGTGCCTGGGTAGAATAGTTGGAGTCGCGTCGGGATGAGATAGGCCCGGTGTAGTATGGAGAATTGTATATTTTTTAAAACGCACATTGCGGGACACTTTCTTTGGGTATTCTAGGGCTTGTTCCATTTCCTTATCGTGCAGTGGACATCCTATCTTGTCCTCCCACTTCTGCCATAATGGGGCATTATTAGTGGCCGTGAGACCTCGGATTGACTTATAGAGCCATGTGATTAGATGTCGGCTTGAGCCCAAGTTAAGTATAGTGTGAAGTACAAGGTGTGTTGTGGGTTCTCCCTCTGAGAGGTCCCAAAGGTGGTGGCAGCTGATGATTATTTGCATGTGGAGCAGGAACTGCCCTAGTGGGAGTCCTGTCTCTTCCGTGAGTTGGTCAAACGGGAGCAGCTGACCTTCCGAGAACAGAGATCCCACCTCCAGGACCGAGTGTCTCGTCCAAGTTTGCATCATTCGAGCAGTGTAGTGTCCTCCGCTTCAAGGGAGTCCGGCTAGCGGGAGCAGAGGGTTGTATGGGGAGTCTCGCCCGTCATGGGGTGGATGCGTGACATGGTTGCACGCGCAGTTGCCACTTGTATAGGGTATGTCGACCTCGGGCGGACGTCGGGGAGAAGCACGCGGTACATCGCCTGTACTGTCATGGGTCCTGCTTCCGAGGCAGTTTCCTCCAAGTGCGGTCCCGCTGTCCACAGGGACAGAGTTGCTGTGTTATTTGTAAATTTCCTCTGTGACCCCTGATCTTCCATGTATGGTATCTGTCTTTAGTGTTGGGGACAATTTGAACAAGCTTAGGTTGACCAATCAAATGTCCACTACCTTCCCCACCCATATAAACTAGAATAGTAAGAAAATCAACAAACATTATCGCAGTGAGAATCATTATTTGTGTGGAAAAGTACGGCATGGTCATCTTCTTCCAGGTTCCATGATTGACTTGTTTCCCTTGTCCTCTGTCACACAGATCGTTGCCCTGTTTGTCGCCATGTTTTAAGACATCGGGATAGCTGTCAAGGCTACCTGGGCGAGATCTTGGAGAAATGATCAGCTCCGATGGGGTAGAGGATATAGATCCCATCTTTATCACTTTCATAATAGCTGCTGTTTTTGATTGCTCTACTTTAGCCAATGGGGTGAGCGATAATTGTGGTGTGTCTTGGCAGTATGCCATTTGCAATAAGAGTCTTCCACCAACGGCCATCGGAAGCTGTTATCGGTAAAGGCCTCAATGATTGTGTTTTTTTAAAAAAAACAACAACTCTTGGCAATTCACTACTATTTTTTTTAAAACCAACTCAATCAAACCATAAAACTTCATCAGTACTGAAAAGGAAACACCAAGGGAATGTGTTACTCTATATCTTTCTTTTAATAAATTAAAACTTCATCAGAATGTACATTGCATAAAAACATATATCAATCAATCATTACAAGATATTTACACAATATTAAAGAGTTCGTGTCAGCGAACATAAATCAGCAATTAAGAATAATAAAGAAAATGCACCGCTGGTAGAACATTTTAAAACCACTGGACATAGTTGTACAGATGTCAGATGGTTCATACTGGAACGAATATATGGTAGTAAGAGAGGGGGGGACTTAGAATTAAAAGGCGTAATAGAGAACAGTGGTATATATCAACATTAAACACAGTAAGACAAGGGCTAAACAATAAAGAGGACTGGATGAGGCTCCTTAGATGAATTAAGTGGCGTACCCTGACATGAGTAGCATAGTCTATGTTCAAAATATATTTAATTTGGACTTATATTGAGGATATAAATAAATAAATTATGATCGCCGCAATTTGTAATAAATAGGAGAAACATTACATATTTCTGTACATTTCTGAACTTTTAGGTTCAGCACAATAAATTAAAGCTTAGGTTTAAGCTATTCACAATGGTCAAATTAATGAGGTTTGAAAAATATTTTTGCATTATATCCTCTTACATGAATTTATCAAAATGTTGTTAATTTGCCCCTATTTCAATATGGCACTTACTATGCCTTCATGAAGAAAACGGGCGTTTAAAAATGACATTATTATGTCATTTAACGCCTTAAATATCTACACGATTAGACCCCTCTCCAATATGGCGCTGATAAATTTATGTTTCAATGAAGTAAATGGTTGCGCACTGATGACGTCATGACGTCACGCTACGTACCCTTACCGGTATATGAAACGATAGGCTGCAGTCTCAAAATCTTTCAGCGCCCATCGAGACGCGGAGTATTTTTGCCACGGAACCAATATAGAAAAGAGGTAAGGAGTTTATCCCGTAGGTCTAGGTAGGGTGGATTAGCGGTTACTCACCATTTTAACTTCTATTCTTATCAGTAATATATCTCTTATATATTTCATGTTTCCCTAAACAGGGAATACACTGAGCACCACTGCGGTGAACAAACGACGTTTTCAAAAACTAAAAAGACGTAGAAACTTGAAATCGACGCCTTATACTATTTTTAGACAAGGTCAGTAAAAAAATGGGTTTTGTATCTATCTGTAAGGGAGTATAACACTCGGTGCTTGTATAAAATGCTCATTAAGGATGAAAAATAAGAGAGCATTAGACATCTAAGAGACACCAGTAATTGAAAGAAGGTGCGCAATATTCGGGGCCTCTATGACGGCTTATTAAGGTTGAAAATAGGAGCATTTAATATCTAAGAGACACCCGTATTTGTGAGAGGGTGCAATATTGAGTTTGCTCGCTAATTTTATTAAAATGAGCCAATGAGTGTTTTTTTAAAAACGAAGGACACTTATGTATTAAATTAGGTAAAAAAAATTGAGCATGATACTGAATGCAGTTACAGCATTTATATGTCGCTGTTACACATTTGTTTAATATCATTAGGCGAGAAGTGTATATTGGACCGACCATTGAGCGGTCCCACAGGCCGTGTTCTCGTCGTATCCCTCTCACGCCTCATTGGGTGAAATAGGGCTAAGAAACGTATCGCCCGACAAAGAATTGAACATAAGGTTGGTTTTGAACTCATAAGGTTTATAGAAAAATCATAAAAATTATGATATGATAATATTAATGCTGTTTTCTAATATTGGTAATTACAGAACCGACTATTGAGCGGTACCTGTTTGTTTTTAATAAGATGTCACCCGGGCATTTGAAATAAGAATTGGGCAAGACTGAAAAACCGCCAGATAAAAGTAAGGATAAATGGAAAGTAGATGTGAATATTATAAAAGATATCCATCTCTTATATATGTAATTATGATTTATTACATATTTTTAGGTGATCCTATTGTCAAGAATATACAGAACGATTCACCTATATGATAATCACCTTAATAATATAGGTATGTTTCTTAATAAGATCTACTTAGATATTAATAAAAGAGATGGATGAATGGATGAATGACAGATAATTCCACTTCACGGTCTGAGATGGGAAAACAGGGGTAATGTGGCTACGTTAATTAAAACAGCACCAGAATTATTAGGTTTGCAATTGTAATTGTCATAATGATGAAAACAGTACAACAAGGTTTTTTTATTATTTTGTATTTTGATAGAATGGAGTTTATATTTGATTTATATTTTTAACAGGTTAGGAATTTGGAAGAGAGCTAGAAATACGTTGTCCTGAAGAAGGTGGTCTTATGCGGGTTAGGTACCACCGAAACGCGTCGACGCTGCTTTTTAGATGTTATATCCACGGAACGAATAGCATTGATAACAAAGAAATTAAATATTGTCAATACTGTCATCGATTCAAGATGGAATAACCATTGTAAAAGATTAATTGTTAGATCTGTTTTTATTTCTCTCTGATGTTTTTAATATTGTGTAAATATCTTGTAATAATTGATTGATATATGTTTTTATGCAATGTACATTCTGATGACGTTTTAATTTATTAAAAGAAAGATATAGAGTAACACATTCCCTTGGTGTTTCCTTTTCAGTACTGATGAAGTTTTATGGTTTGATTGAGTTGGTTTTTTTAAAAATAGTAGTGAATTGCCAAGAGTTGTTTTTTTTTTTTAAAAACTGATGACTGTACCCTAGCTCTTGGCTAGAAAGGGATCACTCTCATATTTGCATTCTCAATGATTGTGAGACCAAGAATTTTCAGCGCCTCTTGTGGCATTGTGACTGCATGCCTCTGACATTTCCAGGTGAATGACAAACGAAAGGGGTGACCTTGTTGGTAAGGAACATTGTGTTTGCGGAGATGGTCCATTATTGCTTTTATGCAATGTCTCTTCTGGTGAGTTGCTGCTGCTCTATCATTGTAGAGAAACAACTTATGTCCCTCAAATGTGATTTTAGGTGATGCCTGCGCACAATACATGATATCTTCTTTCTTGTCAAAGAAGTAGGCTTTTATCAGTATGAAAGGGGTTTCCTCCTTTTGGTGGGCCACGGAGTTCAGTTTGTGCATATGATCAAGTCTGATCAGAGGGCGGTCAGGTTTATTGTGGCCATGTTGCAGACGTTGCTGGATGAAGGCTTGAATGTCAGAGCCCTCATCTTCATGCGGGAAGCCTCGCATTCTGATGGTGTTTTGTCTGGATCTGTTTTCCAAGTTTTCCTGTTTAAGAGCAATGTTGTCATATTGTTCTTCAAGTGTAAGGAGCCTGCAGCCTGCCTCGTGTATTTTCAGAGCTCATTCATCTACTGTATGTCCTAAGTCATCTACTGTATTACCTATTGTAGTCATGTCCTGCTGCAGATCATGTAGGTACTCTGTGATATCATGGCGAATCGTGCTTCCCTCGTCCTTGATTTCTTTTAAGAACCTCTGGAGGAATACCTTGGAAATGGTGAATCCTGACTCTACTTATGGACCGCTGCCATCTGGTTGGTCGGCTCCAGTGGAGACTTTGCACCCGTTTCTATCATCATCATCAAAGTCTTTATTTCGGTAAAAATACTATAAAAGACACAAGGAATCGAGGGACAAGTTTCGTACATATCAATATAAATCGGACAATACACTTCAATGATAAAAACAATACAATCTAAAAATATCATTAGGTATAAAAATTAAATTAGCAGACATTAAAAAAATAGAAATTAGGACCTACGGATACTATGTAGGTCTCAGTTATCGTCACGAGTGCATACCAGCTGGAAGGATAGATATGCAACCTGAGCAAAGTCCCATTTCAGAAGTAAAGACATGTTTGATGACATCGATTATGTTCGCCAGTGCAACGGGCCGTAGTGTTCATCACGGATACCATTCCGCAAAAAGGGTTGAAGTGCTAATTTAGCAACATCCCGTTGCTAAGGTGCAGGTAATCTTTAGGAATACAAAATTGGCATGAACCAGAAACTGATGCAGATGCCTTGGCTGCTGTTAATTACATTCTTCAATTAAACAAGTCATTTTTCCATCACGGGTTCATGTCCGCGTGGAATGTAAATGTGCCAAATCTGGCAAAGAGCCGTTATTAAAAAGGCAAGTGCTAAAGGATTCGGTCACATGTCAATGTAATAGAAGCATTAAAAACATTTCTTACTAACATATAAAAGGACTAAAAAGTATTACTTGCAATTTTTAAGTTTGCTATTCTGTGTGGCAAATGTGTTTAATAAGGAATTAAACGTGTACGCTGCTCACAGGGCTGAGCCGGGAGGGAGCGAACGCCCTCCTTCTGATTGCCCATGCATTTCCCAAGTATTTTGCAGTTGCGCACACAAATAGGTGTCTTGCATCCGATTTTAGTATGCGCAGAGCCGCTCTAAAGTCTCGGGTACCAAGTTCTCTGCAAACAGGAGTAAGCCATCTGCTCCTAGGTTTGGTGTATGCTTTACATGCAAAGAAGAAGTGGGTCGTGGATTCTTGAGGGCAGGGACAACAAGGGCAGCCCTTTGGCTGTGCTTTGTTGTGCAGCCAAGAATTTGTGAATGCATTAATGGGCAGGCTGCCAAGCCTGAACTGGATGTATAGCTTCTTATCTGCCGGCACTTTAATGATGTCGAGGTAACTTTCGAGGGTACAGCTATGCTTAAAGTCACTGAATTCCTCATTCAGTCTCCCCTGATTGCCAGCTAAGTAGGCGATGCGCTCAACTCCTTCCCAATAGAGAGATTTAATCTGTCTTCTAGCGAGGGGTATTGGGCAACTAATGTTGTGTCCTGCAAGGCCTATGTGTGACAAAAGACTTTTGACATGTTTGGTCCAACCAATTTTGTGCATGGTGTCTAGGGCACAAATCTCCTGGAAAGCAGCAGCATAGAGCGACAGTTCCGGGGTGGAAACCATCCGCTGCCAGAATAGTAGGGGATGGAGCTTCGCTAGGTCGCCTATGGGTTTGATGCCCATGTCTAGCAGTATTGGGCTAGTGGAGGTACCCTGTGGCAAGGAAACCAGATTTTTGAGGAACCCGTTTCTAATTTGGGCCTCTTATTTGTTAGCATGTCTTTTATAGAGGCATACATGTGTGGTCTGTTTGCAGCCATGGATTAGTGGTAAGTGTTCGGTCTGATTGGAGAAGCCTGGTTAACAGCATGACTTCTTGATTTTCTCTAACCCTAATTGTTCTTGTGGTGTCTCCCTATGGTATTGCTATAGTTATTGTGGAGTTGAGGGTGTGCCCCATATTTGCTACTGTGGCTGCTTGGTGTGGGCCAGGAAATGTATCAGATAGAACACCACAATTCTCTTACAGGGGCCTTCTCATCAATGTGCCACCCAGTTCAGGATTTGGTTGTATTAGTAAATTAATGACTCTTAGGACACTTGTGCGGTCCTCTCAGCTGGGCTTGTTGTGGTTATTGAGTACTCGCTTATGTGTAGGAGTACCCCTTCTGAGAATCTCGTCTGGAGTTGCGGATCAAATGAGGTCAGGCC
Source organism: Calotriton arnoldi (assembly GCA_963921515.1). Lineage (NCBI taxonomy): Eukaryota > Metazoa > Chordata > Amphibia > Caudata > Salamandridae > Calotriton > Calotriton arnoldi. Next base: position 16,905 of record CAWUFW010004324.1, on the reverse strand, counting down.
CCCCTGCACAGAAACTTACGCTATCTCCAGTGAGGTTCCTTCCATGGGTACCTTGTGGGGGGTGTAGCAAGACGATGGCCCAGTGACATGTCTGGGGGCACCTCCATCAGTGCCTTCTATCTCCATCTGCCAAGAGCTTGGTGCCACTGCTTTACCTTGTGGAGTACAGAGGGTTGGTGTAAATACCATGCCCTTGCTGGTCAGTCTTCGTATTTTGCTCGCTACTCAGGCTCTTCACTAGCACCGCTGCTGAATGTCTGCTGTGGTTGAAGGTGGTTAGCTCACTCGTTGTCTTTTTCAAGGGCCCATGAAGGCAAAAGCACTGGGGACCCGACTTCTCTGCCTAATCTGTTGATGGCCATGGGAGAGAAGCTGCCTGTCAGAACCCTGTTCAGAGGGCCACAGAGAAGGTAGGTCTTACTGGGCCCAACGGAGGTGGCTGAGGCCATTTAATCCTGATGTCCTGGGGCCAGTGCTTAATATGAGCCGGTGGTTTCCAGTGCTTGGCACCGGCACATCATTGCTGGAACCTGCACTTATGACAGCAGCCACATGGTGACACTATTGGGTAATTTATAGATGGGCAGAAAAACTGTTGTTTGTTATTTCATTATACATTAAAAACAACTGATACCTGCCACCAAAGCCATTCTTAAAGCTTTGGCGGCCTCGGAGAGTCTGAAGTAACACACTTGTAGTAGTGTGGTGGTTAGTAGTTGTGTAAGTACAGTGGCAATGTGTGGTGCAAACTGCGGTGGCCTCATGACGAAGGTCACAGCACTTATTTGTTTTTTACAAATTAGGCATTGCCTGGGGCCCACCCTACTATAGAACCTGCTCATTTGGGTCAAGGGCCTACTTCTGGGCCTGGCTCTCAATTGGTAAGGTAGTGCAAGCAGTTAAGACTCCCTCAGAGGGAAGAGTAGATACAGATCAGTGAACACAACTCATAACTAAACGTGCATGCAGCACACACAATAAATCAATGTCTAGTCAAAAATTTATTTTCTATAAAAGAAGTATTTTAATTCTAATTCTACACATGCAAAGGTAAATGACATTCAATAAGCAATAACACCGTCCCCCTTGAGGTAGGAACCCCAGTAGTTGTCAGGCCACCACCCCGGGCTTCTAAGTTCCCATGTAATGGGAGTGTTGTTATTCCCGACTCACAAGCGGCAACATTCAGGGAATGTAAACTACTAGGCCTTGTTTACAGGGTTTTCCCCTCTTGGACTCAGTCAATAAGGTGTAGTCACTTAGAGTTCAAGTAGGGTTGCAAAGACCGAAGGCAGTGTATCTCCAGGGGCCTGGTAGGCCCAGTTCACAGCTTACCTACTCTGGTGGTACGAACCCTGGCAGTGGTGCTGTGCGGCCCTGGCCATCATCAGCAAAGTCGGGCTGCACGCGTTCACATGCACAGTTCCTGGAAGGCGCCAGCTCTCTCTCCTGAGCCCCACTTACCAGCCTCCTAAAGATTGGAGTTGCTCCAGGCACACACAATAAGTCTTGTTCTTCCTTACTCAGGGATGGAGGCAGTCTCCTTGCTCCTGTGGGGCTCCAATGACGTCTCCTCTGTCCTCAGGCCTCCTCAGATACAAAGCCCCCCTCGTCTTGGTTGTAGCAGCAATTTTGGTCACGGGCAATGACCCGGACCTCCGGCCTCAGCGTTTTGAGTGGCCCTCTTTGACATACGGGTCACTCCAATGAACCTCACTGCCCAGTCATGCTAGCCTCAGGATGCCTTCTCCACAGCCCCTCTAGGCACACAGGGTTGCGGCAAATTCCAGCACATGGGCGATGGCCTGATCAATGCAACACAGTTCCTTAGGACCCGTTGGCCTCTCCTGGCATACTGGGTTGCCAACCTCCACAAAACTGCACATGGGCAATGGCCCGATCAATGTGGCAATGTCCTGGGTGTACGGCGGCCCCTCCTGGCATATGAGGTCGGCAATCTTTACAACACAGCACACAGCAACAGCCCGATCGGTGCAGCACAGTCCTCAGTGCACGGCTGCCTCTCCTGGCATACGGGGTCCCCGAACTGCACAATGCAGCACATGGGCAACGGCCCGATCAGTGCAGCACAGTTTCTCACACCTTGCACATGAGCTCCACATGCCTAGGCTCCCCTCTGGATCTGACTTATTGAAACACACTACTCTCGTCTCTCGGGCACACCGGTCTTGTCAAGCAGGCAGATGCTGGTGCTCCTGACTCTAGGGCAGGTGATCTTGGTTTCCCTGGTTGATGTCCCCTCACCCAGCAGGGAGACTAGCAGGCTAGTCCCCTAGACCTGGTCACAGAAAGAATTCTTGCAGAGCTTTCCCTCCTCATGCAGCCCGGCTAGCTGCTCTGCAGGTGCCAAAGTATGGGGTTTCAGACTGCCCTACTTATAGTTCTTTTCCAGGCACAAAATGTGATTTAGGGTCTGGACCTTTGAAGTTTTATGTTGGGGTTCTGCTTCTTTGATATAGACATCTCTTCCCTTCATCCTTTCTTTTGAAAAATGTCTGTCACAGCAGGCAGAACTCCGAAGATGATTGACCCACAACAAGATTCATGGCAGTGACCAGAGTTCACACATGGATATCAGCCACAGGGACCTGTGTATCAAAGTTTAATCCTCGGCTCTCAGCCCTACCCTTTATGATTCCCTTATCAGCATCATCTCCCTCTTCCTGAGATGTGTCCAGGGCCTTTCCTTGAGAGCTGTCACCAAATCAAAGAGCCCTTTCTAATGCAAACGGAGAGCCTGGCTCCCCCTCACCGAGTGCTTGTCCAAAAGCTCACAGGAATGAAGCAATAAACAATTCTGTCTGGGGGAGATTCCTCTACTCCTCATGTTTTCACCAGGCAGGCCTGGGCTTCCCAAAATAGAACCCATGGTCCTCCTGGCAGTGTACCAGTGCAGGCATTTCTGCACTCAGCTTACATCCACAGCACACTCCACTGTCTTGTATTGTTGTGCCCATGTACCATGCTACCACCAGCATTTCCCCATGCAGCACATGCATTCAGTCTGTGCACACTGTTCAATAGTACAGTCTCAATGTACTGCACCAGAGTATGTCATTTTAAACACCTTCTTCTAATGCACACACATTTACAATGTGCACACTGTTCCACACTGCACCCTCTGTGTAGTGCATGTCTTGCGCCCTCCCTATTTATTCCGCACATGTCTTCACTATGCATCAACCCGATGTAGGCCAAGGCTGAGGTAAACAAAAAGCAGGCGATTTTTTTTTAAAAAGGTGAGTGTGCCTGAAGGCCTCACTCCAATGACTCAGGGTAAAAAGGACCTGGTCACTACCATTGATCATCACAAGGTATGCTGCCACAACCACGCTTGTGCTGTTTAACTCCTGGTGAAGGCAGTATCCTTCCACCACTATGAGGGTAGAGCTTTGTGCGCCTCTCCTGGTCCAACAAGACCACAATCTAAGACACAGGCCTATGCTGTGATGCACACGCATGATCCATATTTGCCTATGACGGAAAAAATCAGCTTTAGGGATCCAGACAACTATACCGTTGGGCACTCAGGGAATGGGTAGACTTAGACCTGTCTGCAGCTTTTGACACTGTGTTGCATGATAAGCTGTTGCTTAGGCTAAATGAGATAGGGCTCTACGGGGCTTCACTGGAATGGTTCCAGGACTTTTTGGCAACTAGATCTCAAGTCATCTTGTTGGGTGACTTTAAGTTACATAACCATGATGACTGATAATGGTGTACCCCAGGGATCTTGCTTGAGCCCCACCTTGTTCAATATAAATGTGGCACCGCTAGCCAAACTCATTAAATTGGCTTTGAAATTCTGTCTTATGCTGACGACGCTAAACTGCTTATATCCTTTAATAACAACGTGGACAAAGTTAAGGAATGCTTCTCCAATGGGATGAAAGTGGACGCAGAGTGGATGTCTGAGAACTACCTTCAGCTGAATGCTGAAAAGACAGAGATTATGCTCTCCGAGAAAGCCCAACAAATATGGACTCCCGACTGGTGGTCCCAGTCAGGTCGTAAAAAACATTGGTGCTAAATTGGGTCAAGCTCTAACAATGAAAGAGCTGGTCCTTTCTATAATCGGTACCTTTTTTCACATGTTGCCGCTTCTGAGAAAAGCACTGACTTTTCTTCTGCTTGCAGCTAGGAAAACCTTGGTACAGGCTCTTGTTGTCAGCAGGCTTGATTATGGTAATGCTCTTTGGGCTTCTTACACTCTAAGCTACAGGTCGTACAAAACACTGCTGCAAAGCTTATTTGTAATATTCCTTCTGGATCTGCATCAAATCTACTTCTAAGAACATTGCACTGGCTACCAGTCAGAAAGAGAATTATATTTAAGATCTTCTGCCTTACCCATAGAGCTTTAGTGGGAAAAGGACCAAGATACCAACACCAGAAGCTTAAACACTATCGCCCTGTTAGGAATCTGATATCAAATGATAAAGAGCTACTTACTATTCCCCACATTCAATATTTAAAGTGTGGAGGCAGATCTTTTTCTTACTTGGCCCCTACCTACTGGAACTGTCTACCTTTTCATATTTGCATATGCTTTGATTATACCAAATAAAAAAAATTATCAAAAACTTTCTTATTTTAATTTTCTCCTTTGGTCCTGCTGTTGCATCTTTCCGTATTGCTGAAATACCCCGTTGGGGTGTTTCATGCGCGATACCAAATTAAAATAACATAACATAACATGGGTATCCGTCTTTACCATGCAGAGGACTTTTCCGTCCCAACACTGCCCAAACCAAAATGGCCTCTGTGGGCAGCGCTACAGCACATACTCTGTGAAAGAGGAGGACCTCTCTCTACTGCAGTGCATAATTTGAGCCGGTGTTTTCCAGTGCTCAGCACCGGCACTTAATTGGTTTCCGGTGCTCGGCACCGGCACCTAATTGTCAACACCATACTTAGAACAGACTACCACATGGTGGCGCTGCTCATCTAATTTAAAGATGAGCAGAACGACGGTTGTTTAGCAGTAAAATATACATTAAAATTCCTAATACCTGCCTCCCTAGCCATTCCTTTAGCTTTGGGGACCTGGAATAATCTGATCTGTCGCATTTACATGCGAGAGAGATGGTTAGTAGTTGTTTTGGCAGCGATGACAAGAGTGATGGGTGGTGCAAGCTACAGTGGCCTCCTGGCCAGAACCCTGGCACTTAATATTTTACAAATTAAGCACTGCTCTATTGGCTCTTTCTTGATGAACCCTGAAGTATCTCTTCACCTCACATCAGCCTCTCGGACCCTTAAGGTCCCATGCAAAGGGCTTCCTCTGCTATGGGTCACCACCGCACCCGAGAACCAACCAAAATGGTGGGTGTTCGCATTGTCTGTGTTGTCAAGTTGCTCCTGAGCGAACCCATGCCAGCAAGACTAGTCGATCAGCCAATTCCAGCTGTGTTGGAGTTCCCTGACCATCTCTCCATATGGCACAACCCCTGGGTTTCTAATTCTGGTGATTTAGGACTTTTGATGCTAATGAAGACGGAGACGGAGCGGAGCCAAAAAGCTGCGCTTTCTAGCCCATGCCCTGCTCAGTCCTGCAGTTTTGATACACCCAATCTATATAGTCACAATACAAGGTGCTTCTGAAAAAAGAAACCACTGGTTCTGTTTGTATAAATAAGCCATCTTCTTTATCATTGATGTTTTCCAGGTCTGTAGGTGGCATTGTAGTGACTCCGGGGGAAAAGCATCTATGTAAGATGGCAGGATTTAGTTCATTTCATGAATTTCAAAAACCCAAGATTTCTGTGACAAAATATTGAAATGCCGTTGGGACATTAAGCAGACCAAATAGCATAACAAGATACTCAAAGTGTCCACATCTTGTGTTAAAAGCAGTCTTCAACTTACCATGATCTATGATCCTTAACAAATTAAATGTTTCTTAAATCTGATTGAGAGGGATTTTAGCTTCAGTAACAAGATCTATTGCACAATCATATTCTCCTTATGGTGGTAACTGGTCCACACTTACACTAAGACATTCTGAAAATCAATATATGTCATAGGAAGATTATTTGAAGGATCTTCAGTAGACACAGCATTGGAGCTAATTAGAGAGTGATTAATGCAGAAAGGATAACAATGTTCCCTACAAAACTCAGGCTGGAAACTAATGTTTGACATCTTAAAATCAATATAAGGGTTGTGTTTGCAAAACTAAATGTTCCTAGAACCACATGACATACCTCTCTTGACATCAGTGCAGTTCCAACAATGTCTTTGATGGGTTCACGCGTTCCATTGGCTCTTGGGGCTCTTGAGGGAATTGAATAATGAGCCACAAAGGATAAATCCATAAAACATCCAGAAGCCTCTTAGATGAGCAAGACTGGGATGGGAATAGGTCCTAATATGGTTGCAATTGCTACTTTAAGAAGAAAGTAAGTATGACTATCGGTAGACGCTTGTATCTGTGATTTGTCTGACCTAGGTCTGCCACCTAAGATCATTTCCTCCTAACTGTCTAACAAAATGCCCAGACTTTCAACAGTATAGGCATTAACACATGCTCTCTCTCTCTCTTTCTCTCTCTCTCTCTCTCTCTCTCTCTCTCCCTCTCTCTCCCTCTCTGTCAGGGTTTCAAGCCTTTTGCATCCCACCAATTTGCATGGTTCCTCAGACATAAAAAATGCTGAGGTTTCTGGAGACACAGACAATATCCATTGACAGCGCATCTGCCTCTTTTCCAATAGAAGCTGACTTTCTTGTGCAGTGCCCTGTGGTTCAAGTGTTCTCTCCAGCATTACTACAATTACCCTATCTTCCAGAAACCATGGTAACTATACTAGATAACCCAGCTGGTTGAGTTATTTGATTCAATGTATCAAGTAAATATGCCAGTTCAGTGCGAGCAGTTTTTAGGTCTTCCTGAATTTCGGAGATAGCATGGGCCATTGCCTAGAGACAATTAGGATGTGAACTCATGTAGGCATTTATTATGGGTGTGGCAAACAATCTTGAAAAGCCTGCAATAAGCAGTGCCCAATGAGGGACCTACCTTCTCCCTGCTTTATGAACAGTGCTGTATGAAATTAGATTACACAGACACAATTCATTTTTCAAGGGGAAGGTGATGAAGCAAAGAGAGGTACACAGTCAGCGAATAGAAGACATCACTCTCATGAGGAGTTGCTCAGGTGCACCAGGAATTAATAATGGGCATCACATTGTCAGTTGTCTGTAATATTGCAATCAGATATGGATAGCAGCAACTATATAAGAATAACATTAAATTACAACATGTCTTGCTATGTTCAGTGGCGACCCATATTTATGCTTAATTCAGTCTCCTTGACCAGCTTCTTGTAAGCAGAACATCATGATTCTAAAGTCCAGAAAATGATTTGCAGAGAAGAAGAGTTCAAAGTAGAGGTTGGTTAAGGTTGAGAAACTATGCATTATAAGTCAACAGATAAGAGGTAGTGGCAAAATATCTGCAGAGTCCTAATGAATGAAGTAAGAAAGAATACACATATCAAAAACAATGCAATGCAATGCCAGAGGAACTGGAAGGCCAAAAACAACAAATGTGTAGGGTGAGGAAAGCCCGTGAGAGACCTTAACATGTATTAAGGACCCCTAAAACGTTAAAAAATGCCAGGCACCCAGCGCCTGAAGTGCATGTCTTAATTATAATTCCCTCCTTACCTGCATTTGGAAAATGTCTTACTGTCTTACTGTATGATTGCCCAGCCACCATTGATGGTAGCCCAGGGTCAAATCAGACCTCACCAACGGCCATCTCCAATATCTTTGTGGCATCATTGCACTGAGGAAGAAGTGCCATTTCCTGACATCTGCACCCACTTCACTTCCAGTTAGTTTTTCCCTTGGCAAGTACTAGCATCTCTCTTTTTTCTTCTCTACACCACCTCCCTTGCTGTACCTTATGTGGCTAATAGAGGTCCCTTTACAACTCCACAGGGACACCTAGAAACAGCCTGTGGTACTGCACCATTTTCTAGCTTCATGGATTTGATTTTATTACTTATGCTACTGCTGGGATATTTTTTAACAAAAAAAATCCTAACAAACATTATCATTTGCAACGCCAATAGCTCAGACTTTCAGTAATGCAAGACATATTGCATTGCAAATGCTTGTTATTGATGTTTTAAGAAAGATGCTGCTTCTACTTTCATACAGTATAATGTGTAATTGTTTGTATGATACTCTAGATTATTCAAGGAAATAGTACATCTATTTTTCGAGCCCTGCCCTGACTCAGAGTGAGAATCTTTATTGAATTCTAGGCGACCAAATGGTTTATTAAGCAAAATGTGTTCTGGGCATGTCTGCTTCAGAAGCCATCTGACTCTATGAGAAGTTATGACAATGCACATTGAATTTCTTTAGGACAGTCTTACTCTATCAAGGCAGTGTTTCTCTCCAGATGTTGGGCCAATGAGCCTTTTTGTTGGCAGACCCCTGTATTGTGGACATTAACCATTTGAACTCTGTAATCAATTATTTGTGCAATAATAAATATATTCATGAATTTAATCAAGTACTCATTTAACAACTTCTACTGATACCACATTTTTGCACATTACACCATTAGGGTAACTTCTTTGTCAATTGCCTGCTTCTGGCATTTACTCTTGATTTGTAACACGCTGGGACATATATTACTGTACTGTGCTCCCGACCCAAGAAGGTGCCTGTCATTGGACAAACTTACCGGATATATATATATATATATATATTCATATATATATATATTACCTACTGGCGGTCGCCGGTAGGTAGTTATAGTTAGGACCTAGTTTACATAGGAAAAGCGTTTTTTGTTTTCCCAATAACTTTGGTGCCGTTTGACGAATCTTCGCGAAATTTTCAAAACTAGTGGGGCGCTCCGGTCAGCTCCTGTCTTGAAAGTTTCGGGGTGATTCGTCAAGCAGGGGCTGAGAAAAAAGGGGGGTCCCAAAACGTGTTTTCCCCACGTAGTTTTCCATAGGAAACTTTAGACAAAGCTACAGCCCAAACTGCTGAACGGAATTACACCAAATTTGGTAAAAAGGTAGCCCTTGGTTCAGAAAGAGCCCTTTTTGTTAAATGGTGTAAATCCGTTCAGTAGTTCCTGAGAAATTAGAAAAAGAAAAAGTTTCGATATCTGGGGCAGCGGTGGGTTCGTGAACGCTCCTGGGCACGAGCTTTACTCTGATTGGCTGCCAACACTCCAAACCAGGAAGTTTTGGCAGCCATCTTGTGAATCGGTAGAACCGAGTCACAAGAAAACAGTAAAACAAAGGTTAAAAAACAAGAAAAGAGGGCAGGGTAGAAACACCCTGACCCCCTAGGCCTGCTCAGGGGGTCCCACAAGGACCCCCAGGGCCCAAAAAAGCATTTTTTTTTTTTAAACGGCAGAATTCGTGCTGGGTGCGTGAATCCTGCTGATAAAATTTAAAAAAACGAAGCGCGGGCCTCGCGCTTCGTTATTATTGAGCCCCCGGGTGGGCCAGGTCCTGGGGGCATGCGCAAAAGTAATAGCGGGGGCCCGTGGGGGCCCCCGCAGCCCCGGGGACCACCACCTCCCCCGGGCTTTATTTATGTTTTGCGGGGGCACGCAGCCCCCCCTCACGCAGCCCCGGGGACCACCACCTCCCCGGGGCTGTCATTTAAAAAAAAAAAGAACCTGTGTGGGGGGCTCGAGCCCCCCCACACGTCCCGGGGACCACCACCTCTCTGGGGCACTAAGTATGCAAATGCAGGTGTCCGTTACGGACCCCTGAGCCCCGGGGACCACCACCTCCCCTGGGCTTTGAACACATTCATGGCCCTGGGGACCGCCACCCCCAGGGCCGGCTCCTGCAATGTCCCGGGGTGCCCACCCCGGGACATTGCCATTTGCTATGGCAGGGTGGGAGCACAGCTCCCACCCTGCCATAGCAAACCCTGCTTTGCTTTATTGAAGCGAGAGCAGGGAAACCTGCTCTCACTTCAATGAAGCAAAGCAGAATTGCTTTTCCACAAGGGGAGCTGCAAGTCACCAGCTCCCCTTGTGGAAAAGTAATGCCGGCTCCCGCAGGAGGCAGGGAGCCGGCGGGACCGTGGGGGCATTGGGGCTCCCCCCACGGTCCCCAACAGAGAGGCCAGGCCCCGGGGGATGGGGTCCCCAGGGCCAGAAGTGGCCTGGGAGGGGGGCCACGTGGCCCCCCTCCCCTTTAAAAATAATAATAAATTTTAAAAAAACGGCAGGCCAGCCCCGGGGGATGGGGTCCCCGGGCCATAATTGGCCTGAGGAGGGGGCCACGCGGCCCCATCCCAAAAATAAAAATAGAAAGGCTGCCAGGCCATGGGGGATGGGTTCCCCGGGGCCACAAAGCCCCCCTCCCAAAAAAAAGCAAAAAAAAGGAACCGGCATATCGCCGGAGGCCCCGCCCCCTCCCTGCACCACTGTGCAAACGCGCCCCGTGGCCCGTTTTAAGGTGGGGAATTAGTTCCCCTTGAATCCTGAGAGTCCCTGGGGGCTGTCTAGCCCACCAGGTACCTCCAGTAAGCGCCACAGGGCTGCGTTGCAGAGAGGTGGTCCGAGGCCATGCCCCTTTTTACTCCTCTCTGCAACGCAGCTGTGTGGCGCTTACTGGAGGTACCTGGTCGGCTGGTTGGCCCCCTGGGACCCTCAGGATTCAAGGGGACTTAATCCACCAACTTAAAACGCGCCACGGGGCGCGTTTGCACAGTGGTGAAGGGAGGGGGTGGGGCCTGATGTGACAAGTGTGCAAAGGTGCCCCATGGTGCCTTTTAAGTTGGGGGATTGAGTCCCCTTGAATCCTGAGGGTCCCTGAGGGCCAACTAGCCCACCAGGTACCTCCAGTAAGCGCCACAGAGTTGCGTTGCAGAGAGGTGTAAAAAGGGGCGTGGCATCGGACCACCTCTCTGCAACGCAGCTCTGTGGCACTTACTGGAGGTACCTGGTGGGCTAGTTGGCCCCCAGGGACCCTCAGGATTCAAGGGACTTAATCCCCCAACTTAAAACACGCCACGGGGCGCGTTTGCACACTTGTCAGATCAGGCCCCACCCCTCCCTTCACCACTGTGCAGACGCGCCCCCTTGCGCGTTTTAAGTTGGGGGATTAATTCCCCTTCAATCCTGAGGGTCCCTGGGGGCCAACTAGCCCACCAGGTACCTCCAGTAAGCGCCACAGAGCTACATTGCAGAGAGGTGTTCCGAGGCCACGCCCCTTTTTACACCACTCTGCAAACGTGGCTTCTGGTGCACTGCTGGTGGGGCGATGAGGGCCTCTTGAGTCCTGAGGACCTCAGGACACAAGTGGACTTCATCGTCCGAGCAGCAGTGCGCCAGAAGCCGCGTTTGCAGAGTGGTGTAAAAAGGGGCGTGGCCTCGGAACACCTCTCTGCAATGTAGCTCTGTGGCGCTTACTGGAGGTACCTGGTGGGCTACTTGGCCACCAGGGACCTTTAGGATTCAAGGGGACTTAATAGGGATGTTATAGTTAGAAATTAGCATTTATAAAACCTTAGAAATTAACTAAAAAAACCATAGGATTGAGGCACATTATAATTAGAAAATTTAGTTTAAAAAACCATTGAAATTCACTGAAAAAACCATAGGTTTCAGGGACGTTATAGTTAGAAATTAGCATTTTAAAAAACCATTGAAATTCACTGAAAAAACCATAGGTTTCAGGCACGTTATAGTTAGAAATAAGCATTTAAAAAACCTTAGAAATTCACTGAAAAAACCATAGGTTTCAGGGACTTTATAGTTAGTTGGACATTTCACTCTTACAAAACCATAGAAATTCCGCCGTTATAGTTAGTTCAGCTAACTATAACTCGCGCCCCCGCAATGCACTGCTGATGACGTCATATATTACATAATTCATGACATGGTCAGTGACATCACTGATGACATCATTAATGACATCTCAAATGACATCACTGATGACATCACTGATGACATCATCCGCGTGAAAATCTGATGCACCTCCTCACACTCTAATATAACCTTTGATACACCCACTGTAAAATACAGACTACCATTTTCGAAACCATCGTCACACCAATACCAGTTACTACATACGCACTCACTGATTCCTAGGTCTACACACACATCCACTCATTCACCCATACAATCACTCATACATACAGTCACTCATCAATACAACTCTATCATATGCACTCATACACCTATACAGACACTCACACACCGCCACTCATCCATGGAGTTACTCACGCACCTAGTCAGTCATGCAAAGAATCCATCACACTCCCATTTACTCACCTATACAGTTATACACACACCACCTCACTTATTCATACAGATACTAACGCATACTTACTCTCTTATACAATCACTGATACAAGTACACACTCATCCATACAGCCACTCTCACAATCACTGGCTCTCACGTATAGTCATTTACATACTCCAACTCTCACATACCTTGCCTTTTACATATGTAGTTACTTGGACATGTACCACTGAGACATCCATTCACTCACCAGCACACCCATACACACACTCACCCACCCATACAGCTGTTTCCACATGCACTCTTGAACCCATACACCCAGTGAATCAACCACTCACACATCTATGCGCAGAGTCACACACCTCCCACCCACCCACACACACACTCAGTCTCCCATAAAAAATACGCAGGCTACCAATCAATAACCCATATAGACACTCATGTAGCTTCTGACCAACCCATGCAGCAGCTTACACAACAACAGACAGACTGATACAGACATTCACACAGTTTAGTCACTAACCCATGCATTCAGTAAGACACATTTAATCACTCACTTATACAGTCAGTCACGCACCTACTAAATCCTCCATCCAGACACTTATACACCCACTCATTCTTCAATACACCTTGGCATATATATAAAACATATTTAAACTTTACAGAAACACACAGTCACTGGATGATGTCATCAGTGATGTCATCAGTGATGTCATTTGAGATGTCATCAGTGATGTCATCAGTGATGTCACTGACCATGTCATGAATGATGTAATATATCACGTCATCAGTAGTGCATTGCGGGGGCGCGAGTTATAGTTAGCTGAACTAACTATAACGGCGGAATTTCTATGGTTTTGTAAGAGTGAAATGTCCAACTAACTATAACGATCCTGAAACCTATGGTTTTTTCAGTGAATATATATATATATATATATATATATATATATATATATATATATATATAACCGAAATCAAAATTGCGGTATACTGGCGTGCTACCAGATCGCTGGTGGTGCACAAAAGATAGCGCTACAGCTAGCGCTAGAAATGTAAAAAAGAAATTCCCCAACCTTCATGTGATTAAGGAGCCGGCACTCGTTGTCTGGGGTATTCTCCCGTTTATTGTATTGGCTGCAACACACACACGAACACCACAGGGACGCGTTTCGGCAGTCTCACTGCCTTTTTAGACCTGTTATGCGCCATATTGGTGCTTCTTTTAAAGCTTGAAAATAGTAAAAATAGAAGATGCCCTTTCTTCAACACTGATTGGGTATGCACTCGTATGTGGGAAATTACCAACTATATATAAAAAACCACATAGCTGTAATTGCTCAGAAAAAGTCGCAACAGAGTACAACCTGCAAGTAACATAGCTTCACGGTTCTTTTACTACCTGTGCTACTGAAGATTATGCCTTTCAGTTCATCTTATACTAAAAAGTCCCATCATACATTTCTATATTGCTCGCAAAACCCGGACTGGATTATTACAAGTCCTTAAATTGAAAGATGGCATCACAGCAATGTCTCTTTAAAAAACCCAAAAAGTTACGCATTTCTGCAAGTATAAGCAGATGTATTTCCAGCGTAGTCGCTCCGCACACCTTCCAGGGGTGTGGCAATGGAGAAGAGAAGAAGGCGTATGCGGAGGGGAAGGTTCAAACGCTGAGAACTGTAGTTCTCTTGGCCGGGACTGAAACTCCTCTGCTTAAGAGCATATCCTCACCCTGGTATAACCACCCTTCCGATGGAGCTGGGCACCGCAAACGACACTGGCCAAGGTAGCGGTGCTGTCATGGGACCTTACTACTGCTTATCGGGACTGGCTGCACTGGACACACGGATTTAAGTTTTAGCAGCATGAAGTCGCCACTGTGAGTCCTCCTCCCTGGTAATTGGATATTTTTGTATTCACAAGTGAGGTGTTTCCGAGTGAAAGAGCAAGTTGCCATTGGAAATGGAGGTACATGGAAGGAGTTGAAAATAACATGCAGCGCGACTACGCTGGAAATAAATCTGCTTATACTTGCAGAAATGCCACTTCCAGCTCCGGGGACCCCATCCCCCGGGGCCTGGCCTCTCGTTGGGGACCGTGGGGGGGTCCCCAATCCCCCCACGGTCCCGCCGGCTCCCCGCGTCCTCAGGGAGCCGGCATTGCTTTTCCACATGGGGAGCTGCTGAAATGCAGCTCCCCATGTGGAAAAGCACCTGCTTTGCTTCATTGAAGCGAGAGCAGGTTTCCCTGCTCTCGCTTCAATGAAGCAAGCAGTTTGCATGACAGGGCGGGAGCCGCGAGGCTCCCGCCCTGTCATTGCAAACAGCAGTGTCCCGGGGGTGGGCACCCCGGGACACTGCAGGAGCCGGCCCTGGGGGGTGCCGGTCCCCAGGGCCATCAAGGGCTCCAGGAGGGGGGCCGCGCGGCCCCCCTCCGATCCAATTGCAAAGCCCCGGGGAGGTGGTGGTCCCCGGGGCTCAGGGGTCCGTTCCGGACCCCCAAATTAGCATTTTTAGTGCCCCGGGGAGGTGGCGGTCCCCGGGGCGTGTGGGGGGGCTCGAGCCCCCCCCACACAGGTTTATTTTTTTTTTAAAAAGAAGCCCCGGGGGGTGGCGGTCCCCGGCACTGCGGGGGGGCTGTGTGCACCCCGCAAATAATTAATGAAAGCCCCGGGGGGTGGCAGTCCCCGGGGCTTGGGAGGGCCTTGGAGGCCCCCCACACATTTAAAAATTAGCCCCGGGGGTGGCGGTTCCCGGGGCTGCGGGGGGGCTGCGTGCCCCCCTGCAACTCATAAATCAAGCCCCGGGGAGGTGGCGGTCCCCGGAGCAGTGTGGGGGGGATTGGGGCCCCCCACACACATTTTTTCAGTGCCCCCGGGACTTGGCCCACCCGGGGGCTTTTTGAATACGAAGGCGCGGGAGCCCGCGCTTCGTTTTTTTTAAATTTTCGGCCGAAATTCGCGCTGGGTGCCGAATCTCCCCGATTTTGTTTTTAAAAAAAATGCTTTTTTTGGCCCTGGGTGTCCTTGTGGGACCCCCTGAGCAGCCCTAGGGGGTCAGGGTGTTTCTACCCTGCCCCCTTTTCTTGTTTTTCGCGATTGTTTTTCTGTTTTCTTGTGCCTCGGTTCTAGCGGCACGTTAGCCCACCACTATGTCACTGTGGGCAACACCTTGCTTAATCTTCCCAACGCCCCGAGCGCCGGCACACTTTTCCTGGGGAAGCTGTACGCTTTACAAATGCTGGCATTTTTTTTATTTAAAACCATAGTGATGAGAAATATTAGCACGTATTTTTTTTTTCTATTCTGAACGATATTTTTTTTAATGTCTTCTATTTAGAATTACGGCAATTAATAGATGTTTGTAGTCATGAGAATGGAAATGACACGGTTTGCCGGGTGACAGTTTTTAAGCTCTCCAACGTATGTACATATTAAGGACCTTATACGTGGTAGGATCGAAATCGAAACCTTTACCGCTTCACATTTTGTAACTTTTCCCAACACGTGCACAAGTTAAACAGTGAAAACGTGAGCACGTGTCAACTGTAAAACGTGACATCTAAATGGGCGGAGCCGCATCTTCCTTCCATAGACTACTCAATAACCAAAAAGTATATAAACCACACCACACCACCCGTTGTTTGATTAGTTTAGTTTATGCGAGTTATTTACGCGTCTCCATTCTGTGATGCACGTTCCGTTTTCTAGCGTCGGATTCTTGTTTTGCGGCAACAAAACATATTCCAGAGTTGTAAGTTGTTTGATTATGGCATAGTAGATATTTATAATACATAGCTATTTGTCAATATTTAACGATTTGTATTTACAAAAAAGTGTTATTGGTTGTTTTTGCCATTTATATGTAACGTCAGCAGCTTGTTTTCAGAAACAGACAGAATACAGCAAACATTGTTCCTTTTCTGGCTCCTTTGAGATCATATAGTGTGACTTTGTATATTATAATATTCACACTGTACTTGACCTCTGAGGTGTTGGTGATCCGTCGGCGCGAAGACTAAAGATTTATATGTAACGTCAGCAGCTTCTGGTTCTTAGTCTGTTTCCCCCCTGGGATCATATAGTGTGAGTATGTATATTGTAATATTCACATTCATATTGACCTCAGTGGAGTTTATGACCCGTCGACGCGAAGACGAAAGATTTATATGTAACGTCAGCAGCTTCTAGTGTAGTGTAGCTCCTATTTCCCTAATAGGCTCTGCGCATTGGAATAATATATCCTATAGGTTTGACATAGGACTAAGGTCAGTATGTCCCTATCGAGTATATTAAACTTAATTACTTGTGCCAGCTAGCTCAGAGGCCACTAGAAACTCCTTGACAACAAGAAGGGAGTAGTTTCTGGCAGCCGCAAAACATGACCACTGTGTTTCCATTTAGAATCAGAACGTGTCCCAGAGTCGTGGAAACAATAGATAACTATTTCACTCAGCTCAGTCGTGCATGCTTAGTTTTCTCCAAGTTACACAGAAAGAAATAGACGGGCGTTTCAATAAAAGATTTATTGAACAGTCTTGTTTCTGGTGTAAGTAAAATGTGCTGTTACGATCACAAGACAGTATGCGAGTTAAATAATGTACAGTGTGAGCAGTAGAAATAAATAATACTGCGAGAGCATTATCT